>CM076408.1:38091354-38766172 GCA_038363315.1 Mugilogobius chulae
ATAGAAATACTTCTACTCATTTTGGAAACAACCTTATCAATATGTGTTGTCCAAGACAGTGAGTCATCTAACCAGACCCCCAGCAGCTTAGTTTCTTTGACTTGCTCTAAGGCCACTCCATGCAAAGAGATATTTAGTTTTGGATTTGTTCTTAAAGCATGGCTAGATGCTAAAATCATCGTTTTAGTTTTAGAACTGTTCAATTTTAACTGATTTTCCTCAACCCATTTAGAAACCATTTCAAATTCCTTTTGAAGATGTGTGTTAAGCTCTGTTACATTACTCGCAGACAAATAAATACTTGTATCATCAGCATACATGGACACTGACGCTTTTTCCAGAGCCTTTGGTAAATCATTTGTGAAAATTGCATAAAGAAGTGGTCCCAGACAGCTGCCTTGAGGGACACCACAATTTAGAGTTTTAACATCTGATAAACTGCCATTAAAAAATACACATTGTTGTCTATTGAACAGATAATTTTCAACCCACTTAAGCGCTGATTGTTTAAAACCATATATACATAATTTCTTTAATAAAATGTCATGATCAATAAGGTCAAAGGCAGCAGTAAAATCTAGTAATATTGTGCCTATCATCTGTCTGTTATCTATTTGTCTCAAACAACTGTCCGTCAGTTGTGTCAGAGCTGTGCTGGTGGAGTGGTCGGTTCTATAGGCATGTTGAAATTCAGATAGAAGGCCATTTACTATAAAATAATGTTGAATCTGTTTAAAAACAATGTTTTCGAAAATTTTACCTAACGCAGGCAGAATGCTAATTGGTCTGCAATTTGGACCTGATAGGGGCTCATTTGAATTTTTTGGAATGGGTATAATCTTTGCTAACTTCCATATTTGTGGGAAAGTACTCGTATTGAAACACATATTAAATAAATGGCTGAGCGGTTTAGCCACAGTCTTTGCAGAAAGCCTTAACAATTTATTATCTATCTGATCGACACCGCATGGTTTTTGGTCGTCTAATGACAGGAGAAGCTCTTCAACTTCATTCACTGTGATATTGGCAAACTCAAACTTACATTTTTTCCCACCCATCATCTGCTGAATTAAAGATTGAGAGAGTGCAGCATTTCCAGCAACCATGTGACTTCTTAAACCATCAACTTTTTCAACAACATAATTATTAAAATATTTGGCAATATCTAAGGGTTTTGTTATAAATGTATTCCCAACGTTTAAAAAAGTACAATTTGAGCCATTTTTCTTTTTTCCCATTATTTCATTAAGAGTCTTCCATAACTTCTTGCTATTAGTTTTACCTTCTTTTATTGAATACTGATAGTAACATTTTTTCTTCATCCTGTTTATTTTAGTTACTTTGTTTCTTAATATGCGATAAGCATTCCAGTCAGCAGCCCTTTTAGATATAGTAGCAGCTTCTTTAAGTTGGTCTCTCTCACTCATGAGATCTCGCAGTTCTGTATCCAGCCATGGGGCTTTAGTGCTTCTAACTGAGTATTTTTTAATTGGAGCATGATTATCACAAACACATGAAAATAAGTGAATGAAGAGATTTAAAGCTTTCTCAACATCAGTTATGTCTGTTATGCAGTCCCAGTTCACTTTATTTAATTCTTTAATAAATTCTATATCATTAAATGTTTTATAGCTTCTTTTGTGGATTATTGTAGGTCCTTTTTTGGGAAGTTTTGCTTTCCTTGTAATTGCAACAATATTGTGGTCACTAAACCCACTGAAACAGATATTGCCTTTGAGCAAAGTTCTCCAGAATTGCTAAATATGTGATCAATACAAGTAGAAGACTTGACTCCATCCCTACAACTGATTCGAGTTGGTAGATTAACCATTTGAGTTAAATTACATATAACTGCCATATCACTCAACTTTTTCCTTAACGGACAAGTACTACAAAACCAATCAATATTCAGGTCCCCCAAAAAATATATTTCCCTGTTTTCATCAGATACACATTGTAACATAGTGCATATTTTCTCTAAATACTGAATACTAGAGTTGGGTGGTCTATAGCAACAGCCAACTAAAATAGGCTTAAGGTGTGGCAGATGAACCTGAAGCCATAAAACTTCAACTCCTGAAATATTTAAATCGCTTCTAAGTGTAACTGGCAATTGTTCTTGAATATACAAAGCTACACCCCCTCCAAACTTATTTCGGTCATTTCTAAAAATATTATATCCATTAATTTGTATCTCTTGATTGTTTATTGCTCCATCCAGATGTGTTTCAGTTATACCAACAATATGCAAGTTGTTATCAGTTAAAACTGAGTTAATTTCATGAACTTTATTCTTTAGGCTACAAATATTAAGATGAGCAATATTTAATCCTTTTTTTGGAAGCTTGAGCATTTTAATTTTTGCTTTGGTACCATATAATTAAAAACAATATAAAAGCTAGAGCAAGATTTGTTAAGATGTATGCCCACTGTCTTTTTTTGGTCTCACTATGAGTCTGTCATAGCTGATGATGGCATAATTACCTTTGGCTCTCTCTTCCTTCATTGCCACCATGAGTTCAGCTCTCTTCTTCCTAAGTCGTTCTGAAAAGTCCTCATTTATGTAGATAGAGGTAGATTTTAGGTGGATTTTTGCTCTTTCCAGAATGTGTTCTTTATCCTTGTATTTCAGTAGTTTCACCACCACAGCTCTTGGTCTGCCTTGTTCTCTTCTGAACTTGCCCAGTCTATGAGCTCGCTCAATTTCAATTGTGTTAGTATCTAATTTCAACTTTGTAGAGAACATCTCACGCACCTTATTTTCAGTTTCTGCCCATGATTCCTCTGCGTGGTCCATTGTTATTCCATCAATTAAGATGTTGTTCCTTCTTGACTGATTGTCCAAGTAGTCTAAACGGTCACCAAGTGTAACTGTCTGATCAGGAGCACTTTTGAGTTGTGCCAGATTTTTATCTATATCCTGTAGCAGATTTTTATCTAAGGCTTGTTTTGCCTTAATGTCATCAATATCCTGCTGAGAGTATTTCAGACTTGTGCACAAGTCTTGAAACTCTCTCACAAGTCCATCCATTCTTTGGTTTGTAGAATCCAAGACTATTTGAATGAAGCACTTAAAAGATGCTTCCTGACGTTTCATTACATCCTCATAGAAAGTTTTTTGTTGGTCAAGCATTTCTTTCAGTGTATCCATAGTAACCAGCTCAGATTCTACTTCATTTACATGCCTTGTTTTCTTGGACATCCTCCACACACCTGTACAGCAGCAGCAGTAGCAGCAGTGATGTTAGCTCTGATGTTAGCTCTGTCCCAGCACGGTCACCTCCTCCACACACCTGTACAGCAGCAGCAGTAGCAGCAGTGATGTTAGCTCTGATGTTAGCTCTGTCCCAGCACGGTCACCTCCTCCACACACCTGTACAGCAGCAGCAGTAGCAGCAGTGATGTTAGCTCTGATGTTAGCTCTGTCCCAGCACGGTCACCTCCTCCACACACCTGTACAGCAGCAGCAGTAGCAGCAGTGATGTTAGCTCTGATGTTAGCTCTGTCCCAGCACGGTCACCTCCTCCACACACCTGTACAGCAGCAGCAGTAGCAGCAGTGATGTTAGCTCTGATGTTAGCTCTGTCCCAGCACGGTCACCTCCTCCACACACCTGTACAGCAGCAGCAGTAGCAGCAGTGATGTTAGCTCTGATGTTAGCTCTGTCCCAGCACGGTCACCTCCTCCACACACCTGTACAGCAGCAGCAGTAGCAGCAGATATGAACACACCATGTGGTTGAGGACAAACAGGAGGTTCTTTGGGGTTAACGGCTAAGTTCAGGTCTGAAGTTGCAAAATGGGTAAGTTTAGGTCTGGGGCTTAGAGTTGGTTAAGTTCATCATTAGAATTGTGTTGGTCTTCATGAATAATAACACTTCTTTACATTCACCATAGAAATGAACTGGGACAGAAGCTCGTGAAATACACACACAAAAAATTGAAATTGCGTTTACTTGAGAACAAGCTGGGAGAGTCCTTCTCTGAGTGAAGGGGTTCAAGTTGCAAAACTCTTTGAAAGTTTGCATTATGATGTTTTTCTGTATTATTAAATCAGCTTTTGCTAAGTTTAATTTTATTTATTTGTTTTTTTGCATAATTTTCAAAAAAATGAATGAATGGTTTATTTCTATAGCACAATTACACAGACAGATGTCTTCCAAAGTGCTTCACACAGTAACCCGCCTCATTCAGTGACAGCAGCAGCCCTGGGGCAGCTCAGCAGAGGCGAGTCACCTAAACACCTGGCGCCTCAGCCTCCGACCACCACCAAGCGTTCCCTAACCTGCATGTTATTGGAGACACGTCAGGAACGTGCAAACTCCACACAGAAAGGCCCGGGCCGAGTGGGAGTCTAAGATTATGTAATACTATAAAAAAAAAAAAAAATAATATGAATAATATGACCCACTCCTACAGGGTTAACAGCGCTGATTGAGATAAGCCTCTGCACATTGAGGAGGAACCAAGTCACTGTTTTGCAAGTCTCAAGTCCCAAGTCAAGAGAAACAAGTGTGATTTGTATGAATTATTTCATTAACAAAGCATTTCTGGTCACAAAAAACAAGTGAGGAGGAACATGTTCCAGTCTCTTAATGTAAAAAATGACACTGTTTATTGAGAAGCATCAAGTCGTCTCAAGTCACAGAGCTCCAAGTCCAAGTCGAATTGCAAGTCCTTAGTCCATTTTATCAAGTCAAGTCACAAATCATTAAAATAGTGACTCAAGTCTGACTCAAGTCCAAGTCACGAATAGTACGTCCAAACCTCTGATATTCTTGTTTCTTGGATGTATAAATCAGAGATGATCTCTTCTTGTTTCTTCGACACACTACCCAGTCCTGCTGCTCTTTCTGCGGCTTTAAGTTGAGTTTATGTGCTTAGTCCCACTTCAAATGCAAAGTATTTACAAGTATTTGCTTTGCAGTATAAAAACACCACTTCTCTTTTATAAATTCCTCCACACGGCCTGTCCTTTCCTCTCTTTCTGAGCCTGTGTAAACATTTCCGTGCCTGCGGCGGCTGTCTGCGGTGCAAAGTGGCGACTAGCTCGGAGCTCTGATAGCGACTAATAGCACCATTTCAATAATACAGCATAATGGGGCTCACTTTCTTGTCAGCAGTCATTTGGTGATAGTAGTCATTATGTTGTCATCTGTGCTTTTACCTGCGCCTATACAGAGTCTGGGAGGCAAAAGTACTCATCTGAACCTATTCACGCTAATGTATTCTTCAGCCTTTGTGCTCCATATATAGGCCTGCTGCTGTGGACCTGCTGTGGACCTGCTGCGAGTGTTTGCTTTGCACTCACTGTGACTGACTGTGGCATCGTAGTCTTAGGTTATTTAAGGACCAGTCTATATGGACAAACAGCAAAATATGCACATTTCAACATATCTTGTGCCCTACTAGATACTAAAGCTATAGGTGTTTCGAGGTTAAAGGACGATTCCACTTTTTTTGTGCAGTTCTTGTCCTTCAAACCTGCTCCTGCGCTCCTCTACGTTGGATTCTACACATCAGAACCAATATAAAAGCACAAAGGACAAAGGAAATATCATAGACGAGACACTTGAATTGATCTTACCAGATATGCTAATGCTGGAGAAGCGATCAAAATGAGTCATTTATGGATTAAAATCAGTGCAGAATATGGACAAATAAACATAGAACATATTAACCTGGTAATCTATTTCTAATTGTGCATGTTTTGTAAATGATGATGTTCAATAAAATTGTTTAAAATAGCTGTTTCGGTATAATCTGGTGCAGATCATCTTTGTTTCATGAGCACAAGGTCTCAGTACATTATCTCTTCAAATAAATAGAGACTAAAGACTAAATCTAACGCAGTCTCTGGAGAAAACGTAGATATACAAAGAAATGTCGAACTTACGATAAATAAGTTTTCATGCCTATTCACGTCATTATGTTCTGAAAAGTCAAAATACAAAATAACACATGAATCCACAGTGGACTGGTGCTGGTGTACAAGGCACATCGCAAGAAACTCAGATACGTCTCGGACCAAACCCGCCTTGCAGTCTGTGTACGGGAGGCATTATGTGGCTATGCTAGCAAAGGTTTATATTTAAAATATAAAGCTATTTACTTCAGGGAATTTGGGTAAGGGCAGGATTAGGGTTAGACTTGAGTAATGTTAATTTGGTTCAAAGTTTAGGAATATGGTAAAGGTATGCAAGCCAGGTCATGGCATAACTGCCTTGGAGAAACTAAAAATGTACTGCAGACAATTCCCCAAAACCAGGAAGTACAATCGACCAATCTGTGAAGAGAGATCAAGTGATGTAATGTCCAGAACCAACCTTACTTGACACAGCAGACTCTATATTTTCCTTTGGTCTTGTGTCAAAAACGTTTTGTACCTGTTGTTGTTTTCTATTAACACCTGAACGACATTGATGTGTTTGAGCGCAGCGATTGGTTAAACCCTCCTACGATGGAGTAAACAAACCCAGTAGTGCAATGTCAGACGGTTTCCACAAAAAGAAAAGGAAGCAGCTGATGCATCAGGATAATTGTCATCCACCTAACTCCAGTAAATGCACATTTTATTGTATTTATTGCTTTTGCATCCCTTTCATTCTCACACAACACAAACCCTGTAAGCTCAGTCTCATCAAACACCAGAAGAACCCGCTCTATTGTTTATGCATAATTGATTTGCAGAAGCCAGAGATATTGCCTTTCCTCTTTATCATCTCGTCTTGATCAAAGCAAATACGCCGAGAAGTGGGTAATTTTGAGGCGCGCCGTACGTCCAATAAACTGAAGAATCCCATTGTTTAGTCCAGTCCTGTGATGTAATATCTATTGTTCGCCCGGTCCCTCGTCGAGTCGCGGAACATCTCCCAAAATTCATCTCATTTTCCCAGTCTCAATAACCCCACAGTATTGAGCAAATAGAGAGAATGTGCTTCATTTTGAGCGCTGAATATTAATTTGCGCTGGTCCCTGTGGTGTTTTGTCTCCGTTCTCATTTCAAAAGCGTGTTTATTGTAAGTCCACTGATGTTTGCAGAGTAAAGGTGGTGCAGGGTCTGGGCTGTGTCGCTGTTTGAAATGGACTTAATGAAGAAATCAGAATCACGATGAGTGTGGAGAAGATGATACGGTCGTTTTGGACGGTTGAAAGAATGATTTTCCAAAAGAGATGAAGTTAATGTTTATATTCAGATTGTTCCTTGCTCTCACAGAAATGGTTTGAATGTAATTTCTGGGCCCACGCACGTTTAGCTTTTTCAGACAACTATGAAAAGTTAGAGTTAGGATTGTTATGTGTTGTTTAAAGAGCTGTGGATTTACTTTTTACATATTTCATGGCAAAGAACGAAAGAAGTGGGTGTCATTGCCCACTTTGTACCTTTAGCTTTACTTCTCTTACATTGTTTTGCTCATTTTGAAATTTTAATTTACACAAAACACAAAACCCCTCACAGATTTCAACAAAGCAAATGATTGTAAAATGAGATTATTACTGTTTCAAATGCCTGATTAAGCTAGTTCCGGCTGCTAACTGTTAGCTTAAAATGTCGTTTTGGGCTTTCTGTTGGCAAACCTTTGTGAAATACATTCATAAATATCAATATAAATAAATAATACTGACTGTAAACTTGCAAATGATGTTTTTAAAAGACGTAATTTCGGGATACGCATGTGTAGTTGCACTAAAAGGTACAAAGTGGGCACTGACACATGGCAACAAAACGATACAGCCAAGCACTCAATCACATTTTTTTTCAGATGACTTTATACACAGACCAAAAACATTCTACTATGATTGAAACAATTGAAATAATGTTGTGATGAACCATATTAACTACAGTAACACCCAATGGGACTTTGGAGTTTTGGGGGCGTGGTTTGTTCTGGGAAACATCAATATGATTGTATAGAGCCATTTTCGTTGCTTCTTGGGACCTAAACTCCACTGTTCCAGTGTTGAATATCATTTTTGCTTCCCGTCACATTGTTAAAATCCAAATTTACTTCTCATTTTAATTGTCATGTTCAACATTTGAAAATTTTTCATTTGAACTTGCTGTTTTGATTGTTTCCAGATTTTATATTGTGATGATGTCATACTCTCAGTCCTGGAAAGAGACACTCATGATTACTCTGTATTTACTGCCATGATCTATTAGTACAATATTATATTTATATAGAACTTTTCCACCTTTCAAGATCTCAAAACGCTTTACAATCAAGGATCCACTCACCCAGTGACCACATAAGCCACATAAACAGGACAATATTCCTTTTACCTGCATATCTTAAGTACGATTGGCTTGTAGAAAGTTGTAATGCCATTTAAACCAGTTAAAAGTGATACCCATGGCCCATCTGAAAATATGAACTGAAGACAAGTCGAGCTCACAACAAGTGGTTCCTCATATTGTCACACAGTGATAACAATATTATAGATTTAGTTAGCATTCAGTGTCCTGATGTCATTGGCCTGACGATGGGCAGGAGCCAGTTTTCCTAAACACAACATTGTACATTGTCATTAAACATCTAAATAACTGTACATTTCCAGTGACCCATTGACTTGTTGTAAATAACAAAGACTGCATTAAACATTACTTATCTGTATTAAATAATATTTTATCATGGAATGTTGTGAACTGAACCTACACATTAATAACATGGTATCTCTGCTTTGAAAATATGAAAATAAAGAAATACGGCAAACAGGAGACTTGGAGGAAGACCAAAGAAGAGATGGATGAAGTGTGGATTAAATGAAAATGAACATATTAATTTTTTAGGATGCGTCGGTGCCTTAAGAAAGCATTTTTGCTCTGAAATAAAACATAAACATAGAGTTAGACCTGCACGTAAACGACAGCACAGCCACATTCCAGGCTATAGATCAAAAGCAGACAGTAATAGTTTTAAATCAGGTCCTAACATAAATGCTTTACAGTCTCATTTGTTTTCCCATTAATGCTTCTGTCTGGACTGTATTTACACTTCATAGAAGGATCTTATTTTGTGCAGCGCTGGCAGTGAAACACGTGTGTCATGTTAAGTCAGGCGAGGCACATGGATTTATGCCGCCAGCTCCGCTACAATCACATATTTATTGCTTTTTCTTCTTCCCCTTCAAGGATCATGAGCTGGTGCATCATTTACATGTGTTTGTGATTTACCTGAGGCTGCGGCGGTCAGCCGAGAACAGCGCCATCCCTGCTCTGTAATGTGATGATTGGAATATTGCACAAGGAGGAAAAGGGACAATAAATGTATTTCGAGTGAGCTAAGCGGGTAAAAGTAAGCGCTGCACTTGTATTTGTGTGACAAAAGATGGTTAGAAAACATAAAACATATACAGTAATGTAGTTATAGACGCACTGATCTGGCTGCTTCACTTCTAATAAAAATTTAGATCATTTTCTAACAGCACTTTTTAGACCATAAGGGTCGTGCAATTGTCTTTGTTCAATGTGGAGGTGAAATATTTTTCTTTCTTTGTGGCCTGTGTCACTCTTGGTTGAAGCTCATTTGTTGATATGTACTGTACGTTGTGCTCTTGATGTCCGAGTCAAAACACTAAAGGATAATCTAATTTAATCTAATCTGGCTTTAAAAAAAAAACAAAAACAATTGCCAGTTTCAACCTGATTTCTGCTGATACCAGAACCAGAACAGTAGGGTGAAAAGTGACGTAGAAGGAAAATCCCTCTATATGTTCCTATATATTAGATAGGAATATTCGTTCCTTAGCTCCATTTAGTGTTATACTCTGTAAATGTTATTTTAGTTAGTTGGGTAGTTAGTTTAGTTTATTTTTGTCATTTTTATGTTTCATAAAAAAACAATTTTGTGTTTCATGCAATCATCATAATTCAACATTTGAAAAAGCAGTACTACAACAAAATAGCAAAAACTTCCCAGCTTAGTGTTGATGGTTGGAGCTAGGGCTGGGCGATATGAGTCAAAATGTATATCTCGATATTTTTTCTATATCTCGATATACGATATATATCTCGATATCTTAACACCCAAAAATTTTCTCCCAAAATAATGAAATAACAAATACATTCTATCACCGGGCTTTTTTAAAATAATAAATGCAAAAACAAGACGTTTTATGAAAAGTGTAAAGACAGAGCAGATAAAATATCTTGCTTGTTCAACCAGGTAGATTTTCATTCATTTAAAAGTGTCTTGCCTTGTAAACATTTTAAGATCTGTGAAAACTTGTAGCTCAATGTGGAACATACATTAAACACCTTCAGCCATAAGTAAACATGCTGACTTCTCTTTTATGAAAGCATGCCTTGTAGCCACTAGTTACACACTAACATTATTATTTGTTAGACAGTTGTAAATCTCTCCAAAATGCATTAGAATAAAATATTCCCTATTTATTTAGAAGCGCTGTGTGACTTCTGCTGCGTCTCCTTTCTCATCTGCGCTCCTCCGCAGCCCTTAGCATTAGCCGCTTTAGCACAGCAGTGAGTTTTCCTTCTGTCACCACGGCCACAATTTGGCCAATATGGACATGCTATACCTCTTTTAAAAGCTTACATTTTGCACTGTTCACTCGCTACATTTGTTCATCAATTGCAATACGTCACAATGCGTGCACAAGCATAGAAGCGCCAGTTACGCTGAGCTACTTTAGCCGCTACATATCATAAACAGCAAGTTTTCCTTCTGTCACCACGGCCACGCGTTGGACAAGATGGACATGCTATACCTCTTTTGAAAGCTTACATTCTGCTCTATTCACTCGTTAGATTTGATTCTCAATTGCAAAAAGTCGTAATGCGTGCACAAGCATAGAAGCGCGAGCTACGTTACACGTCATAAACAGTTAGCTCGTACCTTTTGCTGGTATTTCTTCATTCACGGCAGAAAACGTTGGTTTTAATCCAAAGTACCTCCAGATTACAGAACCAGTAGTCCGTTTTTTGCTTACAAGCCCCTCCTCGGTGCCGCCTTCGAGAGACGGAGAAGCAAACTGTCGAATGCCAAATTAAATACGCAGCATTATCGATATATACAATATGTCAAAATTCATTTCGTGTTTAAAATTATATCGATATATCGTAAATATCGATATATCGCCCAGCCCTAGTTGGAGCAAACTTCAGTTGCAAAGGCATAAACTATCTTCATGGTGTTGAGCTTGGCTTGGTTCTGACCAGAGCTGGTATGTGGCCATGCCGGCTTGCCTACAATAGTAACTTACCACTACCCATGGAATGAATGAATAATGCAAATGTAAAGCGTCTTTGGGGGTCTTGAAAAGCGCTGTATAAATCCAATGCATTATTATTATTATTATTATATCACAACATAACATCAAAAATGTACAATGAGCACATTTTCATGCTTTTTTTATACAAATATGTCATGAAAAGCCAAAACCTAAAATAACCACCGTTTTTGGTTGAAGCCACGTGTTGACAAGTATTTAATGTGTACATTTACTCTTCAAGTTACTAAAATGAGTAAGTTTAGGGCTGGGACTTGAGGTGGGTTAAGATTTAACCCTTTTTATGACACTCAGATTGACACCAGGAAAAAAAAAAGTATAATTCAGGTCGATTGTTCATGTTGTTTGCAGATTTTGCTTATCAACAATATCTGCCTTATATTTAACATTTTAGTTAACCAAGTCATTTTCCTAAAGAAGAAAATTATGAGTTTTGTTATTTTTTTTGTACAAAATGTTTTTTTTCCGAGTATTTTGAAGTAGGAACAAAATCTCAGCCTTGCTAATCCGAATGCTTCTGTAACTTTATGCCCATCGAACCCCGAAGTTCCTGCCGTTCCTCATAGACGTCAATAAGACTTCCTTTTTCCTCCGACGCCGAGAGAACCCATCCGCTCTTCCAGATTTATGCTCTCCGCCTGCAGTGTATCAAATTGACGATCGATAAGTTCAAGTTACGCATCAGTCAAGGCTCGCAGATACCAAAGGGAACGAGAGAAGAGACGAGACTGCATCGCCTTTTAACCATGAAATACGCTCGTACGCATGTGCATGTGTCTGTTCTGAGTTTGATCTGACGACAGGAGGCCAGAGCTGCACAGAAACAACGCACAAACGCTTCATATGTGACTGTGCTATGTTTAGACTGGGCTGCGTCTCTATAGGTTTGTTCTAGCAGTGTTCTGATGCTCTTTGTAGATTTGCATGGAGGAGTATAAACGTGCATAATTAACACAAGGCAGGATGGTTTCTCTGCAGGTTTGAGCTCTATTTTTACTTACGCAGCTCTGTTTGTGTATGGGTTTTGTTTTCATGTTTTAGATGTGGCTTTCTGACGCCTTTTGACCATTTCAAAGTTAAAACATGTCTAAATTAAGAATCGTTCTTATAATCAACATGGAAAAGACTTGATATCATGCAAAATAAACAAAAATACCACACTTAAACAAGATGAAAATGATTCCAGGTTTCTTGCCTTCATATATGTCTCCACAAACCTGACATTTCAGTCGAATGCCAAACTTTTGAACATTTCATAAAGATGAGCAGAAGTCAGTTATTTGACCTCCAGTCGCCTCATTGAAATTCGAACATTCAAAACAACAACAAATGTGTATCTACGACGTGTTAATAGTGTATCATGAATTAGTGTCTCTTTCATTGACGCTGTGAAAAGTGTCAAATAGAGACAGTATTTTAGCAGGTGTTTTGTTTCTTTGATTTTAACGACTAAGTTTAGGTTTGAAGCTTGGAGTTGATTAAAATCGAGATTTCGTTGTTATTTATAAATAATAACACATCCTTATCTCCACCACATAGAAATGAATTGGTAAGTAAATATTAAGTGGTTTATACTAGTGTTGCACTGGTCAGCTTTTTTTGACGCTACTACCGACCCCAAAAAAAACAAGTGGTTAAATTCAGGACCCAACCCATACTTGCACGCATTGAAACTACATAAAACCGTGGTTTAGCACGCTGCTGCTGCGGCAGGTGTACGTATGTCTGCGGAGGCGTACCTCGTGAGTGTGCACTTCTTGTAGGGTTATGCTGTGCTAATATGACATGCTTTGCACTCAAACTATGGCTTTATTAAAAAATCAAATGCACTGGAGACCACAGCATTCACAGGCAACAGCACAGAAACTCTTACAAAACTTACGGCAGCTTGAATCAGGCTGAGTAGCTGACCTGACGTAGCGTCAACAGGCTGAAGACATTTCTCCAGGTGAAGATTTGACTCTTGTAGTTTACGATGATGAATCTGTTCATGCTGGAGCATTGTAAGATCTAAGATGTGTCAATAACATGACTGCTCTGGCGCACAGAACGCCATGTTTTTGCCTCTCGCCTTTTTTTTTTTTTTTTGCAATTACACATGAATTATGCTTTAGACCCATTGTGTCTCAGTTTGTTTAAAGGGGCTACAGAACATGTATTACATGAGGCTTTTTGGAGGTTACAGGTCGACCCGTGCATCATTGCTGTACACAGATATTTGAATAAGCTCATAGTGCGTAAGGTAAGGTAACTTAAACTTTTTGTCTCCAAAAGGAAACTTGTCTTGGGCCACTGCTGCAGGAAGTATTATTATTTACACACCATCTCATTTATCATGATTAGTAAACTACAGTATCTGCTGCTCTCCTTCTCAGCCTCTCGTCATGTTTTCTCTCGTCTCTCTTCCTCCAACAAAACAAAACACAGCAAAGCACTCACTGCTACTTTAGCACTGAGGACACTAAAGTACATTTCTATTGCACTTGATACTGGACAGGCTTTTCACAACTGCAAAGGAAAATCAGCCGCTCTGCACAGTGTTGCATACAAAAGACAATATAACATTAACAGCATTGATACAAAGTTTTATATTCCAACCTTTTTTTGCTGCCCAATGTCTTTACTTCAAAAAACAAACTAAACAAAAACAGAAAAATAGATAACTATAGTCTGGTACTTGCTGATCAAAAGTGTAAAATGACTCATGTGTTTGTGGTTTGCAGGTGCACTGATATTATTACCATTATCTCTCTGTTTTGCCTCGACTTTAATGAAATTCAGTCATAAAACAACAGTCAGCGCGGCGGGTAATTGAAATCACCTTGTATAAATAATTCAAACCAAAACATTTCATTTGTGGATTCGTGTGACTTCCTTTTATCTTCCTGTGCTCACAAATTGTTTTTCTGCTGCCAGAATCAAATGTTCCATGCAAATCTCCTTAAGCTCGTCCTGCTGCTTTTAGCCTCATTTCAAACCCACATTCATTAGTGAGGTTTGCTAAAAAAAATTCACTTTCTCACCAGCCCAAAACTCCAGACTTTCTTCAAATTGCATCAGTTTGCACAAAATTCTGGTCAAAATGTTGTTGTTGAAATTCCATCTTTCAGTTTGTTCTGCAAAACTTTTTCTAATCAAAGTCACATTCAGGGACTTTGTGATGTCAATACAGTAAAAAATAGATTGTTAGCTTGGTCTGAATCCAAAACAGAAAGAGTTTGTTGCCGCTGGAAGGGCATCTGGTGTAGAAGAAAAGTACCACATTTAAAAGACATTAAAATGAATCCAGTGAAGACAGATATTACAGATGTTGTTGTAAAAGTTATGAGTCTGATCTGTGGAAAGGCAAGCCTGCTCTGTTTAGCCTCTGTGACTGAACACATGTAAGAATGTGAAGTACACCATGGAAACATAAGGAACAGTGAAGTTTAACTGTTGTCTTGAGTGACAGTTCAATCTGTCATGTTACCTGAGAGTTGCCGATTGAAATCTTGCCTCATGGACACTGCCTATACCAGGGCTTCCCAAACTTTTCAGATCGGGACCCCCAAAAAACTGATGTAACGAACTCGCAACCCTTTAGTTGTTGTAGATTATTGCTTTTTGTGTCCAAAGTTCATTCAAACATAATACTTTAAGTTAAAAACAGATGAAATACCAGTCATGGCATATTTATCAATCAATCAATCAATCAATCAATCAATCAATCAATGTTTATTCATAGAGCACTTTACAACACAAAATAAGACGAAAGTGCTTTACATGAATAAAAGACATCAAGAAATATAACACAATTTGAGAAAAAAAGACTAAAAAGCTTAAAAAGACCAATAACACATGTGTTGGTCATAGTTTTAGGTGTTAAAAACCTGTCTGTACAAGTGAGTCTTAAACCTGGTCTTCAAAAGGGACAGCTCAGAGACACAGTTTAGGAGCAGCAACAGGAAAGGAACAATCACCCCACTGCTGGGCACATCCAAAACCATCTGATTGATGTATGAGTTTATTACCTTTTATATAAGAAAATCCATTCAGATTGAAATCTACTTTTCAAGATGACCTGTAATAGTGGCAAAGCAAACTAATTTGCTTGCACCAGGGTTCAGACTGCATGAGGTCCAGCTCCGAGGCAGTCAGTTGTGTTTTCCTTTACAAATAAACAACAAGAGCTTGTGATCAAAGGCAGTGACAGCATCAGCACCACAAGAGCACAGAGCCTCATGTCAGGTTTCCTCTGTGAGAGGATCGCTCCAGCACAGCAGTCACAGCTGGACTCAGAGACACTTTCAGCAGGTTAAAAGTCATGCAGGATTCAATGTGAATAAAAAGATAAACCGATTAGGGATGGGACGAGATCTCGTGCCGCGAGATCTCGCGAGATCAAACTGTCACGATACTGTGCGCACACGTAGTGAACTGTCTCGTGAGATTTTTCCATGGTCATGAAATTAAGTTTCGCATCTTTGAGCAGCTGTAGCAAATATTCTCCTCCACACACAGACTTGTAGCAGACTTATTCTGACAGAAAACAGTCTAAACTCTGTCTCAGTTTTTATTTCGTAAAGATAGGACCAATATTGACAGAGATAATTAGTCCTAAACATTGTAAAAGTTAGCGTGAAAAATATATAATCGTCAAATATACGCGCGGACATCGCGGGAACAGCGCCGTGTTTTTCACACTTAAACATTGTTTAAAATAGATCCACAAAGAGATATTTTGGCCTCTGTCATGTAAAAAGTAGGAAAGTCTCCTCATCTGTGTGTGTCTGGTCCCTGCAGCAGCAGCGGCAGCGCTGTGAAGCAGGGTAAAGGGGGCGGAGCCTGAGCTCCATACGGGGAGGGGATCAATTTCAGTCAAAACACAGATCGTTCAAATAATAAAAATCCAAGGTGATACACATAATGAAAGGTAAAGCTAAACTAAAAGAATATAAACTAACAATAATAAATAATACAAATCAAATTTTGTAATGTGCCTTGTTTAAATTCTAAATTGAAACAATTAATGCAAATTATTTAAAAATCTTGTCTCGTCTCGATCTCGTGGACTCAATCTCGTGGCTCGTCTCGTCTCGTGGAAATTCTGTCTCGTCCTATCCCTAAAACCGATACTTCAAAACAAGCAGATGTAGTGCCCACACAGATTTGAAAAACAAACAAACAAACAAACAAAGGTGCACTGTGTAACTTTTTGGACAAAAATAGACATAAATAAAAGCATGTTTTTGTCATTTAGATTTCTTTGTTGTACTAAATAAATGATAAAAAGCACCATCTTTACTTTGGACCGGCTTGAATGACCACATTATGGTTTGTTGTTTGGCCTGGAGGACGGCCACCTCAATGTTTGTTTGTTTCTAAAAGAGATTATTGTAGCTCTATTTTTTTCACATTACGACATAAAATGTATTCCACTCAGAATGTCACCAAGTATAGTTTGAACTTTCTAATTTTAGTGAAGGTTAGAGAACGCCTGGTGGTGGTCGGAGGTTGAGCTGAGGCACCAGGTGTTTAGGCGAATCGCTTTTGCTGAGCTGCTCCAGGACTGCTGTTGTCACTGAGTGATGGAAGACATCTGTGAAAATGTGCTACATAAATATGGACCAGTTGGACATCTATCGTGTACTGTTGCTGGTACTTCTTAAAATGTTAGTTGCATTTTTTTTACATTTGCATTTACCTTGAGTCATTCCCTTGAGTCATTCCTTGTATTAATACTCAAGACTCAACCCTAAATCAGACCTATAGTTTGGTTATAGATACAACTAAGATGTAAGTGGTGCAGAGGCAGATCTACTTGGTACAAAAAGTTTGAGAACCACTAGTGTTTTACAAGCACTGTCCCACATAAATAAACAAGCAAACTTCTGGTAATAGACCGTCTCTTTCAGTCTGAAAGTGCTGCCCTGAAGCTGAACTCGCCTGGTGGATGAATTCTGTCCAAACGTCTTGATTGCAGCACTGCCTTTAAAACTTGACCACGCACAGCTCCTGGATGACACACTGTCTATGAATGATGTGATTCTGCTGCGTTCTGACCTCGCTCAACGCAGACGATCAACTGTCTGATCAAACTTAGCCTCGAGCTGCTTCAGGACTCGGTTAGTGTTCTCAAAATCTAAAAATCAAGCCCAAAATTCCCTTCTCTCTCACCAGGGACCTCCGCAGACCGAGCGGAGCTAAAGTCTGCTGTTACGTCAGATAATCTCGATGGTGAAACTGGCCTGAAGCTGTTTTTCTATTGATGTAATGTTGTGTAAAAAGTCAGGACGTTAAAACCTGTGGACTCGGGTTTGGTGCGAGACACATCATTTAATTTGGTGAAGATGGTCGCTCCTGGCTACACGACTACATCAGCCGCTGCTAATGCTAATGCTACTGCCTGATCCGCGCTCAGGGGAACCGGACAGAGACGACACCAGCACTGGGCTCCAAATATTCACACATTAAGTCAAGGCTGGGTTTAGTATTAACGCTGGTGCTGCTGTAGAATGTAAGATGTTTGATTTGTCCTCGTTGAACTCGGCCGAAGTGAGCTCTATATACTTTTAGTTTAAGATAATCACATAACTGAAGGTGAAACACAACAAGTTAATAGGAGAAAAAACTCTTTCAGTGCCAGCCCTGTTCTTGCTTTGACCCCATTTTCCTGCCAGGCCTTTTTGCTCATTTTAAACATTTTTTCACAGGTCCAGAAAAAAACTTTGTGCAACTGGAATCATGACGTGTTGTACATCAAATGAGACCTTCAAGCGTCTACTTCTACAATCCGTTCTCTTTTTCAGAAGCATTTGAAGTTCTTAGATTCCAGCATTTTGATGGCAAACTTTTTAGATAACGTCCTTTTTCTAAATCAAATCATCTCGTTTCATTGGGCGTGATTGACAAAAGAATGACCCAATCAGGTGTGTACATTGTATGAAAACAAGCATGGCTGACTTCATCAAAAAAATATATCATGGAAGACTTAAAATATAGAAGATTTTTGTAGAATCAACGTCAGTCAACTCAAAAAAAAAAAAAAAAAAAATTTTACCATGAGGTGAATAAGACAGGCGACCAATGAGCTACTTTGTTTCATCACACAAACAATCTAATTGGATTGCATTATGGGATGTGGAGTCTTGATGACAAGACCTGCTCTTCTTTGGAGACTGGAAACAGGAAAGAAATGTTGCAGAGAGGAAGGATAGGCTGAGGGAGCAGACTCAAATAGAAACAGAGACAGAAGCTTGGATCAGAAGGCTGCTGGGTAATAGAGGTTCAAACTATTGAAAATGTTATTAGGGCTGTATTCCTTTAGTTGCTTCATTAAATAATCGGTCACATCTGTCTTAGTCAAAATGTGTTGAAAAAAGTGAATTAGCTGAAGATTCAGGATCAAACTATTAGTCTAATCTGCCTTTCATTTCATTTAATCTTCTCTTCATTGTTTTTGTATGAACCTTGTATTTTACTGTTTTTGTGCAGTTTGGGTAAAATAAATGTTGATCAGAAAGATACTTTTTAGCTTCAGAGCCATGTTTTTAGTCAGTTATCAGTCAGTGAAACATGTCGACCAAGAATTCTTTGGTCAGCTCTAAGTTTAGTACCATCAAAACTATTCATTCCATAACTTAAGACTGAGATTTTGCAGTGCAGTTGTGTCGTGTTTGTGCTTTGTTGTAATCTGTGTGTATGTGGAGTGTATGTAGTTATGTCTCTGATGAAGCCTTGTCCACAGACGCTGTAAAAACATGATCCAGGCTCACTTTCCAAGCACGAGGCCAGTGTGTCTGTGTACCAAACAAATCTATTGGATTTTCTGCAGCTAAAGGTTGTATCTCCAGAGAAAAGTGCGATAAACAGAGCTGTTTCTTTTGTTTAGCTGCCGATGGAAACGAGAGCTGATGTTGGTGTGAGGTACAACTAACTCCGAACTGAATGAATGAATGGTTTATGTATATGGCACATTTACAGATGTCTTTCAAAGGTCTTCTCCTCATTCAGTGATAGTAAGCAACCCTGGGGAAACTGGGATTTTGACTCATTTAAACTCAAAGAAAAAAGCCCATGAAACTTCTTTTGAAAATGCAAACAGTGGTCATCAACCAAAGCAGGAGGCCAACTATCAGATATCTGTATCAGCTCCAAAACTCTTTTATATCAGCCCATAGTTCAACAATCTGTTGCTGTCATGCTGCTCAGACTTTAATAACAGTGTGGTACAATAAGTCATCCTGTGAAGCTTCTGTATAATAAACTGAGTTGAAGGCTTTGTAAAATAACTTAAATTCAGTTTTACTTCATTGCAGATATATTGTCAAAACATCAATTGAAATGTAAATTAGGTCTCTCTACCAGCGTGGCCAGGTTTGAGAGCTGCCACATAAATTCTCCACAAGTTTTGCCAGCGTTTTTATGTTAAATATTTTATAATGAGAAAAAAAATCCTGAATGCCTCACATCCAGAGCCTTCAGTCCTTGGTTGAGTGTATGTTTTGTGCAGGTTTAAGTGGAGGGGCAGGGTTGAGGCACTGGAGGAGTGTTATTTTTATGAATACTGTGGAAAGTACAGTTCTGGTGCATTTCAGAGGATATTCCATGAGCTTGGTCACTGAAATCTGGCAACCTTGTCTTCCATTTTGTTCTCTAAAACCCAGGAAGTGTGCTTGTTTGTGTTTTTGAAAGAGGAAGTTTTCAGAGGTTATTCCATGAGCTTGGTCACTGAAACCTGGCAACCTTGTCCTCAATTTTGTTCTCTAACACCGAGGAAGTGTGTCTTTTGATGCTATTGGTTGAGGTAGTTTTTCAGAGGCAGTTCCATGAGCTTGGTCACTGAAACCTGGCAATCTTGTCTTTCATTTTGTTCTCTAAAACCCAAGAAGTGTGTTTGTTTGTGTTCTTGAATGAGGAAGTTTTCAAAGGCTATTCCATGAGTTTGGTCACTGAAAACTGGCAATCATACTATCTGTTTTGTTCTGTAGATGACAGAATTTGTGCTTGTTTATGTTTTTGTCGGCATGATTGACCAACTCTCGCTGGTTTTTGAAATCTGTGAAAAGTGCTTCCAAACTCTTCTTAGTGATTATTTATGAAACTCAGAATGTATTAGGTTTTTGAGCCAAGCATGTGTCTACTTCAAGCATATCTAAGTTAAGTGATTTTAACTAAATGATTAAACCACCTAAGAAAAAACAAACATTGATTGCTTTCCTGTTTGAGTGAAAGTTGTCCAAATCCCATAAAAACACACGGAGACTCCACACACTCACAGCTGAACCGCTGAAGCCTCACACAGACAGTTTTCCTGCTGCGGTGTTGACAGAGTGCTGATGTCCTGTCACCTGTTCACAGCTGGAGGTGGATCAGTCACATGACCTGGTCCACACACTGACCTCGGATCAGATCTACACCTCCATCAGATCAGACTGTGGACCTGTTTCAAAGAGTCTCACATCTAAAGCTCTGTTCTTTCATCTCACACACTCAACATGTTTTTAGATTATTCATGAGACGTTGATATAGAAGACATGACTTAAACCTTTGACTCCATAGTGTTTTTGTAAAGAGGGCAGAGGCATTGTAATTCTATGGGACAATGATTTTCAACTGGTCCATTTAAAAAATATTTTTCAATATTCAGTCAATGAAATCAGATTAAACAGATTTAATTGAAAAATTTACCATTTTTGGGTTCTTATCATACAACAATGAAAAAACAACATTTAAAAAAGCTTGGCCGTACTGAGCATTGAATTCTGGACCTTGGTATTTTTCTAGAACTTTTTTAAAAAAGCGACCTCCACACGTCTTTGTGTGTGTGTGGTCATCTTTCATATAATGTGTGTTTGACTGGGGCATGCACAGAATCAACCAGCCTGTTCTCATGGATAAGCGTGTCAATACCACGCTTTGTAAACAGCATGTCGTATGGACGCGATTTCTGTTTTTTTGCGTGTGTATTTCACGCGTTCCAGTTCATTTCTATGGTGAATGTTAAGACGTGTTATTATTCTTGAATACTAACACAATCCTAATCCTGAACTTAACCAACTATAAGTCTCAGACCTAAATTTACCCATTTTTGCAACTTCAGACCTAAAGTTAGCCGTTAACCCCCAAAAGAAGCTCCCGTTTGATCTCAATTGCGGGTCCAGACCATGCCACAAAAAATGGGCATGTAATTGCACGCCAAAACAGGGTTTCGTCATGACACGTATTTTGTCATGGCGTGGTATTTACACGAAATCCATGAGAACATGTTGCATCAACAGAGGAAAATCGCACCACTCACCACTGTGGTTTCAGTAACATTCTACTGTGTTCTAAGATGAACTCGCACAGCTTGTTATAAACCCGCTTTTGCCCTCTTTCCCGCAGGAAACATGCAACCACTTCTGCCTTATATCCACCACAGAGAAGAGGTCCAAAATATACAATAAAAAAGCATGCAAGCATATGGCGCAAATTGTGAGAAACTGCGCAGCACAGAAATCTTTGAAGACAGCTTTTGCTTTTGCATGAAGCACAAATTTAGAGACTTCCCTGGCAAGTGTGTGCAGCAGCAGTGTTCATCTGATGTACAACTAAGAGCTTATGTGAAATAAATACAAATAATGATGATAACACTAGCCACTCACATTAACAGGATGCATGTGCTTATAGAGGTGGACAAGATGTAGTTTTCCCAAATTGTGTAACCCAAGTTCAGCTCACGAAAAATGGAGGAAACAACATTTATGATTTTGTTCACTGCATTTGCTTGTTTTCTTTAAAAGTCAGTTCCAAATGTGTCAGTGTAAAACTACCTTTAGTGTCTGTACAATAACTGTGATAGTGTACTTTAGTTTGTGATAGTGTATTTGCAGAGCCTGTGTTGTGTCATATCTCTGCTGCTGTTTGGATTAGAGCTCACAGGACATCCGCTCTTTGACAGGAGCATATCAGAGCCGGTTTGAACAGCTGGAGCAGGAGAGGGGAATTGAACCAGCGCACACGCACACACTCACCGCTGATAGGATCACAAGAGTCTGCCCGGGTCGTCTCACTGCTGAAGGAGACTTAAGGGAGGAAACATGAGGAGAAAATGAAACCTAAACAGTCTGCAGTCAAGTCAAATTATGAATGCTCAGATTTTTTAATAGATTTTTCTAAAACGTTATATTTATAGATTTTTTGGGCCAGATTTGGTTTTGTCTCAGCATCAAAAGGACTGTCCTCGGCCAATCCAAAAGCATTTTATACAGCCAAAGCTCTTGCTCTCTGTAATTCATCTTAATAAAAACACTTAGAAAAATGCTTAGTCCATTAAGAGGCTGAAATCTTCAATCAATCAGACTTGACCCTGAGAGCTAATGTTGGCTGACACTGACTCTTTCTGTGTTGAAAAAGAAAAATAATAAATACATCAGTCTCTCACGATAGACGGATCATGGGCTAAATATGTCAACTGACAAAAGTACCCAAACACTCAAGCAAAAGCATCAATAACAGGATCAAAACTTAAAGGAGGCCTATTTATTTAGCAATAATGAGAACATAGTGTGGATCAATAATCAGCAGTGTGTTCATTTAAAAACATAAAAATTACTTGAAAAGGCTTAGAAATGGAAACAGTGGGTCCTCTGACTTCCTGTTCAAATCTACAGAAATGATAAGCTCCGCCTCCTTTTGTAACATTTTGAATTATGTGTTTTTATCGTTGGAATACTTACTTACCCTACTTGTTTTTACTTGGAATCTCAATTTTGTAAAGAATGACAAGTAAAGTGTGATAGGTGGTAGGTGAAAACAGGAATTTTCTGAGCAGTGGAGCATTAGCATTTGGATTACTCTGACATGCAAGAATCAAACAACTTTGAATTAATAATCATTAGATATCACTGACATGGTTACAAAGTCATAAAAAACGTATTACAAATAGGCCCCATAAAAAAAATGAATACATTTTTATGCAAAGTTTATTCTTATGTGCACAAATAGGATAGAACAGTTTTCATGTGATGGAAACGGACAGTTTATGTAGCTGTGTGTCCAAAGAGATTCACTAACACAAGTAGACAAACTGAAAGTGGCCACATAAACAAGAGCTCAATTTATTCATGTTTAAGTCATTTATAGCAGAGGACTTCCCAAAACTTACTGGTTCCGATCCACATTGCGATACTTGTAAAAGTGTTATTTGGTATCAAACTAAGGCAGCACTATTACTCAGTTAAATATTAATCTCAAAGTTAATGGAAGAAAGCAAATCTTTCATTTGCAAATAATACAAATTCTATTGTATTCTGACTAAAAATATCTGTAAAAACATGTATTTATTTTTAAATACATGTATTTCTTTTTTTGTTACCAAATGTTTATTGATTTTCAAAAAACATTATGTAAATACAAAAACATAACATAACAGGTCCAGGACAGATAAATATACCGAGCAATAAGTGCAAAACTGTAGTACTTATGTAAGCACTACATGAATAGACATACATACATATATGCACACATATACATACATATAAGGACACCTCACACCAGAAGAGCCCTAAGATCTATTATTGTTTGTTTCCAAAGATTTATATTTTTTTCTCTAGCATTATGCATGCGCGCTGTAGACAGTTCTAAATAAACAATGTCAGTGAATGATAGAACCCAATGACGATGAGACAAAGAATGAGGCGGTTTCCATCTGGTTGCGACCATTTTTTTGGCTGCTGTAAGGCCTGCCAAGCAAATTTTTTTCTGTGCTTTGGTCAGGTTAAGTTGAGAAAAATCATTGAGAATTAATACCAATGGTGGGCAAGGGATATTATTGGATAATAAAATAGATAAACTATTACATATCACCTTCCAAAACTGAAACACACCAGGACATTCCCAGATCATTTGAAAATAGGTACCCACAGAGTTAGTATGACATAGGGAAATACATGCATTTCTTTTATTAGTTTCAGTTCATATTGTCAGTCATTTTAAACACATTTAAAACTGTCAGACTCTTAAATGTGCCCCATTGTGTGTTTTTTTTTATATGTAGTAAGAAACTATAACATATGCAGATCAGTAATTTACCTTTTGTTCATTGTAAAACACAAAGTTGATCTAAAACAGGTTAAAAATAGGAACAGCTCTACTGACTTCCTGTTCAAAACTGCTGAACTGATAAGCCCCGCCTCCTTGTTTAAAATGTAACTGTGAAAAACAACAGATTTTTTAAAACTAATTTTTATTGTTGGAAAGTGAATATGGGACAGTATTGAACCATACAGAGTATTAATCTGTTGAATTATAGCAAGTAAATACAGACAAGTGGGAGGGGATAGGTGGTAGGTGATAATAAGGATTTCTGAGCACTTGATCTGCAGCTGAAGAACAAAACAAGATTACTCAAACATGCATGAATCAATTCTTTGAGTAAACTAATGATGAAGGAAGGCCATTATAACGAGGTTAAAAACTTAGAAAAGTCAATTTGACATAATAGGTCCCCTTTAAAGCATCAATTCTGCAGAGACACTGAAGATGAACAGGGTCATTTTGGTGAGAGAACATTAGCAGAGTTAATCAGGTAAAATAGGTTTATGTCAGCCTTGTATGCAATTCTTCAGAACATGTTTGAAATATGAACACAATCACATTCTGAAACCAAAAAATGCAAATCAAATAAAACCCACATTTGGTGTCTGAAAAGTTGCAACTAGAAATAATTGAAATTCATGTCATTTTGAATAAATAGTGCTTATAATACCAAAAATATGTTTTTTAAATTTATTTGATATTTATTTCTTGTCACAAAAATAATGCATTAAAACGTGCATGTAGCCCTAAACTTTGACACTCAAAGTCTTAAATTTTATTCTAGAAGTTGTGCAGAAACTTTGTCTGCATGTTTTTTGTGCAGCTCATAGCATTGACCTAAAGGATGACATCACCGAGTCATTTACACATTAGCACTTGAGGTTTGTGGTTTTCTCTCTTCGTCCTTGTCATCCCACACAGTCTGTCCCACACCAACATGGCCGCCTCCTCCTCTCCTCCCTCTGTCACCGACCACAGCCCCACAGTGTCAGAAAACATTAAAAAACGTTAATGGAGCTTTAAAACCACATTTCTCAAACCAGTAAAATCCGTCATGGTTCCAGGAAGTGGTCTGCGTCTGGTTTTTCTCCTCCTTCTCCTCCCGCATCATTATCTTTTAAAGTCCAATCGCCCGATGCTTCATAAAACATAATGATCCACCAAATTCATTTAGCCTGACTTTCCCCACTCGCCACACTTTCGCTGAGTAATTGGACTTCAGAACGACTTTTGGAGCCTCACGCTAAAAGAAATGTGTTTTCAGAGGTGGTAAATGACTAGAAGTGTGAAAGCTGATCTAGAATAAGATATACTCTGGGCTTCATTTATTAATCGAGGTGCTAAAATGTGAGTTTAAACTGAAAAAACAGTATTCTCAAACTCTTCTCAAATGTGTTTTTTGTGTCCCAAAACAGAGAGCAAAATTAATCTTTAAGGCTGGCAGTTTTATCGCAATAACGCAATTAACTTTTTTTTTTTTAGTGCAAACTAATTGCATGCTTATTTTTCACCATTTTCACCATGTCAGAGAAGGAGGGTCAAAGCAAGAATAGATCTGGCAGTGAAAAAGTTAAAACCTGCCGCTGCTCACTTTGCCTTTCTGTCTCTTGCAATGCATTGTGGTCTATATAATGTGCAGTCATGTGACCCTTGATGCTTACTTCATTTTGAGATACTTTTTCACCTGCTGGACGTTGGGACACGACTAAATAGAGTGACCACAAAGTAGACAATTGTGTGAATGTTGCTGGTCTTTCAAAGTATGAAGTTATGCAGCGTTCAGACCAGACAGCATTTAAGCGTCCATTTCTGCGCATTGAAGCGATCTTTGACACAGAATATTTTCAAAGCTGATGCCCTAACAGGCGCTCTAAATGCCCCAAAGCACGTTGGGGACAGAACACTTTTTACGCCCCGACGCGCTTCTCTGCATTCATACCTTTTGCAAAAAACTTTGTTTTGCACAAAGGCAGATCATGATGAGCGAGAGAGGGAGAGAGGGATTGAAATTGTGCCTTGTTGCATTCATAAAAGTAGCTTACCGATAGCACAACTTTCTCCTCCCCCAAGCAGTTATTTTGTTGTCTTTAAAAGAGCAGTAATAGATCCATGTGAGCGCAGGGTCAGTCCAGAGCGTGTCCCGTTGTTTGTTTTGCCGTGTTCTCAGATTTTCAGAGCAACGAGCGAACAAGCCTTTGAAAAAAAAACAAAAAAAAAACAAGCAACCTTTTGTTGAAAAAAGTTATTAAACCAAGACTTTAGTAAGCAGTCATGTCACTACGTCAGAGGAGAGTAGTGTCTGATTAGTGGACGCCGCGTTCAGGCGTTGGAAGTTCACCAGAGCCCAACACGAGCGTCAGTGCAGGTTTGAGCCTCTACTTCACAAGAGGCTCAAACGTCAGCAGACGCCTGAACAAGTGAGTTTCAACCCTAACCAGACACACATTTGTGCCATTTATTAGCTGGACACCTCAAGACGCGGGTTTACATTGACTTAACCATTTGCTTTGTGCACAGAACTTCAGTTGGCTTGTTTTTGTTCAAAATAGCCAACTTCTATACATATACGCATTTCCTGTTAGTGTTAACATTTAGATACAAACACACAAGCGTCCTCTGGTGAATTATTCTTCTGATTTGTGAAGTCTTTAAAGAGTTTTTTGTAACATTCATCTCAACTCACTGTCAGATCTTGTGAGTATTTATCGTTTTAAGCTGGTGTAGTGAAAACCTCATAGAAATGAACTGAACAGGAAATGTATGTATGTACAGAAGTTAGCTATTTTGAAAAAAACAAGCAAACTGAAGTTCCGTGCACAGAGACAATTAAACTAGACTTATTTGACACTCCTACGCTGTCCGGTCTGAACGCAGCATTAGAGACAAAGTGAAAGGTTAGAAAAAGGATAAGGTTAAAGTTAAGGTGAGAAAAATAGCTGGGTAAAACACAAATCAGTGAAAAACAAAAAGCATACAAGTTTGATCAGCTTAGCAACAGAAGTTAACTCATTACCATGGCAACTGGATCACTTCTGAACCGACAAAAGCACCAACCTTACCTTACCCAGAGTGAAAATGAGATTAGTCGAGTGTCAGAATCTAATCTTATTCTTATCTAGAACAATAACTATGTGCTCTGTGCTAACACTGCTAATGCTGCTAATGCGCTCGTGGCTACATTAAGTGTTTGTGTGGAGTTAACTGGGAGCCGGAGCATTGACTTTGTGCATATTTGACCTAAAAGTTCAGTTTGGTGTTCGTCCAGTCTGGAGCGAGCCTCAGCTGCTGAACACGTGCTACAATCAGCACAGATAATCAGCTCGAGTTCGTCTGAGCCAAAGCACGCTCCAGAGAGCCTCATTAATATTGGACAGCGACGTGTTTTCCTCTCACTTTAGACTCTAAGTTACACACATGATGATTATGTTGAGAATAAGACACAAGACGTAGGTCGTGGGCTGGGGTAATACAAAGCCTACGGAATGTATACAAAGTCTCTGAATCACGCTATAACTAAAACACAAACTGGGATGTTGTGCGGTAATTCAGGTGACTTCAATATTTTCAGAGCTGGATTTAAACTTTTGGGGGCCCTAAGCAAAAATCTGTTTCAGGCGTTCTCCATTTTTTTTTTTACAAACCTTAATCAGTCAAGTCAAAACAGCATTTAAATGATTTAATGATGATTTATAAATATACTCAAAGCGACAAAACAAAATATCCTGCATTTCTCACAATAAAGAAATAATGCAAGATCCTGCCCCAGAATCAAACAAATGAGTTTTCCCTAAATCTGGAGTTGGCTATTAGATCAATCATATTAGACCAACAGATCTTAATAGTCATTTGTCTTAGATAAAGATATCATTGGGGAGCGCTGCATGGATGTCCATGTGTATTAAAACAAGGCCCAGTCAGGTGCTCTTTGGAAATAGAGGGTGAATTTCTGGTACAAAAATAGAAACTTTTAACAGTAACCATTCAGAGTGCCTTGGTTTTGTGTTTGCATTTCACCACCTTTTGGCAGACAGCTTTCTATTTGTGTACCAGATCTTATTAGTCAATTTACGTTTAATTGTATGTGTAATTCTATGATTAATAAAATATATGGTTGCACTTGTTGTGAGTGTTTGTCAGTGGGACCTCAGTGTCTGTCAGTGGGACCTCAGATCTCTGCGGCCCCTGTGAGCTCCGCCTCTGTTCACGCTTCACACTGAGGCTGTAACAACTGATAAGATGCATCATCACACTGGACTTTATGGACAGAAAAACTAAAGTCCGAAACCTTTTCAGGACAAACAGCTCATGTTTATGAGGCTTCTGAAAGAATTTAACAGAAATGTCCAGAAATCCACCGTATTTTGCCATGGTGATTTAAACAATAAAATCTGCTGTCGTATTAATTCACCAGCTATTTGTGTTTGTAGTTCTGCCAATATACTTAAAGATTAATAATAAAGATTTGCTAACAGCTTATGAGATGTAGAACAAGTATTTGTTCCCAGTTTTCATCTCTGTGCTGAAAACGATCAGACGCATGTTTGTGCTTCTGTCAGTCTTGAGAATCACAAGGGAAGTGTCTGTGTCTCTGCCGTGTTATTAGAAACAAAAAGAGAAGGGCTGATCAGACCAGAGGGTGAAGCCAACAGGCCTGACGATTGATGGCCCTCCACAGTCGTATAAGAAGGTTCGGCTCTGATTAATAATCTTGGGAATTCCTCAGAGATGACTGTTGTTGTAATTTTGGGCTATACAAAAATAAGTTGATTTGATTTGTTTTGACTTGAAAAAGTTCATGTTGGCACTCGTGAAGTGATCCAGGGCATTACACTCGGGCCATCTGTTTTAAAGTTTTCGCACACTGTCCGCGCTACATAAAAGTAAAAATAATAGTACGTTTCTGTCGCCCTCGGAGGTCGGAGCTCAGACAGTGATGAGTGTTGTGTGTTCCAGTGGTCAAGTTGGATTACTTTTATAGTATTCTAGTAATAAAGAGCTTTATAACGACAGACGCACAGAAGCAACGCAGGAGCAAAGTCACAGAGGCAGGTCAACTGTTGAGACAACCTAAAGAGAAAATAACACAAGTACAATCAGTAGTTAAGCTGGCAGAGGTTTATCTTTCTCAAAACGCATGTTCAATTTTATACCTAGGACGTTGAAATTCTATCCGAGTATCCAAGTGGGAAATCCGAGTTGAAAGGCTGTTTCAGTGGGAATTTACAAGTTGAAACTCAGAAGATCCGATCTCCAAGTATCACAGGAACGCTCTATAAGTCCAACACTGTGCAGAAGTACCTCTACTTGTTTGTTTAGGTGTGACACAGATCATACAAAGCCTCGAGTCGTGTCCGGTTCAGTTTGTATTGTGAATGCAGCCACAAGGTTCTGATATAAAACACCTGTAAATGAGCAAAAAGCCAGACTAATGAACTAAATGTCATAGTGTGAAAAGTTCATGACAAGCACACCAGAAAACTAAAGCTTTTAATGATCAAACATCCCTGTCCAGCACATTCCCATTGTTCTGACGTCTTCACACTTTGCACCGCGCCGGATTAAACCGCCGCCACACAACAACGTCACGCTCAAATTAATGAGACAACTGCACTAGCTCTTCACTGACCTACATTTCAAAAACCTCTCCGTTAATTTCCTTCACTTCACCAGCTCTTTCTGATTAGGCCCGGCGCGGTGGAGAGACCATCTCGGGACGTCTTTGGGAGGTGACGAACGCGGCTCATTTTTGGAAACTTCAAAATGATGGCTTACAAAACACTTTTCATCTCCGAAATCTCAATCTTTTGTCTTCGAAGTGGGACATTTTGCGGTGAGAGAGAGCGAGAGAGAGCAGGAGATGGAGCCAATGGAGCAGATGAACTACTCCAGGCTGACGGATGGACTGACAAGAACCGGACAAGAAAAATGAGCAGAAATGTCGAGGAAAAGATTAAAAAGATAGTAGCTGGTGATCAAAGCAGGATATGAGGGATTCAAAAGTCTGAAAAAAACAAATCAGAGAGAAATCGATGGACATAAACAAGCTAAAAAGGTTTGGGAATGGAGGAAAATGCTCTGTGGAAGTGAAATGAGGCTGTTTAAGCTGTTTCATGGAAGGAAATAGTAAATAAAAGCATGTCGTTATTTTGAAATAGCCTCACAAAGAAAAGAAATCACAGTCTTTTGCTCTGAAACAATGATAAACCGACGTGTTTTATGAGAAAGTCGATGTGGGAGGCATTAGGTCTGCTCCCTGTTTGTGTCTGTTCAGATTAAAATGCTTTTCCCATTAATATAACAGTCTATTGATTAAACCATTCATTCAATCTAATCAAAGATATTTTCAGGAACGATTATTCAAGATGAATTGCTTTCATCTATTTTCTGATCACTGATGTCTAAATACATGAGCTCATTCAAAGGCTTTACAGATACAAGTTTCATTAAAAATCATTATAAGTCTTCTTGTGTTTTTAATAATAATACTAATAATACTAATAATACGTTTTATTTATAATGCACCTCACATTTGACACACAAATCTCAGGTTCAGATCAAACTGACTCATTTTGCCTATTTTACTCACCTGAGCTGTGTATGACTAGCCACCTAGTGCCTCCACTCAATTTCATTTCACTTCAGCCACTAGGTCAGGTCTCACAGGACTGCAGACGGTTCCTAAAAGCAGGAAGTACAGACGTCCAATCAGCGAGCAGGAGCAGAGAGAGAGAGAACCAACCAGAACAGAGAACTGAGTGTGTACTCCTCCTTTGACCTTGTGTCAAATATAATAATAGAACTTGACACTGCACCTTTTAATTTGCAAGTTTACCACATGGAAACGGCAACAATCACTGCCACACATTTTTTTTTTTTTCTTTTTTTTATGCTCTATTTCCTGGACAACAAAGTGACCAAAAAGCAGTGAATGGTCAAAAAAGTCCTGTTTCTTAACTCTTTCCCTGCTAATGATGAAAATTTTCGTCATAACGAACCCAACCGTAGCCTGCCAATGACGGTAATTTTCGTCATAAGCTTTTTTTACGTGCAGCGATAGAGCGCTCTCTGGTGCACGTGTTCAATTAATCAGCATTAAAATAGCATGATGCAGTTTCATATATTCACCAGCAGAAGGCAGTATCGCATTACACAAGAGCGCAGCGGAAGTCAGACTCACGTGTTGTTCTGTTTACATTACGGAGCGCTGTTGCCTGTGTTTACGTGATCATTCGCCTCTAAAGGATCGGTTTTCATTATCAAACGGATTACAGGCAACACATCTTGGACTAAAAACATTGTTGAGTGAGTTTAGAGCAGATATTTGATCTTTAAAATGAAGAAAAGACGATCCTACTGGACTAGGACTCTGAGGAGAACGACATATGCAGCGAGTCTCAAGAGAAAAACAAACTTCTTCTTCCGTGAGCGAGCTTAAAGTGTCAGAGTAAGTCAAACTACTGTAATTCTTCATGTTTGGAAGGTTAAATATAATCTATGCCCCATGAAAAAGGCTGAATTTATAGAATCTGTATCAGAAAGAAGAAAACTGCTGTTCTACCTCCTCGTCTGTAACACAGCTTTTGTTGGTTTAAAGATGAAAAAGACACAAAGTCCTCATTGTTTTAATCACGTGAAGCTTGTATGTTTATCCTAAAAATGTTATTTAATTGTGGTAGTTCATTTTCTTTCACCAAAAAGTAGTACAAACTGAAATAACAATAACTTGAAGTTTGATTTAGAAAAAGGGCTTTATCTCAGAAGTTTCTGGTCAAACGCTGAAATCTAATGAAAACAACGAATTTCAAATGTCTATAAAAAGAGAACGGATTAATGTAGAATAATAATTCTTTTTTTAAATGAAAGTAGACACATGTAGGTCTCATTTGGTGTATAATGGTGGTCATGATTCTAGTTGCACAAGGTTTTTGGTGGAGCTGTGAATATTGCTTAAAATGAGCAAAAAGGCCTGGCAGGGAAGGGGGGTCAAAGTGAGAATAGGGCTGGCAGTGAAAGAGTTAAGCTGGCCACACACTACACAACTGTTTTCTCATTTTCCCCTGTTATTTTCAGTCGCACTTAGTCACGCCTAGTCGAGATTAGTCGAAGCTAGTTGAAGCTAGTTGCAGTTGTGTCACTCGTGTAGTGTGTGAGTGTCTGCGACTGGACTGGCGTTCCAATCGTGTAGTTTGTGGCAGGTCTAGACTAGACTAGACTCCAGTCGCAGGTTTTTAAACATGTTGGAATTATAAGCCCGATTTTTGCAGCGCTTCGGTGCTGTTCAGTGTTTATAAAGCTCCTCTGGGCAAACATGGAGCCCAGCGCTAATGAAAACAGCCGAGGAGGCACTGGAAACAGCGACTGAGATCAAACTTTCTGCAAAATGTCATAAAAGAAATGTATCCGCGTAAACTCAGGGAAAAAATATCCAACTTCGTCACTTCTGTCGCCATTCTAGTGTTATTTTGAGAAAGCTAGCTTACTCGCGTGTTTGCACCGGTACTTTCTACCGGTTTGTGGTCTCAAACGTTCTTGAATCACTCTCAGTCCAGTCTTGTAGTGTGTGGGCAAGACTCACATTCTAATTAGTCACAACTGTAAAGTTGTGTAGTGTGTGGCCTCCTTTACCGTGTCAATGTTGATCATAAACTGTATTGTGGAATTGTCTTACTGACTCATGTGAATTGATGGTCATATAAAAAAAACCTGAACGCAATAGTTGGACTGTATTTTGGGAAAACCTCTTTGGACCATCTTCACCTCTACAGACAAGTTAGACTACATTTGTCACTAAAACAGAACATGAATATTATATTTAAGAGAAGCAGTTTAGCTGTTTTGATGAAGGACACTGGGCTAGCACTTTATAATGTCACTTCTTATTTATAGTGACCTTTAGTGATACTTCCTGTGGTATTATCAGTGGTACTTAATGGTGATATTTTTGGTGTTATGTCCAGAGATAATAGTATATAAACTGGTACATTTGTTGATTCTTAATAGAGCTTGTAATGTACCTTTTGCAATAATTGTTACTTACATTTAGTACCTTTAGTGATAGTGTTTATCATAACTACTCTCACTCTGCTGTCTGTCTGTGTCTGTCTGTTCTGGATCTGCTCTGTGAGGCTCCTGCAGTGTAATGTTCTGTTGTTATTGATCCACATGTTTAGACTGACAACACACACAGACTCTTTGACAGTTTTTTCCTCTGCTGTAGTCTTTGATAATCACCTGTTTGGACAGCTACGCTCTCATTAGAAAGACAAACACATCAATACATATCTTTAGGAAGATTTTATTTGGGAAACTTTAATACATACATGCACAATGTGACCTACATTTTTTATCAGGTTAGAATAAAGACATGGTACGGGTGTGAGATTTAACATAATATTGATTACCCTCCAAAGCTTCTTCTTACACACAAACTTAGGCAAATACATAAGTTGACCACAGCAACATTGACACTTAAGCTGATTTCCACAATACAGTTTAGGACAACTTCCTGTACATTAATAAAATTGGTGCCTTAAATACTTTAATATTTAATCATGAGCTCAACCTTGTGACAATCTGCTTTTTTATTGCAATTTTCTTTATTGGGTGCATTTTTGAGTGAGTGACAGCCGGACCAATCACAGCTCAGTATAGTGATTTGGGCAAAAATCATGCCTTAGCCGCTAAGGCTTAGCGAGAAAAAAAAAAAAAAAAGTATTTTGTCATGTTTGTACAAAATTTTTGATTTTTGGATTGGGGGGTTGGATGTGCTTTTACCAAAAAAGGTGACTTCTGGGTTCAGAGGCTTCGTCCAATCAGATTCAAGAATTGCTCTGACGTTCTGTTCTTTCCTGACGTCAGTCCAGGTCTTTCCAGGTCTGGTCATGTCTGTCCAGGTGCGTTCATGTCTGTCCAGGTGTATTGATAATGTGAAAATTGTGTTTGAATGTAGTTTTTGCTGAGCCTGAAGCTGATTGAAATGTGTGAGAGCTTCATGTGTCCTGGCTGAAAGTGGCCTGACCTTGTTCTGAATCAAAGTTTAATTAAAACGATGAGCTAATCTTTATTTAGTTAATAATTCAGCAGGTTCAGCTCATACAGGAGAGAGAGAGGTAGACAGAGAGAGAGAGAGAGAGAGAGAGAGAGAGAAAGAGAGAGAAAAGAGAGACTGATAGAGACAAAGAGAAGGAAAGAGAGAAAGAAAGAGAGACAGACAGAGCTAGAAGAGAGCAACAAGGAGAGAGAGACAAAGAAAGAAAAAGAAAGAAGAAAAGAGACAGAGGGAGAGAGAAAGAAGGAAAGAGAGAACAAGGGAGAGAGAGGTGGAGAGAAGTAAAAAGAGAAAGAAAGAGACAGAAGGAGAGAGAGAAAGAGAGACAGAGAGAGAGGGTGAGAGAAGCAAAAAGAGAGAAGGAGAAAAGGAAAGAGTAGAGAGAGCGAATTAAAGAGAAAAACATAAAAGAGAGACAGAGAGGGACGGAAAGAGATGGACAGAGAGAGTGAAAAAGAGAATAAAGGAAAGGGAGAATTGAGAGAGAAGGAAAAAAAAGAAAGAGAGACAGACAGAAAGAGATAGAAGAGAGCAACAAAAGGACAGAGACAAAGAAAGAGAAATAAGGAAGAAAAGAGAGGGAGAGAGAAAAAGAGAAAGAATTAAAGAGACAGAAGGAGAGAGAGAAAGAGAGACAGAGAGAGAGGGTGAGAGAAGCAAAAGAGAGAAAGAGAGAAGGAAAGAGTAGAGAGAGCGAAAGAGAAAGACAAAAGAGAGACAGAGAGAGAGAAGTAAAGAGAGACAGAAAGAGGGAAAAAGAGAATAAAGGAAAGAGAAAAAACAGAGAGAAAGAAATAAAGGGAGACAGGGAGAGGGAGAAAGAGAATGAAAAGAAAGAGGGAGAAAGAAAGAGAAGAAAAGAGAAAGAGCTAGAGAGACAGAGAGAGGGAAAAGGTGACAAAGAGAGAGACAAAGTAAAAGAGATAGAGAGAAACAAAGAGATTGATTAAAAGGGAGAAAGAGGGAGAGGGAGGGAGGGATGGAGGGAGGGAGAGATAGAGAAAGAGAGAGAGAGATGTCTTTGGGCTTGAATCACAGATGTGGTGTCAGAGCCTGGAGCTGTTCATTCTCATGAGCAACAATGGAGCCAGTTCACTTTACATCCTTTACATACATTACATACAACACACACACATATATAACACACACACACACACACACACACACACACATCTATAACACACACACACGTACACACTGTCCAGGGGCAGCGCGAGGCGTTCAGGGGACACTGTATTATTTAAGACTGGCCTGATAAATATGTGCATAACTCAGGCTCAAATCTGAATGTAAATATATCGGAAGCAATGTGTGAAGAATACGATTGTCCTGCTTCAGTGCGTTTCAATACGAGGACATTTTTAAAACAGAATATTTCAGATTTCACACACGTGACCTTTGAGTTTCCTCATGTCAGACGTAAACACGAGAAATCAGATTGAAACAGCTGATTTATTCATAGTTACAAAAGCACTTGATGAATAATGTGTTGATCTAAATGTAAAATCTGTGTTGAATTAAGCACTTATTCTCTTGATTTGAGCAGATTTAACTTGTCAAGTAAAATGATCCACCAATGGAACAAGACTTTTTGTTCCCAATAAAAGAAAGCACATCTTGTTCGACTGAAAAATCACAAAAAAACAACTCTTAAATGAAGAAACGAGTTAAGAAAAAATATCTTGTTTCATTGGTTTTACTCGACAAGTCAAATAAAGATAACATGTCCCTATTTCAAGACATTTTCACTTGCCCAGGTGTAACTGTTTGCTGGTGTAGTCTGTTCATCTCCTTTAAGAAAATGTTAGGTCAAAAGTTTCTCGGTTTCAAATATTATTTATCTTTTGAGTTCATTGAAACTAATGATCGTTTTTGGAAGCACATTTTTGTAAATCATTAGCTTTTGGGAAATTTATTGTGCTAAAATTAAGACAATCTTGACATGCTCCAAAGCCTAAAGCAGAGGTCTGCAACCTTTAAAGGGGACCTATTATGTCAAATTCACTTTTCTAAGTTTTTAACCTTGCTATGATAGAATTCCTTCACCATTAGTTTACTCAAAGTTATATTTGAATTGATTCATTCATGTTGGAGTAATCTTGTTTTGTTCTTCAGCTGCAGCTCAAGTGCTCAGAAATCCCCGTTCTCACCTACCACCTATCCCCTCCCACTTGTCTGGATTTACTTGTTAAATTTCAAAAGATTATTACTCAAAGTGAAGCTTATAAGGTTCAAAACTGTCCCATAGCCACTTTCCAACAATAAAAAATTGTTTTTAAAAATCTGTTGCTTTTTACAGTCACATTTTAAAGTGAAGAGGCGGGGCTTATCAGATCTGCAGTTTTGAGGAACAGTAGAGCTGTTCCTATTTTTAAGTTGTTTTAGATCAACTTTGTGTTTTACAATGAACAAAAGGTAAATTACTGATCTGCACATGTTCTAGTTTCTTCCTAAATATTAAAAAAAAAAAAAAAACACAATAGGACCCCTTTAACAGCAAAAGAGTCTCATTTGCCCAATTTTTGTTTTATTGAGAAATCTTTATCCTATGTAAAACTCCATATGTTCGGCTCAAATTTTGCCAAAATCTTGTATTCAAGTAACTTTAATCAAAAGTAATCTCCCAACTGTTCTATTACCAAAATAATCGCTAATTGCAGCCCTAGAACTACAGGCCCCAGAATGCACTGCAGCAAGAGGAGCCATAGGCCAGAATAGATAATAAGCCTTTTGGAATATTAAGGTTTGTGTTGCGGAGATGTAACTATAATAGGGCTGGGCAAACAAATTGACATCACGATGGAGCCAGATCACGATTTCGATTTGATCACGACTCTTGTAGATTGTTTATTTACCTTTGTCTTTGAGGTAAACACAGTTCACTGTCAACAGCTAAATCCAGCTGTCAAAAGCTGACCAGTGTGGCCAGATTTTCAGAAAGAAACGAGCAACTTCAATCCTTCAATAATAAGTAAAAAAAAAAAAACACTCATTAATTAGAACCTTGTGTGTTGCTGCAAAACAAGTGCTAGGGATTTTGCCATATCATGTGTCTTTTCTTACTTTAATAACAACTTTTAGACATGAAAACTTGTTAAAAATCCATGTTTCAGTTATATAAATTGATATATTTTATTTAAATCAAACCTGCTAAGTTGTTAAGATTTATTCCGTTTTATGATTTTAAAACGCAGTCCAACGGGAACTTAAAAAAACAAACCCGCTTGGATTTGGCAACTCTGAGACTAAGGTAGGTTGGAATAAATAGTCTATATTTGATCAGAAACAAAATTTTCTTTCCAATTCCCATAATTCAATGTAAGACAATAGGACTTATAATTTCAAATGTAGCCCTGGACCAGCTCTGCCTTTGCTCCATTTGACTTTGACACTTCTGATGTAAACCGTTTGTGTCGTGTCAGTCCATCGTTCAGACTGTAATATCTCAGATTATAATTCTGTGTGTGTGTGTGAGAGAGAGTCAGTCTTGTCTCGGTTCATCAGGAGGATCTCTGAGTGTCTGTGTCTCTCTCTGTCCATTATTTCATCTGCGGTTCAGGACGCTGCTGCTGTCTTTAATACTTCCATTTCACACTGTGGATGTCAAAACACCAGCTCAATTATATCTGCACTGACACTCACACAGGAGAAGAGACAGGACACTAAACCATCATCTATCGTGCTTATATTTTGTAATTATTGTGTTTGAGAGGGAAAAATGACTGATTTCAGATTGGAATTGCTTCAGATTTGTTATTTCTTAAAGAATTGTACGTGAGACGCTCTTAAAGACAATCCCAGATGAACTTGTGCTGCCAGAGAGAGAAGCGGTCTGTAGATTGATGGTTAGAAGAGACTGAACAATCAGGAACAAGGTTTGCAATGAATCATGGGTAATCACCTCCCTGACACTTCCTCAGACCTGATTCTCTGTCACGGCTTTAAGAGAGACTTTGAGACACAAAGTGAGCGGAGATGGATGAGAACTGTGTGGAAACAACTGCAGAAGAGAGGCTGTGTCAGAGTGAGAGTGTCATGTGAGGCTCGTTCTGATCTCTGATTGGATAATGTTCTTGAAAAACAAAACACTAAATGTAAATCTTTTTTTAATGAGATATAACAATAATCCAGCTTTACAATGGCCATAAGTAAAAGCAATAATTCATTTGAACAGGTTTAAAGTGCATGTTTCTGCAATTTTTAGTTTATTTTAGTAGATTAGCAATTATAGTTTTGAATCAAGAACACGTTTGTGAAGAAAAGTTTAAAAATACAGTATGTTGACAATAACAGGAAGTGCAGACCTCTAAACTGATGATACCACACAAGGACGTTCAACTTTCTCATAGAAACTAACCTGGCTCACATTATCTGTGTTGAACTCTGATTTGAGTTCTTCCACAGTATCCGTCTGGAACTTCACTCGCTGAAAGTGTTTGGGAAAAGAAGGGACGTTTAATGAAATACATTGAACTGATTGGGTGTGTGGCCGACTTTATGTTCACACGGGAAAGAACAAGTGTCACACACACTTCTCTGGTCTTCTTTCAAAAAGAAAATACTCTGTATTACTGCTAAAACAGAATCAAACGCAGCAGAAACACATACATCTGCATACATCTCAACCTGCCCTGCAGCAATCTGATTGGGTCATTAACCCACTGTGTCAGACTCCAAACCAATCAGGCTGCTGGAAGACCAGATATTCACAAATGTCATGAGATAATCCATCTGGTTGGCCAGGTTATGTAGAAACATACATTTTGTTGTGGTGTACTTTATGTCTCAGAAGGTAAAAACATATTACATGAGAGGAGTTTTGGCCCAATTACATGGTCGCTAGGCAACTCTCTAACATGATGTCATCATCTATGAACAGGAAATACAATTTTAATGCAAAAAAAAAAGTTAAAGTGAGATGAACTTTAGTGAAATCTTAAATATATTGATCTTAACTTTGTTTCAGTGAAATGATTAGTTCAAGAGGCACTTTAACTTGTATGTGTAGAAGTCAGTTGTAACATTTGAACATATAGTTCTGTTAATATGTGCACAAGATACACTTCTGTAATGTTTGTACGTTGGAGCGCACCTGAATATAAACCGCTCCAACTAAAAAAACAATATTTAATCCACTCTTGATTATAGTAAATCTATGAAAACCATTGAGCGGCATCATTGTATGAGCTGCAAAGTTCAAAACTTGTAAAATAAAGTAGTGGCGTGTTGTGTTTTTGTCAGTTTTAATTCTTAGTGGAGCTGTGGTCTCCATGGTAACGTCAGCTGAAGTGTCAGACAGATGTTCATTTGCTTCCACATCTGGATGAGCTGGAGTTTTCTGTTTGCTCCTGAGCCCAGAGGATCGTCCCTGTTACTCCTGCGTGTGCATGTGTGTATATCTACATGTGTGTATCTACATGTGTGTGTATCTACATGTGTGTGTCTTCTGTACGTCTGTGTGTGTTATACATGTGTGTCTGTTGTACATGTGCGTGTGTGTGGGACAGCTGCAGATTGTGACCTCTGGGACTCTCACACCATCAGGTCCCACGGCTTCAGCCCACTTTCACTCAAACTGCAGAATCTGATGCTCACTTCATTCACAATATTAGTTGTGTTTTAAATTGGGTCATGAAGTTTACATTTGTTCAGTTATTATCAAGTTAAAGTAAAGTTACTTCTGCTTTCTGAAGACTAAAGAGATTCAATTATAATCGCCAAATCATTTTTTGCTTCTATGTATAAATATTTTTTAACCTTGCCAAAGTCGTATTTGTGGACTAAAACATGCAAATCTCTGGCCTTTTTCAGACATAAAAAACAAATCAATTAATCAATCAAAAGAAATAATAAACACAATAATTGATTAATAAAATAATTGTTAGTTGCAGCTCTAATTGAATTGAATGTAGCTTTTTAAGAGTCCTTGTTTCTTTTCCAGATTATTTTACGTTATTTTGTGAGCTACATTATTTTTCCATCTCGTCAGTTGCAGCTCTTGAACAGAAACGAATGGAAAAACCCAAACGCCGACACAAAGACATTAGAGCAGTTGTAAATCATAATTAAGGTAATTAACTAATACAAAATGATTTGCAGAGAAGTAAATAAACTCCACGGGTGTAATTACAAAACCTGGGAGTCTTATTGTTACAGAGGCTGTTAGTTTGCTAACACCTTTGCAAACCGGCTCTGAAATGCACCTGATCAACTCTTATATTACAGTTCAGTTTGTGACTGGTTTATGTAAAAACTGAATCATGAGATTACAAGTCCAAGGTGAGACACTGCAGAGGAAGAAGGAAAAATATACAGAGATCAATATGAAACTTGTGCTGTAATAAAGTTACAGAAATGTAAGAAAAAACTATTAATGAATGTTTAATAGGGTTCATATACAAACATTTTCTGTGGACAAAATGGCTCAAATTGCTCTTTACAAAGTCGGGTTTAAACTTATAGACTCACTTTGTTGATAAATTAGATACAAAGGTTTTTACAGATGGGGTTTTGGATTGCTCTTTTGGCTTTTCAGTAGAATTTATTGTAATTTTGAGGCATTCTGGACACATTTTCTGTGCAAATATCACAGAGTTGCTGTACCTGCCTGTTTGTGTTATATATTCTAACCAATGGTGCTATAAAGGAAGCCTTGAGTTTTTATTTAAAAAACAAAACCAGAAGACCAAATGCTGCACAAAGAACTAAATAATAAAGTTCAGTAAGAGTTCATCATGAATTCATTATAAGTTCATCACAACTAAGTTGGATTAAAGGAGACCTATTATGTCAAATTCACTTTTCTAAGTTTTTAACCTTGTTATAATGGCCTTCCTTCATCATTAGTTTACTCAAAGTTATATTTGAACTGATTCATGCATGTTTGAGTAATCTTGTTTTGTTCTTCAGCTGCAGCTCAAATGCTCAGAAATCCCCGTTCTCACCTACCACCTATCCCTCCCACTTGTCTGTATTTACTTGTTATAATTTAAAAGATTAATGCTCAAAGTGAAGCATATTTGGTTCAAAACTGTCCCATAGCCACTTTCCAACAATAAAAAATAGTTTTTGAAAATCTGTTGCTTTTAACAGTTACATTTTAAAGTGAGGAGGTGGGGCTTATCAGTTCTGCAGTTTTGAACAGGAAGTCAGTAGAACTGTTTCTATTTTTAAGTTGTTTTAGATCAACTTTGTATTTTACAATGAACAAAAGGTAAATTACTGATCTGTGCATGTTCTAGTTTCTTCCTAAATATAAAAAAAAAACACAATAGGACCCCTTTAAAGGCTTGATTATGTTTTGTTTGTATCTTTGATGAAGGAAGTTCATGATGGCTCATGATGAGTCACTATTTTTGGTTCCAATATCTTGAGATCAATTCCTTGGATTCATAGTAGGTTTAAAGTTCATAGTTTACTAACATGATTTCCACGTTAGTTTATTGATGAACTAATGTTAATGCATGAATATATCATGAATTCATGCATTAATTCCTCATGAACATATGATTTCATGATGATAATTAGGCTAATTAGTTCATGCTCCCTTATTATAAAATTATTACCAATTTTAACTACTGTGTTTGTACAGAATACAAACAAATCCTTTGATAAAACTTTCTAAATCTTGTTCAGTCCAAGACAATACAGACGGTTGTGTGTAGGAGCTTTTTTTTTTAGGCTGATATTGCACACTCTTGAACGGAAATTCAATTTTGGGGAATCAGCCATTAAGTTTACAATGTTTTATTGATCGATGCATTGAGTGAAATTTTAGCTTGTTTTCACCTAAGTTAGCTGTTTTTGACGGCTTTTAGAACTGTCATGTGTCCAACAAATATGACATAACTTACATAACTTGAAAAACATACATTCCTGCCTGTAACCACGGAGACAGATGCTTTGGGGTCATATTGATGAGCGTTTGAGAGGCCTGTTGTGGGAGAAAGTCATTGGTAAACTCCTATTGGAAACTGAACTTTTACGTTTTCTGATAAATAGAATGTACAGTATTTCTAGCTCTACTAATTCCAGCCAAATCAGAGCAAAGTTTAAATGGGAGTTGTTGATGTGTGGAGTTGTTAGCAGAAAGGGTTAGCATCATGTTAGCACTAAGCTCGCAGTTAGCATTGTTGGATATAGTTACAGATTTGGATTGTTGGATCACTTTATTCGTCTCTGTGTCTTCGTCTCTATATTTGACACATTATATTTCTTTAAGTCCACATTTACTGTTGTTGAGCAGTGAGCGAGGTCTGTTAATGTGCGTTTCCTTTGTATTCTTAGTTCAAACTTTTCTTTCTCAAAGAGCTGACATGTGTCTAATTGTGTTTTTCTTTCTTTTGCAGGTAAGACGTCACTTTTCTCAGTTTTCACTCGATGTTGCCAAAAGTGTCGCTGCTTCTGTAAGTTTTAAATTCACACAAAGAGCGATGCAAAGATGGGAGTTGTTTTTTTTTAATCAATGTGTTTTGCTTATTTTTGTGCACTTTGCTTGTTTGTGATTGTGAGAGAAGTGTCACAGTGGAGTTTAGTTTGTGTTTGAGCTGATTGTCTTTCATACTTTTTGTAAGTTGTTGAATAACAAGTGATACTGATGCACTCTGGTGTCCACGTGGAACAACACATAGAAAGTCACACATTACAGAATGATAACGTGAGACAACGGTGATACACAGTCATGTCCTCAGTCCTTCATGTGTTTTTGCGTATTATTTGTCTCGTTATCGATCTCACACATGCTGTTTGTTGTGATTCTGAGTCTCACGTGTGTCTCATTGTGAATCACTTCACTGTTCACTTCGTAGTTTAGTTTTGCTCCCGGTCTGTTTGCTTTCACTAAACAAACGAACCGCTCCAGAGTTCGATTCAACCGAGCCGATACCGACCTCTCCAATTCTGAACCCGATCAGAGTTTGAACTATCCAATTGAACCGAACTATCCAGGCAAACAAATACTGATTCGAATAAAAAGTGTATTGTGAATAAACCCTAATATTCACAAATTCAAGTTTTCAAGAAGGTGTTCCTGTGAGTAGCTGGGATGCATTTTTCGGAATAACACCAGAACTACTCGTGCACTAAGCAAAAGTAACACCTGGCAGTAGTAATGCAACGATCACACTGACATAATACACAGTGAAAGTCTAATGATTTGCTCAGCTCTGGTGAAAACAATCTCTAATCCAACTGTTTTTGCAGCTTTTGTTCCAGGCATATGGCTCATTTGTGTTTTCTATTTTACGAATAAGATGGACTCCTGATACTTAGCTCGATTGAAAATAGAAATTGCACGTCTAAAGCGGCAGACCAAATCCTTCTGTTGCACTACACAATATAATTTAGCCTTGAGTCTTATCAGTAACTCACCTGTACACGCTTATATCTGCACAATCTTCCTCCACGCATTAAAAAACAAGAGAAATGAGCTGCTGTGCAAACCCGTTCACGCTCCTACTGCCTGGGGACTGACCTAGGGGGCGCTCTCTCACCTCTGGCAGGACCCACGCAGGTGAAAGGAGCTGGCTGTGTGTGCGGTGATGCAGGATTAGGCAGATGGAGCTGAGAAGAGCAGCCAGAGGAACAAGGAGAAAGAGTTTTATGATGCATTAGCAACAGGAGTGTGCAAATCCGCACCGGTGTGTTCAGAGGACACAGCGGTCTGTCGCAGGACGAGACTAGACACAGGGACGAACAGCTCCACTGTCGCTAAGCTCAAAGACAAAACCTCACTACGAATGAGAGTTATGAAAGTTTGAAACAGATTTAGTACATCTCTTGTGCTTTGCGGTTATCTAAGCTAAAGCTTCTTGTTATTAAGAAAGGGGCACAGTGGAGTCAGAGAGAACTAAGATGAGACTCAGGACAGACAAAGCACAATCTGCACGATCGCTCACATTTGGTTTAATAAGAACAAGATTAGCATGTTATTGGTTATTTTAAAATCAAAGTGAAACTAAACATAATCAACTTTTTTCCACTGTCAAACTGTGTGTTTGGGGTCAAAATGGAATTATTTACTGTCTTCTTTGTGCAAACTCGCTCATTTTGCCGTTAGATGTGCAAAAATGGTGTGTTTTTTTGTGCTGCCACGAAAGTCAAACGCCGACATCACATTGAGTTGACGCCACTGTCAAGTTTTCCGGGTTTGCTTCAAAACTCCTCCTTCTGCAGCCTGGTCTCTGAAGAAGATGTACAATTACGATGAAGTATCAAAAAATGTTTACGTAAATGTATCACGAAAAGTTGAAGCTTAAAATGACCACTAATTTTGGTTGAAGCGACGTGGCAACATTTTCTTTGGGTTTAACGAGTAAATCTTAACCTGCCCCTAACCCCAGCCCTAAACTTACTCATTTTAGTAACTTGAAATCTAAACTCAAACCCAAAAACCCAAATGCTTTTGAGATATTGTTGTATATGTACATATATACACAGTCTGTGTTGCCTTCTGACACCTCTGCTGGTGAAAAGCGGTCACCCTCTGTGCAATGACGTCATTATTGTCATTTTGCTCAGTAAAGCAGGTGATGCAAAATCATAGGATCATAACTCCTGTTAGTGTTTCTTTTTTAGTCATTTTCAATTTTAGACAAAATCTTTACATGACCTCATGTCCTCGTGTAAGGGAAAGGTTTCATAAATTATCTTGCAAGTCAATAAAAAATTATCTTTAAGTGCAAGTGACTAGACCTGCACAGCCTCAGCAGCTATAAAACTCACCGCATGTTTGAACCGCTTGGACACAAAACTCACATCACTCTTCATTCATATTTCATGCTGTCAATCAAAGTGTCCCACCCACTGGGCGTTCCTTAAAAGGCCTCTGGGTATCTCCCACTTTTGCAAGCTTGTTTGGAGTGCAGTTGTGCTAATGCTACAGAAACAAAATGAGTCTGAATGATTCATGGACTTCAGAAGACAGTGCAACAGTGAACAGTGCAGAAATCAGAGATCAAGCCGTGACATCACGAATCTTGGAAATTAAAGACAGTGTTTTCTAAGGCTCTGAAGGGACAGACTTGTATCTCACAGACCCAACTCCAATTTTTTAGTTTTTTTTGTTTGTTTGTTTTAAAGTGAAGCTAGCCCCTCCACTCCTCCCACAAATACATTCTGCTGGTCTGCTGGAAAAACATGGTGAAAGAAGGGACTGAGGGTGCAGAGCAGCAGTGTGATTGGTTTGACAGCAGGTGTTTGTGATGAAAACAGTTGTGAGAGGACAAATCAGTGGTGATGTAATATAGAGTTTAAATATGACCCTGGCCTTTGCAATTAGACACAGTAGCTTTGTGACTATTTTGACCTGAAACATGCTAATTTGCTCAACTTGTTCTAAAATGAGAAAACAAATACTAAACTGTCAAAAATACTATTAATATAAACAATTTAGCAGCCAAAAATGCTTAACTTCCCTTTAAAAGCATCAACATTGTAAATTTCTGATGTTGGTTGAATGAATCCCAGCACGCTCCATACTCTGTACCATCCACACATAAGCTGCAGTATGTTCCCCACACTGTGCCTGTCCTTCTGTAAGTGCATTATGAGTGCAGCGGTGACAGTGACAGTAAGTCCTTCCTCTGCCGTAGTAAACTCACACAACTCACAGAAAAGCACGATTGCATCTGGACTTTGCGGCTCACACACACAGTCGGATTAGCGCTGATTTCCCCGGACTTCTCCTAAAGGTGCGGTATTAAGTGAAATTGGATTCCAATCCTCTCCGACCTGGATCTATCTCTGGATGTTTCCAATCCGTCCTGGAGCTTAGCGAAAGATGCTTCTTCCTCCGTTTGCTTGTGGAGTCTGTGCGCGAGAGGAGGGTTAGCATTAGCATATAGGTTATCTGAAGGCTGAGGACGCGATATTGACGCCTGGTGCTTTCTCTTGAAGTAGAAGGACGAGCGTTTGTAAACACTATCTAATTTTAGCAGGCTCTTCATTTGTATAGAGCGCACAGACTCAGGTAAACTCAAGGACAGGAGAGCGCTGGCCCCTTCAAAGACACAAACACTACAATTAACTATGTTAGCTGGAGTTGTCTTCAAGCTAGTTCTACTCATACCCAGTTATTTCACGCACTATATATTTGTAGTTCTGGATTATTTTGTATTATCCACATAAACATAAAGTTTCAACAGTTATTTTACAATATTGAAAGAGATTGGATGTTGTAGATAATTTGAACAACCCCATTTTGTTTTTAATGTGGTTTTGAATTAAGTATTTCCAGCCCAGAGACCAAGACCAATCAAAACATCTGGCCCTGAGAGAAAAAAATGTTGAATAACCTTGTAATATAACAAAGTGTGTTTAGATAGTATTAATTTTAGCTGTCAAACATCTCATATTGACTCAAAAAGACACTTTATACTAAAACATGGACGCACTTATGTTTAATCTGATAAGAAATTGTATTAACTGTGGAACTGTGAATACCATTGACATCATCAATTTCCATCCCTGTGTGTGCACACTCTCTGTCTCTGCAGTTACATTTATAGTAAATCGTTTCAAAAGCCCTAAACTTAACTTAAATGTGGGGTAGCTGATTTTCACACTGCAAACATGATTTAGGTTTAATTTTGATGATTTCCTCTCATTAATCCTTCAAAACATATTAATATCGACATGTTAGAATTTTATTTGCAAATACAGCGTAAAAACGTCTTTTTACAAACAACAAAGTGAAACTGGAGTGGACCATCCAAGCTCAGATGTCGGTCTTGGCTCGGTTGAATCAGGCTGTGGAGCTGTTTGTTTATACTGAATGGACTAATGCCTTTTGTACACTGACGGCAAGTTTGGTGAGAGACACTTATGAGTTTCTTATGAAGTGCCTTGTACACCAGCTCCAGTCCACTGGGGTCTGTATTTGCTCAAAGTCGCACAGATTCACATGGATTCCTGCAAGAATGTTTCTTTAAGTCGCATTAGACAGTTGCGACCTCCAACAAAATAGACTCTCTACGGATTCTTCTAGCGCGACTTGAGGTCTGTGTACAAGAGTGCATTGGTTTTAAGCACTGTCTACGTCTTATGAGAGTCACGCTAGTCCCACATCGCACCGAACTTGCACCTGGGGGTAAGAGAAAAACAAAATCTACAGAAACACTGCAATAACTATAGATTCCACCAGTGGTCTGCCCAATCGAGTTAGAAGAGTTTAGTTAGGCTAGTGGAAATGGGGCCCAGTACTTTTAAGTGAGAATATGTTTATATATAGTTTAACACACATCTAATAAATGAGACATAATAACAGTCTGTTTTGTTTATGTTCATGAATGCCATTTTTCATTCATTTTGAAAAGACAAAAACAGTTCAAAAATGTATATAGATCAAAATGAGAAATAAATCGTGATATTTTTTATAAGTACACTTTGGTATTTATTGATCAAATCAGTTTGCAACTACATTTATATGTAGTTGCAAAGTGATGGACATTTCTGTGTACATTTATATAAGCTTTAGACAAGTTTTGCCTCACCACTAACTGATCAAGAATATCTTTGCCTGATTATAAATACATGCATCTGAACATATGTGGCATGATCATTTATATTTAACTGGAACATCCTGGCCTTTTCCTCATGAATAAATCCCAGTTTAAGTCAAACATGTGAGTCTGTGCAGCAGCAGCACAGCTCAGATCCTCCTCATGAACTGATCATTCAGATATTAGGCAATTAAATCCAGCGGAGGATTATCTGGGCTCTTTTAATACTGATATCCCGGCTGCACACGCTGCTTAATGATGAACTCATTATTAACTCGTCATATGGTGCCACACGTCAACACTTTTATTTGGTCTGACTGAGTGGGAGTGTTTCTTACAGTTGTGCAGGACTGCTGGAGCATTAAATGACTTTCTCCTGTCAGAACTCACAAGATAATACTTAACAATTCACTGGAAAGACTGGCAATATTTAGTCAGTAATATAATCAGTCAGTACAGATCCTATTCTGACTCATGCGGTACTAAATTATTGTATAGCTTTCACACAGCACTGTCCTGGAACAAAACACATCTGTAAATGAATAAATGACTATTCTGGACTTCTGAATGTTGACTCTTTTAACCCTTGTGTCTTGTTGGGGAGATTTTCAACAATTCTTTGGCATTTTTCCTTTTTAAATTGTCTACCATTGCTACAGTATTGGGAATATTTTAATGATTTCTTGTTACAAAGTGTGTCTTACTATTCACAGGCCTGTTTCAACGGGAAATACACACAATTCATCATCAAGTCTAAACATGACACATTTCAGCTCTTCTGAAAAGGAACAAACACTAATGTTTGGAAAATCACACTTTTATAGAGGATTTTCAAAGTAATAACAAAACATGTTTCTAATGGAAGTCAATCGGACAAAATGGCTCCAACAGAACAAGAGAAAAAACTACAAACTGCTTCTGCACAAAAACTACAAAATCATCAAAGTCAAAGTTGGGACTGATTTTGAGAATCTGCTTTTTTATTAATCTGGACAAATATTAAAACACTGAGGATTTTTTGTTTGTTTGTTTGTTTGTTTGTTTGTTTGTTTTATATTGGTGTTTTTAGTCAGAACAGAAGTGGATTAACAGATTAAAGCAGAAAAAATTAGAAAAAGTAAACTATATTTTCACAGTGGAAAGGGCGTTAACAGGAGATTAGGAACGGGACAAAAGAGTTAATTATTGTTCATATGCATTTCACTGCAGAATACAACAGCAGATGGTAATGACATTATTTTAACAGTTATAGAGTAGCATTGGTGGTATTTGTTTGGAAGTTCTTCCCTTGAGTTTATCAGCTGGGTTTATCGTTTATGATAAAGCTCCAGTCTCTGGAAGTGCGCGTCCCTCCGGCCCTGAGATAAGGTCAAATTAGATTTATTGGATAGTCTGGGTGGAAAAGCTGTGCTGTTATCTGAAGCAGTCGCAGTGTTTTGTGTGCTGAGCTTTTCAGGCAGAACCTTGGCTTTTACTGAGTGGTCCGGTGTAATTCACTTTTTACGACGGCAGAGGTGACCGCTGTGATGATCCTCACATCAGGACCGACTTATGTTTATGGGACAGGTTACAGGGCACACATCCATATGTGAGACGTCCTGTTCACACAGTAACTCCTGTAAATTGTCATGTTAGTTTCTATTTCAGTGTGAATTGTCTGGCTGTAAAAATGTTGTTTTAAAAAGTTTCCCACAAATTTTACTTTATGTAAATGTCTGTGTTTTCAATCTTTATAAATGTATTATTAATGACTCAATAACATATTTTAGCTTCTGCTTTGAAGAACATTACCATTACTATTCACCATGAATCATTCTCCAAAGAAATTGTTGTATTGTTCTACAATTAGAAAGCAAAACAATAAAATGCCCTGGTGCTGCCCTTATCGGTCCACTGGATCGATAAACCACAGCCCAATCGATCCTCTTATCGGTTCTGAGGGAGCGCCTTTCACTGATTGGTCAGTTTGTGCCCTGCCTCTGCTCTGTGAAGTTACACGGCTTCAATGAGAAAATCTAGCATTAAAGGGAACCCTGACGATAAAGATAAATCTGGCTAAAATGCTACTGTAACCTGGCCAGTCAGATGGTTTATCTCGCGATATTTGTGAATTCACAAACACGAGATAAACCATCTAGCCTTCCAGCCGCCCGATTGGTTTGAGAGTCGGAACCAGCGGTGTTTCGACGGTGTTAAGGCGGCTGTTAGCGCCTCGGTGCTGCTGCTGCTTTTGATGCAGTTTTAGCAGAAATGCGGAGTAATTTCTTTTTGATAGAAGAGTTGGACATTGGATACAAGAGTTGTTGCTGTGATTGGCTGGGCTCAAATAAGGTAGGCCAGACCCAATCAGCTCGAAGTATTTCACTAAACGCCCCGCCTTTTCTCGAACGCTTTCAGCGAGCAAAGTTCCAGATGGATATAGTTGTACTTGTACTGTTGTTGTGAGTACTTGAATGTACGTGTTTATATCTTTTATTTCCAAGTCCTGTGCCTGTTCACTGATTTCAGTATGATAATGATCAGAGACCTCCAGACTTAGACGCAAGTCATTGCCAATGCCCTCGATGTCTGAATTCTGACATTGTTCATGAATGAAGCAAAAGGTCTTTGTCATAAATCATCAAGTTGTAGCTGTTGCCATTTCCAAACGAAAGTCTAAAACAAGCAAACTACATGGATTATCCACGTGTGAAAACTCAGACGTCATTTAAAGTTTACTGACGTCCTGAGGTAAATATTATGTCGTGTGAATGGGACATAAGAGAGCTGTGATGACGCTCACTTCGATACTGATCCATCTCTAGACAAAACTCAAATCCAGACGGACATCTTACAGTATCAGACTTTAAACATCCGATGGACCGGCCAAGCAAACATGTTCTGCTGCTTCAGTCTGTCTCCGCTCCTGATCCTGATACTGTAGTTTATGTTTCATACACAACACTTTCACTGCTGCTGCTGCTGCTGGACCTTCTGTTTTCTAATTAGTTTTTTGTGTCATTTCCCGCTTCTGCTTCACCCCGCTTCCACCTCTCCAACCATCCGAGCAACAGATTGTCCGGGTGATCCTCAAATCCTCTCACACACACACACATGTACACGCACACACATAGAGGCCATATGAATGTAATCAGTCCAGAGCTGCAGATGTAGGTGTGTCTATAATCCCTGGACCTGTCACATGTGTCTTTCTCTCTCAGGAGGAGCTGTCTAATTTTCATGATTTATGACGTTACACTCACACATGCCCAATCCAACATGAACCAAATCAATGCTTTTTTTCACTGCCAAACACATTTATTCTCTAAGCATAAGTGTTGCTTTCAGCCTTTCACGTTTTCTCGATTGTCAAAGCCACACATCTCTAAGAAAAAAAAGTATGTAATCAGGTTTTATTGCACTAAATGTGAATGTGTTTTGCTCCGGTAGGATTGCAATGTAATATAAATAAGCTCAAGGTAAACATGACATTCTATCACAGAGAACCAGTGAGCTGTTAGCATGCTAGAGTTGTGCTGTGATCTCTGGTTTATACTCATCTGTGTGGTAAATAATTAAGATGTTTACAATGGGTTAGAGAAATTCTGGACACATGTTTAGATATCGCCTTTTCTGACATTTATTAAAAAAAACAACAACAAAATAATGCAAACTTTGTGTGTCACTTGTGTGTCACTCCGCTTGGGCTGCAGTATTTTCATATGAATGATTTTTTTTTTTTACAATTAGAACATTTGTATGACACTTGTATTTAAAAGTTTACATTTAACTCATTTATAGATGTCAAATAATTAATAACCCTAACCTTTTCATACATAATTTATACTGTTTTTGTTTCTGTGAAAGTAGTTATAGGCTCTAGCACCACAAGCTGGCGAAGGGCCTATTGCTTTTGTTGTGCTGTGCGAATCTCATACACTCGATTTCAAACACCAGGCCTTCCCAACTCGTGTACATCCTGTGCATGTACATTTGTGTTTGGTAAGTTGAACATTATTACTGTAAAATGCACACCAATAGAGTACAGGTCACTGTAATGGGTCTGTGCATCACAATTTGCTATAAAGCACAAAAATGCATGAACACTGAATCCAGTAAACCATTTTGAGAACTTGTAACTGTTCTTTCTTTCTTATATTGCACAAGCTTGGGACTTGCACAAAGTGGTTCAGACATGGAATGAGACCTTATAGAAAGCATTATTTATTATGTCAAGGGACGAGACCAACAGTCTCACTGACCACGACATGTTATTGGTGTATCTTGAGCACGTTTCTAGCTTTCTTGCATGTCTATAGAGGTAATGCAGGTGACATGACAGTATTCTAAATGTTCATTCTGAGTGTCAACGATGCATGAGAGTTAATGGAGAGAAAGAACATTTTCTTATTTTCTCTTTTTTAAGAGTTCAATAAACAGCTAAAACAGGAAAAATAAACTACAGTTTGATAACAAATTCAACCCACAACAAGTCTACTGAGCACTGGGTTTGTAACTGACATGTAAAAAGAGAAAATCAAGTCAACAGTTGTAGCAAAGCAGATAAATAACAAGACTTTAGCTTCTCACATTTGTCAGACATTGAAATCACACACAGTTGAACTTATTACCTTTTTCTTCTTAAAAAAAATGTTTTTGAGTCCGTTTGTTGCAGTTAAAATGTCCTAAATCATCAACTGTTGTTAGCAGACAAACCATTGTCGCGACAACAAAGAAATACATTGAAGAAATGCCACTCATTCTAAATAAGCATTTTTGGAATAAAATAATGTCAGTGCATAACCTCTATTATTTGGTGTGTCTATTGTAGGCTGTCAAAAGTCAAATATTTTCTTAGCATCTTATAGACAGGTAACTTTTAAACTCTAACAAAGAACTTTTCATAAGAATACTCACATCTGTAACCACTTTTAAGTCTTATTTTCTGCTAAACACAAAACAACCGGCTTTGAAAAGACTGTCAAATGTATTATTGACTCGTAAAACCAAAATCAATAAAAAATTATTTGAAGCTAAAATCTTTATTTATTGGTGAAAATTGCCGAAACGTGAATTGGCAGCAGGATGACTGTGTCTGGTCTCGTTTTGTGGATCTGCAGTTACAAAGCCGCCTGATTCCAGCGTGTCTCGTGTGAATTAGCCGGACTTTATAAATCTGTGTGTGTTTGCGTTCGGAGCCGGACATATGGTGCAGATAAGACCAGGGCTTATGGGCTCACAGTCCACACGGAGCGCTACAGTTCTGGGAGCAAACACACACACAACATGAGCTTCTGTTTTCAAAAATCAGTAGGCCCTATGTAAAGATTGTCTAAATATGTGTTTGCAAAGAATATCTAAATATTTTAAAGGTGCTTCTTTTAGCTACAGTTTCTCACTCACCTAATGCTTTCCCAGCCTGCTTCATTAATTTACAGCACCATTCACAACTTTCAGAGCGGCTTTTGTCACCACAGTAAATCTAACAGCAACATTAGCATTAGCACTGAATCTGATTTTGTCTTTTAAACTTTGAACTACAGTCCACCTTTACTTCTTTATAGCTTTCTCATTATTCATAGCAATAGGATAGATTGGATCAAACTTGGATCAGCCGTAAGTACAGCAGCCTGTTACTGATTTGTGTCGATAATACATTTTATTTATAAATGTTCTGCAGTTGTGGGCCTTCACTGCAAAAACACACTTCTTAAACATAGAAAAATGCACTGGTTGCAGGTTAAAATGAACTAGAATGAAGTCAAATTATCTGGCACTTTTACCTAGCAACCGCTTTGTAAATATGGATCAAAAACGCACAAAAATGAAATGGATGATATTGTTTGATTATTTAAACTTCAGGAATCTGTGTCAGTTTTGTGTAAATTGTCTTTGCATTTTGGTGCTTTTTGACAACATTCTGTTTTAGATTACTTTCTGTAATTTTAACTTGTCAACTTCTTTATAATTTGCAACTTAACTGCAAATTACCCACACACACGCACTGAAATACATTTTGCTACATTCACATACACTGGCTGGGTATAGATGGACCAAAGAAAGCGTAATCAGAAGAGCTGATGATAGGAGATTTAGATAACACATTTTTGCTTAGTTTCATTAAATCTGCATTGTCCTGTCATCATGTCAACCTTAATTTAGCTAAGTCTCACTGTAAAGTAGAAATACTTGTTTTACTCATCGACTATTAAAAAACAAAAATGCAATCACTGACAGCTGAAGTAGAGCCACACTAATTTTACTGAATAAATGATTTGAAATGGTTTTACTGGATGTTTGTAGCGGTCACAAGTAGGTAATGGCATTTTATTACACTTTAATAAAGAAGAAAAATGTTGGAAGTACTCTAACTGAAGTTATAAATCAGATCATGTTGGTGTATTGAGTATCAGTTCCATCATATCAGTTCGGCTGTTGACCGGTCTGTGCCTGTTATTGGACTCAATGGGACTATATTGATTGAGGTTGTTAAGTTTTTATTTGAACAACAAAAAAAAACTATAATGAATATGTGCCACTTTCTAATGAGCTGACTATAGTCCCTCTCCTGAGTCTGAGGAGAAGGACTTTTGCCTACACTGCCTATGCGGAACAAGCTGGTTGGTCTGGTTGTGTGATTGTCTTTCTTGTATTGTTGTGTGGGCTTTGGGACAATTAGAGCTCAAACTCATTTAGCTCCTGCTGCGTGTCTGCTTCATCTGTCTTCATTTGGATTCTCTCATTATTCATGTTTCTCCTCCACAGTTTTACAAAGTGGCTGGAACAATCCTTCAATAACAGCTTTTCAACAACTTTTAATCCATTTAGACTCAAATCTGTGAGTCTGTGAGAGAGTCTGAACTGATGCTACAGCTCCCAAGACATGAATTAACTTTACTGTCGAATAAATATCAAAATAAAGACTTTACTATGTTGACTTCTGTATTGAGAAATTGCTTTAAGTATGTTTTATTGTGGAGTAATTTGGGGGTAAAATGTCTCAGTTTGGCTTAACTTTGTCAAAAACGTTCATATATAACTTGAAAATCTGCCTTAAAAATACACACAGTAAGTCGTCATATTTTGGGAAATATTTCGGCTCAATTACTGGGAAAAACACAACCTTTCCCTTTTCTTGATACATTAAGTGTCAGACTAAGTTGAATCACATCTGAGTTTTATTGGAGGCTGCTGATGTGGCGTTTTCTCAGAAACTTAACAGATTGTAGCATCAGGTAGCATCACATTAGCATTTAGCAAGTAGCTGCTGTTAGCATTGGTGGATAATTTACAAATTTGAGTTGCTCGATAATTTTTTTTTTAGCGTAATGTCTTGGTTTGTTTGGTACAATATTTATCCTCTAATCTACATTTGCTGTAGCCAGGCTAGCACCACCTAGTGCTTTTACTACATTTCATTTCACTGCAGCGGCTAGTTCAGGATTTTCAGTGTTTGCTGCTGCTTGAATCGAGCTTGAGAGACGATCGACCAATTAGCAAAGAGAGATTAAGCGGTGACACCAAATTCAAGCGTCTGTTTGTAGTTCTGCAAGTTTAAGTTGTTAAAGTAACAGCAGCCGGAAATGTAGAATCAAACATAATCTTTTTTATGATGTGATGGCGTCGCTTTAGCCTGATGCATCAGCCGCTTTCACTTCACTCTGTGGAAACAGCAACAGTCACTAACATCCATGTTTACGCTGTACTTCCTGGACTACAACTGATGTGTTGGTCGCAGAACAGATGTAATGTCCAGTAACGAACAAACAACAGTGATTGGTTAATGTGAAAAAGTACCCGCCCACCATGAAACAAACAAGCTCCAATGCTGAGATGTCAAACGGTCTCCACAGAGTGAAATGAAACCTATTCATACATCAGGTTACATATTGCTGTTGTGTTTTTGTTCTTTTGGATCAGATTGGATCAGAATGCTGTTCTTCATTTAAACTGAATAGATTGCATGTTGTTTTTTTCCCCTTGGCTGATGCGTTAGTGAGCGTTCCCACTGTTGCCGTTTGTATAATGGGCAGTGACACTTTATTCTGCAGATCTAATCAGAAAATATAAATATAAATTTTTTATCATATGACGTAATTTATATTTCCTGTAAATCACTGACATCTCCATGGAGACACTTTTATGTAATTATATTTCATTCATGTGACATCACAACATTCTAAAGAGCAAAAATATTATAGATAATAATATAATATTACAAATGTGTGGCAGCTACAGATTCGGACAAAATCATGGTCATAGTAATAACTGGCTCAACCCCACCATCTGGACTTTTGTGTTAGCTCACCATCTAAGCTAAAAAGTAAGAACTCTCATAAAAAATAGTATTGTAACAGAAATGCTCAGAATACAATGAATTATGAAGATCAAAACCTTTTGAAAATTCCATCTTCAACAACACAAATCTGGAGTTAATTTGAAGCTGAGTCTTTTCTGATGCTCTGAGAAAGAAGCTCTTGTAAACAGCAAACACCACACGTCACAATAACCTAAATGTGTATAAACTATCAGTAGTTTATTCTCTGCTCACATTTGCCTATACACATGTGCAGCTGTATTCTTATAAAACCTGGTCTTTAAAAGCAGAACCTCGGTTTGTCGTCTCAAATTAAAATTCCGAGTCTGTGCGGCCGGAGTCTCGTGGGGAGCAGTGGATTAAATTTATTTCTGTTCAATCAGGGTTTGTGATGGAAACAATGAATTGATAAGGCGACACCTGCTTTAGCTCGGCGCCTTTCTAAGTGATGTGGCAGAAAAAGCTGCAGATTAAATATATTCACAGGCCCAGTGCAATTATCTGATAGCAGAGATTAAGTTTAAAAACATTTGTGTGCAGTGATAAAGCCCGAGTCGTGGATCCTCAGAGCGTCCAATCATCACTGAGCTCGTCTTGGTAAACTTGTGATCGATGATTCAAGATGTGATTTGACTGGCTATCGATGCTTTTTACGACGATGTGCTGACTAAATAAAAGCGTCTAAAGACCAGTGTTTTGGTCGAAGACATTTTCTTTGGGTTTAGCGGCTAAGTTTAGGTCTGAAGTTATAAAATGAGTAAATTTAGATCTGAGGCTTTGAATTTGTTAATTAGATTAGGATTTTGTTTTCATAATTATTAACACATTTTTTTCATCCGCCACAGAAATGAACTGGAATAGCAACGCATATCATACATGCGCACAATGCTACACATACTTATTTACATTTAGGACCTACATGGGCATACATACACATTTTTATGAACAAAAAAAATGGGTTGAACTGACAAGATTTACAACATTGAATCAGAGTTGTCAGATTTTCAGAAAGCAACAAGTAACCAAGCTTTGGAAAAAAAAAAAAAAGTACAAAGCAAGCGACTCCAGCCAACCTGCAAAATAACCACTTAATTATGTGTTGTGTGTCATCTCATTAAGAATACTGAATAGTATTTTTACATAAACAGAACTTGAGTTAGGAGCCTATTGTAATGGGAAATTGTGAATGCCGTGTAGTGTTTTGAGAGTCGCCACAGAATACAGTCATTTTGAGGCTCTGGTATCTGGCAACACTGGAGAAGTAGGGAAGAGAGGCATTACTGGACATGTTTTTAGTGAAAACCGGAGCACCCAGAGGAAACCTGCACAGACACAGTGAGAACATGCAAACTCCACGTTACAGTATTCATTACCTGAGTACATTATAAGGACACTTTTCAGACATTTATACAAACATGTACCATCTGTATAGGATCAGAAACTTAGATGGAATAATGGTTAGTACAATAGGTGAAACTATTCCCGTCTGACCAGAACCTAAGACTGAGCAGTCATCAGATCCTTTAGTTAATGGACAGTTGTTGGTGAAGCCATAATTGTAATTGGCGACAAGAGGCAGGTTTGTAACTCATCCACTGAAGCTGACGATGTGTTCTGCATGTGAAAGTGTTCTGCTGTTATTATACTTACAGAGGAGGAGATCAGCCCACTCCAATCAGTCTGTCTGACGAGAGAGCAGGTTTGAAGTCTGACCCCGCGTCCCGTCCTCCCAGCTCCCATCATGCTTTGCTCTTATCCTTGGACCAGGCCTAACAGGAGCTCGTTCAATCATCGGTCAGTCATGGAGGCGGCGATGAATATTTAACAGGGAAAACACACACACGGCAGCGTCATTTTAATCTGCCGTCCTCCTCAGATACAAACTGCAGCACATCATTCAGTAAGAGCTGCGGTGTAGACTCCTATTTACTGCCTATCCAGATTGATGTATCAAACAAATATTATCTGTACAGTTGTTTTTCAGGAGAAGAACATGTAGCAGGACACGGAGCGAAGTCTCTACCAGAAACGTTACGTACCACTTCTGTAATATTAAGTCAAATGAACTCCATCTACTTTATTTGGAGCTACTTTTTCCAATTAATTTCTGCCATAGTTTAGCAGATGAAAATATATCCCAACAAAGCAGAGGTGTGAAAGTCTTGACCTAGACTTGGGTCAAACTTAAGTCATTAGTTTGATGACTTTAGCCTTGATTTGATAAATGTTCCAAGACCTGCGTCACGACTTGACTTGAAGGTCAATGACTTGGGATTGACTTGGAGCTCTGTGACTTGATATAATTTGAAGCTTTTGGAGGTTGACAAAACAAAATGCATTGTATTCTGTCTTAAAGGCTTGAAATGACTTGACGTTAAAGGACTTTCATCAGGCTCAAACTGCATCCAGTCCATACTCTGGTCCAGTGTACTGAGGCTTTCTGTTTCTTGGAAAAGAGAGGCTCTGACACAGCGATTCGTCCGGTCCAGCAAGCCGTGTGGATGTACTCCGGTCGTCCAGCTCTGTTCCGTTGAAAGGAACTTTTTTCGGACTGCTGGAGTACTTTGAACCCCTTTTTAGTGAAGTTGTGAAAACAAGACACCACAAACAGTAAACCAAGTGAGCGTGGGTGAAATGAATCCAGTGGTTTTCCAAAAAAACATTGCACTTCTACTAGTAATATAAAATACATAAAAAATACTGGACATAACTATAACACATAGAAAGAAAACAAAAGCCTCGTGCTTATCCGTTGTGCAGCGAACAACCAAGCCTGAAACTCGGCGCAAGTGTTCTTTGTTTAAATAAGCATGTGCTCTGTCATCGCGCAAACTCCAAGTTGAGCGTCAACGCCCTTGGTCTGGTGATCTTGCGTTGCTGACAGGGTCCGTACATACACATGCATAATCTGGTCGCAGTGTGAGTGGCCACCAGTGCCAGACGGATTCGGATCTGGATCTGGACTAGAGGCAGTGTGGGGCTGGTGTGACAGTACACTTGGACTTGTGGGGCACTGACTTGGGACTAGACTCAGACTTGAAGCCAAAGTCTTGAGAGGCGTCTGGCTGCAGACCTCTTATGTCCCTCACACTTCACATCATAGGCTGGAAGACGCGCTCTGTACAGACCGGATGCCTAATTGGCCATTTTCTACTTTGACCAAAGCCCCACACTGTCTATTCCAACCCTGTAAGTCTCTTGGTCTTCCTGCCTTACATCAGGCTCATTAGCGCCCCCTGTCTGGTCTGGACTCCTCATCTCTCTGTCAGGACTAGCGCGTTAAATAATTGCACCAAACCCTCTTTTCTCTCACCACTCGCCCGGCAGTTCAGTCTGATTTATCCCAGAGAAGACGACATATTCCTAGTGTTCAGGTGATGGAGAGGACCCAAAATAAGGACTGGGCTGATGGAGAGGACCCGGGCTGATGAACAGGACCCCCGGGGCTCAGAGCAGTGAACAGAGGTGACAATGGGAGTGTAGATTTACTGTGAGCGGTCTATGAGCTTGTAATTGTTGTGTTTACATCCGTTAGACTGTGAAATATTACAACCAGCAGAGTTTAACCACATAAATCTGGACTTGGACGAGAGCGCTGGAGAATGGCTTTAGATCAACTTTATGACAAACCACCACACAACAAGGGAATTAGTCCAATGTGTTGGTAAAGAGACCTTTTATAAGTTCAAAATGGCAAAGAAATTAAAAATGTAACCCCTTAATTTAACCAATAATATTACTGTATGTTTTTGTGGTAATAACTGATTGCATTTTGCCCACCAGTGTTCAAATTGTATAAATAAATTCAAATAATTATTTTGTGCATGCTTTATAGAAAACATGTATGTCTTTATATCGCATGTTGGTAATAATTGGTGACTTTAATGGCATTTATTGGCGTAGATCACTAATAATGACAAAGTTGACAAAAGCAGTGTGGTGGGAGCTGTTTGCAGGGTGGGGCGCTCTGTCTGTATAATGTTGAGGAAATACTGCAGAATAAAAACTGTAGCTTATGAATAAGTACAACATGATGGCACAGTGGTTAGTGTTCTGACTTCATAGCAGGAAGGTCCTGAGGTCTTCTTCCAGATGACTGAGGGTGGTATTATTCTGGCCCCTCCAGCTGTATCATTTCTTATATTTACCAAAGAAAACTTGTTTTGATTTTTCTTCGCACAAGTATTGTTGTCCTTTGTTATCATTTTACTATCCGAGGCCAAAACTAGAAACCCTCAGCTTCACTAAGACCCCAATCACTTGTTTGTGCTACAAACCAATTCAGTTTGAATTGAGGACATTTTTAAACCTGAAGTTTTAGTGAAAAAAGGCTGGTGCCTCAAAGGTTGTAGGCTATAATTCAATTCAATTCAATTTATTTGTACAGCCCAAAATCACAACAGCAGTTATTTCAGCGGACTTTACAAGATGTTGATTTAGCAAACACGATTTTTCAGAAAATCAAACAGTGAAACATTTGGTCAATAGCAACAGAAACATTGGAAAATCAGAAACAACCATTATTAGGAAATGCAGGCAGATTGTTTACAACAAGAGCATCCTCTGTCCGTAGACCCTCCTTCTCTGCAAGAAAATAAAAAATGTCCAAGGAAAGACAAATCCAGCCACTATTGCTGTTAATGAGCCAATGAGATAGCTTGGAACATTTTTAATATGCAGATACCTCCCTATCTATTGACCAATGTCTAAATGACCTCACCTCAGTGTATATTTTTATCATTTGTTTTCTCTTTATCATGAGTACAACACTGTTACTTCAATAATTGTTTTTGACCATTGATTTTTTTTTTTTAGAAAATGTTCCATACAACTTTCAAAGTCAAAGACACATAAACAATGTGCAAAAGTGGAACATTCCAACAATAACATGGATACCAGCATTAAGCGAAACCTGACACAGAAAAGTTACATAGAGCACCATGAGGTAAAACAGTTTTTAGTGAAATGTGGAGAAAGAAAGTACATGGTCCACAGTAGCAGCCTCTCTTATTGAAACTAGCCGAGCTGAGTGAGCGTCGGTGCAGATCCACAGTGTGCTTTGGCGCGCTGGACAGTAGAAGCAGCCGTGGGAGACTCTGCTCAGACATGTGGGTCCTGGCTCAGTTTTCCGGTTTAGAGAACGGTCCACATCTCGGCTCTGTGGTCCGGCCGTGCCAAAACAAGTCTGGTGCAGATTTCCTCCTTCAGAGCCAGACACACAGAGAGAAGGAGATGAATGAAGATTAAGGGATGGACCAAATGTTCACCCAAACTTGGCACCGGGATTTGTCCAAAAACACTGTCTGTGAGTGGAGTGAGTATGTCCTCTGTATGTTACTGTGGCTCCGAAACAAGAATCAAATACACAGCTTTGTTCATTGTAAAAAGCAAAATTAATCTAAAACTTTAACATTGCAAAAGCGCCTCTTCATTGTAATGTGTAACTGTAACAAGTAGCAGATATTACTTCCTTGTTTTGACAGGAAAGTCCATGAAAATGTTGAACTACACATTTTAGGTTCATCACAAGTACATTCAGACTAGTGCGGATGGATAAGTCTAGGTAGCAGAACAATACAAGAATACGCAAACATGCAGTAATCAATCAAAGACAACTGAAAATAAACTGAGGGTGAGAGAATTGGATTTTACAGGGATAGAAAATCGATTGAAAATATCCAAAATCGCTCAAAGTTTCCACCGATCAAATCGAAAGGCCAGAATCGATCAGTTTTGATCCTGCAGTCACTGACTTACACACACACTCTGTATTTGTATAATACACACAATAGAACAATAAAAGCCACAATGTTTGAAGAAACAGAGTGTGAACTTGTGCAAGACTTGGCTGAATCTGCATTTTTATGTTGTATTAACAACTGATGGGTTAACGACTTTTAAATATTGACACTAAATATGACTGTTTACTGTTCTAATAAAAATACAAGTTCTGACTCACAAACAGTGGCTATGTTTGAAACATAATGTATTATGGTTTATTTTGTGTCTTAAGGTAAAAAAAAAAAGTTAATATACGTAGATAAATTAACAAAATCGAAAACTGTGGCTGCAAAATCGAAACCTGAATCGAATCGTGACTTAAGTGAATCGTCCCATCCCTAGATTTTACATAAAAGTTCCCCTTTAAAGATGCCCAATAGGTGTTTTTGCACACAAGTACCAAGAACCAGGCATCAGGAACACTCCATCCCTTTTCCTTCAGGAATATTCTCAGGAGAAATAGGTGACACAAGTAGGGTCAGTGTGGTCCTTTTTTGACTTTTTATATTTTAGAGTAGACTTGTTAACAGTTCTTCTGGCATCACTGCCACCACTACTGTGTGATAAATCATCAGCTAGTTTTCTGATTAATAACATGTTTTTGGGTCTCATAATGTCCCGCTGCACTTCTCTAACCTCCTTGTGATCTTTCCTCCATGAAAGCAGCTGAGAGAGTTGAGAGCTCAGAGTTAGCATGCAGACAGTTGGGAGGAAACCTTTTCTGTGGCGCTCACCGCTGGCATGTGCACTATTTTTCAAGGTTAGAAAAGCGCTATCACCTAATTTTACAGCCCTCTCCTTTTTGAACATAAAACCTGCTCCTCTGAAGTCGATGTGAGGTGCACACTCAACTTTCATCAACACGTCATCAAAAAGTTGTGGGTCGAAGAGAAAAGTAATTGATAAATTGGTCCCTATTGTTCCCTTGGTCTCCATGAAAGGGGACAGAGCCAAAAAGGGCACAGGAACAACTAAAAGTATAATAAGTACATTTTGACGATTACTTTACCTCGATATGTTACGAAAACACGTAAAATAACCACAAATTTTGGTTAAAGCTACGTGAGGACATTTTCTTTGGATTTAACAAGTACATTTTAACCTACCTTTAGTCCCAGACCTAAACTTACACATTTTTGTAACATAAAACCTAAACTTACTTGTTAAAACCCCCCAAAAATGTTGTCATCTGGCTTCAGTCAACATGCGTGGTTATTGCACATTTTTGACCTTTCGTTGTATTTCTATGTTTTCTCTGGAGACTGTGTTGCGCTCCACATATTTGTTTTTTTTACCGTGTAGTGCCATACACTTACTACGCTCCCATCACACACATCTACACAGACATATGCACGTTTACCAAAAGTTTTTCAGTATCAAACATTTCCAGCGGCATCAGCAGAACATTATCTTAATCCTTTTCTGTGATGGTGCCAAGTCTGCGTTTAAGTGTTTGAACAGAGGGCCAAAGACTATTGCTTTCAGATGGACTGAAGCTTATCCTGAGGCCAGATAAGTCTGTGTCGTTTCAAAATCAATACAACACAGCCCGGACCAGACCAAAGAGACACAGTTCAGTCTAATGCCCATCTACACATCTGCGGAAAAGAGAGATACGAGAGAGAGAGAGCGAGAGACAGAGAGAGAAATCTGATTGGACCTGGGTCAGAGAAGCCATTAGGATCGACAGATACAAGACATTTTAGGAAGTTGTGGCTGCTTCACGTTTGTACTAACAAGCAACTGAACGATAGAAAAGACATAATCAAGACAATGAACATGTAGGAACGGAGTAAACACATGCACGATAATAAATGGAAGAAAAAGCAGGAGTAGAATCTGTGAACTGTCCAAAACAAGTATGTTAAAGAAGCATTGTTTAAAGTGTTTGGTGGAAGGTTTGTAATCACATTTACTCCACAGAGATGCCATTGTTTTGCCTTTATAACATTGCTACACAAGTTTTAAACCTACACGTCTCCATGCGTACAAGCGTAACTGTACGGCACCACCAGTTAAAAGTCAGATCTGTGGAGAGGCGCGTTCTCTCGTGGTCGAAAGCACTTTTTTTAGTGGAGTTCTTAGCCTTCTGTATAGGGCCTTTTGACATTTTTCTTTTTATGCCATTTTGTCTGTGCTTGCTGGATGGAGGTGAAAATGGTCTCTGGTTAGTCATTTTGAAAAACACTTTCATTGCTGACATACTTAAAAACACTTATCCATAGAGGCCTGTTTGTAGACTCTTTTTTAAACATCCATAAAATTGTCATATTTTCATCTTTTTTCCTTCTTTAAAAACCCAGATTCATAGAAGGTCTTAGGGTTAAAGGGTTAAACTGTTAACAGTATGTTATGTTACAAGAATAAGTAGTTCTATGAATCTCAGTTTTTAAAGTGGATAAAAATATGTTCATTTTATGGCTGTTTGAAGCTGAGTCCACAAAATCTCTCACTCAGAAAACAAACTAAAAAACTGGGAAAAAACTATTTTACTGCCAAATATTGACCAATGACAAGGTCTAAAAAGCATATAAATTAAGTTAATTCAATTTGAAATAGATTTTTAAAAGTTCTTTACATTTTTTTTTAGATTTTCCATCAGTTTTACAGTGGTGTTTTGTATGTTTACTGGACAATAAAGGGTTAAAAATATTTAAAATATTACACATGCTTGGTATGTACGTGTCAAGAAGAAATAGTTCTATGTATCTGAGTTTTTAAAATATAGGAAAAAAGATGAGAATATGACAATTTTATGGATGTTTACAAAAAGAGCCCACAAACTGAATACACACATCCACATGCAGGAACATTCTTGACAAAAAAACTCAACTTAAATCTGTATCAACAGCAGATTTTTAAAGGGAACCCTGGTTATGAACACAAATATGGCTAAAACACAAGTACTGGTTATGCTTATTAAAATAAATTACAAAACAAATATATATCTGCTTACTATTTTTTTTATAAAATTGTCATTGTTTATGTGGTTTTTAAGCCACTGGGTTGATGACATAAAATAGTGTTTCCATGGTTACTCCCACAATTTCATCTGTGAACAGTTGAAACAAAACACCACTGACAGTGTCCAGTTCTTGCCTCTTCCTCTTGATTATCTTTAGTTTTACTAGAGTCCACATAATCGTTCTGTATTTAACTTAGTTACCTGCTACCGCCTGTTACCTGACAACAATATTTTATGTCATAACCACAGCAAAATGGCAGCCTCCATGTCATTTGTTCATAACACTATTTTAATAAAACTACAAATACTTCCAAGGTATTTGTCTTGTATTTATATAAGTGATGATATTATAAGTGTTTTTTTGGATAAACATGTGATTATATCCAGGGTTCACTTTAAGGTTCGCTCTGTAACTTTTCTGCAGAGAGTTTATCATTTTGGCAGTTTTGAACAGGAAGTCCATGTACCTGTTTATATTTCAAAGCTAATTTAGATCAATTCTCTGTACTTACTTTCCTGCCTGGTTGTCTTTGTACCAAACTGATGTTGTGAGTAGTTAGTGGAGCGGCTTTGTGGCGGTGTTAATCTGTTTGTGCAAAGACTGGAGTCCTCCTCACAGATCTAAAACATACAGCTGTGTTTGCACCTGTTACAGTCTGAGGGAGGATGAGTCACAAACAGGTGATTCACTTTAGAGAGAGAGAGAGAGAGAGAGAGAGAGAGAGAGAGAGAGAGAGAAGGAGGGAGGGGGAGGGGGAAACAGAGACAGGAAGAGAGGGGCATGGGAAGAGTGAGAGAGAGACAACAAGAGAAGAGAAGAAAGGGAGAGAGAGAAAGGTAAAAAGAAAGGAAAAGTGTAGGGAGAGAGAGGGAGCAGGCAGGGGACAGAGAGAAAAATGTGATGACAAGAAAAAATAGAGGGTGAGAATGAGAGAAAGGGAGAGGGAGGAGAGAAGAGAATGAGACAGAGTGAAAGAAAAAAGACAGATAGGAGAGAGAGAGGAAGGGACAGAGGGAGGAAAAAGGGGGTGTGGAGAGGGAGACTGTAAAAAGAAAAGAAGAGATGGAGAAAGAAAGGGGAAGATAGAGAGAGAGAAAGAGAGCAGAGAGAGGTCACTAGGGAAGGGGAAAGAGACAGATAAAGAGAAGAGAATGCAAAAAAGAGTGAGAGAAACAAAGAGAAGAGAGAGATAGGAATAGAATGGGGTTTTAGAGAGGGAGGAAGTGAGAGAAAAAAGAGGTAGAGAGGGAGAGAGAGATGGAGGGAGAAGGGAGAGAAAGTAAAAAAAAGAGGGATAACAGGGAGGAAAAGAGAGAGAGAAGAATGAGACAGAGAGGGTGAGAGAAAAAGACAAAGAGGAGACAGAGAAAGAGACAAAGAGAGAGGAAGAGAGTGGAGGGGAAAGAGAGACATAGGGAACAAAAATAAGGAGAAGAGAGAGATATCAAAGACAAAGAGTAGGAGAGGAAAAAAAAAGAGAGAGAGAGGGAGGGTGGAGTGGTAGAATAAGCCAGAGTGAGTGGGCATGAGTCCAGCCCACACAAACCACATTGTGAAACTCCTCCAGTGGATTTGATGCTGTTAACCTTCACTCACACTCTCACTCACAGTTACACCTTCTGCTCTCTCACACACATACACACACTCACACACTTACACTCTTGTACAGCCGCTAAACCGCTTCATTATCAAACACAGCAGTCAACAGAAAACTACCGACTAATCACTGATGTGGATACTGAACAAGTGTTTCAGGAGGTGTGTGCTGATGTTCGCTTACTGAAATCAACAACTTTCTCCTAGAGTATCTTAAAAACAAGCTCAATTACTTTTAATCAGTCACCGTTTGCAACACTAACTGGACACTAAACTTCACTGTATGGGCCAGATTTATCAAGCATTTGCTCATGTGCTAAACTGTTTAGGGGGAGCAAAAACTTGGTGTAGTTGACATTTTTCTTTCACACAGACACTAAAGATGCAGAATTTGAGGTGGTGCATATTTGTTTTGTGTAATGTGTTATATGTACATCTTCCAATAGGCCTATTAGTTTGCATAACGTGATTTTTTTTTTTTTTTTTTTTGCACACGCAATTTAGCACCTGGCTTGATAAATCAGGCCCTATGAGTTTTCTTTTCTTTTTAGGTTGAGGTTAAACTACACTTTATTGCCTCATCTCCTCAGGAATAGTGGGACACATCTCCAGTTCTTGGTCAGGACTGCTGTAGCTGGAAGATATTCCCTGTGGTGCATGTTTTTGGTTGGTGGGGTGTAACCACAGTGCCTGAAGTAGTCACACCCACAGCTTTTTTCCTGGAGTTCTGCCTCCATGCCGCCTTAACTGTAACTGTCTGTGTCTTATTGATACTAACTTCATTGAGTCTCCACTTACACATCTATCACAACATTTATAATGTGTTAAGAGTAGATGAGCTGCTGTTTTGATGAAGTTGACATAAAAAAGATGACATTTGTATCTCTCACACAATCAATCTGAGCTGTAGCCTCTGTTCTATTACTAAGTTACTATGTAAAAGAGAATGACAGAAGTAAGACCCCACTCATGAGAAACTCTTTGTTTGACAAAGATCCATCACATATTTACACAAATTATGTCCCAATCTGTGATCAAAATATCAGGCAAACTTGATTGCAGCCGATCTTTGTCAGATCAAGGCAAACTGGAGGATTTTTAATTCTTCTGCAGTTTTAAAACAGGTCACAAAAAGCCCAGAACATTTAGATGATTGAGATCTGTATTTTTGTCTTCACTCTGCAGCAGACTCTGTCGGTTTCTGGCTTCTCCGGTGATCGACTTTTTGAAAGTTCCTCAAAACATGTCTGAACTTTCTGACATCATGTTGTAACATAGTTAGACCCAGCACCCTGAAGACACAGATACACTAATCAGGCTCAAAATCACACATACATCCTATAGTTTTAACTTTGTCTTACTGTCAGTTTTTGAGACACAAGTCAAAAATGTCCCCACGATCAGGAAACTTTTAAGTGCTGCATGTTCTGTTATAAAGAACGAAAAGACTGATTGAATATTTTACCTTTTAAAATGTTTGTTTTTGCTCGTGTTGCCTTTAATTATTACTCTGTGAAGACACATGACCAAACCAAACTCACCTTACCCACGATCGGCCTCATTAACTCTTCACGCGCCACTCTCTCTGTCACATTTGTAAAGCCCGCATGTTTGCTTGTTTACACCTCCACGTAATTAGATCCAAACCATCCCATCGTTCAGTTTTTATTTCCCATTAGCCTGACACGAGTCCAAACAGAGACCGGTTATTCAGCTCACGTCACAGTCAAAGCCGATGGTCTAAGTGGCCCTGGTGAACAGAAAACAATGGAGCCGGTTCAGAAATGCAGCAGAAACACATCAGCTCATTTCCATGGAGTTTTAAACGACTGTCAATACTGGGTTTTTCAGCCTCACACAGTTGAAATCTGCAGGTTTGTGGAGCAGGCTGAGTTTAATGGGAGATTCTGCTGGTTTGAAGTCGTTGAAATGGGCAAAAATAAGCCAGGTTTTCTTTGGGTGATAATGGAAAACGATGCTGGGTTTGGGGACTTTAGATCTTCTGTCACACGGAGTTATGGACGTTCATGGTTTTTCTGTTCTTCAGCACCAAATTTGCAGCGGCTTCACTTTTCAGAAATAAATCCTACAAAACTATCACAACTCTGGCATCAAGTCTATTAAAATATTGAAAGGAAAATTCAGTTCAGTTCAATTTATTTTTGCAGAGTCTTTGTCACCTCTGAGGACTTCACAAGATTGTTGATTTAGCAAACAGAAAATGTTATCAAATCAAACAATGAAGCAGTCAGTGGTCAAAGACATTAAAAAATCAGAAACAGACAGGATTTGTAACATTTTAAATCTTCAAAAAGCAACAAAAATATGTATTTTACATCCAGATCATGCACCTTGAGTAGAATAGAAGAACCAGTCTGTTTAGTTCTTCATAGATGAATGTATGGATGGATAGAGGCTTTACATTCAGATACAATATCATTTTTTTTGTTTGGACTTGGGTTGGGGTAGGAAACAAGGAGGATCAGGACAGGAATGGGAAAAGGAGGAGTGTATATGGCCCACATTTTTCTTAATTATTTGTATATGGTCATCTTATATAACAAAACAAAAAACAACAATTCCAGGAAATATTAAAGATAAAAAGAAAGTTGTAATCCTCTTCAGTCATATTAGTCATTCTGGGAAGAATCACTCTCAGCTGTACTGCAAACTGCAAATAATAACAAAAAAGTCAACAAAATATAAAGGTTGTGTGGAAGATTTATAAAAGTTGTTTGTCAGTCTTGGTCACAAACAGTTGTATAGATTTGTAACAGCCTTGTACTTATGCTAAACAAAAAAATTATTGTACAAATATAGAAACTGTGGACATGTTGAGGCCAGTAAAACGTTGACCAATAGATAACGAGGTACCTCGTTATCTATTGGTCTGTTAACCTGTCAAGCAAACCCTCAGTGTTCCTAAGTAACTCATCGGTCCAGTTGCAGTGAAGGGCGTGGCCCTGGGAGGAGAAACACATGTGCATCGTTTAAAAAACAACAAACAGTTGTTGGATTTGAAAAATCCTCCATGCAACCTTTTACCAAGCATTTTATTTGACTCAGACAAAACTTTTTTTTTTTTTTTATGTTATTAAAAGGCCCTCAAACTTTTTCCATTGTTGTTTTTGGTAAATTAGCTTGGACTTTTTGAATAGGAGCAGTCAAAACCCAAAATATGCAAAATTTAGTGGCACTCAAGTCTTTAAAGCCTGAGGTTCTTTACTGCAGTTTCATCTCTCTGATGGAGTCAATCATTTATCAGAGGCTGAAACTAGAAAACCTCAGTTTCAAAGTTGTGATGCACTGATCCAGCTTTTTCTGTTTCGATACTGATTCTGATATTTTGGTATCTGCTGATACTCGATATCAACCAATGTGTAAGGACTGAAATACCCTATTTTTCCCATCAAAACAACAAGACATTTTGTCTTATAGTGTTATGTAATTGTTAATTATAGTGCAAGTCACAAATTAACAACTTAATCTGATTAAAAAGTCAAACATTTTGAGATGTTCTGGATCAACACCAGCCAGTAAATTAGTCTCATTATGTCCGATCAAAGGCATGACAATGGTATTGATCCAGTAACATTTCCTGAATTGGTGCACTGCTATTTCACAGTCTAACCATTTCAGCTCTGGCCTCATAGCAAGAAGGTCCTGGGTTCAATTCCCCACACTGGTCCCTTAGAAATACTGTGCAATTTTAAACAGCTTATTTCTATTTTTTCTTTGTCTATTTCACATGCTATTTGCTCAAGTTCATTTGGATGCAAAGTCATGTTATTATTTATGAATAACAACAAAATCCTTATCCAGACTTCAGACATAAACTTATCCGATAAACACAAATAAAATGTTCTGTGTGTCCTCAACCAAAAAATGGACTCATAAGAGACACGCCAGAAAAGACAGAAGCGTCGCCATGATACGCTATTTTTCATGACCTGGCAATCCATGAGAATATTTTGAGATCCCAGGCAACACAAGGCCTTTTCATGCAGTGTTTGCATCTCTACCAACCTCTCTCTGTGTCTGCTTAGGTTTCCTCCAAGAGCTCCGGTTTCCCCTGTTACTAAGAACATGTCTGTTAATGCCTCTTCTCTCCCTTCCCCCAGGACTCCACTGAACAAAAGTCTCAATGGGACTTTCCTGGTTAAATAAATGTCAAACCTCAGAAAGTTACAAATCTGCATGTTTGAATTTTACATGCACTTTCATACATACACTAGCTTCATCTGACTGGACTAAATACAAATAATCTGAGTATAGATTATAATCCTGTGTGATAGAGTGTGATAAAGACGCAGTAGTTGTCAGTCACAGTTGCGTGTCAGCGTGCAGACCCAGGAGACAGGCTTTTACAGAAAACATGTCTGAGCCGATGCATAATTCAGTCTCTGCACACACAGAACATGAAGTCAACATGTTTCCAGTTACTTTGGTCAAATATTCTGACTAAAACCACGCTCATTAATTTATACCCCACACATTTCACGACTGAAAACCAGGACAACATGCTTTTTATTAGACCTACTTCCACTGCACTTTAGACGAGACCAGAAAGACGTTTTAATATATTGATTACTGATTAATATTGATCAAGATCATCTCAAGAAGTCATTGAGTTTACTGTTAAAGGACTTGCATTGCAGGTGTACTGTACTTTGCAAATGTTATCTCCTTTTGCAGTGTTTCAAACAGTATATGATTGATATGATAAATATTCAGTGTTTGATTGCAGTCTGGGTGGTTACCTCCTAGCTAGCAAACGTATATATTAACAATAAACTGGTTAAAATGTTTTGATTCAAATTTATTAGCAGTGAATGCTAAATGAACGACACTGTGGCTTAGTAATAAGGGTTCTCACTGGCCACCTGGGTTTACATGATGTTTCTTGTAATTCCGAATTAATTATTAGCCGTTTCGTTAATTAACGGAATTAAAATATTTTCCTTCAAGTTCTGGAAATAATAATTCCGAATAAAGGTTTACATGTTGGAAACACGCTAAACGACTGGACATTATCTTCATTCCGCTTAACGACAGAAAGGTACGCCGTCTAGTTGCCTGGGGAAACTTTTTTGATTAAAAACAACAAAACGGGATGAGAGCAGCTGTTTGGATCAGGTCTCAACCGGTCTGACGGACGCCTGTCTTCTGAAGCTTGAGAGACTGCATTTTTTTCACTCACCTGAATGTAACGTGTTTTCATTTTAATTTCATAACGAAATTTGATTTAGCAGCATCACTTTTATTTTCCCACAGTGATAAACTCTTGTAGTTGCAATTGTGCAAGAGGCATGTGCAAAAGGTGCGCATGCATAATATGCGCATGGCACTTGTGCATTAGGACTTATATGTGTAAATAGAAAAAATATTATTTTCCATCCTCCCTTCTGTAGCCAGGGTGCGTTTTGTGAAAAAACAGAAGGGAGGATGGAAAATAATATTTTTTCTATTTACACATATAAGTCCTAATGCACGAGTGCCATGCGCATATTATGCATGCGCACCTTTTGCACATGCCTCTTGCACATTGCTATAAGACAGATTTTTCATGACAGAGAGCCGTGTTTATCATTATACGCTCTTGTCCATCTGGACTTGTCCTGACATCCTTATAATGTGAACACAACCTATTATTCTACCTCTAAGTTACATTGTGTGGTAGATTTATCTGTTTATCTGTCATTGTTTAGTTATTTTTTATCCTGGTTTATGATCATTATATTTAATAATGATGCAAAAACTGTCACATTTCACTTCTTTAACATTAGAAGAAATGCCAAATCCTCAAATAAAACATCAAAACGACACACAAGCTGTCAAATGTGTTGAAACTTCTCGTCAGTATTATTAGTTTAACCTTTGTGTCTGTCTCTGCTCCTTCACATGTCTCTAAATGTGGCCGGTCCGTTTAACAGAACAGCAGATTCACACGTGTCAGGGTTTGATCGTGAAGTGTCGAGGCGTCTTTGATCAGAGCCGTCCCTGTCCTCCTCCACATCCAGTTACATCCACACTCCCTCAGAGCCTGCGTCCGGCTGAATGCAGATTTAGAACTGCAGAAGACAGAAGCCAGATAAGAGGCGTCACGGTCCACACGCAGAATGAAATGGAAGGTTTGCCCGAGCGCTTCAGTTCAATCTCTGACTTTATGCAAACTAATTAAACTTATTTTAAGTCATAAGAATCTGTTTGAACAGCCAACAATCATGAAAAGAAAAATAATTTGTCACCGACCAATAATGTAGCTGATGAAAGATACTATAGACTTACCTGAAAAGTGTCATTTTTCAATAAAAAGGTTAGAGGAGACATGTTCTGTACATATATACTGTATGTACAGCAGTAATTTACAATTTTTTCATAATGTGTCTTTGTTTTCCCTAAGTTATTTCATGATCGGGTGAGCCTATCCCAAAGTCCTAATCTTTAGCAAACTAATTTAACATCCCATAACCTTAATCCTAACCTTACCTTTCCTTACCCAGATTTCACAAGTAAATGTTGTATAAATATTTGCTAACATAGCCACCAATACAAATTGACGTGTGTCAATCAGGTGTTTGTAACACAGACAGGTCTGTAAACTTCCTGTTCAAAACAACAGAACTGATAAGCTCTGCCTCCTCACTGTCAGATGTATATGTAACAAGCAGCCGGTTTTTGTTTTCCTAAAGTCTCCAAAGCAGGGCTATTCAACCAATTTTTCTCAAGGCCAGATCCATGGCCACTGGGTCGGAAAGTTCCACAGCACATAATGTTGCCAAAATTTAGGGTTGTACAAAATATCCTTTTGTTTCAGTAATATTTGTAACTATAGTGCTGTAGACTCTGTTTGCAAACTGTTCAAGCTCGCACTGAACCAGAATTAAACAAGAACTACGCTAGCACTAGTCAAGTCTGAACCTTGAGTAATTGTCATTAAGCTCCTCGCAGGTCTGATCTAAAGCAGAATTAAACCTAAACTAAAAGGGCCAACTCAGATATAAGGTACGCCACCACAATAAAGCCTGCAAACAAGAAATACATGTTTTTGTAATAATGGCTGGATTAGATATTTGGAGGGCCAATTTTCCCCCTGGGTGTTAAGTTGAATAGGCCTGTTCTAAAGTGTCAGACTTACTGCTTTGTTTTTTAAAATGTGCAACGCCCTGCAACATTCCCATTTTAAATAAAAAATAATAATAATACTGTTAAATAACTCTGATTTGATCTCAAAGTACAGAGGCTTTATTGACAAAATATCTTAAATTAGTTCTCAGTGTTGTATCCATGACTAATGTGACAGCAATTTAGTCCTTACAGGCTCAGTGAACAAATATGGTTGGTGCTTTGCATCATTGATTTCATTCACTGGCGTTGTCCTGAAGCTTGAGCAGTTTACTAAGTTTTTTACAGGCTACTGGACATGCTCAGTTGTGGTTTTCCCATGATACCGTCAGTGACGAGTGCGAGCGGAAGCTGAAAGTTGGAGCCTCTGTAACTCTGCAGCTCTGCTCTGATTGGTTCATAAGCAGCGGCAGCCGAGGTTAAAGCTTAAAAGTAGTTTTATACAAAATTAAACATCTTTGAAAATCTGAAAATAGGTAAGAATTGCCACAATTACCACGACTACTCTTAAAGCAGATGATCTTTTTGCTGAACAACTACTCTCTGTTTGCATTGCACTCTGGGAAATTAGCTTTCTAGGCAGTAGAAGTATTTTCTCCCTTTTTTTTAGATCCATTCTAAAACCCAGGTAGTGTGCTTGTTTATGTTTTCAGCATTAGCCTCCTTTAGCTCATCTGGTGCTGGCTTCTGAAAGCTGAGAAAAGTGCTTCTATACTTATCATGGTCCAAAAGCCTCGTATTTCAATGAGCAGAGACGTGTTTTGCTGTTAAAGTTTCACATTAAATAGTTTTGAGGCGTTTAGTAAAAATCAGGTGCAACGCTTTAGAGAAACAAAAACCAGAAAGTGGGTATTCAGCTAATGTTGATGAGAAGCTGTTGAAATCCGACTTTACTGTAATCACACCTGCAGCCGCTTCAGTTTCTCCCAGAATCCTCTTTCCAGACTTTACTCGAAGCTGTGGAGGAGTTGTGTGTCATTAGGGCTGCAGCGACACGGCCCTATAGGGAAGAGCAGTGTAATTAGCCCGCGCGCTGCTATCACATGTCCCCATCTGCATCTCAACACCGACGGGAGGCTTAAAACAGGCCGGCTTCAATTACCTGCTCCGTGCCTGGAAGAGCTCAGGGCAGCGGCGCATTATCCAGGTCCAGGAATACACCTACGCTCCTCGGATAGTTTTTATCTGCTCAGGTCGACCGGAGCGTTGTAATTATTCGGCAGAGGTGAGGCGGTGATGAGAGCAGAGATGGAGAGAGAGAGAGAGACCCAGGGGCGTAAAACCAGAAGAGAGAAGACGAGATCGGAAATCTATCTGCAGCTTGTGAAGAATTGTTTGATGAAGGATGTGTGTTTGAGCAGAGCTGAAGGATATGACAGGTTCCTCTATAGGAGCCTGACCAGTGTGATTAAGCAGAACTAACACTATTGATTTTAATATTCCAGACTCATTATTGAAGCTGTGGATGTTGAACAATATTGTGTTTCATGTGTTTGTTTAACTGTGGTGCATCGGAATTCAATCCAGAGCTTTTAGTATGTTGGCTACTTTAGAAAGACTTCACATGGCAGTGAGTTATAGAGCGATAGCACAATTTGTACACAAAGACAACATTATTAAAAATATAATCATCATACAATTTACTTTAAAAGAAAAAAAAAGAGTGCATATAGAACTTTTTCAGTCGTATGAACAGAAAAAAAGAAATGTTTTGAGCCTAAAATTAAACCTTTCCTCCTCATCTGCCAGAGGAGATGAGGAGGAAAGGATCAGGAAGACTGATCTGAGCTGCATGAAACTGAAACGCTGATTCCTCATGTTTAGTCCTGACTCTGGTCCATGTTTAGTCCTGACTCTGGTCCATATTTAGTCCTGACTCTGGTCCATGTTTAGTCCTGACTCTGGTCCATGTTTAGTCCTGACTCTGGTCCATATTTAGTCCTGACTCTGGTCCATGTTTAGTCCTGACTCTGGTCCATGTTTAGTCCTGACTCTGGTCCATGTTTAGTTCTGACTCTAGTCCATGTTTAGTCCTGACTCTGGTCCATATTTAGTCCTGACTCTGATCTATGTTTAGTCCTGACTCTGGTCCATGTTTAGTCCTGACTCTGGTCCATGTTTAGTCCTGACTCTGGTCCATATTTAGTCCTGACTCTGATCTATGTTTAGTCCTGACTCTGATCTATGTTTAGTCCTGACTCTGGTCCATGTTTAGTCCTGACTCTAGTCCATGTTTAGTTCTGACTCTGGTCCATGTTTAGTCCTGACTCTGGTCCATGTTTAGTTCTGACTCTGGTCCATGTTTAGTCCTGACTCTGGTCCATGTTTAGTCCTGACTCTAGTCCATGTTTAGTCCTGACTCTGGTCCATGTTTAGTCCTGACTCTGGTCCATGTTTAGTCTTGACTCTGGTCCATGTTTAGTCCTGACTTTGGTCCATGTTTAGTCCTGACTCTGGCACAAGCAGAAGGTCAGTCCTCAAAGTTCAAGATGGTTCATGCAGCTCTAACATGTCAGAGATTGAGAGATTCTTTGGTGCTCGGCCATGGAGAGACTTAATCACAAGCCAAAGACTTGAGCACAGGACTAATGTGATAATACTTTTTCAGGACTTGAACAACAGCGTTCGCACCAGTGGTCACCAACCCATCAATTGTGATTAATCAGTCGTTCTCCGAAGCGGTGGAAGCCGATCTCAAAACCTTGTCTGTTTATATAAACTTTAACCGTGACCACAACCTACAAGCAAACGCCAGGACACGGACTAAACACGGACTACAACCACAATTTACAAGTGAGATCTACAAGCGCAAGATGCAGCAGTAGAAATGCTTTATTGTCGTACAGCAGTCAAGCAAGCCGACAGCGCTGCTCCTGAACGCACACGCTCAAAACAGCCAGAGGAACAGAAGAAGACAAGTAGTTTCACAGAATCGTATCTACTACTAACTTTTTTTTGTAGCCACAATTATTTATTTGTATTTCTACAATGTAATACAAAATAAATGAAGTAAGTTAACTTACATTTTAATGAAACAATATTACACTATTAAAGAAAGTCTATATAGACAAACAATATTTCAATGGATAGACTAATCTAAAAATGAAAATAAAAGAATATGAATCTAAAGGTAGATCTTGGTGCTGTTCTCAATCTAAAAGTTGCTCTCGACCCAATACAAGTTGGGGAGAAATCTTTTTTAGATAATCTCTTTATAGTAAAGAGAAAGCTGAGTGCCTCAATAAGAGACAAATCATGTATTTTAATGAAGAAAAGCTGCTTTTACACTCACTCTTCAACAACTCCAAGAGCAAACACTGCATGAGTTAACCTTCAGTTGCAGACAGAATTGTTATACTTGCTGCCATATGTTTGCACAAGACACAACGCTCTTCTTTTAGTTCTGCTCTTGTTTATAGCAGCTGTAGCATTTACATATTTCTTCATACTTCTCATATACTAACTCTGTCTCTTCTGAACATGCCCAAACCATCTCGTTTTCCTTCTGATCTGCTCGTTTCTAATCCTCCTCAAACTGAACAAAGTGAACCAGCTCTCTCTTCTTCTTGACTGAGATCATCCAGACTGACACATTTACATTACGTTTGAGTGACAGGATCAAAGCCGCGACTAAATAAGTGACATTAAAGTGTGTGATACGTTTAAGAGTCCGCCCACAGCTGCACAGATAAACACGTTTGCTCCGGATACGACGCCAGCCTTGTTTTGTGTAGCTCAGACCTCACTCACGGGATTAAGGTGCATGATCCTGCTGCTGCTGGAGCTAACAGTCATTAGCTTATTATGCTAATGCTTATTACACTGTTGTATTAGTTTATATAATCCTTCTTTGTGTTTGGCTCATGAGGAGCAGCAAGACTTTGGCGCTGCTTTAACCGATAAGTAGGAAGCAAACGTGTCTTGTTGTAAAGTTATTGTAAAGATAATTTGTGATTCTGATGTAGTATTAACACAAGCTTTTTATTGAATGGTTCTATAAAGATACAGTCAGGAACGCCCACTAGCAGACCTATGTCGTTACTGCTGACATACCTGTATGTGGACAGTGTTTTCATTAGGGATGGGAAGCTTCACTTAAGTCATGATTCAATACACTTTTGCACAGTAGTAAAGTGGTTAGAGCTCTGGCTTCCCAATAAGTAGGTCGTGGGTTCGACTCCAGAGTAGGACCCAATCAACAATCTCTGTGGGTGGAGTTTGCACGTTCTCCCCGTGTCATCATGGGTTTCCTCCAGGTACTCCAGTTTCCACCCACCTCCACAAAAACATGCATGTTTAGGTTAATTGGGCATCACTGTAAAATTTCCCTTAGTGAATGAATGAGAGAGTGAATGGTTGTCTGTCTAACCCTGCGACGAGTTGGCCACTGTCCAGGGTGTTCACTGCCTCAGTCCCAAAGTCACTGGGATAGGCTCCCGTCACCTGCGACACCTGCGAAAATGAATGAATGCTGTAATTGGTTAAGCACAGATAAGGTCGGCCACACACCCAATCAGCTCATTGTATTTATTAAAAGCCCCACCACTTCCTAAACGCTTTCCAAGAGTAAAGGTCCAGACTTTAGAAGAAGTCGAATCTGAGTTCAAAACAGATCCATTTGGCATAAGGCAGGTTACTGCAGTTCTGTGACCCGAACCCTAACCCTAACCTTGTAGCTAGAGTGAAATGAAACCGAGTGGAGGCAGTAGGTGTCAAAGCTTGGCTAATTAAAAGTCACCAATTAATTATTTTTGTAAACCGGCAATGTATATTTGTCCTATTTTTTTTCCTATAGTGCAAGTACACAGCCAAACCAACACGTCAAGTCAATAAACCTAAAGAAAACACTTCGCTCAATGTTTTAGTGAAAAAAATATATCTAAACACTGTAACATACTGTAAATGTAAATGTCAGTGGTCATAGCTTTATCCCAAAACCCCCAAAACGTGCACTAGTTACGTCCAAAGCCATATTACCTGCTCAATATCAGTCTATTCATCACGCGTTTGCCCACATTCTTCCTGCAGTTTCATTTCCAGAAATAGTGTAACGTTTTATCCACAGCACATTGAAATTCTCCCTCACAAAGGCATTTGACTGGGCCCTCGCAAACAAACCATTCACCAAAGTAAAGTGTTGCCAGAGGGGATTGTGGGGAATGACTTTGTGGATGGATTATCATTGTGTGGTGGCCTGTGCTCGTTCTGAAGTGGGCCACCGCTCCAAAACTCCGCCGAGGATTATGGGAAACAAGACTTTTATGTCCATCCCAAATGTTTCCGTCCAAAGGGATTTTCTGATGTGATTTTGTCCTGTAATTATGGCTTAGGTTATGTGCAGCTCAGCGACAAATGCAACTTTCTCATTTTAATATTTATGACGGCGAACGCGGCCAAATCTCAAATGTGGCGGAGAGCTCGGAGCGTCAACGATTCACCACCACTCTGGTTATTTGTCGAGTGTGGTTTTGGAACAGTTATTAAATGAATGAATGAAATGAATACTGAATAACTTAACTCTTTAGGTGCCGTGGTTGTTCTTTTGGATTATAATTCGGTAAACCTGAGTCTGCAGGATCCAAACTCTTATCTCTGTGAACACGTCATCGTTCGAGAACAGACTGACACTGAAAGCTGTCCGGAATAAAGACGTTATGTCAGGCTGTCTCAACGTGGAAGTAGCTGTGAAGTCATATTTGTTGAATTCAGTTGAGTTAAAAGCAGCGACATTTTTCTTGTTCTCAAATCTACAAAGCATTAATAGAATAGTTTGTAATTCTCATAATATAAGCGGAAAAACACCTGTTGTTGACCATTGTTTAACCAGGAAAGTCTCAAAATGGCTGGCATTGTTTTAACATTAAATCTGAGATCCCCCCTCAACACATACAAGCTAACATATTAGCTTTTTTTAACATAGCTAAACAAGAAATGATAAGAATGCCTCCCAAATGTGATCAAACTCTGCTCTGAACAAACAACTGGACCCACCCAATCTACTCAAACAGAAACTGTGCTATCCTGAAAAGATCCTCTGCTTTACAGTGGAATCAGCTTCCAAACTGACTAGAATGTTCTGTAGACATATATTCATTTCACGCAAAACTTAAAACAGCACATCTTCAAATGTGCAAACATTAGTAAGATAAATTAAATGAAACAGTATTTTAAGTGTAAAATGAACAAGTATTTCTATTGACTATTGTTGATATTTTTAAATGGTAAAATGGTAAATAATCTCTATTTATATCGCGCTTTGAGTGCCACCTTACAAGGCACTCAAAGCAATGAATGAAATGATCTATTGTACCGCTTGTGTATTTGTGTAACTTTGAGTTACTTTGAGCTAATTGCACATGTTTAGACATTGTACAAAACTAATCCTGTTACATTTACACTTGTTTACCGGTTAATTTATGGAAATGTGACATCACAACACATTTTCCTCATAATATTTGATTCACCTTTAGCCAAACAGACAGTATGTTTGTGGTGTTTTGGTCCTGAAGTGTCATTTTTAACAGAGTATAAAAGCAATTCATTTACATGAAAGTAACTTGAGTTACTCAGATTGTAACTAGTAATATATTATCAACATTTTTAAAGTAATCAGTTACACTAGTTAGTTACTGAGAAGTGGAACATATTACAGTAACTAGTTTATGAAAAACAAGAGCTATGAAATGGAATGTGCTCACCTGCCCACACCACAAAAATGAATCTAAGGTAAACTAGCTTGATTCTAGGATTTGAACCTCATTTCAAGCATTTTGACTAATTTAATCTCTATTTGTTTAGAGATTTAGATAATTGTTCTTGTTTCAAACAGTTTTGAACTGATTTCAAGTTTCATGTTTCAAGCCAAATAATTCCATTCCATCCAAAGAAAACTGTTCTTATCCATTGGTAAATCTTTGTTCTTATTCTACATAAGGAAATAAATCTTAACCAGTTAAAACAAGCCAAATTTTGATTTAAATTCTGAATCCAAGTCACTTTAAGCTTGTCTAAATAGATAGTTTTTGCAGTGCAAGTAGCAAGAGCTAAATCTGGTGCAGTTAATCTCTTCTTTTACTAAGAATAATAAATTTTGTACATGTTTCCTGACAAACAAAGACTAAACAAACAATAATGTGAATACTAGAAATGACATTGGACTTTGTCGTGAACCACAGTGAGCTTGTGACTATTGTGACAAGAAATGTGTTTAATTTGTTCTGTTTGCATCAATGCTTATTCAGCACCCCATCTTTGGTTTTATTTCTGTTTTTACCTCCACAGTTAAAGCATCTCAAGTCTTTCACTTTCTCACTTTGCCGCAGTCTTAATTATCAGCTGCACTGAAACATAGAATTAACTCCTCCCGTCAGTCTTTTCTCTCTGTTATTTTGCCTTTCAATCTGTGTCTTTGTCCTTTGACAGTGACGTAAAACAACACAAATTAACCGTTGCACTTGTTTATCACCGAGTTGATTCAAACGACCGTCGCGCAGGAGAAGGAAGCGTGTATGAAAGCCACAGTTTATTTGTGTCGGTGTCACTTCTTCACGCTCTAACCACCTCTTGTCGTCTGCATCACACCTCGCTCTCTCTCTCTCCGTTTACCTCTCGTCGTGTCTTCGGCTCAGATTCGTCTCCGACTTGTTGCTGAAGTGCTGTTGCCGTCTCCTTCTGTCAAACTGTCCAAACTTCTCTGTTATTTCACTTTCCCACATGTGTAATTTAACTTTCTGTCTTTGGAAGAGAGTCGATCAGGACAAGTTTGTTTAAAGTGAAAAAGCTCAACACAGGTGCAATGTGTGGTTTAGTTTTTCACATCTAGTGTTTTTATTGTCATATTTACAGCTGCAAGCAGGGTTAAAGGCCCTTGTCACTGCAAAAACTGTAGTTCTACATGAGCACACATGTTTGTCATTTAGATGTTTTTGTTGCACTACATTAATAATAAATACCTGTGTTTTTGAACATATGGCATAATTGTCACTTTTAACAATGTTCCAAAGTATGGATTTAACTTTTTATTCTCACTGAATTATGTTGACTTTTCACCTCCAGAAAGTTACACAATGTAACTCTGCATTGTATAACTTTCTGAGGTTGAAAAATCAAATGCATACTCTCTTTGAAATCAAAAGCTAAACATTAGTTCTTTGTCGACATACCACATTCATTTCTTGGAGTGGAATCTTAAAGCTAAATAAGCAAGATTTCTATTAAAACAAGCAAAACGAGGCTCCTATAGCTCACAAAAACTTTGATTTTCGAGAGAGAGAAGGCTGCTCAGGGTAAAGAAAAACATTTTCAAAATGTCTAGTTCAACATAAAGTAAACAACATGCTTTAGATTATTTCACTTGTTTCAAGGTGTTTCTGATTTTTTTCCAATGAATTTGTTCTTATTCATTTCAATATGTTTGCCAATGGAGTAAACATTTTACTTACCTACTTGTATATTGGTTTCTATTGAAAATCTCTTGTAAACTGTCAGAAAAGTCCAAGTTCTAAGCCACATATGTCAAACTCAAGGCCCGGGGGCCAGATGCGGCCCTCAAGGTCTTATAAGGTTTATTATATTACTCTAATAATCTGTAAACTCAATGAAATGTTTTGTCTGAAATTCAAAGAGTAAGTCATTTTTCATACTAATGCATATAAATTCAGTAATTGTCACTTCAATAAAAATACAATAATCACAACTATTATATGTAATATGTCAAAGATTAGTAAGGTTAATTCTAGTTACAACCGGCCCTTCATGATGCTAATGTGGCCCTTTGTCAAAATGAGTTTGACGCTGCTCTAAGCAGTCGTACAGCTGTTCATCATGTGGACAGAGCTGACGTATTGAACTGACAGAAGAGGGAGAACACACGCTGCATATACACCTCTCACTTCTGTCACTATTCAGTATACTCAACAATGCAACAATTTAGTGTTTACTCCTTTACTCCCAAACTCTCAAACATTGTCCATACATGTGTTGAAATAGGAGGCACTTCTTCTTTGCAAACATCTCTGAGTTGAGTATCCTGGATAAAGGAGAATGTCCATTTTGTTTGTGACTTTTATTTCAACCCATCTCGACAACTGTAGATTTTACATCTGACACTGTAAGATTACAATAATTTGCCATAAACTGTGACCAGAAACAACTTTCAAAATTTCATTGAAATATTTGTGTCGCTTAACAATACATTATGGAATGAGAGCAATTCAAGGAATGTATTTCCATTTGTGCGCACACAGAAGCTCATACACAGTGGAATTCTTGAACTCTCAGGAAATGCAATTGAAAATGAAAAAGAAATCTTCTTTTTCTCTGAAGACGGGGCTGTTCTTGGCCATTATAGGTTCTGTCATTACAATTCTTCTCATTCTTCTTATTCTTGTTTATAAAGTAATTGCTCTGATGCCAATAGTGACACAATTCTTATCACTTCTTTCCACCAATCACCTCCCAAATATCAAATAATACCCACACACGCCTCCTTCTTCTCCATCTTCTCGTTTGACTCCAAAGCATCAAAACACAGCCTCCTCAGACCTTCCATTACCGACATCTAAACTCACACCGCTGACATTTCTCTTCATTATCCGTCTGCGTTGTCTTCAGTTTGAGCCGGTTCCTTTCACGGCTAAAAGCAGCATCAGCCCATCGTTTTGAAAAGGTCCGGAGGTTGTATCGCTTTCAAGTCGCACAGTCAATACGTCCCTCCCAACTGTATCTCTGCCACGTTTCAGTCAGAAGCACTTCAGACAAAACCAATTAAAATACAGAGAGAGAGAGAGAGAGAGAGAGAAAGGAGAGAGAGAGGGAGAGAGAGAGAGAGAGAGAGAGAGAGAGAGGGAGAGAGAGAGAGAGAGGGAAGAGAGAGAGTGAGAAAGAAGAGAGAGAGAGAAAGAGATAGAAGAGAGAGAGTGAGAGAGAGAAGAGAGAGAGAGAGAGAGGGAGAAGAGAGAGAGAGAGGGAGAGAGAGAGAGAGAGGGAGAGAGCGAGAGAGAGAGAGAGAAGAGAGGGTGAGAGTGAGAGAGAAAAGAGAAAGAAGAGAGAGAAAGAAAAGAGTGAGAGAGAGGGGGCGAGAGAGAGGGGGAAGAGAGAAAGAGAGTAAGAAGCGAGAGAGAAAGAGAAAAGAGAGAGGGAGAGAGAGGGGGAGAGAGGGAGAGAGAGAGGGGGAGAGAGAGAGAGGGAGAGAGAGAGGGGGAGAGAGAGAAGGGGAGAGAGAGAAAGAAGAGAGAGAAGAGAGGGTGAGAGTGAGAGAGAAAAGAGAAAGAAGAGAGAGAATGAAAGAGTGAGAGAGAGGGGGAAGAGAGAGAGAGTAAGAAGAGAGAGAGAAAGAGAAAAGAGAGAGGGAGAGAGAGAGAAAGGGGAGAGAGAGAAAGAGAAAGAAGAGAGAAGAGAGGGCGAGAGTGAGAAAGAGAGAAAGAGAAAGAAGAGAGAGAGGGAGAGAGAGAGAGGAGAGGGCGAGAGTGAGAGAGAGGGGGAAGAGAGAGAGAAGAGAGAGAGAAAGGGGGAGAGAAAGGGGGAGAGAGAGGGGGAAAGAGAGAGAGAGAAGAGACAAAGACAAAGAAGAGAGAGAAAGAGAAACAAGAGTGAGAGAGAGGGCGAGAGTGAGAGAGGGAGAGAGAAGGCAAGAGAGAGAGTAAGAAGAGAGAGAGAAAGAGAAAGGATAGAGAGGGAGAGAGAGAGAGAAAGAGAAAGAAGAGAAAGAAATGTTAACGAGAGGCGGCCACACGTCTTTGTTGTGTCAGAGAGAAGAGGAAACTAACTATGAAAGGAAGAGAAAAAGGAGAGAGACAGAAGAGCAAGGTAGAGGGGGCAGAAAGGAGAGAAAAGGGAGAGATAGTGGGAGAGTGGGGGAAATAAAAAAGAAGAGATTAGAAAAAATATCAAGAAAGGATAGAATGAGAAAGAAGAGAGGGAAAGGGTAGGTTAAATAAAAGAGAAGAGATTAGAGAAGAGAGAGAGAATGAAGACTGCAAGAGGGGAATTAGAGAGAGGGAGGTTAGAGATGTGAAAGAGAGAGGAAAGAAGGAGAGAGGCAGAGAAAGCAAAAGGGTAGAGAGGAGAGAAAAAAAGATATTGAGAGAGTAGGGGAAATTAAAGAGGTTTGAGGAAGAGAAAGCAAAATAGGGAAAGAAGAGAGTCAGTAAGGAGAGAGAGAAGTGAGAAAGGGAAGAATTAGAGAAGGGGGAGAGGAAGAGAAAGGGGGAGGAGAAAAAGCGAGAGAGAGAAAGCAAGAGAAAGAGAATAGCAAGTAAGGGGTGAGGATATAGAAGCATGAGAGAGAAGAAGCAGAAAAAGAGAGAGAGGAGAGAAGGGGAAAAATAATTAGAGAGTATGAAAGAGAAGAGAGAGAAAGAGAGCAAGAGAAGAGAGTGAGAAAGGAGAGAGGGTGAGAGAGAAGAGAGAGAGAGAGAGAGAGAGACCTTGTCTGATCTTGTTCGATTGGGAGAACCTGGATTCGTCGTTCCAAACCTGACAAAAGCAGGAAGAGTCACATCCTGCAGCTTCCAGTCGTTCACCATTGTTCCAGTGTTTCCGGTGCGTTCAAGAATGTGTTTCAGTCATTTTCCTGTAATGAAAAGACATTAGCTTTTGTTTTGTTTCAGCTCGATGATCAGAAACATATTTCTTTTATTTGGTTGATAATGGAGGATGTGTTTGCACGTAGCAGGACACAAACTAGATTATATAGCCTGTATTTTATCAAAATTATCTTATTTCTTACATCAGTCATGGTCCAGCCCTTTAGTACTGAATTCAACTATGGCCCTGCAGAGGAAAAAAAAATGCCCATCCTTCCTATAACTAATTACTTTTTGAAGGAACCTGCCCCACACATAATGTTAGTTTAATGTCTGTGTTTGTTGAAGCCTTGAACACCTCTGCAGCGGCTCAGACTGATGATGGATGCAGCACATTTCAGTCAGACGCTTATGCAGCCTGTGGCCCCGAGCGAGACCAAAGAGAAATCATCCTTCACCAAAACTCACCGCTACAAACATTTCAATAAAGTGTGTTAACCTGCGCTCTGCCTGAGACCACAAGGACACATGATGTTTACTGTGGCTGGGACGGAACACTTTATTTTTTATATTAGTACAATTATCTACAATGACTTGCATTTGTAACCAAGTTGAAGATTGTTTAGAATACCAACAATCGCTCTAAGCTTGCTCAATGGTATTTTCAGCGCAAACATTTTGGTCTGTGATTAATTTGAAAAGAATACCGTCTTTAACCAATGGAATTTGAAGATGATGTCTCATTGTTTTCAATGTCCTGTGCTCAATGACACATGATACCGAAAAATATTGTCCTGATTCACTAGCAAGGATCTCAGAACTTGTAAGCAATACCTTTTTTTGAAAAAACGTAATCCTGAAATAAAAGATGTTGCAATATTTTGTTTGGGGCTTCCTTTGAGGGCTGGCTGCATGCATCTGGACCTTAAAACCCCCTCAGAAAAGAAAAGATAAACGCTTTATCTGGAAATTTTTCTTATGCCCAACCGCTGCAAAGCTGCCACTAGCATGGGAACGGAGAGGGAGTGTCCTATCAGAGTCTTATTATAAATCCTCCTGATTGGCCTCATCAACTCTCCGTGCTGTCAGGTGCACTATCCAAAATTTGGGACTCCCCCGGGTCGTAGTGCATCCATCTAGTGCTTGTTTTGCATGTATTTTATTTGTGGATGGACAGATTGAACGCATATGCTACGTTGAACTGACAGAATACTATCCAAATGTTGCTTTTGTAAAACACAAAGTTGATCTCAAACAACTCTATTGACTTCCTGTTCAAAACTGCAGAACTGCTCTGCCTCTTCATTTTAAAATGTAACTGTTAAAAGCAAAAATAAATATATATTATTATTATTTTTTATTATTATTATTTTAAAGTATGAGACTGTATTGAACCATGCTTCACTTTGAGGATTAATCTTTTGAATTATAACAAGTAAATAGACAAGTGGGAGGGGATAGGTGGTAGGTGAGAACGAGGATTTCTGAGTACTTGAGCTTCAGCTGAAGAACAATACAAGATCATTCCAACATGTATGAATCAATTCAAATATAACTTTGAGTAAACTAATGATGAAGGAAGGCCGTTATAACAAGGTTAAAAACTTAGAAAAGTGAATTTGACATAATAGGTCTCCTTTAATAATATATCACGGCACATTATCACCTGATTATTGTCACCAGGAAAGTCAAACATGATTAATTTTACTTTGTCTCTGTATCTTAGCTTACATCTGATAAGTCTTTCCACAAAAATAAAACAGAGTATAATGCCAAGATTGTAACCCCTCCAGACACCTGAGTGTGTTGTGAAAACGCTCTCTCTCTCTGACATACCATTACAGCAGAAGGAGCTAGCTTGTTAGCCGCTCCAGTGCACTACCTGATCCGTGGCACAAGCTAATTAGCGCTTTGCTTCCTCTCTCCTCTTTGAGCCTGTTTTTGATGTCGATTGTGGAGCTAGTTTGTGCAAAAGGTGGCCTCCGTCGCTCCTTATCTTTACTTATTTCATTACACCAGAGCCTCAGATATGCTAATAGTATATTTTATGAGGAACATGAAAGGGCCATAGTGATTTCGTTGTCTTGTTAAATGTGGACAAATTACCCCGAAAGAGCAACCTGTTCCGGCGCTTTGAAGCGAGCTGCTGCCGTATTTGGAGCACAGCGAAGGATAATCTTTGGAGGAGGCTTTGGGATCGGACAATATAATTACTTTTCTTTTCGCTGGAGCAGTTTTTGTAGGTTGGTTGTGATTAGACAGACATAAGAAGAGGACAAAGGAGTCAAGACGCACTTATGTCCCCGAGGTTTTATTAAGACGTGGTGATTTAAGATGATACGCAGTGTTTTGTGCCGAGAATGAGAATGTATGAAATCAGTTACAGGCTCTAGGAAAACCTCAGGATGTAAGCCAGTTTTATAATTATTTCTCTGTTAATGTTTTAGGGATTTTAAAAGGTGTAAGTTTCGACTATTGCTGAAGTAGTTCAAACCAGATGGAGAAAAATATACAGTTTCTTCTTAGTCTATTCCTCAATCGTTGGTGGAAAGAGAAAATGTTTAAGGCTTTACACGTTTAGGTTTAGTTGAATAAATCACTCTTTGTTATTCAACTAGAATTGTACTATTTGACTATTATTTTCTTTGGATTTCTCGGATTCATGCAGAAATTAGAAGATAACGAGTTAAGTTGCTGAAGATTTGGGAGCTCAGTTGGCTATATGTATTTTTTCTTGTAATGTCCTGTGCACAGTGTAGTTTTCTGGAAGCAGAAAACAAATGCAGTTCATAAAGAGACTGGGAACAGGGGACAAGTTAAAATGCAGTCTTTTATTACAGTGCAACTTTTATAATGGAGCAATGAGCCTGATAAGAACATGAATTTAGATGCTCCTAAATATAAAGATCTACGGTCCGACTTTCATGACCCAAACCTGCCCTGCTATAAACTTGTGAGACTAATGACAGACAGCACATCACTAAAGAAGAACATTTGGTGAACCACTGCAGCGAGCACAGGACTGTGTCTGGCATAAATCATTAGAGTCCTTCATGTTCATGCACTGACACATTTGAGAGAAAAAGTCTCCTTTCTTTCTTATCTTTTCCGCAATGGAAAAAAAAAGGACACAAATCCTTCACCACAGTGACTTGATTTTCATTGTTTGAAAGAATCAAATGTTCATTAATGTCTCGTCACTTGGATGCTTCCTGTTCTGTCTGGGAAGTTGTTAAAACAAACTAAAAAATAATAATAATCTATCAATGTTATTCTGCCCAGCCTAGTTTTCTTTCTGTCTCACACTGCTGTTGGTGGTGCACTTTTAGTTTAGAAGAATCACATTCTGTTTACAGTGTCATATGTGAGCCCGATCTCACAACAAAGTGTACATTTACCACGACATTACACAACATGTAAATGAGGTATGATTAGCACGAGTTCATAGCTGTTTTGTGTAATTATAGTAGGCGTCACAGTCCCCATTCATTTCAATGGTGGTTGTTAAGACGTGTTCTTATTTATGAATATTAATGAAATCCTGATTCTAATCTTAACCTGCCCCAAGCCCAGACTTAATCTTACCCATTTTAGTAACTTTGTGCCTGAACTTACCCGTTTCACTTGCAGAAAACGTCCTCACGTGGCTGCAACCAAAACTCGTCCTATTTTGACGCTGTAAAATCTCATGTCATTTTTACGTTTTTTTATATCGTGCTAAATGCACGACGTAACATAAGTACTAAAAACAGCTGAACTGTGGTCCAAATACGCTGTTTTTGTGTCGTGGTAAAAAGTACGCCATCTAGTGAGACTGTGTTGCCTATGGCCCAACGGCTCCACAACGTTGCCTTTTTCTAGGAAGCTTGAAAAGCATTTGAGCAGTTCATAAAACCGGTTCGCCATTAAGATTGTGTTTAGCCGAAGTTACATTAGCCACAAAAAACATCAAATATTATGAAGATCACTACATAACATATACACATGTTAAAAGCATAGGTTTTCTACAATTCTGTTGCTGGATTTATTGGAACGGTATGCATTTTTTTGTACAGGGACAGTTCACAACAATATATTATTCAAGACAAAAGTCATAAGAGAGATGCTGGTGCCAGATTATAACATGAAATTCAGATTTCCACCTGTAGTCCCTGAGCAGATTAGTTTTAAAAAATGAAAATACAGATTAGATGTAAAGATGCAAAAAAGACCATAACATAAATTACAAAAATATTCATTAATACACACATCCACAGCTCATCCAAAGCAACTCTCATCTCTAATGTGTTCAGATTTGTTTAGCTATCAACCACTTCTTTGTCAGACGTGCACACATTTAAAAACTTGTGCAAGTAATAATCTCTGTAGGCAACTGTGAGGATGAGGATCTCAAATTGCATTTAAGATCCTCAATTTGGGTGGTATAACTTCTGTTTGTTTTTGTAGTTTCACAATTGTGTCTGTGTGTCCATAAGGTCCTTCACTAACCCTGTACAGTGCATATCCTCTGACACTGCTGCTCTAAGACATTTGTTTAAAAGTGTGAATGGTTGAAAAAGTCCAGTGGCGTGTTTCTTTGTGTGTGAATGAGGAGCGACAGGGCTAAGCGCTGTAGTGACCCTCCATTTTCACTTTAAGAGACATTTCCCACAGAGACCAGCCCACTGCCCGACTATTATCCTCTCTGCTCGCGTGTGAGGAGTAAATGTACCAGTCGTGTTCTTCTTTGACTTTGTGAAGCAGAGGAAAGTGACTGGGCTGCAGAGTTTTGGCTGCAGACTTTCAGAAGTGTTGGGTTTGCCAGTGTGCTCCCTGTGCTCGCCCTTATCGGCCTGAACATGAGGCAGTGAACGGCTCCAAACCAAACCACAGCAAAGCAGCAGCTCCTGTGGCCGTGCTGAAGCTAATCAGACAGAAATGTGTGAACAAGGCACTTTGGAACATATTATTGATTATTCTGAACCCAAGTTTCATAAACTCACTTCAAATCAGTTTTGCACCTGTACAACTGCAGGTTTCTGACGACAGAGGTGAGGAAGTTGTGGCTTGGACTTGAGTCAGACTTCAGTCAATATTGAATCCAATATTATGGAAATGCAAATTTAAATGTGTATGTATACTGCACAATTTCTTGCGTAAATATGACACATAATTGTTAATTTCTTTGGTGGCGGTAAAGATGAGTTATTATTTATGAATTCTAACAAAGTGTAATCGTAATCTTAACCAGCTCCAAGCCCCAGACCTAAACTTACTCATTTTTGTAACTTCAGACCTAAACATAGTCGTTAAACCTACAGAAATTTTCTTCACGTGGCTTCAATCAAAACACCTATCTATAAGAAGCTAAGAAAATAGTGTCTCGTTTTTCACAGGGTGGAAAAGAGAAGTCGTGTAATAGACAGAAACATGCTCATGTTACTATAAACATGTTGTAGTATGGATTAGAGTTTAGATCGGGCCCAAAAAATGCAGCCCGACCCAGCCCGAGCCCGCGCACGTCATGTCCGAACCCGACCGGGACCCGAGTCAGTCTCTGTGTGTCTGAGCCCGAGCCCGAAGTGAGCCCGCCCCGCTCACTCACTGAACTGTGCATTTTAGTGACAGAAAAAGCTCCTTGGTGTCCCATACGTTACAAAAGCGCTTCCTCCACCGCACATTTCTCTCTTTCTCTCTCTCTCTCTCTCTCTCTCTCTCTCTCTCTCCCCCTCTCTCTCTCACTCTCTCCCTCTTCCTTCTTTTCTCACCGCGTACATATGCGTGCTTTCTCTCTTCCTCCTCACCTTTTCTTGGGTCCGCGTGAATGAAAGTGCCTTCCCTGTCTCTCTTCCTCTTTTACCTGCTCCGCGCTTACACAAGCCTTCTGTCTCTCTCCTCGCTCCGCGGCGGTGCATCAAACTTCTCATACCATATAGTTGGCCATTTAAACACTCGCTTTATGTCCCCGCGGTGGTTTTGCGCTGTGTTCTGACGAGGCTGTCAATCATCCCGCGGAGCGCACGTGTTCAGTGCGGCTCTGCGTCTTGGCCCGAACCCGACCAGGCCCGACAACTATGTGAGAAATGTGGGCCCGGGCCCGGCCCGAAAGTCGGGCCGGGCTCGGGCTGGGCTTGGGCTCGGGCCCAGAATCTAAACTCTAGTATGGATACACAATGTTTTGCGATATTTTAATGACTTGCAACTTGATTAGATGGACTAAGACATGGGTTCGATTTGAAGGTCGGTAATCCGGCACTTGGCTTAGACTTGGGGTATAGTGATACGGGTTCGGGTCTAAACCCATGTTCAAAAGCTCTTATGCTTTAGCTTCAAGAGACGCTTCATGTAAAGCATGTTCTGTCCCTGTTTAACAAAGACACAACTTTTGGGTTTTGAGCATAATTCATACAATAAAGAAAGAAAAAGGCAAGAGACAAGTAGAATAAACAAAGCGTTCTGTGCACACAGAACAGCCATACTATCAAACTACATCTGAACTACACAAATGATGCTCCAGTGTAAACTACGAGCGCAAAGAGTCAAGTCTTCACCTGGAGAATCATCCAGAGCATTAAATCAAATCTATTTATTTTTGTACAGGACTAAAACAGCAGTCGTCTCTAAGGACTTCCCAAGATTGTTAATTTAGTAAACATGAGTGTTAATAAAAACAAATAAAACACTAAACATTAGACAAAATAATAAACATTCACTTTATTAAAGTTTTCTAAAAGAACTTCAAACCACAGTTACGAATTCTGCGATTCAACACGGTCACCAAACCATGCGTATCAGCAAAGTGTAGGCCTAGACTAGGACCGTGCGCCTCCGCAGACAGATGTATCCTGCATCTGCAGCAGCTCGAAAAACAACAGTTTATGTAGTTTTAATGTGTGCAGGTTGGGGTTTGGGTCAAGTCCTGAATATTAGGCGAATGTTTTCAGGCTGGGTGGGTCGGGTTTAATTTTAACTCGAGTTGGCGGGGCTGGGTGGGTCACGAAAAACGCATCACTAACTGTGGGACTGCTGTGACTTGATACGACGTGATGCTTCTCCTCAAAACATAATTTGTATAATTTTACATTGACGAACATGTCTTTCCTCACTTCTTTTAGCCTATCATTTTGCTGTTCAGATTCATTCAGTAATGTTTGAAAATATTAGAGAAGATTTGAAACTAAAAGTTCAGGACTTGTACTTGACTTGGACGTCTCTCTGATTAGAGTAGCACAAGTTATACTATTTTCATCTCTGCTATAAAGTTAGAGACCGACTTCTTCTCCGCAGTAAAATATTAGCATTATTATTTCCCGAGTTTATTGCATTTGTAAGAAACAGTGTGTGAAGAGCTTTAGCCTGACCTTCACAGTCACATTTCTCGCTGCACAATAATCTCATCCAAACACACATACATCATCGTGGTTATGTATGCATTGTGTTTCCCAGCATGCAACAGTGCAGGAGGTGTTTGATGAAGAGTCGTTCTCAGTCGCGCACAGACTAATGGAGCTTTGGAGTTAGCGTGTAGCGTTAGCGTCTGCAGTGACAGTCTCATAAAGCACACAAGAGCTTCATACTGAGCTTCTATATGTGCATTCTACTACACAGACTGTAGCTCTGCTGTGTGACAAATCAGCTACACTCGTGGAGTCATTGAAATTCATGCCTTTTGTGCTCCTGTTGCATTTTTATAGAGACATTTTTACCAGAGGTTGCAGATTAAAAACAAGACATCGAGTGTAAAATGAAAGAAGCTCAGATCATGAAGGAGTTTAGTGTTAGAATAGAAATCTTGATTATAAATAAAGTGATTATAAATGTGTTTTAAGTGTGACGTAGTGCACTTGTGTCTTATATTGCGTTCACACCATTTAGCGTTGAAGCATCCAATTTCGTGGGTTTAAGCAAATATTGACGCTGAATATTTTAGAAGCTGACACCCCAAAAAGAACCGCCCTAAATGCCCCAAAGCATTTTTATGTCTTCTCTGCGTTCCCACTTTTTTGCAAAAGGAGAGGTAGAGAGAGAGAGTTAGAGGCTAGGTGCATTTTTAAAACGTAGCTAACTTACCCGACAGAAAAACGTTTTTCTCCTCCAGGCAATGTCCTTTTGCCGTCTCTGTCCTCCTCCATTGCTACGTTGTACAGCAGTGGTTTAAACATGACAACAAGCATTTTTTAATAAATCCATGTGAGCGCATTGTCATTCCAGAGCATGTCCCGTATTGTTTGTTTTACTGTGTTGTCAAGTTTAGCGCAACAAGCGACCCAACCTTAGAACAAAGCCGAAAAACAAGTGACCTTTCGCTAAAAAAGTTGTTAAAAGACTTCAGTAAACATTGCTTCTTTCCTCCTGATGTGAGAAGAGAACAGCAGCCTGTCACTGTCACAGGAGAACAGTGTCTAGCTGGTGAAAGTGAACAGACGCTTGAAAGTTCATCAGTGCCCAACTTGAGTGTCGATATCGTTGAGGCCAAAGCGTCCAATGCAGATTTGAGTGTCTACTTCACATGACACAGTGTCAGCAGACGCCCAAACAAGTGAAATTTTGATGTTAGTGGAATTATATAGGCTAGGTAAAAACAAACAAATATGTGACTGTAAAATGGACATAGGAAGTAAAACAGCACAATATGTTTGCTTTAAATGCTGCAGAAAGTATGTTTTATTACATGGACAGTAGACTTTCAGGATTCAAATCATCACATCATCAAAACGACTTGGCATGTTTAAGCGTCTGACAAAACGCCACATCAACAACCTCCTTTTAAACTTAATTGTGACTGGGCTTGAATTAGTTGTGCTAAAAATACAATTTATTTACCAGAAAATGTCTTAAAAGAGGAAAAAGTTTAACTTCCCATGTCTTAACAAAGGAATTTCCTCCACAGTTGGCCACGCCTCCAAATATGACGCATTACCGACTGTATTTTTTATTTCAATTTATATGGATTTGGCCTATATTAACAATGCGGTTGCTAATGCCAACTGTTGCTAGGTAACACTCCTAGAATTAACTCTTATCTCATATTTGCTGGACCTAAGAATTATTATTAACCTCATAGAAGTGGCCAAATTAGATGAAAATAAGGAAAAAGTTCAGTGAAATCTAACCCTAACCCTGATCTGTTGTACTGAAAAACAGACTTTCAAATGTCTGAGTTCTTTTACACTCTAAAATAAAGTATATTGTCTGATCCCTCTGAGAATTACACTTTTATTAAACAGATTCTCAATGTGTGAATAAATATAATCTTCTGACGACTCTGCTTTTGTCTGTGTAATCTCCAGACCTGAGTGAATATTTCAGTTCAGCTTTGGAGAGTGGATTAAAATCATTAGTTTTTAGCAGCAAGCAGCGTTTTATTTGTCTATAAAATAATAAAATAACACACACGCAGACACACACACATATATCACAGGAATTACATTTGGGCCTGTTTTTCCTCACACACTCGTATCCATCTGCCACGCACAAACCGTTAAATCTCTTTTTAATTTCCTCAGTATGCCGATTTCATATAGCTTAGCCTGCAACCAATCCCGACGCTCACGGCTCACACAATGGAGAGGATCAAGTGGCACAAAGATATGGAAAGAGCAGGAAAAAAATATATATATATATACTTTTATAATATGTGGAATCAATTTGTCTCAAACTGTACATTTTTCTTCCTGAATAAGCCTGATTTCAATACATGAGCTTTAGCTTATTGTCTGTTTCTACTGCTGTGTGTGGTTTTATTGCTCAAAAATGCAGTAAAATACCTTAGTGAGTAGATGCGCCTCTCCACAGATCTGACTTTTAGAAATAAAGGTCAATAAAAAAAAAAAAAAAAAAAACAAACTTTTAGAATGACCTGGTAGTGCCATAGTCTCCATACATTTCTTCTCTTTGTTGTTCTTCGCCTTCTTCTTTGCCTTATTCTTCTTCAACTTCTACTTGTTCTTCTTCTTATTCTTCGTCGCCTTCTTCATCTTTGCCTTCTAATACCTCTCCTTCTTCTTCAGCTTCTTCTTTGTCCTCTACTGTTTTGACTTCTTGTTTTCGCCTTCCAATTCTGTCTTCTTCTTCTCCCTCCTTTTCTTCCTCTTCTTCACCTTCTACTTCACCTTCACCTTCTTCTTCGCCTTCTTCCTCTTTGCCTTCTTCATCTTCACCTTTTTCTTCTTTACCTTCTTCACCTTCTTTTTCCTCTCCTTCAACTTTCTTTGTCCGATACTTTTTTGCCTTGTTGTCCTTTGCTTTCCTCTTCTTTGTCCTCCTCCTCGCTTTCTTCTTCCTCTTTGCCTTCTTCTTCTTCACCTTTTTCTTCTTCGCCTACTTCTTCTTCTTTGTCCTTTACTTTCTTTGCCTTGTTGTTCTTTGTCTTCCTCTTCACTTTATTCTTCTTCCTTTTCTTTTTCGCATTCTTCTTCTTCACCTTCTACTTCACCTTCTTCTTTGCCTTCTTCTTTTCTTCATCTTCTTCCTCTTGCTTCCTCTTCTTCTTTACCTTTTTCTTCTTCGCCTTCTTCTTCTTCATCTTCTTCTTTTTTGTCCTCTACTTTTTTGCCTAGTTGTTCTTCAACCTCCTCTTCTTTGTCTTTCTTTGTCTCTTTGCTTTCTTCTTCTTCTTCTTCTTCTTCTTCTTCTTCTTCTTCTTCTTCTTCTTCTTCTTCTTCTTCTTCTTCTTCTTCTTCTTCTTCTTCTTCTTCTTCTTCTTCTTCTTTTTCTTCTTCTTCTTCTTCTTCTTCTTCTTCACTTTCTTTGCCTTGTTGTTCTTCGCCTTCCTCTTCTTTGTCTTCCTCTTCACTTTATTCTTCTTCCTTTTCTTTGTCTTCCTCTTCACTTTATTCTTCTTCCTTTTCTTTTTCGCATTCTTCTTCTTCTTCACCTTTTACTTCTCCTTCTTCTTTGCCTTCTTTTCTTCACCTTCTTCCTCTTTGCTTCCTCTTCACCTTTTTCTTCTTCGCCTTCTTCTTCTTCATCTTCTTCTTCTTTGTCCTCTACTTTTTTGCCTAGTTGTTCTTCACCTTCCTCTTCTTTGTCTTTCTTTGCCTCTTTGCTTCTTCTTCTTCTTCTTCTTCTTCTTCTTCTTCTTCTTCTTCTTCTTCTTCTTCTTCTTCTTCTTCTTCTTCTTCTTCTTCTTCTTCTTCTTCTTCTTCTTCTTCTTCTTCTTCTTCTTCTTCTTCTTCTTCTTCTTCTTCTTCTTCTTCTTCTTCTTCTTCTTCTTCTATACCTACTCTTTTGTCTTCTTCCTCCTCTTCTATGTCTTCTTCTTTTCTTTCTTTTCCTTTTTCTTGTTCTTCGCTTTCTTTTGGTCTTCTTCTTTGCCTTCCTTTTCTTCTTTTTCTTCCTATTCATTTTTGTCCACCTCCTTCTTCTTTATACAGTATTGCAATAAAGAGGTTCATCAGTTCTGCAGTTTGAACAAGAAGACAATAGACCTGTTATAATGTTTTTTGTTGTTGTTGCTGTTGTTGTTGTTTTTTCTGGTTGACAAACAACAACACAGCTCTAACCTCCTCATCTACATATGTCATAACCTAAAACTCTGAACGTGTGAGTGGACATGAGCCAGGATCACGTCAACAAGATCAGCGAAACATGAAAAGAGCTGCTTCATGTGCAGATTAAACTCAAACAAAACACCCTGAACTATTATTCAACGACTTTCCAGGTGCGAGGCGAGTTTTATAAATGAGACAAGAAATCTGACTGAAAATACATTTGTTTCAGGGTAATGACTTACATTATCAGCTATTTTATGGTCCGCAAAGTTTAATGCTTTCTGTTTCTCCAGCCATCTCAGATACAATAAAATGGAACATAAAACCCGGAAGAACTGAGCGAAATGACCAAGATCCTCGACTAAAGAATATTCAGCTTTGTTTTGAATAGAAATGACTTGATAAAATGGAAACTTTACTGGTCTAAACTGCTCAGAGGAGACATATTGTGTTTTTATGACACATGTAAATGAGCAGTTTACATTTCGTCTATTGTAAAATACATTGATCTAAAAACGTTTTCAGTACAAACAAATACTGGACTCTTAATGAAACTGAAGCTTTGTAGTTTTAGCCTCTAATGTCTGATGACTCTGACTGAAAACAACCAATCACCAAAGATGTTTTTTTTTTGTTATGTTAAAGTCTGCCTAATTTTCCTTGGCATAAATGCAGAGCTGTAGCTGGCTTAACCTGGTCCAGCTAGATCGATTTTTGCCATATTGTGAATTCTCTGACTGTCCATCAGCGGATTGGTTTGCAGTCTGAACCACTGGTTTAACTGTCCAATCACATTGCAGGAGGGATCGGTTTGAGGGGGGTTGTTAGTAAAGCAGCTCAGTGTCCAAAAAAAAATTGTAGATATGCAATAAAATGTTAAAAAAGTACAATAAGCACATTTTCACGCCTTTTTTTTACATTTCGAAAAGTCAAACTGTAAAATACTTTGAAGCCTAAACTTACCTGTTAAACCCAAAGAAAATGTCAAATTTTGTGTTTTGTTTTTTAACATTTTGGTTTTTCGAAACTTATTGGCATAAAAAAGGTTTAAAAACCTGATTTTGACATTTTGTTGTATATCTATGTTTCTTCAGAGACTGTGTTGCTTACAGAACCCTTTCAGCTGGTGAAGTTGGTGAATCCCATTGTAAAGCACAATTTTATTTTTTTGTAAGGGTTACCAGGTCCAAGGAAGAAATCTAGCCCCATGACAACTCAAAAACCTGCCAAAAAATTAAAAAAAAACTAGCCCCTTTTTTTTTTTTTGGTATTTTATTTCTTAAAACTCGTGTCGTGTTACAGTTGTCACTTTTTGAGTCAAAGTATTTGTAAATGCTTTATTCTAGTTATTTTGTTGAAGCACACCACTGGTACTCTGCCGATGTCCCTTTGAACTCTTGACCTCGCGGGGCGGGCTCGCACTCGTAGCTGCTGTGAGAGTACGCCCGAAATGGAACAGCACCTCATTCAGAGTGAGTGCTTAGTTCTTAAGTGAAATTTTTAAAAAATGTAACGTGTTAATTTGTGGCTGCATACATTTTAAAAATAGCCCAAGAAAAACTGCAAGACGTGGAGTTGTGTTTGTCCCACAACTATTGTCTTAAAACCGCCCAATTTTGCAGGAAAACCTGGTAACTGAGCCCAGAATGGCTGATTTGATTCCAAAATAAGAAGTTTACACTTCCTTGTCATCTTTAACTAGGTGGGCCCACATATTTCCCCTTTAATGAGGCATTCAAGGCATAAACATTACAGTAAAAAGGCATTAGTTGCTGTGTAATTATCAACCTTTATTTTACTACCACATCCATTTAATGTGCAATATGTCTGAGCAAGAACCCAGTAGAATTGGCGCAGATCCGACGCGTAAGATCGTTGAAGAATATGTAGTTTCAGTTTAAGTGAGACGGAAGCAGAGAGAAGCCGAGTCAGACAGATGGATAAAAAGCAGCGAGTGTCTGTGTGTGGACTGACACGGCTGTGAATACGAGAACATTTAGAGCCTGAGAGTGACAGGGTGCGAGCGGCGGCGGCCATGATGGGAACGACAAGTGTGACTAAAGATATAACTCCTCTCTATAGGAGCTTTCACGCTGTCTCTTACATGCGCACGTCTTTTTTTTTCTCCAGCAATTAAACACCACACTTCACTCACTCTGCGTCGCTGTTGTGTTTTTGGAGTTGTAAATCACATTGAATTCTTCACCTTTGTGGCTTAATGCAGTTTGAACGTGTCTTAGAAGCGATGTCGTGAGACCGCAGCTGTCACAATTGGGCTGAAGTGAATCAATATTACCATTTAATTTTTCATTTAAAGTGAGCAAAGCTTGACGAGAAATAATGGCAGAGAAGGTTGCTAACTGTATTTAGTATTGATCATCGCTTTTGGAGCAATAATTACTCTGCCATTATGTTCTAATTTAATTTGAAGGAAGTGTGCAGATTCTGTTATGTAATGACTATTTTAATAACTATGTTCCTTTTCAAAGTTTTAATTGCTTGTAGCTCTGATAATCTTCATAAAGAATTTGTAGTTAAAAGTCCCGCACATTGTCTCTGTGTTTTATTGAAGCATTTTGGTTCCTCTGACCAAGTCTGAAAAGTGTTTTTCTTTTACGCACTTGTCGCCCAGTCAGGTGTCCAGAGTTTGTATCAAATAAGTGCTCTGAAAATCTTGTAATCTTAAAGACAAATCCATCAGAAATATCCATGAGCATATTGACCCAGCAAAACAAACAACAATGGACCCATTAAAGAAATATATCGAGCTGCAGAATGTAACAAAACACAATACTGAGTAGTCGGCCTACATTGAGGAGGAATCTGGAAAGTTACTCCTGCAGCACACTGAGGTCGAGACTAGGGCTGTGCGATATTGACAAATATGAATATCCAAATATTTTTCTCAATAATGATTTTCAGACGATTCATAGAATGTCTATAGGCTGTGTCCAAGTTGTAGAATGCAATGATGTCATGAATCTAAATGGTGAACAGGATCACTGATTTTTAGTAACACTGAACTTTGTCATGAAATATCTAAAAGATCCATTTAAACTGTCACTTCCCAATTTCTGAGAATTTCCAATGTTTGAGTGACTGAACCGAATCCGTTGTCGAGTTAGAAACACATAAAAACATTGACCTCTGTGAAACAATAATATTTGTTCTGCAGTAAGACCCACAAAGTTCTTGAAAAGCCTTGTTCAGAGATGAAGACAAGCCATGGAACTTCGAGTTGGATTGATGACTTTGTCTATAAGACATTTTCTCTCGAGCTCTGTTGTGAAATAAATCATAAATCTGAAAGCGTCTGGATGACACTTCAAAACAACTGAGAGAGCATGATCATTGATAGGATGTCCAAGCACGTAAGTGGATCCCAAGTGGTGGCCATGTAGTTTGTGACACACCCATGCTGTACGAAGTATAGCGGAGTTCTAGAGCGATTAATTATGAGTTATAGACAGTTCACCTAGAAGTTCCTTGGAACAAGTTATATTTAGTGGCAGACTGAATATTCCATAGCATTAATTATTTCTCTAAGTTACTGCTGTATTTGTCAAATAACGAGTGGATGTGCCTATCCAGTCACCTGGCGTCCGCCAACCTGTAAGCTCTACTTCACAATCTAACATTGAGGACAACTATAAATTAGCATACCCTTCTTCGTATTGGCTATAAACTAGAAAGTCTTGTGCGTGTCTCTCTTCTAAACTTCAACTTAATTCCACTCTGTGTATATAGTGTATCGGTCAATGAATCTTCAATCATTATAGGATTCAGACAACAGAGCGCTAACTCAGATGACAGATCACCCAGTGTCAAGAGCTAATCGGCTCCAAACCACAGGACAAGACACAGAATATGTGTTGCTCTTAACTCTCGTAGCAGGACATCCGACCCTCCTGAAGTATAGCGGCATCACACAGTATCTCAAAAGCAGCCTGTTGACTACAATACCTCCTACTCCCTCAGGAAGTCTTCGGTTTGGGCGGTTAAATACCCAGACCTGACTGAAGACTGGGTGAAGGGACACAGGACGGACGGCTTTGACCACATCTGAGACAACTCACATGCAACCATGGCGCAAGATCGAGTCGCGGTCAATTCCCGCATGGGCCCAGCCGGCCTCTTGTCAGTGTACGAGAGTGGCCGTTTATAATGCATTGCTATGTCTCTCTCATCCTGACCTGCCATGATTCCACAAAGGCCAAAAGGCATATTTTTTTTTAGTCTTAGATTCATCCAATATAGAGAGTCCATATAAAATACCAGGTCTATAATCTGTGATTAGTGAGAAGAGAAAAATATAACATGCGATAAAATGACCCCCAGTAGTGTGATTGTGAGTGAGTGAACTGAGATGTGGTTTGTGGCTCTCGTGGCCTGTGAATGTCTTAACCCCGACGGGGTGGCTACAAGAGCTATAATTACACACATAAGGCTGGGATGGTATGAGCGCCCTCTGGTGGAAAGGAAGCCCGCTAAAGACGTAATCCATCCCAAGCGGCGCACTGCGCTGTTGAGCCTGTTCTCGACAAGCCGGAAGAATGAGAAAGCGTGTACAATACACGCAATGGTTTAAACAGAGCATGGTCATATGAACGCAATTCTGAGATCTTTTCCGTTGGTTTCGAAGAGACGGAATTTGCAGAGAATGGTCCGCAAGGTCCAATTCTAGAATGTGAGTAGTAAAGAGAGGGGCGAGAAGTGAGATGATGTAAGTATATCATATGGATACAAACACGAGAGTACGCGATGATAGAGAGGATAGTCCTAAGCGATTTAAACGCAAGCATCGACGAACCGCGAGCAGCCATAAGACTTGACAGAAAATATATTGAGCAAGAGACTATTCAGAGGAAGACACCCAATAGAAAGAAACCAGTCAATATAACCCCATTGTGAAAGAAACTCACGTTGGTGTGATGTGACCTTCAAAGCACATTCAAGCATGTGGCACAGGAACCGACGCCCAAAATACCCAAAAAAGAAACGAAGCCTGATGTTGAAGCACACCAAACGAAAGCAGACAGGAGAGGCGCGTTCAATCACAGCTAGCAATGTTGTGGAATGAGAGAGAGAGAGAATGAAAGTGTGTGAGACATGAAGAAGAGAGAAGACGAGTGACAAAAGCCAAAGAGGGGAGAGAAGAGAGAGGAAGGATGAGAGAGAGAGGGATGAGAGAGAGAGGAGAAGGATGAGAGAGAAGGGGGAAAGAGAGAGAGGAGTTTTTGAGAAGGAGGTAGAGTGATAGGAATGAGTAAGAGAGACGAAAGAACAGAAGACAGAAAGAGAGAGAGGCAGGAAAAAAGAGACAGAGATGGAGAGAAAAAGAGGAGATTAGAGAAGAAAGAAAGAAATGAACAAGTACAAAGACCAGAGAGACCAGACCAGGAAGAGAAGAGAGACAAAGAAGCAGAGAGAGGATCAGAGAGAGAGAGGTAAAAAAAAGAGGGTGAAGAGAAAGATGGGGGAGAGAGAGACGAGGAGAGATTGATGGAGAGGAAAGAGAAGAAGAGTGGAAAAAAAACAGATGAGAGAGAGACTGTTAGTTTGTTACGAACCGAGTCCATGAGAGAAAACTGGGAAAGCGACGAAGCACTTTAAAAATTCAATCGTCCACCAACTCTCTGTAACATGCAAGCGTGCCATCAGGGAATGAACACTATGTTGGATGGCATTGAGCGTTGTCCAGTGAGGCGAGAGAGCGCGACAGGGTGTTTAGGCAAATGCCTAGCCTGCTTCAGACATGGCACCACAAGAGAACCAGACTTCACAGGAGCGGGGGCGGACAGTACTCAGAATAGATAGGTTTAGGCTCAGTTAAAAAGTACCAAGCATAAACCCTCACCAATAAAAGTAATGGATAACTTCACATAAATCACTTCATGCACGAGCTACATAATTCTTGTACCTTTGTGAATAAATGCTAACGAATGTTCAGGCCGTAATGCTCAATGGTGCAAGCGAGAACATTGATAGCAAAGTACTCAGTGTCTTCAATATGTTCAGCTGCTGTAATCTCTTCTCCGTGCAAATGCTCATTCAATGTACTAGGAGAAATGCTTCTTCTTTCACTGTGACTGGTCGCATACAAATAACCACACATAGCGCTCTAGCATAAAGCGCTGCTAAGTGCACGTAATTTCGTCATAAGCTTCTAAGTATATCAATATACATGCGCAACAGAAAAGAGTTGGTCATAAGTAAATTGGTGCTGTTACATTACCCACACCTCGGTTAGATAACAACCCCAAGACATTAGTTTCTGCTGCTAGGCTGTATTCGGAACTAGTACAGTCGTTAGATAGATCTAGTAAGACAACAACCGAAATGAGCATTATAACATAATAGAATCATACAGTCTCCTCGCACCCGGACAGATAATTCTGCTTTGAGAGACACAAAGGGTCAGTAAGCTGCCCCGATTCTGTCTTAGCTTCTAATCTCCCGGGAGCCTTCTGGCAATATATATTCTGACAGTCAGTATATTACCATGATTACATTTGCGGTGCAGTCGCTGATTTACTGATTCGTATGTCATACCCAGTCTGAATATGGAGGAAGGAATTAGTCGCTTCCCTACGTACTTTCAACACAGCATGTCTCCAAGGACACAAACACCAATCCTCTGGCTTAACTTATCACAACATTCTTTCTGCATAAAGTGTGATTATCAGTGTAGAGCAGAGGATCTTCTCTAATATGTTATAGAAGCATGATATATAGATATACAGCCACGATCTGCACCGCCTGGTCTCCTCTGTGGCTACCCACTGAGGATCAAATTGGAAACCACCAACGAGAGATATATCGAACAACAGAGAATTTGCAGGCTGAGTCTAGACCTGAGCAAAACCCACACAAAAAAGAACACACAAGCTTTCCTTATGTACAGCATATCTCATAAAAGTATGATATAGACTAGGAGAGTAAAAATGTGATGAGGTCATAATCATGTATGCTAGGAAAATTTTTCATGTTGTGTGTAAGGTATATAGTTAAATATAATTCTTGGTTAGCCCCCATGATAAAGAATGACATTGTGTATTTTAAATCTTGATAGTTAAATCCTGTCAAACCAAGAAACATCAGAAAGGAAAGAAAATGGTCTCATGTGCAAGTGACACTCACTACCTCAGTATCTTCTTACGACAGTGTTATTTCGTCATGGTGCTATAATTAAAGATGTGACACAAACAATCGACACACCATATCCACCAGTCCCATGTGTCTTACATAAGTTGCACAGTGAAGCTCTCTGTGATTTTTTTCTCTGTTATAGTTTATTTTTTTATTTTCTGACCTTTGTTGGCCCTGCAACGAATATGCAATCTTCTCTCCTTTGCTACCAAATGATCAAGTGTTGTTGAAATACAGACAAAAGTCTACACCACTGACGATATATAGATAAATGATTTTAAAAGTAAAAGGCCGTTATCTCAAAAGTTCCATGCCTTAGGTAAACTTCTTGAAACATAATTCTATAATCTAGATAAGACCAACCGAAATTACAACATGATGCCGAACTCAAAAGACGGAGACGAATAATGTTGAGTGCCAGAGAGCTGACTCACCAGATAACATTTCTTCAGAAGACCAAAACATATTTATAACATAAATGAAGAAAAGTTAAGACACATTCTTGTATAGCGTCCTCTGTGAAAAAACTGCCACCAAACATATCAACTAAGGACTACTTACTCTAGTGAACAAAGATAAAATGTTGATTTGCAAACTATAGTTACATAATTACTATAAAATAGTAGTTAATATACGTGAGCGTGTCACAGCGGCAAAAACGAGAAAGGTTCGAGGATGAGGGTTCAAAGTGATGGCATATTATATTAGAAGTGGAGCATTGAACTATGTTATCCATATTTTAAACTGTAAGAGAGATATAACAATGAAAATTAGCCCTAAAAAGTCCATATTTCTGATCGGAATTAGTGGGAGACATCTCTTATGTTATAGAACTCTCTATAAATCATCCCAAACATTAAGAAAAATTTAGAGTCCTTCTTTATGATTGTTCTAAAGTGCCACTCTGCGAGAAATAACCCTATAATAGAACCCATGTAGTTAATTTCCAACAATCTATAATTAATGATCGATCACATGTAAATGATAAGAAGTAACATATGGACGCATAACCATAATATGGTTGTCTACTCAAGAAGACCCGTGAATACGTCGAAGCTCAAGGTAGTTATTGTATGATCTCAGACATCCATGGGTCGTCCCAAAGTCATATAAGACGCTGAGCAAATATACAATGAGAGAATGTTCTTGCCTGACTGCAAATGTAGCCACATAAAGATATATTAGGCCCTCTAGGCTGCGTTAACCCCATACCTCCCATAAACATTATAGTGGCCTCAGCTATTCCCGAGTGAGTCAAGATAAAAACCTAAAGTAAGATATTTAGCCACCATGATTATACAAAACGTGATCATACTAAAACAGGAAATTTAATATCAAGGAGTGAAGAACCCAACCTGGATCAAAATCAAATAAGAGTCCTACGGATTTCCATCAAGCTACCCACACATTGCAACATCTGAAGATCCCAGTTGCTCTCATGCGCTGCAGAACCGTAGACTGGGCTGGCAATACACCAGATTGCAAAATGAAAGGAATTAGTTAGTATGGTGAGTAGCTGACGATCAAAAGCCCGAGAGAAGTCCTAAAAGAGGAGTGAAGCTCATAGTTATAATTCCAAATATCACACGCACACAATACACAGTCCAGCAAGCCTCCAAGCAGCAGTCTCTCCTGGACTGGTTGATCTAAACACAACTTGGATGTTGCAGTTAAACTGGATGTAACAACTTTGGTTAAAACCCTCTGTGACAAACCAACATAGTGGAGAAGAGTGTCTGGCGTGATGTGTGAGTTAAGTGCTCGGCGCCAACCCCCAAATCATAAGCGCTGTTCATGGATGCCAGTTATATTGTTAATGACAATGATATTGTTTGAGTAATTCTCGTCGTAGTGTCAAAGAGCCCAAAGCTGTACCAGTTTGTCGTCTACAGTATAAAGAAATCATCCTTATGGCTTTAGAGGAAACATATCCACATAGTTGCTAAATAATTCCCACGTGAACAACATCCTCTACGTGAGCAATTATCAAGTCTAAAGAACTGCGTGCAAAATCTAGGTGCGAGCCGCGTTTTCAACTCTCCAATCTGAATTAACTCCGAGCAATAAACCTCGTTTATACAATTTAACACGTGCATCACAGTAGTACTAGTGCCTGTCCTCGCTCTCAGCTAGCTGTAAATTAGTAATACATAATTATCTCAACATGTGTCCCTCCTCCCAAGAGATAACAAGTAATAAATACAGTCTGTGTCAAGGTCCTATCACCTACCTCAGACACACTTATCCTACCCATAGAACTAGCGCCAGGCTCCACATAATCTCAAGAAGAACTCCCTCGGCAGTATACCGTCTAGTTGACGTGGAAAAATGTACTCTTGATACTTCAGAAAAACAATAAACAAACGGGGGACAAAAGCAAGCCAGCAGTTTGGATGCCAGAGATACCTGAAACCCGAAATCTGACGGGGTACGTCTTTGCTCCTTGAAATTGCCTGCAGAACCAGTTGTTTTTCTGTGGTGTAGTACATCTTTTTTTCCCCCAAAAAAAACCTTTTTTTTTCTTCCATAACTACGACTGAGAACTGACTGATAAGTGTAAACGTTATAGAGGGAGATCCAAATGAGACTTTCGAAGTCTCTTCTTAGCCCAGAACACTGTCCCAACACCCACTGCCTGAAAGGTACACTGTTATCCCTGCTTTCAGGAAGCTGATGATAACACACTTGTTCATATATCTGCGTACACGATACAGGATATCAGACCTCACATCACATGCTGATCTCCAGACTCCCATGGATGATCATTTATCCAAACATACACGCCTTGCTCATTCCTTTTGCGATTGATTTTCTGTAACTCACTGCTGTTTAGAAATCTCTTCTCCCTCCAGTCACCTCCAGTAACAGCGCCCCCTCAGGCCAGTGGAAGCTCAGGAACCAGGATCCCAGTCCATGAATCTGTCCTGATGATCTGGATACTTTCTGATCCTCCTTCCACATGATCCACAGTCTGGTTTCTTCAGACATTGTAGCTCTTATGAGCTAGTTTGATCCAGAGAGACTCACACCAAGTCTGAAACACAAAAACATCAGAAAGTTTTTAAAGAGTTAAATCAGTTCTTATGTAAAACTGCCAAACTGATCATTTAAAAAACTGGTAAAAAAAAAACAAACAAAACTTATCATAGAATTTTGATGTAGTTTCAATAAATTTTGTATTTGAGCGACTCTTTCATAGTCTAAAACATAAGAATGCATCTAAAATATGTGAAGCACAGGAAAAAGGTACAGTTATTTTGTAGTTCAGTTCAGAATAATCAAATATTTATGACTCATTAAATGATTTGGTCAAACTTTTGTCTGAAAAAAAATCTGATAATACAAACTCGTAGAGAACCTGTTTAAACAACAACGTATTTTTCTTGGAGAGTAGCTCATGATTTTAGCAACCAATCCTAGGTATGTCTGCCTCAGTGTGGTTAGTCTGGAGCTGTTTCTTGTACTGAACAAAGAATATATATTCTTTTATGGAAGCTTCACGGTGAGTTTGCAAACCAATCAAACAATCAATACTTCACTACCCTTCCTTGGCTTGAAACTGCACGATGTTAATAAGCATTACTCGGTTTGTATTTGTTCTGTGAACGTGTTCCCATGTTATTTGCAAATTGGCACAAATTTTTTATCTGAAAGAGGAATTTTATTATTTTGTGTTTTTTGAAAGTCTTCATAGCTTTTCATGTCCTTGCTTCAGTCTGCATGCTTCTACAAAAGCAGGAGTTTATAAAACCGATCTGCATTAAACGGTCTGTTTCAGGATCTGTGAGCGTCCACATGAATCAGAAACCAGCCTGAAGTAACTGACCAGACAGTGTGTCGCTGTGGACACTGATACAGACAGGAAGTAGAAAGGACACTGGAGCTCGAAAAGAACTCATACTTTCACTTTCAAGTACAAAAACAAGCCCCATGGTAAATATGCCCTTCACCACAACGCCTAATAAGTTTTGACAACGCTTTCCAGAAAACAAAACCCTCAGGAGCAATAGGAACTCTTATTTCCTAAACTTCACAAAACATTTGTGATAATAGTTAAAAAACCACGGAAAGTATGGATCTTGACAACACAAAAAGACACCAGAAAAAAAGAATAGGGAATTCTACCGGTCAAGACACTTATACATTTTACACCCCGTTGCGGTGGCTGTTTGTTAGCATATTTGGAAAGATAAAGACTCAAAAACGAAAACATTTAGATGGTAGTATTGTAGTGATTTTTTTTCATTCTTATTCTCAGTCTCAGTGAACATCATCTAAAGTCGTAGTGCAGATGAAAATCACCCCCAAGACAAATAAACAGGATGTCCTGGCAGCCAATGAAAATCCACAAGGATACCTTAAGAAAATGCGGTGGCCATTAGTGAAGTACTTCGGGGAGCGCTTATTGGGTTGTAGGGGCCTATCTTATTTAGCTAAGCCAATCGCAGCAACAATTCGTAATGGGTTATCCATTGACTGCTTGGGATAGAACAAGTACGTGTCACACATACCGCTCTCTTTCAAAAAGAAATTACTCTGTATTTCTGCTGAAACCACATCAAAAGCAGCAGAAACACGTACATCCACGGGAGCAACAACCTCTTTGTTTAGCTTGAATCAGACTCGGCTGCGGCACCGGGGAGCTAACGGCCCGTGTTAGCCCTGCTACAATGTGATTGGGCCTCAAAACCACGCTGCTGTATGTGAGTGGCGCCGAAACCACGGCCGTTTCGGACTCTCAAACCAATCGAGCCGGACGAAGGCCAGATGGTTTCTCTCGTGTTTGTGAATTCACAATATACCGCGAGATAAACCATCTGTCTGGCCAGGTTATGCTCACATGCCCAGTGTTGAGAAACAAATTATCCCTCTACAATGTCCGGCAAAATGAATTAAGTGACTAAAACTTCAAGATCGAAGCTTTCAAGCAAGACGAAGCATGTGTATGTGCAACAGAGGCTAACTGCAGCTAAAGTGCTGTCAGGAAAACTGGGCGGAGTCCCTTATTAGGGCAACAGAAACCTACATTTTGTACCTCTTTTATGACGTTTTCTCGCAAATAAATTCAAGTTGAGTCACAACCATGTATGGAGGTTGTTGATGTGACGTTGTGTTAGAAAAAGTAAACAGAAAGTTCTGTTTATGTGAAAATATCCATCCCAGTGGAGCTAGCAGCACGTTAGCATTTAACTCAGTATTGTTGGATATATTAATATTTTTCAGGAGTTGGATCACTTTTTTGATCTCCATGTCTTCGTTTCTATATTTGTCCACATTTGCTGTTGTAATTGTTGAGTAGTGAGTGATAAAACTGTTTTATGATGCACTGTTCATGTTATGTTTCCCCCACAAGATGTTCGTTAGTGGGCGTGGCCTCTGATGCCGACTGGATCTAATGTGTGCACTGGCTTATTTTATATATTATCACAACGTTCATGAGAATCATAGTGCAGTTTTCCATTATGTAGAGAGAATAGTTTAAACTCAGACACAAGCACAATGTGATGATGAATATGAGGCGTAGACTGGACTAATATTTCTAGTGTCATGTGCATATTTTCAGGTAATTCACCATCCTGCCTCAAGTAGATAAAAAAAAATACTGTGGATTTCCCTGTTCGTTCATATGAAAGAGCTATTTTTAGTCTGAGCAGCAGAAAAGCCCAAGCGTTTCCGTCGCTGATGAATATGAATGTGTGTTACTATGTCACTTTATATTACACCAGAGTTTTAAATATGCACACTTTTCATTATCACACAGATACAACACAACACACTAACCAACGAGCCCTTGTCACGCTGCGGCTAGCTAGCTCTGGTTTGTGTTATACCTGTGGATAGTTTCTAATGGGGAATTATCAGAAATGCGCTGAAATCACAAAACCAAGAGCAGATTTCTGAATAATCACTGCAATGAGTTCAGACTTTCACACACGAGGTCAATACTTCATTAGGGAAAGACTTTGTGTTTAAGCGTGCATTTTTGGCGCTATGCTAAATACTAACAATCAAATTAACTTAAAGGGACTGTACTCGATTTTTTTGCAACAAGATAACTTAAAAGCAATTTCCCCCTAGCACTGATGCTTATGTATCTATTCAGGTGGAAATTAGTCCCCAAAGTCCTGTCTATGTCTAATAAAATCCCGTTTGTGTGCAGCTTTTTCTGTTTTTTGTTTTTAGCATTGTGGCTAACTGTTGTTAGCATAGTGACTCACCTCGCTGTTAAAAGCTGTGAAAAAACATTAAAACTCATCATGATGAACAATTCTGAAGCTCAGAATGCATTAGCTACGTGAGGAAATCATGTAGCCTGAAGGAAAAAGGTTAAAATTAATTATTTCTGTTTGTTTACATTTTTAGGATGCAAAAATCAGGTACAGTCCCTTTAAGGTTTTCTGGTGGTAGATGTCTGTCTACACATTATAGCTTGTTTTCATAGAAAAGTTGCTGCTTTACACCATTTTTTGACACTATAGGCAAAGGTTCTAAACAATTATTTTGTCTTTCTGTTTCTATTGAATTGTTGCAGTTGACTTTTTATCTCCAGAAAGTTACAGGGTGCTCCTTTAACTATAAAGTAAACTATTTGATTGCAATACATTAACTGCCCGACTGATTGTTTTTGTAGAGGTATTTTAAATGTATTAAATAGGTTTATGTTTATGTTTATGTTTAGTTTAGTTTATTTGAGCAACATAAGAGTTCATTATATAACATGTACATGTAACAGAAAATACAAAGAGCAATGGCACTCAAAGTGAGGAAGAAGAAGTTCAAAGAACATAGAACTTTAGACTCCTACCCATCCGTGCTGGACACTTAATAAATGTATATTCTTATGTGCACACACACATGCCGGTACAGAGTGCATGAGTGTGTGTTACAATCGTTTATGTTCAGACAAAAGAAATGACAAAATAAAATACAAAATAACAATGAAAAACCAGATATCTTCACATGAAAAGCAGATTTTGTTTTTGTTTATAATTGTTCAAACTGCACCCAGTTAGTTTTAGGACAACAAAAAATTCATCATTTATGAATATACAAATAATTTTCAAGGTTAGCTTTAGCTTTCAGACTCAAACATTTAATTTTATAACCACATTTTTTTTCCCTAGTGAATTTTTACTTCGTCTATGAAGATCTGAACATGATTGAAATGATTACGTGACTGCAACTTGTGTCGACTTGTGTCAATTAAATATTTAAATTATTTTCGGATGTTTTCGGCTATTCTCCGATAGGGATATGAACAGGACAAGAACAAATTTTCCACAGGTATTTCACACCTGAACCAAGCCGTAGCGTGAAAAGGACCAGTCGATCTCATATTTGTCTTTTAAAAACTGGACACTGCATGTGCCTGTGTGCCTGCAGTGTCTCACCTTAACATAACTCTTTTCTTTTCTTTCTGCAGTAAAATTAATGATTTAATCTTATATGAGTGTTTTCTGTGATATTATTTACAGTCGCTATATGTCTAGATTCTTAGCTATATGTGGTTTGGCGAGCGTAAAAACTGGGCCATGGAGGCAGCTTCACACATTATAGCATTTTCAATTAACTTCTATATCCTGCAGGTGAACACTCGCTCTCTTTCTCCTGCGCAGTTANGTTTTGCCTCTAATGTCTGATGACTCTGACTTGAAAACAACCAATCACCAAAGATGTTTTTTTTTTGTTATGTTAAAGTCTGCCTAATTTTCCTTGGCATAAATGCAGAGCTGTAGCTGGCTTAACCTGGTCCAGCTAGATCGATTTTTGCCATATTGTGAATTCTCTGACTGTCCATCAGCGGATTGGTTTGCAGTCTGAACCACTGGTTTAACTGTCCAATCACATTGCAGGAGGGATCGGTTTGAGGGGGTTGTTAGTAAAGCAGCTCAGTGTCCAAAAAAAAATTGTAGATATGCAATAAAATGTTAAAAAACAAATAAGCACATTTTCACGCCTTTTTTTACATTTCGAAAAGTTCGAAAAAACTTTGAAGCCTAAACTTACCTGTTAAACCCAAAGAAAATGTCAAATTTTGTGTTTTGTTTTTTAACATTTTGGTTTTTTCGAAACTTATTGGCATAAAAAAGGTTTAAAAACCTGATTTTGACATTTTGTTGTATATCTATGTTTCTTCAGAGACTGTGTTGCTTAACAGAACCCTTTCAGCTGGTGAAGTTGGTGAATCCCATTGTAAAGCACAATTTTATTTTTTTGTAAGGGTTACCAGGTCCAAGAAGAAATCTAGCCCCATGACAACTCAAAACCTGCCAAAAAAATTAAAAAAAAAAACTAGCCCCTTTTTTTTTTTTGGTATTTTATTTCTTAAAACTCGTGTCGTGTTACAGTTGTCACTTTTGAGTCAAAGTATTTGTAAATGCTTTATTCTAGTTATTTTGTTGAAGCACACCACTGGTACTCTGCCGATGTCCCTTTGAACTCTTGACCTCGCGGGCGGGGCTCGCACTCGTAGCTGCTGTGAGAGTACGCCCGAAATGGAACAGCACCTCATTCAGAGTGAGTGCTTAGTTCTTAAGTGAAATTTTAAAAATGTAACGTGTTTAATTTGTGGCTGCATACATTTTAAAATAGCCCAAGAAAACTGCAAGACGTGGAGTTGTGTTTTGTCCCACAACTATTGTCTTAAACCGCCCAATTTTGCAGGAAAACCTGGTAACTGAGCCCAGAATGGCTGATTTGATTCCAAAATAAGAAAGTTTACACTTCCTTGTCATCTTTAACTAGGTGGGCCCACATATTTCCCCTTTAATGAGGCATTCAAGGCATAAACATTACAGTAAAAAGGCATTAGTTGCTGTGTAATTATCAACCTTTATTTTACTACCACATCCATTTAATGTGCATATGTCTGAGCAAGAACCCAGTAGAATTGGCGCAGATCCGACGCGTAAGATCGTTGAAGAATATGTAGTTTCAGTTTAAGTGAGACGGAAGCAGAGAGAAGCCGAGTCAGACAGATGGATAAAAAGCAGCGAGTGTCTGTGTGTGGACTGACAGCGGCTGTGAATACGAGAACATTTAGAGCCTGAGAGTGACAGGGTGCGAGCGGCGGCGGCCATGATGGGAACGACAAGTGTGACTAAAGATATAACTCCTCTCTATAGGAGCTTTCACGCTGTCTCTTTACATGCGCACGTCTTTTTTTTTTCTCCAGCAATTAAACACCACACTTCACTCACTCTGCGTCGCTGTTGTGTTTTTGGAGTTGTAAATCACATTGAATTCTTCACGCTTTGTGGCTTAATGCAGTTTGAACGTGTCTTAGAAGCGATGTGTGAGACCGCAGCTGTCACAATTGGGCTGAAGTGAATCAATATTACCATTTAATTTTTCATTTAAAGTGAGAAAGCTTGACAGAGAAATAATGGCAGAGAAGGTTGCTAACTGTATTTAGTATTGATCATCGCTTTTGAGCAATAATTACTCTGCCATTATGTTCTAATTTAATTTGAAGGAAGTGTGCAGATTCTGTTATGTAATGACTATTTTAATAACTATGTTCCTTTTCAAAGTTTTAATTGCTTGTAGCTCTGATAATCTTCATAAAGAATTTGTAGTTAAAAGTCCCGCACATTGTCTCTGTGTTTTATTGAAGCATTTTGGTTCCTCTGACCAAGTCTGAAAAGTGTTTTTCTTTTACGCACTTGTCGCCCAGTCAGGTGTCCAGAGTTTGTATCAAATAAGTGCTCTGAAAATCTTGTAATCTTAAAGACAAATCCATCAGAAATATCCATGAGGCATATTGACCCAGCAAAACAAACAACAATGGACCCATTAAAGAATATTATCGAGCTGCAGAATGTAACAAAACACAATACTGAGTAGTCGGCCTACATTGAGGAGGAATCTGGAAAGTTACTCCTGCAGCACACTGAGGTCGAGACTAGGGCTGTGCGATATTGACAAATATGAATATCCAAATATTTTTCTCAATAATGATTTTCAGACGATTCATAGAATGTCTATAGGCTGTGTCCAAGTTGTAGAATGCAATGATGTCATGAATCTAAATGGTGAACAGGATTCTGATTTATAACACTGAACTTTGTCATGAAATATCTAAAAGATCATTTAAAACTGTTTCAATCTGAAGATTTCCATTTGTGACTAGACCCAATCACGTTTGTATTACAACAAAAACTGACTTTGAACATTATTTGTTTGTGCTGCAAACATCTGTGTGAAGTATTATTGGTCTGGAAAATACTGGGATGTCACGTGAACAATGTGAAATGTTTTGCAAATGAATCACAGAAGTGCAGACATATTACATTTATGTCCTGAGTTGAAAGTTACTAGCATAATTTTCTCTATTTTCTATTCTTACATGATTCTCTTTATGGCAATTTTAACTATAAACATTATGCTCGATAATCAATGTTTGGATATCTTGAAAACCAAATTCACGTAATTATCTAAAATTCATATATTGCACAGCGTGAAGATCCTGCAAGACAAGACAAATGTGATGTACGTCTGGGACTCGCCTGGTTGTGCAGAAAGAATTAGTAAAGTCAGTCTAATCTTCCCTCAGACTTTGGGTAAATACAGACTGACTGAAGATGGAGGACAAGGCACTTTGCAAGAAACTCACCTCGCAGTCAGTGTACGAGAGGCGTTATAATGCAGCTATGTCTCTCTCATCCTGACCTGCCATGATTCCACAACAGGCCAAAACATATTTTTTTTAGCTTAGCATCATCAATATAGAAGTCCATATAAATAAATACAGTCTATAAGTCTGTTTTTAGTGAGAAGAGAAAAATATAACATGGATAAGAAATGACAGTAGTGTGAGTGAGTGAGATGAGTGAGGTTTGGGTCGTGGTGTAACTAACCGACTGCATAAAGAGTATAATTACACACATAAGGCTGGATGGATGAGCGCTCTGGTGGAAAGAAGCCCAAACAAACAGTCGCCGCGGGAGACCGGAGAGAGAGAGAGCGAGAGAGAGAGAGAGAGAGGGCAAGAGAGAGGGGAGAGAGAGAGAGAATGAGAGAGAGAGAGAGAGAGACAGAGGGAGAGAGAGGGCGAGAGAGAAAAAGAGAGAGAGAGAGACAGACAGACAGAGAGAAGGGTGAGACAGAGAGAAAAGAAAGACAAATACAGAGAGAGCTGAGGGAGAGAGGGGAGAGAGAGGTGGAAGAGAGAGAGAGAGAGAGAGAAGGGTGAGACAGAGAGAGAGAAGAGAGACAAAAGCAGAGAGAGGGGAGAGAGAGAGAGAGAAGGATGAGAGAGAGAGAGGGGAGAGAGAGAGAGAGAAGGATGAGAGAGAGAGGGGGAAGAGAGAGAGAGTGTTGAGAAAGGAGGGAGAGAGAGAGAGAAGAGAGACAAAGACAGAGAGACAGAAAGAGAGAGAGGCAGGAAAAAGAGACAGAGATGGAGAGAAAAAGAGGAGAGAGAGAAAGAAAGAAAGAAAGAAAGAGACAAAGACAGAGAGACAGACAGAGAGAGAAGAGAGACAAGACAGAGAGAGACAGAGAGAGAGAGAGTAAAGAAAAAGAGGTGAGAGAAAGATGGGGAGAGAGAGAAGAGAGAGAGATGGAGAGAAAGAGAAGAAAGAGTGGAAAAAACAGATGAGAGAGAGACTGGGGAGAGAGAAACTGAGGGGTATAAAATATGTGTTTTGAAAAGTGCCTCAGATGAAAGGTCTGACAGTGAGAGAAGCAGAGCTCAGATGAAAGGAAACACAGGAGCAGAGGAGGACAAAATGGAGCCAGAGTACAGAGAACCGTCCAAATAATGGAACTCAAAACACTGGACGAGCTCTGAAATTCTGCTGTGATAATGCAAAGGTGGTATTAGGTGAGCAGAATGTGCAAACTCATGTCTTATTCAGGCGTTTTGTTTGTAATGTATTCTATAGGAATGTTCTTCACTGTGACTGGTGTAAGATAAACTCTTACAAAAGGTTACAACTGAACATAATGGCACAGAAAGAGTTGTAATATTTGTATCCATCATTAGAAAAGCCCAAACATTAGTCTGCTGTAGGACTGTGATTCGGACATACGTGTGTAAGAAACAACAAGACAAAACAATAAAAGTTCCTCCCAAATCTTCAACATCTAGCTCCTTGTCTTCTCATTTCGGCTTCTGCTTTATCTGAAGTCAAATTACAGAAGTAACAGTCTGAACGGGAATGCCCAGACTTCCTGTTCCACACACACCTTCTCCAGATCTTCCAGGTGAATCAGGGAGGTCTTCCAAAATGTAAGAGCTGTTTTGCCAGATCTGCCTTCTCCTTTGTCTCAATAAGTCAATGGAACACAAGAGAATTTAAAAGATTTACACGTCTGACCAAAAGACAAGTTTACATGTGTAAAGTTTGACTGAGGAGAGTAAATGTGGCTTATAGTCTGAAATAGTTTTAGTTGTGGACTAGAATTATGTGTTTTTAATTGATTTAAATGTAACAAGAAACCATGTAATCAAGAAAATCACCTATATCTGTTTCCATCTAAAATTACAACATCAACCTTCCCAGTGTCTACAGGTGAAATCTCGTGTTTTTTTTGTTTTGTTTTTTTTTTTGCCTTTAGCCTGGCACAAGCATCTCTCCTTTTGGTAAATGTCTATTGTGCATAGTACCTGTGTAAATAAAATCATACCATGCTATACTATAACCAGTAGACAATGGAAACAAATGGACCTCAGCTCCAGAGCTGCCAGATTTTCAGAGACCAAAAAAAAAAAAAAACTTAGCCTTTGAAAAAAGCCCAAAACAAGCAACCTCAATGAAAAAGTTATTAAAATAATCAATTAATTAAGCATTATGTGTCACAGCAAAACAAAGGTTAATGGTGATGGCATATTTAAATAGTATTTGATCGCTAATTAAGACTTTAAGACATGAAAATATGCTAAAAGTCCATATTTCTGTCATTAGTGGGTACATTTTTGTGAATCAAACACCAAAAATGACCTTCTTTATGATGTCTAAGTGCCACTCTGGAGAAAATAACTATAATGACATTATAACTCATCAAACTTGTCAAACACATAAACTAACTTGGTTGACAAAGGGGTACAAAGCCTGAAACGACTCAGGTGGAGGTGTATGGGTAGCAAAGCTAAGAAATTACTGTAAGAGAGTTTGGGATACATGTGGAACTATGTTTAGGCTCTTCAGGCTGGACCCACCTCCAAACATGTGACACCATGAGAGAAAAGAAGATTACCCATTGTAACTGATAAAAAAATTACAGATAAAGCAGTGCTATTCCCATCACCATTGGCCACAGACCCAGTTGCTCCAGGGACCTTCAGACCGAGAGGCAGAAACAATGCAGAAGAAGAGAGAGATTAGATGAGAGGAGAACACAGCCAGAGGCAAGGTGAGCCAGACCTCTGCCACCACCAGCTCCAGCAGCTCCAGCAGCAGCTCCGGTGGATCTGCCCTGGGCGACTGGAAACACTGGGAGCTCTGGAAACACTGGAGGAGGTTTGTAGTGCGGCCAACATTACCTTTATGATGCAGATGAATGTGGATCTGTTTCAAGCCAAACTGTAATTGCATCAGATAGAAACAGCTTTGAGGAAAAATCTGGTTGTTGCCAATGTTCAGGCTTATTTTAGGGATTCATTAAATGTGCAAATTATATTCACCGTATTCCGCCCTGCATACTTCCTGTTTAGCTCTGTAAAGGAAGCTAACATGTTGGCTTCCTCAAAATACATATAAAGGTTTTATCAATCTAACACTTTCCTCCCTACTGCGCATGCACCTGCAGAAAGATACGCTGTCCGTCTAGTTGGGTGGGAAAATGTCTTTGATAAAAACAATACAACGGGACAAGAGCAGCAGTTTGGATCAAGTCTGAACCGATCTGACGGACGTCTGGCTCTTGAAGCTTGAGACAGTGTTTTTCTGTGTTTTTTCACTCATCTGAATGTAACGTTTATGAGTCATAAAGTTGATTTTCATTCACAAATATTTATTTTGTTTTTGAACAGTGATAAACTCTTGTAGTTAGCAGACAACAGATGGATATGTGTTGAACTCCTATCTGAGGATCACTATATCCATTTGGGACTTGACTCGCTGAAAGCGTTCCAGAAAAGGCGGGGCATTTAGTGAAATACTTCGAGCTTATTGGGTGTGGGGCCTATCTTATTTGAGCTAGCCAATCGCAGCAACAATTCGTAATGGTGTATCCATTGACTGCTTGGGATAGAACAAGTACGTGTCACACATACCGCTCTTCTTTCAAAAAGAAATTACTCTGTATTTCTGCTGAAACCACATCAAAAGCAGCAGAAACACGTACATCCACGGGAGCCAACCTCTTTGTTTAGCTTGAATCAGACTCGGCTGCGGCACCGGGGAGCTAACGGCCCGTGTTAGCCCGCCCTGCTACAATGTGATTGGGCCTCAAAACCACGCTGCTGTGATGTGAGTGGGCCGAACCACGGCCGTTTCGGACTCTCAAACCAATCGAGCCGGACGAAGGCCAGATGGTTTCTCTCGTGTTTGTGAATTCACAATATACCGCGAGATAAACCATCTGTCTGGCCAGGTTATGCTCACATGCCCAGTGTTGAGAAACAAATTATCCCTCTACAATGTCCGGCAAAATGAATTAAGTGACTAAAACTTCAAGATCGAAGCTTTCAAGCAAGACGAAGCATGTGTATGTGCAACAGAGGCTAACTGCAGCTAAAGTGCTGTCAGGAAAACTGGGCGGAGTCCCTTATTAGGGCAACAGAAACCTACATTTTGTACCTCTTTTATGACGTTTTCTCGCAAATAAATTCAAGTTGAGTCACAACCATGTATGGAGGTTGTTGATGTGACGTTGTGTTAGAAAAGTAAACAGAAAGTTCTGTTTATGTGAAAATATCCCAAGTGGAGCTAGCAGCACGTTAGCATTTAACTCAGTATTGTTGGATATATTAATATTTTTCAGGAGTTGGATCACTTTTTTGATCTCCATGTCTTCGTTTCTATATTTGTCCACATTTGCTGTTGTAATTGTTGAGTAGTGAGTGATAAAACTGTTTTTATGATGCACTGTTCATGTTATGTTTCCCCCACAGATGTTCGTTAGTGGGCGTGGCCTCTGATGCCGACTGGATCTAATGTGTGCACTGGCTTATTTTATTATTATCACAACGTTCATGAGAATCATAGTGCAGGTTTTTCTCCATTATGTAGAGAGAATAGTTTAAACTCAGACACAAGCACAATGTGATGATGAATATGAGGCGTAGACTGGACTAATATTTCTAGTGTCATGTGCATATTTTCAGGTAATTCACCATCCTGCCTCAAGTAGATAAAAAAAAATACTGTGGATTTCCCTGTTCGTTCATATGAAAGAGCTATTTTTAGTCTGAGCAGCAGAAAAGCCCAAGGCGTTTCCGTCGCTGATGAATATGAATGTGTGTTACTATGTCACTTTATATTACACCAGAGTTTTAAATATGCACACTTTTCATTATCACACAGATACAACACAACACACTAACCAACGAGCCCTTGTCACGCTGCGGCTAGGCTAGCTCTGGTTTGTGTTATACCTGTGGATAGTTTCTAATGGGGAATTATCAGAAATGCGCTGAAATCACAAAACCAAGAGCAGATTTCTGAATAATCACTGCAATGAGTTCAGACTTTCACACACGAGGTCAATACTTCATTAGGGAAAGACTTTGTGTTTAAGCGTGCATTTTTGGCGCTATGCTAAATACTAACAATCAAATTAACTTAAAGGGACTGTACTCGATTTTTTTGCAACAAGATAACTTAAAAGCAATTTCCCCCTAGCACTGATGCTTATGTATCTATTCAGGTGGAAATTAGTCCCCAAAGTCCTGTCTATGTCTAATAAAATCCCGTTTGTGTGCAGCTTTTTCTGTTTTTGTTTTTAGCATTGTGGCTAACTGTTGTTAGCATAGTGACTCACCTCGCTGTTAAAAGCTGTGAAAAAACATTAAAACTCATCATGATGAACAATTCTGAAGCTCAGAATGCATTAGCTACGTGAGGAAATCATGTAGCCTGAAGGAAAAAGGTTAAAATTAATTATTTCTGTTTGTTTACATTTTTAGGATGCAAAAATCAGGTACAGTCCCTTTAAGGTTTTCTGGTTTAGATGTCTGTCTACACATTATAGCTTGTTTTCATAGAAAAGTTGCTTCTTTACACCATTTTTTGACACTATAGGCAAAGGTTCTAAACAATTATTTTGTCTTTCTGTTTCTATTGAATTGTGCAGTTGACTTTTTATCTCCAGAAAGTTACAGGGTGCTCCTTTAACTATAAAGTAAACTATTTGATTGCAATACATTAACTGCCCGACTGATTGTTTTTGTAGAGGTATTTTAAATGTATTAAATAGGTTTATGTTTATGTTTATGTTTAGTTTAGTTTATTTGAGCAACATAAGAGTTCATTATATAACATGTACATGTAACAGAAAATACAAAGAGCAATGGCACTCAAAGTGAGGAAGAAGAAGTTCAAGAACTTATAGACTCCTACCCATCCGTGCTGGACACTTAATAAATGTATATTCTTATGTGCACACACACATGCCGGTCAGTGCATGAGTGTGTGTTACAATCGTTTATGTTCAGACAAAAGAAATGACAAAATAAAATACAAAATAACAATGAAAACCAGATATCTTCCATGAAAAGCAGATTTTGTTTTTGTTTATAATTGTTCAAACTGCACCCAGTTAGTTTTAGGACAACAAAAAATTCATCATTTATGAATATACAAATAATTTTCAAGGTTAGCTTTAGCTTTCAGACTCAAACATTTAATTTTATAACCACATTTTTTTTTCCTAGTGAAATTTTTACTTCGTCTATGAAGATCTGAACATGATTGAAATGATTACGTGACTGCAACTTGTTGTCGACTTTGTGTCAATTAAATATTTAATTATTTTCGGATGTTTTCGCTATTCTCCATAGGGAATGAACAGGACAAGAACAAATTTTCCACAGGTATTTTCACACCTGAACCAAGCCGTAGCGTGAAAAGGACCAGTCGTCTCATATTTGTTCTTTAAAACTGGACACTGCATGTGCCTGTTTTGCCTGCAGTGTCTCACCTTAACATAACTCTTTTCTCTTTCTTTCTGCAGTAAAATTAATGATTTAATCTATATGAGGTTTTCTGTGAATATTGTACAGTCGTATATGTCTAGATTCTTAGCTATAGTGGTTTGGAGCGTAAAACTGGGCCATGGAGGCAGCTTCACACATTTATAGCATTTTCAATTAAACTTCTATATCTCCTGCAGGTGAACACTCGCTCTCTTTCTCCTGCAGTTTATGTTCTTCTTATAGTTTTCACAGCGTGGGTCTGACGTCTGCTCTCCTCGGCGTTCAAACATAAAGCTATACTGAGAAAACTCTATTTGTGTTGCAGTGTGGATTCTTGGAAATAGAAATGAGCAATGATTCTAATGACAGACATTTGCTGTACTAAAATGTACAGACATAATTTTAATAGTTGTGCAGCCGTAGCATGGTTTGTTGTATTCAAAGCCTCCTAATTATTCACTGCAATGAGTTTAGATGCTAGTCACCAAGTCCAAAGCATGCTCACAGCTTTGACTCAGTGACAGAGCTAATTTGCACGTTAGCTTAGAAAGGTTGGACCAAGTCATAGTTTAGTAAGTCTTCAGTCTTTGACTTCAAGTCCCAGTGAAGTGTAAGTCAAGTCAAAATCATTTACTTTTAGTTTTCAAGTCTACATTCAACCCAGTCTTAGAGAAATGTTTATGTATACCATGTCATTTCTCATTTTATGTGTGTCTATGATACGTGCTGCTGCCTCAGTTCATTTCTATGGTGCATGTGAAAATGTGTTTTTATTTATGAATATTAACATAATCCTATAATCTTAATCCTAACTAACTCCAAACCCCAAATGAACCCAATTCTGTTGCTTTGGATCTAAACTTAACAAAGCTGTTAAACCCAAAGAAAATGTCCCAGTGGCTTTAAAGATGTTCATAAGATGTTTAGAATAAAGCGATATATAAAAATACAATGAAACATCAAAAACGTATGATAAGCCAGTTTCCGCGCCTATTTTACATAAATACGTTACGAAAAGTCAAAACGTAAAGTAACCACGAGTTTTAGTTGAGGCTACGTGGCGACATTTTCTTTGGGTTTAACAAGTAAGTTTAAGCTTCAAGTGACTAAAATGACTAAGTTTAGGAGCGTGAGGTAGATCTTTATTTACTTATTAAACTTAAAGAAAATGTTGCCACGTGGCTTGAACCAAAAGGTTACTTTCCTTTACTTTTCATAAAAAGGCGGGAAAACAGGCGCATCATACGTTTTTGACATTCCGTTGTATCTACGCTTTCTTCAGAGAGGCTGTTGGATAATAACAGTCATAACACAGATATTCATTTCTGTGAGACCATGGTGTTACAACATATTACTTTACATCTTGCAATTTTGCATCTTCATTTATTTGGTATGAATAATCCTATTTTAAGTTCTGCTCACTATTCCCAAAACTGAGGAGGGACATTTTCCAGTTTGTTAATGTCAAATCCCAAGTCTTAGTCCATTTTATCAAGTCATGTCTCAAGTGTCGTGACACACTTCCTTTAACTTGGTACTACCTCAGCTTTATGAAAATGTGAAGTGATGCATAAGTTTAGCGTTGATACATTGAATCATTTGTTTCTTTTTGGTGTTGGTGCTATAAAAGTCTGATTTGTTTGTCTTATCTTAAAGGATAAAAGTCAATTTATTCCAGTCACAACTGCTGACTCCTTAGAGGAAACTCTTATTGTGATTTTGGGATCAGCAAAAATACACTGAGTTCAATAAATAAACAAACTTTCCAGCTTTGATTTTCTGTAATGTTTCCTGTTATATGAATGTTTTCTGCTTTACTTGTTCTGCTATCGTAAACCAGAAGAGCAAAACAGATCATCCATTTACATTTCTATTATTTACTGTATTTATAAGTCCACTGCTTTCACCATTTGCACATTGACCCTTTAAGCAGATTGCGTGCGTGAGGTTTGATTTCTGTCCCCGAGGTGCTTCCGTCTTGTTAAATGTGCCGTTCTTTCTAAGCAGAAGCTCCGATGTCATAAGACCAGCCTCTGCCCGACTGGACGTGTCTCCCTCAGGCTCATAACTCCGTGTGTCAGAGAGGACAAGACGCCATATTGTACAGGCGACAGGTCAGAGGGATATAATAGGGACGTGATGGGAGAGGGAGAGAAGAAAGAGAGCAAGAAAGACTGGATGAAAGTGGGAGAGAAGAGAAATGAAGAGACAATAATGAATGGAGAAAGAGAGAGAATTATGAAATGAAATGGCAGAAAGCAAAGACACATATGGAGAGAGAGAGAGAGAGAGAGAAAAAAAAGAGCGACAATGTAAAGAAAGAAAAGATGAAGCAAAACAAGTGAAATGGGAGAGAAAGGAGAATAAGATAATGTCAGAGAGAGAGAGAGAGAAGAAGAGGGAGAGAGAGGGGGCAGGAGAGAGAGAGAGAGAGAAGTGCTTTGGTATAGACACGGCAGAAATCCTGATAATATTTGATAGAAATAATGGATTTCTGAGGTGAAAAGTGTTCTATATAGCTCCTGTATTTTGACAGTTCTCAGGCCACACGAGGAGCTCTGAGATTGTGTGATTCACAGGTACAAGATCTTGACTAGACTTTACAGGAGACAGGCTACATGATTGAAATCTTAGTTACCTAATGTAACTGTAGTTCTATGAGTATGTGCGTAGCCCTCTACGGGCTTCGCTATTGGCTAACACTCGAGGCAGCGCCTCGCACCTGAAGATCAAACAATGTACCGCTCCAATCATGAGGACGTGGTTCCCCCACTGGCCGTATATAAGGCCCTGTCCACTATCGCTCGCCCTTCTTGAACTCTAGCACAGTGGAAGACATGCCTGCTGGGCCTGCAGGTAGAGGGCTACGCACATACTCATAGAACTACAGTTACATTAGGTAACTAAGATTTCTATGTCGTATGTGCTACGCCCTCTACGGGCTTCGCTATTGGCATACTCTACGCGAAGGCCGTAGGATCAATGTACTCCCAGCAGGCATACATGATTGGAGCGCACCCGCAAACCTACTTCGTACCAAGTACAGAGAGGCAGCGGGCGAGGTTGAAACCGGATGGAGAGAAGGCACATAGTCCTGCCCGGACCTGCCACAACCACCCGCATGAAAAAGAAACAAAGGTGATGAAAGGCCGCCTCTCCCAAGAGCGCCAAGTCACCACAAGAAAAGCATCCAGAAGGAGTGCTAATGCATTGATGAACTGGTCGCCTCTCCCAAGAGCACCAGGACACCACCACAAAAGTATCCAGAAGGAGTACGAACGAAGGTGAACAGGCCGCCTCTCCCAAGAGCGCCAAGAACACCCAGGCAAAAGCCTCCAGAAGAAGACGCTGAAACTGGAAGCAATGCGCAGGTCGCCTCTCCAAAAAGCGCCTGAGGCACATCGCCAACAAAGAGGAAAGTCCTTAGGCCGTCACCTCATGACGACTCATCCGGCCCGCGATAAAGGACCAAATGAGTCACTGACCGCACTGTCACATCCAACAGATATGACTGCACAAACGTCGACAAGGAGGACCAGGAGTTTGCCAGACAGATCTCCTCTAGGGGCACCCCTCTAAGAGTAGCTGAAAAGGTGGCCACACACCAGGTAAAACGAGCTCTGATGAGTGCAGGAGGGGAACGCCCCTCTGCCTCGTCAGTCATGTGACCCGCCTGGCACACCCAGTGGGCTAAGCGCTGCGAAGAGAGAGCAGTGCCTCGATCCTTCGCATCAAAACCCACAAATAACTGGTCAGAATACCTGAAGCCAGCCGTGCAGTGCAGGAAGCGGCGAAATGCCCTGACCGGACATGACAGGTGACACCCTTCACCCTCCGCTGACGCATGTAGGGGATGACAACGCTGTCCCAAGCGGATGACCCTGGACATCCTAGGCTGGAAAGCCTGGTTCGGCCATAATTCCACCAAGCCTCCATCACCGCTGAAGAACATGCAAGAAGGGTGGATGGAGTGGACGCATAATTCCCTTGCCCTCTTGGCAGAGGCGATCACCAAAAACGTCTTAAACGATAAGCAGCTGAGCTCAGCGCGATCCAGGGGCTCAAAAGGTGGACCCGAGAGGCCCTCTAACAGACCTGCAGTTCCCAAGGGGCGGCAGAGCTTCTGGGGGGTGGGTTCGGACTGAGCGCACCCTGTAAGAAGCGCTTAACGAGAGGATGGTTATGGGCCAGGAAACCACCAAAAACCAATGCGGCCGAAAGCGATGGCCGCAGCAAAGACGCCCAAGGTCGAAGCCGATCGACCTTTGGCCAGGAGACCCTGACAAAAACCCAAGACCTCCTGAATAGTGCAGGAGAGGGGATCCACTGACCTCTCCGTGCACCATGTGGCAAACAACTGCCATCATAGCCTGTAGGCCCTAAACGTCGAAGGCGCACGGCCTCCTTGAATAGTCGAGACTACAGCAGAAGGGAGGCCTAAGCCTAACCACCTTCCTTCTCGGCTTCCAAACCAAGAGCCTGTGGCCTAGGATTGGACGTAAGTAAAGGGATCATTGGGCCTGAGTCAGCGTGTCTGGCGAGTCCGGGAGGGGCCAAGGTCCCCCCTGTGCCATGGACACCAAGTCCGGGTACCACCCGGCACTTGGACTGTTCGGGGCCATTTGTAGCCTGTCTCTCCTGACTCTGTGGAGCAGTGGAGGGAGGAGCCGGACGGGAAAATGCATAAAGAAGACCCCTCGGCCAAGGTCGGTGCGCCAACGCGTTGACGCCCAGAGGAGGCTCGTCCCCTGGTCTGAGTGAGAACTACAGGGGGCATAGAGTGCTTTCAGGTCGGCCACCGGGTGGCCGAGCTGTTGCCAAACCTGCGCCGCCACCCAAGGGGCTAGGCTCTATTCGCCGCGGGCTGCTCCGCTCCTGGACATTCTGTCCGCGCCTACGTTGAGAATGCCAGGGATGTGCCGGGCCCTCAAGGAAAGGAGGTGAGTGATGGCCCATAGAAAGATCTCAGGCCGCCCTCCTGTGGAGCGAGGGAGATCTGGTTCCCCCTTGTCTGTTCAGATAAGCCACCACAGTCGTGTTGTCTGATCGGACTAAGACGTGGTGTCACTCCAGTTCCGCTCTGAAGTGCAGGACGTGCAGGAACGTTCCTCACTGCCTCCATCTACAGGACATTGATGTGGCTGGGCGTCGGAGACCAGGTGCCGCCCGTCGAGCACTGGTCCAAGACCCCCCCCCAACCTAACAGGGAGGCATCTGTGAACAACTCCGTGTAATGGGGGACACAACCCAGCAGCACACCCTGGCTCAGAAGAACCGGGACGGTCCAGAACTGGATATCCTTCCGTGCGGGCATTGGGGGCCTCAGCCATGTCCTCCTGTCGTGCGCCGGGTGCAACCTGAGACGGGAGTACACCGAGGCGTCTCATGGGCAGTAGGCCAGCTGTACCACTGGTTGGGCCACTGCCCGAGAAGCGATTGAATCTGATGGGACCGGACTTGCGTCCTTCAAACACAGTCTGTTGACCACAAAGCCCAGCCTGAAGATGTAATCCAGCACCACCTCTGTGTGAGCCTGAGCCTCCTGATGGGAGGAGGCCAGGATGAGCCAATGGCTGGTTCCAATACAACGCAGCAGGTCCAGCGCCGCCTCCACGCACTTTCTCCAAGTGCCAGCGAACAGCCAAACGGGAGTCAGCAATATTCCTGGCATCTCCTAGCCATGGAGAAGCGGTGGAACCTTCAGAGCTCCGAAACAATGGAAACCTGGAAGCAAGCATCCATGAGGTTAACAGAGTCAGACAATCGCCCAGACTGACACACTTAACAGGTGTCGTGTGGTCAGCATGCGAAATGGCCTCTAGGCTATGCATCCGTGGAAACCAAGAAGTACGGGGAGCAAACCGTTCTATGTCGTCGGCCTTCCATGTAGATAAAGGCCAATAGCGAAGCCCGTAAAGGGCTATGCCACACTCATAGAACTACAGTTACGTAAGTAACTAAGATTTCTCTGCTCTCTCTGCCAGCACCTCCACTCCTGCGCCACGTAACAGGAAGGAGGAGACGCGCAGATCCAAAAAGGGCCGTATGCCGCCGCACTTCTTGGCAACCAAGAAGTACGGGGAGTAGAAACCGTTCTATGTCGGCCTTCCATGTAGATAAAGGCCAGTAGCGAAGCCCGCAGAGGGCAACGCACACACTCATAGAACCACAGTTACGCAAGTAACTAAAATTTCTCTGCTCTCTCTGCCAGCACCTCCATTCCTGCGCCACGTAACAGGAAGGAGGAGACGCGCAGATCCAAAAAGGTCGTATGCCGCCGCACTTCTTGGCAACCAAGAAGTACGGGGAGTAGAAACCGTTCTATGTCGGCCTTCCATGTAGATAGAGGCCAATAGCGAAGCCCGTAAAGGACTACGCACCAACTCATAGAACTACAGTTACGTAAGTAACTACATTTTCTCTCCTCTCTCTGCTAGCACCTCCAATCCTGCGCCACGTAACAGGAAGGAGGAGACACGCAGATCCAAAAAGGGCCGTATGCCGCCGCACTTCTTGGCAACCAAGAAGTACGGGGATAGGAACCGTTCTATGTCGGCCTTCCATGTAGATAAGGCCAAAAGCGAAGCCCGAGGAGGGCTATGCACATACTCATAGAACTGCAGTTACTTTCTCCGTTCTCTCCGCTTGCATATCGTAGCAGGAGGGACGGGAGCCAGAAGCTTGGGCCTGCCCACTATGTCCGTAGGGGGGGGGGGGGGGGTGCTCGTAAGGGACGTACGAACGAGAACCGGTCATAACGTCGCACCCGCGCAGTCTGCGCCTCCCCTAGGGAATGAGGAGATAGACAAGCATTCCGCCGAGATGCTGTCAAGCTCCGGGCAGAGGCCGAGCGCTCACAGACTTGCCCCTGCTCCTAATGCTGGAAGGGACGAGCAGGCGTCTGATGCCGCGGCGCTACACTAACCGTAAGAGGAGAGGATCTATGGACTGTAGACTCTCCTCCAAAGCACGAGGGGAAGCGCGTCGATGCGCGACCCCTACGAGCCTGCACTTGCCCCCTGCGTGCTGCGGGACAGCGCAAGAAGGCGTTTGGTGTAACTCCAACAGCAATGCCAGCTGGGGGACCGTCCGCAGCCAGGACAGGTGGAGCGCGCGTCCCCTGTCGCTGCGCAGCACTGACCAGGGAGGGAGCGGAGACGTGATGGGAGCTCCGCTGCTCGTGCATGTGTGACCCTGTGAGAGGGAGCGCATCAGAGCGCGCCCTAAACGGTCCTGCACTACACAAATCCGCATCCTCAAAGCAGAGCGAGGAGCGGGAAAAAACATCTACATAAAAAGATGAGTAAATGGAGATGACGCACAGAAGCCTGTCTTCTTCCCACATGCTTTCCAAGCGCAGATAGGAGCAGAACACGGTGCCCTGCTACCAGAGCAGCAGCGGTGGGTAAAGAACTGTCCTTACCCTGGACAGCTATCTGAGCTGCTGGAAACTCCGCCCTCACGACAGCGGCTGTGGTGAAGTACGTGGTTCTCACCTACGTCTTCTTCCCTGGGCGAGAGTGGGGGGTCACAGTCAACCTCTGCCCTTTCCTGACGCACTCATCCGCACCGCGACACTCAGCGGGGATGAGAGTGACAGGACAGCTGGAGCCAGCATCGGAGCTATAGCACCAGCAAGAACAGCAACAGAAACGCTACCAGTGCGTGTCTGTTGCATGGTGAGAAGTAACTCTAAATCATAACATAAAGAGCCTCTCCTCTCTCTTACAAGCTCCAGATAAAGGAGCGCGCCGCTCCGGACTCGCGCTCCTGATCTGTGGGAGCCGGAGCCCGAGGAACAGAACGCCGCAGCTGTAAGAGCGTGTCTCGGGGAAGAGCGGCTCCTCCTCCTTCTGACCCGAGCAGAAGAGCGAAGCAGCGGGCGAGCTGCTTTTCTCATGGTCCTAGAGGGAAGACAGACCCAGCCAGAGATGTCTGCCGCCCACCTGTGCCGCGCACATATACCTACGCCCATGGCGAAAGCTTGTGACATGCAGAGGAAAACAGCCACCGTGGTCCGCAGCTAACTAGGCCCTGCGCTAGTTGCTAGCTAATGCTACGGCCTGTGCAGCATAGCATAACAGCTGTACACAATACAGTCGTCAGCCTGTCTCGGGCTGGAATAGAGGCTTACCGCCAGATCAGAGCGAGGAAGAGGGAAGCAGAGCCAGACTGATCCCGTCCTGCGCTAGTAGCTAGCTAGTTGCTAGCTAATGCTACGGCCTGTGTAGCATTAGCATAGCAGCGATACACGACACCGCCGTCAGCCTGTCTCGGGCTGGAATAGAGGCTTACCGCCAGATCAGAGCGAGGAAGAGGGAAGCAGAGCCAGACTGATCCCGTCCTGCGCTAGTAGCTAGCTAGTGCTATGACCGTGTAGCATTAGCATAGCAGCGATACACGACACCGCCGTCAGCCTGTCTCGGGCTGGAATAGAGGCTTACCGCCAGATCAGAGCGAGGAAGAGGGAAGCAGAGCCAAACTGATCCCGTCCTCGATGGATGGAGCCCCCGACTCGCTGCACCAGTGCACACAGCGATACGGCCGGTATGCTGGCACACGGTGTTGGCGCCAAGCAGCAGCCGCGGGAGAAGAGGAACGCCATGTCTTCTTCATAGGGGGACAATCCGGAGGGAAGGAGGCGCTGGAGCCTTGCTCGGCAAGGCTGCAGCACGGACCGGAGGCACGGTCTTCCCCTCGGACATCTCCGGGTCCGGACCGAGATGCTCCGGGGATTCGGGGCTCATGAAGCCACGGCGCCACTCTCGCTTCTCCCTGGGAAGCGAGCAGCAGACGGGGCGGTCTTATCCCTGTGTTGTGCTGCCAACAGAGGCAGAGGGAAACAGACGGTCCTCGGGGAGAAGAGGGTCTCACATCTGCCGTACCCACGGTGCTCGACACCGGAGGGTGACAATCTTCGAGCTGGTGAGTACGGCGAATCCCTAATCTTGATTGTAGAGAGTAAATCTTTCTTAAAGAACATGTTAAGAGATCTTCAAGTGCTGAGTGAAAAGAAGGGCGAGCGATAGTGGACAGGGCCTTATATACGGCCAGTGGGGGAACCACGTCCTCATGATTGGAGCGGTACATTGTTTGATCTTCAGGTGCGAGGCGCTGCCTCGAGTGTTAGCCAATAGCGAAGCCCGTAGAGGGCGTAGCACATACGACATAGAACTGAAATGGACTTTAGCTCAAAGTGCCATAGACTGACACGTGTCAGCTTCAACCAGGGTTTCTGTTAGAAAACAAAGACTTTTAAAATTACATGGTGGCGTTTTGGTGGCATTTTTTTCCTCAGTAATTAAAAATGTAACAACTGTAAAAACATAACAGCAACATTTGATCATCTGAGTTTGGAAAAGAAAAGCCACTCTCAGACTCTCATTCAAAGAATCTTCTTTATTTTCATGACTGTGGAAAATTGTAGATTCACACTGAAGATATAAACACCATGAATGACCAGAAGGAGAGTGATTGTGTGCACCACCAGATGAGCTGGCCTCCACAGTCACCAGACCTGAATCCAATCGAGATGGTTTGTGGTGAACTAAACTGCAGTATGAAGGCAAAAGAATTTCCAGAGTGCTAAGCATCTCTGAGAACTCCTTCTAGATTGTTGGAAGAGCATTTCAGGTGACGACCTCCTGAAGCTCATCAAGACAATGCCAAGAGTGTGCAAAGCAGTAATCAAAGCAAAAGGTGGCTTCTTTGAAGAACCTATATGACATATTTTCAGTTGTTTCACGTTTTTGCTAAGTACCATACTTCCACATGTGTTAATTCATAGTTTGGATGCCTTCAGTGTGAATCTACAATGTTCATAGTCATGAAAGTAAAAAAAAAAAAAAGTCTTTGAATGAGAAGGTGTGTCCAAACTTTTGGTCTGTACTGTATCTCTAGATCTTCTGGCTAAAGGCGTGTTCAAGACTGCCGTAGCTGGAGGATATTACCCTAACATGCATGTTTTTGTCCCCGGAGGATACCCACTTAGACGAACACATGCAAACCCCACACAGAAAGAGCAGGAGTCCAACCCGCAACCTTCTTGCTGTGAGGCAAGAGCGCTATTCGCTCTGCCGCTGTGCCAGTCATTATCAGAAGCCCATTTTCACAGTAGATTGACATTTCTTTTTCAATACTATCAATTAATTCAAGTTTTTGATTAAATGTCAGTATTTGCTGTGCAAACAAACAAACAGAGCTAAACTTTACTGTCCAAACAACAAAAAACTACTTTCAGCTTCCATATGACCACATAAAGTTAATTAGATTTAAAAAACACGTTTGACCAACAAATATCCCAACACAAAACAAAACATCAATCGTGGTACGCAGCATTCTAAGCCAACATAATGACGTCCGTGCACAGCCTCTATTGTTGAAGCGGTTTTGTATTTGCCGTTAATCCTTTGTGACCTACAGTTTCTTATTGAACTCATAATTAAAACTCTGCACACAGCAGCAGCCAGCAGCAGTATAATGTCTGAACTGTGAACAGCATAAGGCTCTCTGCAGGAGGGAACGAGGGAAGACAGAGGACGGAAACTACAAGGAGGACGAGAAGGACGGGCGAGCGACAGGTCCACAGGGCGAGAGAGAAAGAGAGAGAGAGAGAGAGAGAGGGAGAGGGAGAGAAGGAGGGAGGGAGGGATCATGGCACTGCTGTCTGTCACCGGGACAAGAGAACCACTGAAAACAGCAGGTCATCCCGCTGTGTGTCGACTGCCAATACGCCTGAAGAGAGAGAGAGATGTGTCTGAAGGAAAGAGAGAGAGAGAGAGAGAAAGAGAGAGGACGAAGGAAACAAGAAAGGCAGATGCAGAGGTAGATAGAAGGTGATGGAAATCTGATTGAGAAGAGAATAGAAAGAGATAAATGAAGGAGGAGAAGAAGAAGAAGGAAGAAGAAGAAGAAGACGAAGAAGAAGAAGACGACGAAGAAGAAGAAGACGACGAAGAAGAAGACGACGAAGAAGAAGACGACGAAGAAGAAGACGACGAAGAAGAAGAAGACGACGAAGAAGACGACGAAGAAGAAGAAGAATGTGGGAGAGAAGAGAAAAAGACAATAAAGAATGGAGAAGTAGAGAGAGAGAAGGGGTTTAGAAAAAAGGAACAATATGGAAAGAAGAGAGAGTGAAAAAGAGAGAGAAATTGATGCAAAAGCGATGGGATACAAATGAAGAGAGATTACAAAGAAAGAGAGAGAATGCACAGAGGAGAGCAGAGAGAGAGAGAGGCCAAACACAAGGACATCCAGAGTTCACTCACTGAACAGACTGGCTGGAGGCGGGAGTTACACTTGCAGATCTGACAGCTGATTGGCCTGGGATGGTGCGTTCTGATTGGTCCGTGTGCTCACTGGAGAGGAAGTGCAAACCTGGAGCGATAATAGATTCGCACAGGTCACAGCTGACACACAGAGAAGCTGCAGTTTTCAGAAGGACACGAGCTCCGGGCTAAATTTAAACTCACGAGCATCTGGACGCTTTCACAGCCTCATGACACTGCATTATTAACTTTGTTTAAACTACGCTAATGTTCTGTTGGATCTGGGAAAGGTTGAAGCTGAAATACTAAGTACAGCGTTGAATTGAAAAAATGCAAGAAGTAGATACATGTTTTATTCAGTGTCAGACTTACAAACACCAAAGTTCCGCTGGTTTGACATTAGAGTGAATAGTTTGGTGTGAAAGTGTCTCCGCTGTCTTAAGTGAACCTCACCGGTTCGTTTAATCGATCCAAAGTGGACCAAAGTGGTGCTAGTTTCTAAAGTGGGTCCTTCTGAACACTTTAGTTTAGGAGGAGCTACAGCGAGACGATCTGACAGAGAAAACACACACTCAGCCTGAATAAAAAGGAAGAAATACAAAACAAAATGTCTCACCATTAATAGATTTGAGCATTGTATTTCTGGTTAGTACACTGCAAAAAGTGAATTTCAAGACAAGTTAAAATTGCTTGATTCTAGAATTTTACTAATTTAAGCTTTATTTATTGTAGACGTCTCGATAATTGTTCTTGTTTCAAACAGTTTCTAACTAATTTTAAAACATTGCTTCATATTTCAAGCCAAATTATTTTCCAATGAGCCCAGAAAAGTGTTCTTATCCCACTGGCAAGTCTTTGTTCTTTTTAAAAATGTTCTTATAACCAGAAACACCTTGAAACAAGTGAAATATTACATAACATAAGATATTAAATCTTAACCAGTTAAAACAACTCAAATCCAGATTAAAATTATGAAAACAAGTCACTTTAAGCAAGTCTTGATATGGAGTTTATGCAGTGTACATGCTAGTACATGGATCTATATGAACTACATGACTGTGTCGTATGTTTTTAATGTTTGAAGCATGTAATAGAAGATTGTTTTCTATGTACCAATGAACATAATTAGAATGAATAATGTGTGTAACAAGCCCGATCTTACAAGAAACGTACATTTACCACAACTTTACAGGACATGTAAATTACGTATGATTAGCACGAGTTCACAGCTGTTTAGTGTAATTATAGTTCGCATCACAGTCCCACTTCATTTCAATGGTGTCGTTCTTATTTATGAATATTAACAAAATCCTGACCCTAATCTAAACCTGCCCCAAGCCCCAGACCTAATCTTACCCATTTTAGTAACTTAAAGCCTAAACTTACCCGTTTCACCTCCAGAAAAGGTCAACCAAAACTTGTATCACTTTTAGGCTTTTTCATATCGTGCTAAACGTACGGCGTAACATAAGTACGCAAAAAAGGCCTGAAATCGTGGTCATATTACGGTGTTTTTGTGCCGTGGTACATGTAGTCTTTCTTGTGATACTGTGTTGGTGTAACGCCTTTGGTTCGGGACACAAGTGGGTTTCTGGTGAAATGCCTTGGACACCAGCTCCAGTCCACTGTAGTCCGAATTTGTCCAAAGCCAGAGCAGATTCATATGGATTCCCGCGAGAACGTTCACATAACGAACTTGAAAACCTCTGTGGTCCCAGATGAGTGTCCGCACTGCTCCAAGTTCAGTGTACCAGGGTGCGTTGGTTTTGAACACTTTCTAAATGACCCTCACCGAACTTGCATCCACACATCATTGGTAAATTATCTTCTGGTACAACTCACACAGTTACCTTTACCATTACTAAAAAAAAGAGTAACTGTGCAACTAAATCACACTCCAGACATGATCCTTGTCCTCTGCATGTTTAGATCTCAATTTCCTGTCTCCAAAACACCCAGTACCTCTCACTATCCTTGTGGTGTTTTCATTTGTAATTCACTCATCCATGTAACAAGAAAAACACTATAACCCAAACCCATCTCATGCTTCTCTGTAATATCAAAAGTAAATTGCACGCCTGTCCACTCTGCATTTCCACATCACCAAAACACAAAAACATCCTCCACAAACAATCAGATTCCATCACAAATAATTACGCTTCAGCACCAAAACTCCATTCAGCGCTTCACAAACAGATAATAGCCAAACGCATGGATCCATTCAAGTCTTTAGAGACACACGGAGCGACTCTTTCACTGTTCCGGCCTCTCATTGGCTGCTGCGTTTGATAATGTGTTGGGCTCCTCTTACCTGCAGAGATAATAGATTCAGAAAGCCTCCAAACAACCCACCTGCTGCTGCCCAGTCGCAGAGCTCCTCTTTAATACAGACGGCACCGGGAGGCCGCCGCAGAACCAAAATGGCTTCCTGGATGTGGCTCTACTTAGTCATTCTAGTCAGATCCGCGCGCAAATAGGAAAATAACAGGAATCTTGGGCATGAATTGAAGAGCGCTGGGAGCTAGTGGTAGATTGTGTATGTAATGTGAGAATAATCTCCTTGTACGCAGTGTTCCAGGCCTCCCGCGCTCACATCAAATCTATTTCTTATCATTTCCGAATACAAAAGCAGCACAAAAGGACTGGGGTCTCATCGCCGCGCCTTTTCTCTTCTCGTCGACGTTCAAAGTGGCTCCGAACCAGGTCTCGTTGTCGTGACGCCGATGTCAACAACCATTTCTCAGCTTTTGTTTCGTTCTGCATACATCTGCGCCGGGTGTTTTGTGTTTTTTCTTGTAGCATTGTGTCGACTTTCGGGTGAATGTTTGCAGTTGTTTATCCGAGGTCGCACAAAAGACACAGAGCTGAGTTCATAGACTTTCGCTCAACAAATGAATCTGCATAGGACACGATTCTTTTTGTAGTTTTCTGTCGGTGAGAGAAAAGCTTTTGTGATCTGTAGCTGTATTGGCCTTTGAATGGGTTGAAAGCAAAAGCAACTAACGTAACTACAAATCTCTCCGAAAGTAATTAAATATACAATACAACATGATGACAAACGACAGGTTGGATCACATTTTTCAGCAAAACATAATGACAATGAATATATTTAAGATTTTGTTTTGCTTTTGATGAGGTTTATAATTATCTTGTCCAGTAAACTAATGGTTATGGCATTTGTAGTGTCATCGAATGTCCAGCATGTCAACAAGTAATGCACCTGGAATGCATCTGGAAAAGTAGTTAGCCTCATTGTCACTAGAATAGTTAATATAGATAAAAAATTTTTAGCGAGAATTAGAAAAGAAAGCTACAACATCAAGTCTTTAACTGGAAACAGCACAATTACATGAACGAAGATAGAAGAGACGCTTAAATGCTCTGTTGAGTCAGGATAATAAATAAAACACTTGGAGCTAAAAGCTGTTGGACATAAAGATGCTAACATCAGCAGCTTATCTTATCCAGTCTGTGTAATGTGGGGTCCATGTTAAATAAAACTTGTATTATAATTAGTAGTTCATAAATGTGCATGTGTCAGATTTATTGGACCAGGATGTTCACCAAACCAATGTGTGGAGTCAAAATATGTGCATGGCCGCTGATTGGCTGGCAGAACCAAAACTAGCTCCCATTGTTTTTAGGGCTAAATGCTGAAATTCAAGTGTTATTATTGATGTAGGTTTTTAGGGACACAGTAGAAGTTCTTTTGATTTCTTTTGTCAAACCTGTTAGCACACCGAGTCACACAGCAAGATACAATCATTGGGTCTCATTCATAGCATGTTGGGATATGTACAAGGGCTTCTCACAAATATTTTTGGCATTCAGAAAATTTGTTCTTAACAGAAAATGTTTGTCTAAAACAAATCTTAAGAACACTCAGGAGCACTTGTAAGAACAAAAATATATAAAATAAATTTCTGATATCGTTCAGTCAACAATTGTAATTCCTACATGGTTGTAGTTTACCCTAACCCTAACCCTTACTTACTAACTTACTTACTTACTTATGTAATTGTACAAATTACTGTATATAATTTTGTTAGAAACAAAAAGTTTATCAGTTAAGCTAAAACAGAATCTTTGCAGCTGCCTGTCTCAGCCTCAGTTTCCTCTGAGTGTATTCACGTGTCTTTGGACATCTTTAAAAGACGCTGACAATTTTAATCAGCTATAGTTGCGAGACGCGCTGTTACACTTCCTCAGATTTTGAGAGAAGTCTTGTGACCGGCCCATATTTGCCATATGAGGAAGCAGCTTCCTTAATGCATTATTCATTTTTATCTAAATTACCATTTGTAGATGGAGTTTGATGAATTTGACATAAAGGCTGTTAAGAAGGAATTACGCTCTTTATGAACACATGAATCTGACATAGAGTTTTCTCAGCAGCTTCTTAAAGTGAAAGTTACGCACAATTTATAAGAAACTCTTTCATGAATGTGGCCCATTGTCTTTTTTGTGTTTGTTCAGCATGACGTCAATTAGGTTTTAAATATTTTGTCAACCGAAGCGTTGCATGATGAATATGTGACAACACGACGAACATCCTTATTTAATATAGAAGTTCATTTATACTATATGTTTCCCACGCATGCATGTTTAGGTCGATCGGCATCATTGTAAAATCCCCCTAGTGAATGAATGAGAGAGCAAATGTTTGTTTGTTTGGTCTTTATGTGGAACCCTGCGATGAGTTAGCCACTGACCCAAAGTCACTAGCCCACACTTACCCCAAAACAAGAACAAGTGAGAGAATATGAGTGAATTAGTATAAGTCACTGCTTTCCTTATCTCCACTTTCTGCAGCTTCATAGCCTGACTTTAAGTTTGTGAACTGTCCTGATGTTGTCGATGAAGCGATTCTCGTCATGTTCCTGTACAGTTCTCATTCCTCTGACAAAAATAAAACACAATTGATTCTGAAAAATATTGACGCTTCAACAGAGAGAGGCAATCCTATCTTTAAATTCTACCTTCTGTTCTCTCTGGTTGTGTCTCTGGTCGTCTCTCCCTCTGGGCTGGAGCTGCGAGTCCCAGTGGGGAGTGAGTGGATGTGGTACACTCACAATCTGCAGCGTGTTCATCGCCAATTTGAGAGGCTTGCTTTACAAAAACGGTGGACCTTTAGAAGCAGCGGGATCGATGAGTTTCCCCACAGGAGTTCATTCACTGTTCTGCCGCCAGAGAAAGAGTTTTGACGAGGGACGTTGTTATTTGTGCTGGATTATGTTTTGGATGCAGCCGTGACCCTTATTGATTCTTTTCAGGTTTTCAGAAAGTAACTGAGGCTGTTTGGACGAAGATGGTGCCGCACAAACTTCAGACTTTAATCAGTCCTGTGTTGTTTGTGTTGTTGTTGCTCCACAAATAGAATGAGCGTTGTTTCTGGAATCAACCATCGTAAACCTGCAACTGTAGAAGTTTAGAAAGAAATAGTTTAAACTCTCACATATACAGTACAGCATGTTTATAATCTTCACTTCAATTCAATGTAAAATCAGGAGCAAAAGTATATAGTATAGTATATATGAACATGGCCTCAGATTTGGAGAAGCTGATTTTCATTCCAGCCTTTTCACACTCTGCTGCAAACCATCTCAGCGCATGTTACAGGTGCTGTTTTGATGAAGCCATCCAACGTGTTCTCATGGAATGCGTAAAATAGCACGCCATGACAAATTGCGTGTCACGACGACGCCCTCTGCCTGTTTTGGCGTGCAAGTACACGCTCATTTTCTCAGGCGTGGTCTGGACACGCCTAGTGTTTGATGTCAAGCACGGGGTTTTTCAAGGGATTAACGGCAAAATTCAAGTCTGAAGTTACAACAATGGGTAAGTTTAGCTCTTTGGCTTGGAGTTTGTTAAGGTTAGGATTAGGATTGTGTTAGTCTTAATGAATAATAACACCTCTTAACATTCACCATTGATATGAACCAGGACAGAAACGCGTCAAATACACACGCATAAATAGAAGTTGCGTTCATATGACACGCTGTTTACAATAGCGTGGTATTCACACGCTTATCCATGAGAACAGGCTGAGCCATCAGGACGTCATCATCTGCAAACAGCAGAGATGAGATCCTGTGATCCCCAACCCAGATCTCAAACTGGTGTCTAGAAATTCTGTCCAGGAAGATATTGAACAGATCCGGTGACAAAGGGCAGCACTGGCAAAGTCCAACACGCACTAGACACAGTTCCGCCGGTTGTACAGGGACCAGGCAGAACCTCATTCTCCTGGAGCACTCACTGTCAAAAGCCTTCTCCAGATCCACAAAATACATGAATTGGTCGGGCAATCTGTGGTCTGTGACCAACTTATGCCAATAAAACTCTAAAATCAAAATCCATACTAGTATGAGAGTCCACAGTGGACTTGAATATGGATGATGTGGTTAAAACAGGTACAGAATAGAGCCAAACTTTGCAAAAATACACGATTATGCATTGTAACTTGTCTGATGTTTATCTTTGTTTTCAGCGATCGTAGCTGTTAAACAAAGCTCGTTTGAGTGACCAATATTCTGAGTTGGATCACTAGCCGTGCAGACATACATGACAGCAGGTGCACCTCACGCTCTCAACAGTTTGCAAAAAAAAATGTATTAATTGGAAGCGGTGGGTGCAATTTTAAACATCAAATAAGGCAAACTATGTACCGGCAACCTAAAAGAAGTTCTTATTGGTCAAGGATGTCTTAAGGCATTTATTCAGGTTTAAAGTCAGTCTTGATCAACTTTAACGACACACCTCACTTTTTTTTTTTACTTTTTTGTTTGCATTGTGTCACACCTATTGCCTTAGTCATGGGTCATCCCTGCCCAGAGCACACGTGGTGTCAGCCGAGACAATCCCACAACATCAGGGACTTGAAAATCTCAAGACACCCAAGTCTAATATTGAAAAAAATAATAATGTCTACTCAAGCAAAGAACAGATAAAAAAAAACGACTTAAGTCCAGTGCTTAAATAAATACTTTAGTTCTTCATGTGTCTAATATCCTCAGATCCATTTATGAGGCAATGCAGGCTCAAAATCCCGATCCAACTAAGTGCAGAACAACTTTTGGACACCGCTAAGTTAGGTCATGATTTGAAGCTTCATTATCTGATATGGAAGTTTTATTTTCTTTAACTCTGTCTGAAGTTTCTTTGACGTTAGTTCATCTGCGCACATCTCTGGTGCGATTCTCACAAGCCTGCCACAAAATGAGAATCTGTTGAGAGTAAATAAGTATGTTTACACCATGTTTACATCTTAAATCCGTCTCCAGCAGAAATATGCAAGGAGTCTATTTTTGACAGATGCTGCAGCAATATGAATGAATTTGAGCTAAAGCTATGTATAACCAGATATAAGATAAACACTGGGAAACTGCCTTGAAAAACCTCTCATTTCTCTCTTGAGTTCAGTTAGATTTGGTCGTTAAAGAGCCACATTATTGACCAAAACTGTATTATGAGCTTGATTTCAGGGTTACCTCTGGCTCTCATAGACATATTCAGAACTCATATGTGTTTGTTGTATTTATGCACCACTGAATCTTGGCCAGTTTAGCTAAAATATGCTATTGTACGCCCAAATACGAAAAGAGAAACATTGTGAAAAGAGTGTGTTTTACCTGATTTGTAATAAATTCAAATCTCTTCGGCCTCAGGCTTAGGCAGACATACAAGCGTCTTGTAAACAGTTCAGGTAAAAGCTTGCTTACAGTGCTTTGTGTGGTTGTAATTACACTTTCAGAGTCAAAAGAAAAACAAAACAAAAAAGGACGAATTGTGACAAAGCTTATTCACGACTGTTTTGTCGTCCAGGAAGTAGAGCACAAATGTGTGTCAGTGATTGTTGCTGTTTCTGTGTCATAAACGTATCATATATCATATTTTATGTTAATATTTGACACAATGTCAAAGGAGGAGAACATATACAGCAGGGATCTGCATTCTTTAACAGCAAAAGAGCCGCAATGGCCCAGAAAAAAAAAAAGTCAGAAAGAGCCACAACTAGATAAATAAAAATATCTAAGACACAAAGGTGAATATGCTCTTGTTTTACAAAGTAGGTCTATCATGTTTATGGGGTCAAAATTGAATTATCCAGTTTCCTGGTCTTTTTTGGATGTTTTTGTGCAAATTGCAGTTGTGTCCAAAAACTGTGCTGTGACGCTGGTCAAACGCTGTTGGTGCATTTTCAGTTCAAGCCGACGTCACATTGAGTTGAAGACACAGACGAGCCGCCCTGGTGGGATAAATAAAAACTCCTCCATCTGACACTGCTGCTGTGGAGAGTTTGAAAGCGGTCACATTTGCTAAGTGCCATCATTATTCATTTGGCTCAGCGCTAAAGTTTGCAGGTTTGAAACTCGCTTCGGAGATTCAGGTTCTCATTTTCAATTTTAGATAATACTCACATCATGAGCTCATGTGCTTATGCAGGCTAAAGCAAAGGTTTCATACATGTCTGTTAAGTTATATAAAAAGAATCCTGGAGTGCAAGTAAGAAACTCGACCGGTGCTGCACAGCCTCAGCTGTAAACCTCACTGCATGTCAGGATCACTCACATCACTCGCCAAGCTCGCTGTTCATATTTGGTGCTGTCTGTTAACACCCACTGGGCATTCCTTTAAAGGGATCCCGGACTATAAAGATAAATATGGTTTAAATGCTAGTACTGTTCATGCTTACTAAAATAAATTGCAAACAAATATCTAACCTCTTACTATTTTTATAAAATTGTCATTGTTGTGGAGCCATTGGCAGCAGCCATATTGTCCAGACGCAATGCATTCTGGGTTGATGAGGTCAAATGGTTGCTTTTGGTTGTTGCCATGGTTACTCCTGCCATAGTTGCTCCCTAGGCTGTTACCTTGACAACCACCAGGGGAAGAGAGACAACCATTTGACGTCACAGCCAGGACAAAATGGCAGCCATGTGATTTCTTTAAACTACTATTTTAATAAAACAACAAATACTTTCAAGGTATTTGTCCTGTATTTGTATAAGGGATGGTATTATAAGTGTTTTAGGGTACACTTGTGATTATAGCCAGGGTTCGCTTTAAAGTCTTCCAGGCCTTTCCCACTTTTGCGAATTTGTTTGAGGAGCAGTTATGGATGGATTAAGTCTCTCACTGTGTGTTTAGCCTCACTTTAAAGAGCCACAGGTTGCAGACCCCTGATTTCCCCTCCTAACTCAGGTTGGTTCTGGCCAACACACCACTCCTCTCCTGTTCGCCGATGGACGACTGTAGGAACTGTCTGCAGTTTAAATTGAATAAAGGCGCTTTAGGTGGCACCAGCCTGGCTAACAATGAGCATCCTCAGTATGAAAAAAAAAAAATCTCTAGACCTCCAACTATGCCCCGTCCACCAGAAGTTGTTGTTGTTGTTATTATAAGCATTCCCTTGATCACAAATCCTGCTTTTGCAACCCTTGTACAGCCATCAGGTCGAGAAGCATTTTCATATTTTTAAGGCAGTAAAAATTCACTATGCAACTTAAGCTTGTCTCAGAAAGAACGCCGTGACTTTTCTAAATACTGATGGTAGATACAGTACATAGAAATATCTTGTGTGTCAGCAGTTCAGGTGTAAAGTAGGCTGAGCAGATTCTTTGGGAGCAGGACTCACACTGTTCTGTCACAGCGTGATTACAGGAAGAGACATCCCGCATGCCTAACATCATCATTTTACAGCCAGCCTTTTTAATTGTAAACTATAATGCGTGCGCGGCAGATTCCTTTGGCTCTCTCGTGTCATGTTCAGTAAATGGACAGTTTAATCTTTCCCTCGTGTGGACGCCGGCTGTGAGGACTTAGAACCATAATGAATCCTCAGACCAGTGTATTTGTCAGCTAATTGTTTCTGTACCTGAGCTGTGGGCTGTCGGAGAGAGGAGAGAGAGAGAGAGAGAGAGAGAGAGGGGGCTGGTAGTTAGCTGCTGTCCTGTCTGCTTGATAAGACAGGAGCAGGCTGGGCTGTAATAAGAGAGCTCACGGAGGCGGTCCGCAGGGAAAACGGATCCCACAACTTTAATGGTGATTACTGTGGGTTTGGACGCAGCGGGGGTCTCCTGTCTCTCCTGTTTCTCTCACATTCACAGGCTTTTAGCTCCGAGACACTGATTCATTAGAGGAAGTTTGGAAATATGCCAAGGTAAATTCATCTGAAGGACATGAGGATATCTGTTCAGCGGCGTTGATGCTTTTTATGTCCTACAGTAGTGAGTGTGATAAGCATACTGTCAGTGCTTCATTCTGTTTTTTTTTATATATTACATCTCAAGAGTATCACTGTATATTTTCAGTGCTTCTTTCTCTTTCATTTGATGTAGTAATAAAAATAGCATAGTGTGTTTACAGGTAAATAATAGTTGTACTGGCATTGCATGTTTCTATCTTATTTCATGCTAACTTGAATACGCTGTAACCTAGTGCAGAAGCAGACCTATGAAATACATTCATTCTCAAAGTTAACTTATGAATAGTTACTTGTGCATAATTCTGGTTTAGTCCTAATTTATCTGTTCTGTTTTCAACACAGTCTCCAGAGAAATCAAAATGTCAAAAACGTACAATAAGCATGTTTTCAAATCTTTATTTTTTTGTACGTCAATGAAAAGCCAAAATGTAAAATAACCATGAATTTGGTTTAAAGCCACGTGGCGACACTTTCTTTGGGTTTAACAGGTAAGCTTAGACTTAAAGTTACTAAAATGTGTATGTTTAGGCCTGGGGTTTGGAGTAGGTTTAGATTTACCCGTTGTATGTGTTTTCTTCAGAGACTGGGCTGTTTGTTTTAGACATCGCTCACATTTTTTACCTCAAAGATGATTTTTTTTTTTTTTTTATATATATATATATATAAATACAGTATATTTAATTCTGCATTAGTGAGAACTTCTCCTTTGCTTAGATAATCTATTCTCACTGTGGAACCACAAATGTTAAGGCTTCTGTCAGAACATTCTGACTAAATACATACCATTTGATTGATTTGATTTGACTGATGAAATTTGCTGCTTTTTTAGTCGACATTTTGTCTGTCAAAACTTTAAAAAGCAAAAATGAAAGTGAAAGTAGTTTTTGGTTGTTGCTGGAACAAAACTTAGCTGGATCATAAATAACTTACGTTAAGTCATTCTTACAAAAAAATTCACAGCAAAATCTAAATCTCTAGACTTAAAGTGGTTAGATTCAGAATTTCAATCAATCAATTTCAATTTGAGTAATTTCAACTGGTTAAGATTCAACTGCTAATGTAAATGTAATGTAGAACATTTCACTGGATTCAAGGCGTTTGTGTCCGCAGAAAATTTGTCTTAAAATAAGAATACAAATGTGCTAATGAGATAAGAGCAATTTCCTTAACCAATACTCAAATAATTTGAGTCAAAATGAGAAGGAATGTCTCGAAATTAGTTTGAAAATATTTGAAACAAGTACAATTATCTTGGTCTCTATAATAAATAGAGCTTAAATCAGTCAAAAGGCTTGAAATTAGGTTTCAAATTGTAGCAGTTTTAACTTATCTATCAGAGTCTTGAAATCCACTTTTTGCAGTGCTCGTGTTGCTTATCTGCTTTTCTACAACTGTTTATGTGATATCAATCTTTATACTGGGACAGATTCAGATTTGATTGAGTCTAAGTGAGTGTATTTGGGCTTGGACTTCATTAAGACGAAGACCAGACTTTAAAAACACGGTCCTGTTAGCTCTGAAGAAGCAAAGACCCTGCACAAACACAATTTTGAACGAAGCTTTATGGTTTAAGATCAGAAAATAACGCCATAAAGATTTAATTTAGCTTAATCTCAAACTCAAATAAACTTCTAGTGGGTGAAGAGATAAGACATTGTCGAGGCAAACTATGCGTAAACATTCAGATGAAAGCTGTTTGTTTTTCTCCTTTAAGTTTATCCCTGATTATTTATGGATCAAAGTTTTCTCCAAGTCTGATAAAAGTGAGTGGAGCAGGTGAAATCAGGCTGATCTCAAAGCTATTAAATCTTAACAAGTCTGTGTGGTTCACGTTTGATTTTCTATCTGCTTTCTGCCGTCAAACCTTCTCACTTTTAAAGACTTTGCTGCTGTATATTTCGCAGTGGAAAACTTTCCGATTGCTTTGGCACCAGGCATTTTAATCAGCGCTCTCATTATCCTGTCTAATATAATGTGCATATATTGCTGTCCTGGAGCTACATTACTTCCTATGTAAATCAACAGTGTAATGGGTTATATCTGAAGAAAAGGCTCTTTGTGCGGCGCTGTCGTCCTCTCACATTAGTCATGGATTTGTTCTTGGCGAGAAAGCCTTTGAGGTCAATAGAGATCGAGTTTGAGCATCTACAATCAAACAGTCGATGCAGTAACATGAGACAGAACAGAGTCATGTGAAATTACAACATACTGGCCTTTTACAGATGTAGGGCAGCTCAAATTAATATATTTTGTTGTAACATGTCACTAATAGAAATCACCACTTTGAAAATGTGTGAAAAACTTGCTTCATCTTAATCAGAGCCAGACTTTCCCATACGCAAGTTTCATAGGGCCTCGACTTATGAGCGCAGATAGTTTTTCTCGTTTAGGCTCAGTCTCCAGAGAAAAAATAGATACAACAAAATGTTTCCTCCTCTTTTTTCACTTCATTATGTTTTAAAAAAACAAAATGTAAAAAACAACAACAACAACAACAACACGTAAGTCCCAGCCCTAAACTTACCCATTTTAGTAACTTTAAGCCTAAACTTAGCCGTTAAAAGAAAATGTCGCTACAAGGCTTCAACCAAAATGTGGATTTTTGTAATATATTGATGTAAAAAAGGCTTACAAATGTGCCTTATGTAAGTTTTTGACATTTTGATGTATATTTATGTTTTCTCTGGAGATTGTGTTGGTTAGTCCATCAATCATCATGCTTGTTGGCTTTACCCTCTGGTTTGGGCTGTACATACACCCTGTACATACACCCTGTTTGACTAAACTTAAAGTGATGAGCCCTCCTCTCTTCTGTTCTTGTGACACTGGTTTCAGATGTTAGTATTTCTGTTCATGAAGTCCAGTGCAATGCATCTTATCTGTGTTCAGAGTCCGTGCACTTGGAAAGGGAACAGAGGCGGAGCTCACAGGGGCAGCAGAGGGCTGAGGCCCCACTGGGAAACAAGTGCAATCAAATATTAGTCAAAAATACACAATTAGATAGAAATTGACTAAATTGGTCAAAAACAATCTCCAGATTTAGGGAAAATGCATCAGTTTTAATCCATGTTGTGTTGGAAGATTCTAAAGAACTCACATAAACTAATAAATAAAGTCGACAAGGCCTCATTTGGGGGCGTGGCCTGCTGTGGGGGAAAGTCGAAGTGGAAGTCATATGTAAAGTCATGGGAAGCTAACCTTTATTTGTCTTTAAAGACGTTTTCTGGAAAGTTAGTATATTTTTAGCACAACTAATTCAAATCGAGTGACAACCAAGTCTAAATAGATATTGTTAATTAGGCATTATGTCAGAAATGAAAACAGAAAGCCGGAGCTAGCATCACATTAGCATTTAGCTTGCAGCTATCATTAGCATTGTTGGATATATTTACATATTAGGGCCAATGTCTTTGTATCTATGGCTGTTTCCCAAAGCCTTGCCTTGTCTTGGTCTGATCAGGGCATGAGTGACAAAACTGTTTTTTCTGATGCACTGTGCATGTTATGTTTCCCCCACAGAGGTCTGGTAGTGGGCGTGGCCTCTGATGCAGACTGTATTTAAAATAAGCTAATCTTTTTAATAACAGTTTTCCCTAAATACTTTGATAATAGTACCTTTTCTTGATTATTTACCATTATGTTCAAACAAACAAATGTAAAAAAATCTTTAATTTCCTCCTTTAATTTTAGGTATTAGATCCTTCTTTTACAGTAATTGCTGCAAAGAATGATCCCATTTATTACAAGTGTTTTTTTCATCTGTAGAGCATTATAATCTCCTTTATTATTAACCCACTGTCACCATAACATCAAACACAGCTTCTGTCAGAATCCAGCATCAGTGTGTGAAGTCAATACTTTATAATCTCCTTTGTGTTTGCACAGCGACATGTAAATACAGCGCCGTTAGTTAAGACGCGCCACCATCCTGAACCTCATATCAATACTCTCCCGCCAGTGTTTTTTGAATAATTCTTTTTGATTAAACCTGCGGAGCTTTGAAGCAGGTTGTAAAAGGCACCAGAGCGGTAGAGACACGTTAGATAAAGAGGAGATGGCCTGCTTGATCTGCGCAGGAGCATGAAAAGAACAGTAACAGGACGCGCTTTTGACTCTGGCTTTGTTTTCACGCAGAAATGACAAAGATTCAGGCGAGGTTGCGCTCCCGTCCTTCCCATGAGCCGACCTTTTGTCCTCGTTCAAAGCCTCTCACGGTTTTGTTTTGTCTTATCTGGAGGATCTGCCAGAGCGCTTCGGCACAATAATACGCTTCAGCTCAGGGGTTTGAGGGTTTGTTCTGGAAGTTTTGATGCGAAAGGGAAAACAAAAGAGAGAGTGGCAGGAAGTCCAAGCGCGAGATTTAAAAAAAAAAAAAAACATTACTGCAAGAAATAAAGATGTGTTCGAATAATGTTTGCAAGTCTATTCTCTCAAGCTGAAGGTGAGGCAGTGAGTTATTATACTGATCAGAGAGAGTGTAGTCGTGGTAACCCATAGCAACAAATGTCCAGTTCCGGCAGCCATCTTGTGTAGGGAGAGTCTCATACAAACTAATAGGAAACTGAACTTATACTTGACGTTTTTGCTTAAATATTTTGATAATTTAATATTTTCGTATTTGTACATTAATTAATGCTTCTGTTCAACTAAAATAATTGAAAACATCTTTAAAAACTTTTAAATTTCAGTTATTAAATTATTTTATGGTAACAGCTGTGAAGTAAACACAGTAATGATGAAATGATGACTGACCAAAAAAGGTTCTGCATCTCCTCTCACAGTCGACAATGTGGCTCGGCAGGTTTTTTTCAGATGCAGATGGGGACAACATTTAGTTTTATTTACAAAACAACAATTTATACTTCGTAAGAATATGCTAGTGATGGTGCCAATTTGATTTATTCATTAATTTCTAGAAGCTTTCAGTTGGCTTAATAATGTGTTCAGACTGGACAGCGTTGAAGCGTCCAATTCGTACGTTGAATTTTTACGCAGAATATTTTCTAAGCTGACACCCCAACAGATGCGCACCCCAAAGCATGTCAGGGGCGTAAAGAACTTGGACGCTTTTTACGCCCTTCTCTGCATTTTTGCAAAAGGCTTTGTTTTGGACAATCACGTTGAGAAAGAGGAGAGAGGTAGAGAGATAGAGGCTTGCTGCATTTATAAAATGTAACTTATAGCACAACTTTCTCCTTCTGCAGACAATGTCCTTTTGCTGTCTCTGTCCTCTTTTAGTGTCACATCATACAGCAGTGGTTTAAACATGAAAACAAGCATTTTAATAGAAATAGAAAAACGAGCAGCCTTCAGATAAATAAAAGAAAGTTATTAAAAGACTAAAGTCCTTTTCTCTTGATGTGAGAGGAGAACAGCAGCATGTCACTACATCAGAGTTGTGGGAGATTAGTGTCAGATTAGTGGACACCGCGTTCAGGTGATGAAAGTTCAGCAGAGCCCAACTTGGCAGTCGATGCCTCATGAGGCCAAAGCGTCTGCTGCAGGTTGGAGCGTCTACTTCACAAGACGCCTGAACAAGTGAATTTTGACATGCTAGATGCAAATTCGCTGGACGCCTCACGACGCAGGGTTACATTGACTTAGCATTAGAATAGTTTTACGCACCTGTGACCCGCTTGTTTGACAATATCTAAGATGAAAAATAATCATACCTTTTAAACATCTCTTTTAGGACTTCATAGTATTAAAAATCAACAAAGTATTGCTCTGATAGACTGGTATAAAGTGTTGTGCTTGTTAAATTTTGCACACAGCCCAGTTTAGAACACTGCCTATAGGGTAAACTCCTCAGACACTTCTGTTGTGTTTTGTTCTTGCAGCTATAGAAACAAGTCTAAACAAATCCTAAATCTGTGTCTGTACTTTAGTGTAGCACATATCCCGCTCTCGGTTTCCTGCGGTGTCTGTTCTGGTCCGATCTGCTGCCTCTCAGCTCTCTGCTTCTGTTTGTGTTTGAGATGAGGCCTTCAGGGACACCAGTGCTTTTTCCAAACAGAACCTGCTGATCCCTGCTCCTCGCTGCCTTCAATGGCTCTTGTTATTTTATCTCTAAACATCCAACGCACCGGGCCGGCTTTCAACTAGATTATACGGACCGTGCGGGGGAACGCTTGAGACGAGAGCAGAAAATATTCAGTGTGAACTTTGTCTGACGCGGAGAGAAAGTCCACAAAGCCGGCTGACGTGTTGGAGAACCACTCTGCTTTGATATTTGTTCAGCAGGTACATTCATTCACACGTTCAGTCCAGCTCCATCCGCTGAAACACGACTGTGGGCCGGTTATGTGGACAGAGGTGCTTTTAGTCTTTGTCAGGAAGAGAAAAAAAGCAGCCACGTGTAAAACTAAATCACTTATTTAGTTACGTCTGCCTGAGTTGTGAATAGGGATAATGGTATTGTCGATTCCTCTTAACAATGATTCATTTTCAATTCTCTTTATGATTTCTATTTTGTCTAATGTATTGAGTTTTATAGACCTGTATCTAAAAGGGTTCTACTTCGTAAAATCCACTATGCAGAGTCTGTAACCATGTAGTTTTGTCAGTGATAGTTGTATGCTTGAGTGATTTTGCTTTGATCTTTAATAATAATAATAATACATTTTATTTATATAGCGCTTTTCTAGACACTCAAAGACGCTTTACAAACAAAGGCAGTTAAACAAAGGTACAATACATAAAAACAGTTGGTAATTACAACAATAATCAATCATTATAAACAGATTTAAACAGATGGGTCTTGACATTTTTCCTAAAAGTGGTGAGATTGGTGCAGGCCAGAAGGTGGGGCAGTGCTGGAAAAGGCTCTGTTGCCCCAGGTTTGGAGCTTGGACCACGGAACAGCACTCAGGAACATCTCCATGATGTGGTTGGCTCAGTCAGGGCCTTAGCTGGAGGAGCAGGTGCAGTTGGAGGTGGAAACTGAAGTGAGAGAACAGTTGACACAAGTCAAAGTGGATCAGATGAAACTTCTGTTGTTTCAGTCGGTGATAAGACCATCCCCTCAAAATATTTCTCTGGAAAATATTCTGCTGCAGCAGATGTAAAAGTTCTGTAGCATTCATAGCTTCATGTCCCATCTCCATGGTTACAAGGCAAACAACTCAATTCGCAAAATCCTTAAGTCTGTTGAACATCTCAAGGTGGTTAAAATCCCAATATTCAAAGTATTTTCACTGGAAGATCTTCTGCTGCTTCTGGTGTGAAAGTCTGCCATTTCAGAGGTCCAAAGTTAGCGTAGCATGAGCATTTGCTTGGTATCCATGGTTACCAGAAAACAGATGTCTCCTTTGCACAAATCTGACTGAACTTAGCTCAAGTCTGTTGAACATCAGAGGCCACACTTTTCAGGTGGTTGAAATCCAAACTTGTCCTGATAAAAAGTGAGCTAAAAACCAAGAAGTTTAAAAAATTGCTCCTTGTTTTAGAGACACAGCCAGGAGAGCTGTTGATGTTGTTTTTTTACTTAAACATAACTGTCCCCACTAGTTACATGCGAGTTGACCCATGATGAGGCGAGTTATTTATTTTTTTTACATCAATCAGTTGCATATATTTTACAAATCAATTCTTAGATCGCATCCACAACATAAACAGAAGCAGACTCTGTTCTATAGACAATTATGAATTGAAAAAGTAAGTGTAATGCAACAATAACATTTAAGGCTTGTTTTCAGGAATACAGTCATAAACATGTCTAAAGTTCACAACATTGTGTGAATCAAACTCAATTTCTATTACAGAAAAGGTGAGGACTTTGGCTTATTTCGTTCTCTGCTCCTCAAGTTTGTCCCATTAACATTCACATTTACAGAGGAGGTTTGTGCCAGTGTCTTACCTCTGCTGTGCTCTGGTCACAACGCTGGTGCAACACGGGGTCAAAGTTCACACTACATTTAAATTTACAGAGACCCAGTAGTACGGCAGCAGTTGTTTTGGATCAAGTCTGATCCCGTCTGACAGACGTCTGCCTACAAATTTCACTCACAAATGTTGATTTAGCAGCATAACTTTTGTTATGCTGCTAAAACAACAAATAATTCCTCTAGTTTTAATGAACGCTAACTTCAACATTTAGAATTATAAAATCTATTGCTTTAGATGTGTGACGTCTTGATCCTGAGCTGTATTGATTATAGAAAAGTTAAATGTTTTCTTCTATGAAGTGAAAACCTCTGCGATATTTCTAAATGGTAACATGACTTTCTTTAGATTTAGCAAATAATGGATTGACAATTGACTTTTCTGATTCTCAATATATATATTTTCTCCACACAATCTTCATCTCTATGTCCTGTTCCAGTCTTTCTTCAGCCACATACTATTATACAACTCAATCCTTCACATCCATTATCCTAACCTATTATTTTCTAACCTCTAAAAGCTTACACTTATAATCAGTGACGTTTCTTTCTTTCTTTGACTTACTGTAGCTCAAACGCTGGACAAATCAGAGCTCGCAGGTCTTATTGTTCTGCACAAGTCTTTTCCACACGTTCTGTTGAGTCGAGAGTGCTGCAGCCTCGTGTTCATTAGAGTAACAATAGCTCTTATGTGGAGTGGCCTGACCCTGACGCTCCACACTCCGAGGACCTGGAGTCAAAAGGAAATCACTCACACACAAAGAGAACTTGATTAAAATGGCGGCACAGGCGAAGTCAGACGTGGCTGTGCTTATTAGCAATTTACTCCAGTGGAAAGCATCGATTCTCAAACTGAGGGGCGGCGAATGATGTGAAGTTTGACCTTGAAAAAAGGTAGAGAAATATTAAAATAAGTACCACTGAGAACTATGACCCATGATGTTTCTGTAAATAGGACTTTCAATTTTGCTGCAGTCAACTTCTTTCACACATAGACATTTGTAAAGATCGCAATAATAAAGACCAAGACCTTTCCGAAACCACAGAGTCTCAAGACCAAGACCGAGATAAAGACCACTGGGGCTGAGATCAAGACAAGACTGTGACTTTCATAGGTCAAGACTGAGTTGAGACTAAGACTGCAGTCTATTGAGACCAAATCAAGACCACGTTTGTAACTTTATACAATGATCAGTGTCGACATGATCTTATTGTGCAGTGCTTTTTACAAATTGTGTCTGGAACGGGTCGCTGTGCTCCTGGTGCAAGTTTTAGCACTGGCAAGAAGCAAGAAGACACTAAAGAATGTCACTAAATGTCACTAAAGAATGTCACTAAAGAATGTCTCTAAAGTTCCCACTTTACCTAAAAAAGGTTTTGATTCCATATAGATCAACCAACAATTTAAGACTAAACAATTATTGTCACGTGTCCCTCAAATAAAGAAGGAATTTGGCCGCAGAGCTTTTAATTTTAAAGCCCCACACGACTGGAACAACTTACAATACTCAATTTGTTCAACTGCTTCAATTTATCTATTTAGATTTATTAAGATTATGTTTTTCAAAGTTTACAGATATTATGCTATAGCTTACAATTATGACGTTAGGAGTGAGGAGTTGTGTGTTTGTTGTTTTTATTTGTTATTTGTATTTTACTATACTGAGGTACCCCTTGCAATGAGATGTTTGATCTCTTTTTTTTATTTAAATCAATCAATCAATCAATCAATAAATAAATAAATAAATAAATAAATAAATAAATAAATAAATACATAACAAATAAATGAATGTTACAAGCAAAGTTGATAATCCAGGCATTGGTATTTTGAGGCAAAGTAGGAAATACGTAGATGTTTACTTTGCCTTGGCATTATATAGAATGGATTGTCAACTTTGCCCATGGGTGTCAAACTCAGGCACGGGGCCATATTCGGCCCTCAAGAAGATATAATGTGGCCCCTGAGCATGATATCAGATTATTATTTATAGTGGCCCCTTATATCGGTGAGATGTGACTATTAAATGTAATATGCACTGGAATGCAGCAAAAAGCAAACAATCTGTCCAAAGTTTTATTGCATTGAAATTATGTACAATATAATGTAATGTGACACAATATCATTCTGGATAGACAGTAAATGTGTTATATTAGCTTTATACAGCCCTATTGCACCATCGAGACAAAGACAAGACAGAGCCCAAATTTGTTTGAGTTAAACCTTAAAAGAGCAGTCCCGAGTACTACTACAGTATAGACTATTAGAGATTATGTAACAAAGTCCAGATTAGGTAAATATAAGATTGGACTGAAACAGAGCTAAACCAGGACTGGAACTCTCTCTCTGTGTCTTTCTCTTTATTTTGTTATTTGTATAGATATTTATTTAGTCATTCAGGTTTGATGTGGTTGATGGTCTTTATTTATAACAGGCAAAGGCGTCCATCATGAAGTATATTGTAAACCCAGCACTTTATGACAAAAAGAGACCTTATAAGATATGAATGCAGCCAAAAATGAAAGGACAAGGATATTTACAATGTGCCAAAGAACAAGAAGACAAAATGGACAGAATCAAACCCCTACTTCCTGATTTGCAGTCTGACCGCAGCTTTAAAATGAAAATGATAAACTGTGGTTGATCTAAACCTCCAGAGTACAATTTTACCTTTGACCAATCTTTTGTAGTTTCAAGGAAAACCTTCAGAATCACAGTGTAGCACCTGGTCATTTCCACCGGTCTTCAACAGTAATTTGCCCTGTTTTAGGCTGATTACTGACACTGAAAAGGAGCCACGTATTTCCTTGATTCTCTCACTTTTCTGAGCTGTGGCCCAGGCTGGATCATTGGTACAAAGCTTCTGCGTCTTTAACCAGTGAGTGACAGCGACTTCTTCTTCAGTCCTGTGAGAAAAACTGATTACAAAACCCTTTCTTAAGTCTTCACCAGCGTCGCTCAGCTCTGTGTGGATTATACAGACTTCTGCTGCGACACTGGACCCGCCCACTGCACAAACACCACCGTTATCAGCTCCGACACACACACACGAGTTAAAACGCACTCTCTGTCTTTGTGCCACGAAGCATCACACGCTTTGGATCTCCAGCACTGACGGCAGAAACAGTTAAAAAGATATTAGTCAGAAATACGGGCTGTTGTGCTATTGTTGCTACTCAGAGCTAATGTAAACAAAAGCACAAATTCACTCTCTTGCGATGCTTAACAACCTATAAATGTACCACCAATGTCCAAAGAAATCTGCATTTTGGCTGTTTTAGGCAATTTTCAAGCTATTTTTTATTTGACAAGCTCATTGCTGTAAAACTGTAACACTGGAACACACAACACTCAGAGAAAATATCACTCCGAGGACGACCGGAATGACAAATTATAATATCTTGTAGCGTTTTCATTTTGGGAAAACATATGTGGAGGAATTCTCGAACTCAAATTACATCTTGTTTAAGATGTTTTTTGCTAATTTCTTCATAAACTGCAGCTTACAACTAAGTGTAATTGTACAAATGTGTAGTTGCCCTCCCCTGACTGAAATAACATTGGCCTGCATAAATGAATCCTATTCTGAGCTCTATAAAGGGAATATTTGTTTATCAACGCGAGAGATGTGCACACACGGATCTAGAGCTGCCGCTGATTGACCTGGCTGTAGCAACAACTCGAACCAGGGCTGTTACATTGCATTGTGCATTACAAACAATACCACATACCTCAAACGTCCAAACAACCCTCGCCCCCAGACAACCCACATTACCCCACACTAACTACAAGTAGTGTATCTCTGTGCAAAAACCCAAGTTATGTTACTAAATCAATATTTGTGAATCAATTTCAACCCTTCGACTCGCACACGTTACGTTAAGATGAGTGAAAAAAACTGCAAGAAAAAACACAGTTTCAAGTTTCAGGAGCTAGACGATCGTCAGAACGGTTCATACCTGATCCCAATCAGTTAGCTCTCGTCCCATTTTGTTGTTTGTATCAAAGAAGTTTCCCCAGCCAACTAGATGGACAGAAAATCTTCTGCCGTGCCCTCTTTTCTTGGCAGCACATTTTTTGTTTAGCTGTGGTTAGCCTGTAGAATTCATTCACAGGTTTATTTTCTCTCTCCAAAGTGTTTAACTAAAATCATAATCAACCGATAATTTCTTAACTGGTTTAAGTTTGCCATAATGAACAAATGCTTCATAGTTTATGATCATAACGATGTGTTTTATAAAGGACTAGGCTATTAGTATTGCTCAATTAAGCGTTTGACAAGTCAGACTCAATCAGGCTTTAAAATATCATCTGTTGCTTATCCTTGAACGATTCCATCTTTTCTGTTCTGCTGTGGCGTCATGTGAGCTCCTGAAATCCTGGATCTAATCACACGGATCACTTATCTCCAAACTCCACATGCTAACTGAATGCTAGCCGCGCTGAATGCTAAGTGTGCTTCTCTGTGTGGAATCCCTGCACACATTTCTCCATTTTAATGACGTTTTGCTGGGCTATCACAGGTTTAAGAGCTGTGGCTAATCGCAGAGAGGCAGTCTGTCATTCCACTGTGGCTCCAGCCTCAGCTCACTACAAAGACTTAAGCCAATCCTCTGCTTCATGAGATCCACTCGCACAAGTTTGTGAAGAAAGCTCTGCCGCTAATGGTGGAGCTAAAGATGATTTCTCACAGCACAGACGAGAACGTGTTTGGATAATGCAGCTTTTGGGTTATATTTGAGGTAAACTGGCTAAAATGTTGCATCCAAGGACATGTTTTTACTCGGGATAATACAGTATGAAATTATCTGTATCCATAGCGACAAACATGTGATGGCACAAGTCCTGGTTACATGTTAGAACTGGGGATAAACAATGTAATTAAACACATGTTTCTTGACCTAGTTGTGTTTAGATTTGTTTGATCCCCAGCCTCAGTAATCACTCTGTTTCAAGCTTTGTGATTTTTTATTTTATACTTGCAGTTTAGCATCATAAATGAAGCCCTTAATATAAAATACCTTTTAGAGATAGTTTATCATTGAGCCAAACCTGGCTTGCTGCAGTGGTTAATCATCTCCATTTATATAGCATATTTCCACCTCAAAGCATTTTGCAATCAAGAGTTTACTTACCTAGGGGATCAAAGGAGGTGATCGATGTGTTTTGCCCATGGACACAGTGCCAATCCACTCTAGTTGCACAAACAAGTTAGGTTAAATTTCAAGTTCAGCTATCATCTTTTTGCTTTGCAAAATCAAAACAAAATGTATTTTTCTCTCTTAAACATATCGGTGGCAGAGCAGACAGTGCATGCCCTCCCCTCACAACAAGAAGGTTGAGGGTTCGACTCCCATCTGGTCTTTCTGCGTGGAGTATGTTTCTCCCTGTGTCTGGGTGTTTTCCTCTGGGCACTCTTGTTAACATGCAGGTGAGGGAATGCTTGGTGTTGGTCGGAGGTTGAGGCGCCTGGTGTTTAGGTGAATCACTTCTGCCCCAGTGCTGCAACTATCACTGCGTGTGGAGAGGTGTTAGTTTGTGAAGCACTTTGGAAGACATGTGTGTAAATGTGCTATAGAAATAACAACCCAGTCTCTGGAGAAAACGTAGATATACAACGAAATGTCAAAAACGTACAATAAGCACGTTTTTACGTCAGTATGTTCCGAAAAACCAAAACATAAAATAACCACAATTTTGGTTGAAGTCCCTTGGCGACGTTCTCTTTGGGTTCAACGAGTAAATCTTAACCTACCCTAAGCCCCAGCCCTAAACGTACCCATTTTACTAACTTAACACCTAAACCGCTAAACCCTTTGTGATTTGATAAATAACACTACCATGTCTTTAATTTCATTTCTGTTTTTATTTCCACCATGTCTTCGTTGACTCTGGTTCAGGTGTAGTTTGTGATTCTTGTGGCTCCAGCAGGACTTTCAGTACATAAAACCAATACTCTCCTCAGTGCAGTAAGAGCACAGGTCTATGATATTTACTCAACCCACCTGCATTATTATTTGGAGATTTTCTAAAAAAAAACTATTTTATTGACATGAGCATTGACAAGTGGATATGCTGGGTTCAGAGCACTTAGTTTTGTGCTGCTTCACTAGAGGAAAAAGAAACTACAGGAGACTTTTTCAAGCACAGCGCTGCTTCCGACCAACAAAGTAGAAATGAGGCGTTGGGTCTATAGCACCAATGGAGGTCCTCAGTTACACACTGCACAGCTTCGGTGTACATTTTTAATCTGTTTTTTAAGAAATACTCTGGTAACAGAGTATCTGTTTAAATGTTCATATCTGAGAAAAGCAATTCATAACGCCAATGTCACTGACAACTGATGTCTCTGGTATTTATTATTCTAAGAAATGACACAGGTGTGAGTTTAGTGTGAACTTTGAAGGCAAATCTTACCTCCAAAATCAATAAGTCTCTGACATTTCATCTACCAAAAGTCCTTAGCTGCTACATATGAGCTTTATTTATCAGAAGTTTGAGCATCCGTGTCACTCTTTTCACTTCTCCACTTGAAATTAAACCCAATTCAGTCAGAAAAACTAATGACTATGAACCGGGGGTTGAATTTGAATATAAAAGCTTTCGGATAATTTAACACTTTTGATCTAAAAATCCCCTCGGCGCCAAATTTCTGAGAACAAATCTATTCAACTCTCTCCTCTTGATTGACTTTTTTTCAAATGGGGCTTTTCAATTTGGAATTAATTTGAGCTGTTATCGTATCTGTGTGCTAAAAGCGTCCAGATGTGGGCTCGTTCGGCGTATCCTTCCTCCGCCGGGTTAAAGGCATTGTTTATGGGAGTCCCGCTAATGAAAACCCAACACAAAACGCCGTCATTATGAGCCGTCAAATCCCAATTAGAGAAAATGCAGCTCCCAGTTTGAACACCGTGATACAAATGAAGCAAGAGAAGATGTTTTTTCTCCTTTTTTCCACACTTATGTCAGTTCAACCCCTCCTCCCACGGGGAAGCCTGTTGACCTGCTAAAGAGCTGTGAAGGATGTGACATATCAAAGCCAAAGGGAGCTATCAGGTCTAGTATGAACATTTATCTCTCACGCTGTTACGGTGCAATCAGCTCCTAATGACGACGCAGAAGAATGGGCCTCATAATAAATACATGAGTGCACCAGACTGGTCCAGTGTCATAAATAAGGATGTTTGCACAAAGGATCGTTATGAACGTCACAACGTATCAGGAACTGTCTTTAATTGTGACTAAATAACGGAACATAATCGTTAAACAATTTGGTTTGTAGATATAATAAAGCAAAGCACAGAGATGAGTGAGAGCCGCAGGGTCTAAGGACAAAGATTAAAACAAACAGATGCTCTTCAAGAATCTGTGGAGAAAAGTAAGAGACACTGCTCTCTCACAGCACAGAGTAGTCAGAGGGGCTGTGGATTCCTTTAGTTGGAAGGAAGCAGCCCTGTCATTCCCCAATCGGAATCAGTGCCAAATTTGAGCCAAAAGTCACTGTGCGCACTCCCAGAAGCTTCTGCACAAGCGAATAAATGTTAATGTTTGACTATGTACCTACAAGGAACAAACAACACAGAATATGGTTTAACTTTTTAAATGTGCTTATTTTAAGTTAAATATGAGCTTAGCATTTGTGAAAACACAAAGAGGCTTTAGAATTAAACTGATTGTTTTTTATGAGAGTAGAAACTACAAGATTGTACGTGACTTTACCAAAAATTTAAATGATTCAACTTTCTTAATGGATGTTTTTGGTAATCTAAAGCTACAACTGACTGAATACATTTTAGTTGTTTCTGGTATTAAATAATGAGAATCCAGCTAAACACTAGCATGATGGACAATTGGGGAATAAAAAAAACCTTTTTCCTTCACAAATAATCAATCTCAGAAAGAGAGATGACAGCAGAGTCAGTGTGAGCTGTCCTCTGTGTGAAGACTGCATCAACACAGGATCAGAGCTGGACCGGGTTCAGTCTGAGTTTGGGCTCAGAGCTCCTGCTGCTAGCTGCAATAGAAATTAAAATGAGGAAATATTCAAATCAATCTTCCCTGAAATGCTAATTCTGCAGAAAACGGTCTAGACCAGTGTTCCCCAACCTGTTTTCTAGTAAGGACCGGTACAGTCACACTTTTCTTTTCCAGGGAACGGTCGAGGCTGAGTAGCATTAATAGCAACGGCGTAAAATGTATACAACTGATAAATGTGTATGTTTTTGGCTTTCTTTTTGTTTAAATGTGCTATCTTCTGGATTAAGTGGCTCTATGTTTCTTACAGTAGGGTCTTTTGGGCCATGTAGAAGAGAGAACCCGGATCAATGGTTGGAGATCCCTTCTCTATACTGTTTCTCAAACAGTGGTATGTGTCAACGTGTTCTCATGAACTTTGTGTAAATACCACGCCATGACAAATTGACGACACCCTCTACCTGTTTTGGTGTGCAATTACACACCTGTTTTTTCTGGCAATGTTGACGACAAACGCGCGTTTTTTTGGAGGTTAACGGCTAAGTTTAGGCTTGAGGCTTGGAGTTGGTAACGGGTTAGGATTAGGATTGTGTTAGTCTTCATGAAGGGTTAGGGTTAGGGTTAGGGTTAGAAATGAAATGAACTGGGACAGAAACACGTGAAATACACACACATAAAATAGAAATTGCGTTCATGTGACACGCTCTTTTAAATTGGAATTGACACGCTTATCTGTGAGAACAGGCTGTGTGTGTTGGTGGTATGCACTCACATTAACATTTTATTTCTTCTTTGAGTTATTTAAGATTCTGTGGCGTTGGTGTGATCATACTCAACACCTTGTTTTGCCATAATTTGGGCTTGGAACAGTTGAATATAAGATAACATTCAGAAAGTGTCTGAGGTGATTCCAGATTCATTCATAAGGCTCTGTTCAGGAGGAAGGTCGACATCACAGAATCATTATTAATTCATTGTCTCTGGGCTGAACCGCCTCATAACCTTTACTTCTCAGTCACCAAACCCTCCCACATCGTTAATGATTCAAACAGATTCTTCTTCACATGGAAAGCTCTGGAAATGTCACTCGCAAAAGCAGCCGGCATTAGTGATCAAAACACTCTCACTCTGAATCTGTTTAAGCGTTTAGAATCGTTATTTCTCTAGTAGCACTTGTGATTAGATTCTCACCTCAGACTGTCTGGGATGGAAGAGAAACTGTCTGTGTGAGGGTGTGTTTGCTGACATTTAACTTTGGCTAGAACAAAAACATTCATTGAGGCTTTTGTGCTGTGAGCTTGATTATGCGAATTCAGACAAAAGTATGAAATTTAGAAGAATTGGTGAATGTGTGATGCAACTGCTTGAAAAATACAGATGTAATTCACCTTATTACACTCTTCCCACTATTTCTTTCAGCATGTTTTTTATAGAAGGTCGTTAGCGTGTTAGCTTGTTTGTCTTGTAGTGCAATCTTAAATAGATACAACGATGGTTCCTTCCCACTTTTGCTTAATTCATTCATTTTTGCCCACCATCTAAAAGAAATCAAATGACAAGCTCCCTGACTCGTTAAAGATAAAATAAAATCAACTTATTTAAAGTCAAATCAAGCATTCTGGGAAAGATCAGAATCAGGTTTTACCCAGGATGTGCACTGAATACGAGTTTGGAGACTCGCAGAACTTACAAAGTGCTGAAGAATGCAGATGTGAGTTACGTGAATCCGCCTGGCTTTGGACAAAACTGGACCGCAGTTTTTGGTGTAAAAGCACTTTGCAAGAAACCCGCACATGTCCCAAACAAAACCTGCCTCGCAGTCAGTGTACATCACTCTGATTTTTTATTTATTTATTATTATTATTTAAGTTTATACAGGTTCCTAAAACTCATGTTTAATGAAAATAGCTTCAGCTTTTGAAGATGAATTGTTCGAGCCCAAAATATACCAAATACCAAACCAAACTGTGACACCAGATGTACTGCTTCTTATGTTTAGCAAAAAAGAAGAAGAAGAAGAAAAAAAAAAATTAGAATCAGTCAGACATCAGAGGTTAAAACTAGAGACTCAACTTCAGCCAATTGTCTATGCTCCAAAAGCATTTTGAAAAGGGATTACAAGCTTAAAAGCTTTCAAAAAGGCATTTTCTTTCTCAGTGTTTCTCTCCCAGCTAACAGCACCCATCGCCCTGCTTATCACATTTTTTTTTTTTTTAACTTTAGTTTCATATGATAAATCTCTTAAAATATTTTTTAAAATATATTTCATAGCTGTTCAGTTGCTCTTAATTGCATTAAAAGTGGTCATTCTAATTATAAACCTGCAATACAAAGGCATATATTTATCTAATAGCATCCATACACAGACAAACCTCAGCTAAACCAACAAACCTAACACTGTGATCATAACAGCATAGATGTGTGATTCTGGCTCACTGGAGTTAAACTCAATATGCAGACAGAAAAATAAGGCAAATAGAGCTCACTTAGTGGACTAGACCAGGGTTCCAAAACTTTTCACCCTGGGACCCCCCAAAATAACCATACAATCAACTTGCAACCCCCACAGCAATGAATATATATTTATGTAATACTTTTAAGTTACAAAACCGTCTAAATTAGTTTTAATTGAGTTCTGTGGTTCCCCACCGGACTAGACAAGCTATATTTCTGTTGTATTATTTCAGAAGGCACAAGCTATAAGCAAAATCAACTTTTTAGGTTTTAATCTTGTTCAAAAAATGTTTCCTCATCAAAAACGCGACTGGAGTTCTGTCTGTGAGATGATATTCTTTTAAAAACAAGTCCTGAATGTCCCCAACAGATCTCTGATTCCTCTGCACTGTTTTTGAGTCCACCCAACTTGTTTTGAGCATTTCTGCACCATTACCTCAACAGGCCTGTGTCATTTCCTTTTCAAACAGTAGCTGGAGCTCTTACTCAGCTCCTGATGTGGGAAGCACAAGCTTAATTAACTTATAGACTGCAATAAGTGTAAATTGAAGTAAGCAAATATGTGTGAAATAAAGAAAATCAAAAGATCGGTTCTCTCACTGGAGGAAAGTGAATAAGTGCTTAATGAAACAAAGACAACGTATGTGGTGCTACCAAATTGCCATGTGTTATTGAATAATATGAATATATACAATATTTACAAAAAAAAACAAAAACAACAACAAGTGATGTTGTAAATAGGAAAGCACGATAAGAGTTCATTAAAGGTGGTCAATCCCTCACGATAAGAGTTCATTAAAGATGGTAAATCCACGCAATAAGAGTTCATTAAAGGTGGTAAATCCTGCGCTTGAAGTTGAGTTTGGTATTTGTAATCCACAATACGAAAGAACGTTAAAGCGACTGTCCAGATCTCAATGTTTCGTAAAGAACAAACCGGATCGCGTTGGAGGTGGTGGCACGAGCGACACCAATGGCTATAGAGCCTCCTACCGCACACTGAAGTGTAGGTTGTCACAGGTCAACAGGTCTTAGCTGTGTTGCTGGCCCTTTGGTTAGCAGCAGCAGGTGACAGAAAAACAGTCCGTACCAAAACCTGGCCTGTACAAGAACATGCATGTATAAATAATCTGTGTACACAACAATAATTGCCTAATAAATAAATAAATAGCAATGAGTTCAATTGTAAGCATCTTGAATGTACATCATTATAGAAAAATAATTCTGCAGCACCATTTCTCTAATAATAAAGTGCATTGTGCTTAATCATGATTGCATATTATTAATATTAGAGCAGATAAATCATGATTAAAGATTGATCCAATGAATGAATGAACCAAATATTACGTTAGACCATGGCCATTCAATAAAGTAGTGAAAGCTAGTCACATTAGCACAAAGACATGTCAACAAAAGTGCAAAGTTTCTGCTTAAAACATTAGAGCAGCATCTTGGCATTAGCACCTTTAAATATAATGCAGTCGGGTGATAAACTGAATAAATAAGAGCTCATAATCATTTGAAATCACCACAAAAATCACAGTAGATGCGCTACCAATGCTATCGCCGGTTAGCATTAGCGCCGGCTAGCGTTAGCATTAGCATTAACACAAACACTCACCGATTCCATTAGTTTATGGCTTATGCACGGACCGGTCAGTGTCTCGCTCGCAGCGGAGGCATCTACAAAGGTTAGGGAGCACAACGTTTAGAAACGGATCAAACAGTTGTACAATAAGCGGTCTAAAATAGTGAAATAAGTTACCTGCAGCTCGCTCGCAGTCCTGCTAGCCACACACCTAACTACAGAGTGAGCGTCTGCTCTGTATATCCGGGTAGAAGCGGCGCAAAGTCTCGGGAGCTAACTTAAACTCTCGTGAGATTTAGGAGGACAGAGAAATAACAGCGGCAGCTCAACCGGGGGATAAAGGAGAACCTTTACACATATATTATTGCATATATTAAAATATAGACCTGGGTTACACCCTCCCCCCTTTAATCCATGCCCGTCTCGTGGCATGTTGAGACGACAAAAGCAGGTTAACTAATTTTGGGGTCAATGTCTGCTACCGCGGCGCGGTTTAGAGCGTCAGCGTAAGCATTTGAAAGACTTTGAAATAAGGTTTGTACGACTGAGATCAGAGGGTTACCTAACTTCGAGTACCGTAAACGATTAGGTGGAACCCGCTGACGGCCTGAACGGCGTAACGTAACATCATCAGCTATCTCAGGAGTCGTAGCTATATGATTGGGACTAGCGGATTCTACAGCTATCCCTGATAGATCAGGATCTGAGCTCACAGGTTCAGGATCTACAGACAACTCTGGTTGATCTTCAGCAACTGGCAACATTTCTTCAGCCACTTCTTCCACAGGTACATTGCTCTGGGACTCACTTGGATCTTCAGGCTGACCGATAGACTCAGGTAAGTTCTCATCTTCAGCAGCACTTTCAGCAGGAACTACAGGTTGAGCATTTTCCAAGGGACACACAGTTTCTGGAGCTTGGCTGATCTCTGGAGGAGACTCAACAGGGAGCTCTTGGGTTGTTTGTACCCTGCCGACGGCTGGTTCGATTGGAAGTGGTGAGAAAGAAATAGTTGCTGGTTCAGGGACTAGGTTGCGTGGGGAACACACACTTGACTCTGAGGACTTGGCTGGAACAGGAGGTCTGAAGAAAAGAATCTCCTCGTCTTCAGAGGAGTAAACATCAGCCGGCTCGGGCAATGGTTGACTTCGCGTTTGAGGCCTTTGAGCAGGAGCAGGGGGTGAACTCTCCCGGTGAGTAACAGCTGGGAGAAACCCACAGGGAAGAAGCAGATCTCGGTGAAGGGTACGTGTGGGCCCATCTTTAGACTCTGGCTTCACTGTATATACGGGAAGATCTCCAGCACATTTAATCACGACGTACACTTCAGGTTCCCACTTGTCCTCTAGTTTGTGTTTTCCTCGAATCCGAACATTACGAATGAGCACTCGATCTCCAACTTCCAGTTTGCATGGAGTCACTCGTCGGTCAAAACGGGCCTTGTTCCGTTCAGACGACTTCAATGCATTGCGAGAGGCTAATTCATAACTCTCTTCCAGACGGGTTTTCAAGTTCTTGACGTACTCTGTGTGTGATGTAGCAGGTTTGTCACGAACAGGCAGACCAAAGGCTAGGTCGACAGGGAGCCGTGGGGTCCTGCCAAACATGAGCTCATAAGGCGTGAACCCAGTCACCTCATTACGTGTGCAGTTGTAGGCGTGCACGAGGGGCTTCACGTACTCCCGCCACTTGGTCTTCTGCTTCTGGTCAAGAGTGCCCAGCATGTTTAACAGCGTCCGATTAAAACGTTCAACTGGGTTACCCCGAGGATGGTATGGAGTGGTATGGCTCTTTTTCATCCCAGTCAGTTCACAGAGTTCTCGAATCAACTTCGATTCAAAGTCGGGACCCTGATCAGTGTGGAGACGTTCTGGGACACCAAAGTTCGCAATAAAATCGTTCCATAGGCATCTTGCAACCGTTCGCGCTTTCTGGTTTGGAGTTGGAATCGCCATGGCGAACTTGGTAAAATGATCAGTCAACACCAAAACATCTTTCGTGTTGCTGCTGTCCGGTTCAATTGACAGGAAGTCCATACAGAGCAATTCAAGAGGTCTTGTGGTCTTGATGCTCACCAGGGGAGCTGCTTTTTCTGGTGCAGACTTCCGCCGAACACAGCGACCACAAGTGCGGATCTTCTTCTCCACATCTGCAGCCATTCGGGGCCAGAAAAACCTCTGTCTGGTCAGGTCCAACGTCCTCTCCACACCCATGTGGCCCATATGATCGTGGAGGCTTGTGAGAACAGAAAATCGAAGATCAGGAGGCAAAACAAGCTGTAAGTTGGCGTGACCATCTTCCATCCTTCTTCTGAAGAGAACTCCATCCCTCATCTCCAACTTGGGCAGTTCTCGGAGTAGCAACGGCAACTCTGGAAACTCCTTCCGCAGGATGGGCGCAACAGACTCCCCGGTCTCCAGCTGCCGGACCACTTCACGGATAGCTGGATCTGCTTGCTGACGGTCTCGTAGATCGGTCTGTGACAACTCTGGAAGTTCTGGAAGGCCGTGCAGATCTTCAGAGGAGAAACAGTCAGGAATAGCCTGTGCGTGCAGAGAGAGAGATTCTGCTAAAGTGACTTGAAGATGGTCGACGTCAGCAGATGATCTTCGCTGGAGAGATGTCTCGCAGATGGTGTTCACGATCTCTGGCGACAGCTCCTCCTCATCCTCAGTCTTGGCAACACGCTGCTCGAGGAACTGCTGGATGAGGCCTTGCTCCTTCTGAGAGAGATCGTCATCAGGACAAGAATGTGGCCGTCTCGACAGTCCATCGGCGTCATGGTTGTGACGACCTGCCCGGTACTGCAGCTTGAAAGAATAAGCCGAAAGAGCAGCCAGCCAGCGGTGACTGGTGGCATCCAATCGTGCAGAGGTGAGAACATACGTCAACGGATTACTGTCTGTGACGACAGTAAAGTTTGCTCCGTAGAGGTAGTCATGGAATTTCTCAACTACACTCCACTTAAGCGCCAGAAATTCCAACTTGTGAGCCGGATAGCGGGACTCACTGTGCGACAATCCTCGGCTCGCATAAGCAATGACTCGGAGCTGTCCATCTTGTTCTTGATACAGAGCGGCTCCCAGTCCGGTCGTGCTCGCGTCTGTGTGAAGAATATATGGTAGTTTGGGGTTAGCAAACCCAAGGACAGGTGCCGACGTTAACTTGTCGATCAAAACTTCAAAAGCCTTTTGACAGTCCACTGTCCATCGTTCTCCAAAGGGTTCCTTAGCAGAAAGGTAAGTAGTGGACAGTTTCCTCCCTTTGGCTGACTTCCGTGCTGGGGCGTAGCCTTTCGTGAGGTCGTTTAGCGGCTTTGTGAAAGAAGCATAGTCTTTGATAAATCTTCTGTAATAGCCGGCAAACCCTAGGAAGGAGCGCAGCTCTCGGAGATTTGTAGGAATCGGCCAGGATTTCAGGGCTTCAATTTTTCCTGGGTCGGTCTCTACGCCCTTCTCGGAAACAATGTGTCCAAGGTACTTCACTGAAGACTGGAAAAAGAGACATTTTTCAGGTGACAGTTTAAGTCCGTAGTCACGCAGACGGGTAAGTACTTGTAACAGTCGCCTCTCGTGTTCCTCCAGCGTGTCCGAAAATATGATGATGTCGTCGAGAAACACCAACACTTCTTTTAAATGGAGATCCCCCATACAGCGCTCCATTAATCTCTGGAACGTGCTAGGTGCGTTTGTCACGCCCTGCGGCATCCGGTTGAATTCCCAGAATCCTATGGGGGTCACGAAAGCGGTTTTCGGCTTATCTTCCTCATTCATGGCAATCTGATAGTAACCAGACTTCAGGTCCAATACAGTGAACCATTTGGATCCTGAAAGAGCCGAAAAGGATTCTTCTGGATTTGGCAGTGCATAGGCATCCTTCACGGTCTGAAGATTTAATTTCCGGAAGTCTATGCAAAGCCGGACATCCCCATTCTTCTTCCGGACGACCACTATGGAGAGGAAAAAGGCGATTCTGACTCTCTAATCACTCCAGCTTCCAGAAGATCTCTGAGATGGCTTCGGACCGCCTCGATGTCATGAGGATGGATGGGTCGTGCACGATGTTTAAAAGGCGTCTCGTCATGAAGCTTGATGTGATGACGAACTTTATCTGTGCAGCCAAAATCCAGATCATTCTGAGAGAAGACTTCTGGCATCTGATTGAGTGTGTGAATGATGCGATCTTTCCATTCAGCTGTATCGGCGAATTGCCAAAATTGAACTGAAGCGGAGTGACAGTGGAATTTGCAGCAGTGGTGGTTTGCTGAGTCAGAATGCTGCAGCTTCTCCCATGTTGGCGATGACAGTGAGCGGTGGAATCAGCGCGTCCTGTTCGAACTCATTTGTTATCACAACAGGGACTTTGTAAGGTGCACGCTGAGGAATGGAGGACAAACAACTCTGGACACACAGTCCACCAGGCAGAGGAGTGGACGGGTGCTCGATGAGTGCATACTGTGTTGCAGACTGGATCTTAACGTCAGCTGAACCCTCCAAAACAACAGTGCGACCAGCAGGTACAGTTTGTGGCATTCTGCCGCTCAACCGTATCACTCCAACACTCCCCTCTTGGCTGTAGCGGTGGCGTAGCGCAAGGAGTTTGAGCACAGCGCAATAACCCTGCGAAGTCGGCTGTGAGTGGTGCAGTCACTCTGAAGGTACTGGGCATACAAGGGCTCTAGCGTATTCATTCCGATCAAAACTGGTGCTGGACTCTCATTGGGTACAACCAAGCAAGTGTAGGTACCGTGATCTCTGAACCCAAAAAGTCTTTGGAAAAGGTGATCGGCACTTCCACGTATCCCAGATACGGTACAGTCTGACCTGCAGCCCCTCGACGTGGAGGAGATCATCAAGTGGCTTGACAGGTTGGTCTGACAGAGTGAGTTATAAAATGAAGATGGGATCGTGGTGACCTGCGAGCCTGTGTCCAAAAGACAAGAACAACTCCGGCCCGCGATCTGCACCAGTGCTGTACACTTTGAGCCCACAAGTCCATGAGGTAGCGAGAGACAGATGACTTTGACTGTGAAACTTCCGCACATTGAACAGTTTTGTCTGAGGGACATTTCTGGTCCTCTCCAGTCCCTGTTCGCCCCTTAACAGGAACTGTTTAGTTTAACTTTTTTGTTACCAGAGAAGTTGCTTTTTGGCTGGAATGTTTTGTTGTACTGCTTTTTCTTGTGCGCAACCAGGGCAGAGTTCGGCTCATTGGTGCACTCCGGACGAATATGGCCGTCTTCACCACAACGAAAGCAAAACCCAGCTCTCGGATGTGATGATGTGGGTTTGCGTGGAAACTGCTTGCGTTTCAAAGTAGTTGGAGGTTCAGACGAGAAGGTGGAGGAACTTTGCCCGGACTGATTGGCAGTTAATAGAGCCAGTTGTTTTGGACATCGGCTAGCTGCTGTGCCAACTGCTGTGTGACCGAGGTGAGTGCTGCTATAGCCCCTTTCTCTTCATTTTCAGGGTGAGCAAATTGAGCGTGGGCGGCGACTTTTTGTTTGGCCGAACCCAAATGCTGCTTCATGCGAAGACTTTTAGTTGCTTCACCATCTTCTTCGGTTCGCAACAACAGCAGAAAATCAGCAAAAGAGGGTGGGTTAACCTTCTTTTGTTTAAGTTGCAACTCTGAAATCAGAGTATTGTCCCAGCAGCCGCGACAAAATTGACTGAGCAGATGTTTATTCATGTCTTTTTCCAGAACTCCTCCTCTCTTGACAGCCAAATGCAGTGCACATTGCAGACGTTGAAGGTAAGCAGACGGACGTTCTCCTGGATTTTGAAAAGTATCCATAAACTTGGCAAACAGCTCTTCACCATCCTGCACTGTCCCATACGCAGAGTCCAAGATTTGTAAATAGACAGAAGGCAGAGAGTCAGGACTTATGTGTCGGATCATATCTGCAGCTGGTGGAAGCAGGCTATCGACAATGCGCCTCGAACGATGCAGGTCTGAACTGCTGGATCAGTTAACAAAAGATCCACCCCAGTTCGCCAGGTGTCATAATCTGCCTCGTGTGACGGTCTGGGGGTTCGTCCTGAGAAAGCCCTGAGTCTCTGTGCAGACAGATGGTGAGCTGGAGCATCCTCANGTGTTTCTGATGCAGATATAAAATCAGCCTTTTTTCTGGAGCATAAATAATCTTGAATAAATCCAGTAGTTTGACTTCCTCTGACACTTTGAAGAGGACGTTTCTAGACTCGCTGCATGTGCCGTTCTCCTCAGAGTCCTAGTCCAGTAGGATCAGCTTTTCTTCACTTTAAAGATCAAATATCTGATCTAAACTTACTCAACTGTGTTTTTAGTCCAAGATGTTTTGTCTGTAATCTGCTTGAAAAGAAAGCCGGCCTCCAGAATCAGCTGTGAACGTAAAACAATGTGTTTTTTGTTTAATAAAAGCAAAGAGCACATGTATTTCCCTGATCATGTGACCTCCTCTGGGTCCTCACACTGTTCTTCCATCTGCTGGTGAATCTGTGAAACTGCATCGTGTATTTGACTGTAGACAAAGTCAGCACGAGCATCAGAGAGCCCGGCATCGCTGCAGATAAAAATAAGTCCAGTGACGAAATATTCATCCTTGGCAGGCTACGGTTGGCCAATTCCAATACTAAATTTTAAACATTTTGTCAGTCGATACGATGACCAGATGAAAACCAGCCAAAAGAGGACATCACCTCTGTTTAAGTGGGACAAAGGGTGTCTGTGAGGGACATTTTCCAGATGAAAAGTGATAAAATAAAGGCTAAATAAGATTGCATAGACTTATGTTTTGCAAAGATCTGTGCACGTCTGTTATTTCCCAACATTAAGAAAATTTACTTTTTTTAGCAGTGCAGCTATGGAAACACATTACTACATATTACACCTATAGTCATCTTTGAACATAAAAAGAAGTAAGTCTATAATAAGTAAGTCTATAATATAATACACTTTCTAAGCCTTGCGAGAGTTGTTTAAGTCCTGGTCACCCTACAGACAGTTGCAGTAAATTGAGTTTTGATTGACAGTTTGTATCAAATGTTATGTGTTATGTTATGTTGGGAAGTACTTTGTAACTGGTGTTTAGAAAAGTGCTGTATAAATAAAGTTTTATTATTATTTTTATTATTATTAAAAAAGCAGATTTTCACACAGATGAGTTCCCAATTAGATTTTTATCACAATATTGCCTAGCCTTAAGAATGTTTCAAAGTATAGTTTTAACTTCCTACTTCAATTGAATGGAGCTTTTTACAATAAAGAAGCAGGGCTTACAGTTTTAGATAAACTTTGTGATCTGCCACAGTTAGACACTAAATACTCATAAAAAACACAATACGTCTCCTTTAAACCAAAGACCATGGCGTTATGTAAGTTCTATAAATGCCTGAGGCGACTTTATAAATAACCTGCCTTTGTCCTTATTTGCAGAACGGCTACACTCCGCTGCACATCGCTGCCAAACAGAACCAGATGGAGGTGGCCAGTTGTCTCCTCCAGAACGGAGCTTCGCCTAACTCTGAGTCTCTCCAGGGAATCACACCTCTGCACCTGGCGTCGCAGGAGGGCCGGCCCGACATGGTGGCTCTGCTCATCTCCAAACAGGCCAATGTCAACCTGGGGAACAAGGTACTGTGGGCGAGTTTAGGGCTGGGGATATGGTAAAGTTTACTAAGATATTGTATGTTTATTGTAAGATATTTGACCTTAACCACACGTCATCCACACAAGTTTCAGTATTATAAAAACAAACATTTATGAAACCAGGCTTTAGGGTGAGAAGATTTCCGGATTACCGTCTCCGCAATTAAGCTGTATTCGCAACCTTTTTTTGTTACGTCTCATCTGCAGAATGTACTGACGTTTATATGATGTTCACTGCAATAATCTGGCATCTCGTTGCATCATAAACACAGAAGACACGGAAAAGTCCACTACAGCTCCAAATTAATTCTTCCGCTTTTAATAAATTGCAGCCCCATGATTCTGCTCCTAAGACTGGCCTGTGATTTAGTCTTCCAGATCAACGTCTTTTGTTGATACTGAATTTTCTTACTTCCAGGGTCCAGTGTGTTTTGTGAATAGACAGTTGTCACCTCCTTCCATTTCTAACACCGGATCTCCCCAGGGTTGTGTCCTTTCGTCTCTCCTTTTCATACTGTACACAGATCCTCAGAGGAGAACAGATTTCTTGTCCTATGACAGTTTTGGTGACATTTGTTTTTTGGATCTGAAGCAGAGAATCTACGGCACCTGCTGAAGAAGTTAAACTCTTTTAATGTAAATCAAAATAACTTTTTTTCATTTCTTTGTTGGTTTTGTGGCTTGTCTTTAAAGGACAGAAACAAACTTCAGAGCATTGTAAAGACGTGCTCTAAGATAACTGGAGTCAAACTTAAGGACTTAAACTCTCTGTGGAGCTTACACTCTCTGTGGGAGGAGCTTATACTCTTTATGGGAGGAGCTTAGACTCTATGTGGGAGTAAAGCCTAAAGCATCCTGGTTCAGCCTCAACTCCCCTTGACTTCAAACTTTGTCAAGAAGCTTTCAGGGCGTCGGTTTTGCACTTTTTCCAGTTCTTTCGTAGCCAGGCTGGCACACCTAGTGTCCCCACTCAATTTCATTTCACTCCAGCTCTAGCTCAGGTATCGCAGGACTGTAGACGGTTCCCAAAAAGCAGGAAGTACGGTTGTTCAATCAGCAGCAGAGTGAAATGAAATCAACTAGCTTGAGTTGAAATAACAGACTGTATGTGTTCTCCTCTTTTGACCTTGTGTCAAATATTAACTTTGAATATGATTTTGTAACTTTTAATTTGCAAGTTTACCACAAAGAAACAATAATAATCACTGACACCTGTGTATGCTCTACTTCCTGGACGACTAAACGACAAAAAAGCAGTGATTTGTTAAATCTAAAACAAAAGGGGCCCAGCTACTGTGAAGAGAACGAACCCCAATGATGCGATATCACACGGTTTCCCCGAAGTGACATGAAACCGGCTGATGCATCAGGCTAGTTCTTTTGTGACCTTGAATTTTAATGATAATTGTATTTAAGTGTATTTATCTGTATTAAAACTGTTGTGTGCTTATGGAGGTGGACTCAGTGATTGTTTTGAAACCGTGGAATGGACTGACACATTGTGTGTTGTGCTCATGTGTGAACTCTTTTGAGGAAGGCTGCAAATGAATATAATATACACGTTTTGTTCCTCCAGAGTGGACTGACGCCGCTCCATCTGGTGGCTCAGGAGGGTCACGTGGGAATCGCAGACGCACTGGTCAAACACGGAGCCTCTGTGTACGCCGCGTCTCGGGTGAGTAAAGCTCAGCGTCGTCTCGTCAGTGCAGACACAGAAAAACTACATCCACAAAGCTAACATGCTCTGAAGTTTAATCTGCTCCTACCACAGTCGTGTCATTGTGCTGTTTCATTAAATAAAGTTATACTTCCTCAAAATAATGTGATGTTCAAATCCCTCCGTTTGTGTCCTCCAGATGGGCTACACGCCGCTTCATGTGGCCTGTCACTACGGCAACATCAAAATGGTGAAGTTTCTTCTTCAGCAGCAAGCACATGTGAACAGCAAGACCAGGGTGAGTTACCGACACAGCAGTTTCATCTGGGATCAGGAGAGTGGAGAAAAGTCCACTTCAGTATTAAAGGTATACTACACGAGTGGCGAAGTTTTAGAACAAGGCAGCCATCTTCTACCTTTAGTGGCACTGTACTAGTCTGTATTACTCAACTGAAAACAAATCTTAAAAGTTTCTTGTTGACACATCGTTATTTTCTGCAAAATGTTTTCTGAGGTGAGAAAATTAAGTTACTATGAAAATGTAGGCTGACTCTTTTGTTTGCTATTTTTGACTGATTGACCAGTTTGCAAACTCAAAAAGTTAGACCAGGAAAGTTACATTACCCTGGATGTACACTAAGGCCCTGTCCCAATATCCACCCTTCCACCCTTGTGGCCCTCAGAAGCGCGTTCCCGCTGTGGGGTGGTAGTGCGTAGGACGTCCCAATTGTCACAAACGGCCTTTAGCCCCGCCCACTTCACACACTTTATCTGCACTTCAGCGAAGCCCGCATGGAAGCGGACTTGGCTGAAGTGTATTACCCAGAGTTCTTTGCTGCTTGTAGAAAAATGACGATGTCAGTTAGTTTGATTTTATTTAGGTTGTGTAATAATTGTACAGTTGTAATTTTGTTTAGTAACTATCAAACTGTACTCAGTATGATTTATTATTAATGAAAAAATAAATTAAATAAAAAAGTTCGTTTGACCATCAGAGCGCAAGCTCTCTCTCTCTCTCTTAAAGTGACAGTAATGTAAAAATAGAACAAACATTAAATAATATCCAGAAATCAAAATAAATACAATCAAATGAATTTTAGTGATTAATACAGCTCAAATATGTATGTCTGAATGTAATATATGTAAAACAAAAATATAATATTAACAAAATAACAACACTTTTAATAGAAACACAGGCATAAATCCACTGACATCCACAGCACTGCTCTTATTTGTTTTAGGCAAAATCAGTAAATGATCCAAACTAAAGTGAGCTGTGGCAGCAGTTTAATAACACAGCTGTTTTACTTGATCACATCAAGTGAAGTGTGGACTGTCCCGTTTACCTGTCCTGCACACTTGTGCAAGTGCACACTTGGCGCACTTTCAGAAAATGCACACTTCAGTGAAGTGTGTAGTGTGTAGTGTGAATATTGGGACAGGGCCTTCGTGCGAGTTCGGTGTGACGTGGGTCCCGCAAAATGTAGAAAGTGCTTAAAACCAATGCGCCCATGTACACTGACCTCCGAGGAGGGCAGATGCAAGTGCGAAAGGAGTGTGGGTCACCAGAAGGAATCTGCATGAAGTCTATTTTTCCTGGAGACTGCAGCGATCTGGTGCCGCTTTCAGTTCATTATATGAGCGTTTTCGAAGGAATTTACTTGAATCTTTTGGCTTTGGATGAAATCAGACTGTTCCACCAACGTCAACAGGCACTTTGCAAGAAACCCGCACGTGTCCCAAACCAAACCTGCCTCGCAGTACACCCAGCGTTAGAGCTTTTGGTATTTATAATGTCTATCTTACCTTCTAATAAAAAATAATCACCAGCGTCCGATTGATCTGCCGCACAGTTCAGAGATTCCTTCATTTATCAAAAGCCTGATCGAGGATCTTACGCTTTGCCCTTGGAGCAGCACTTGTTCTGTTATGATCTGTCTTCACTGTGTTGTGTGGATTGCAACACTAAATAGCTAGATATTTACTTGTTGCGTGCTGTGTTATACCTCCCGTACACAGGCAAGTTCGGTCCGAGACGTGTCCGAGTTTCTTGCACATCGCCTTATACACCAGCTCCAGTCCACTGTTGCCCAAAGCCACGCGTATTCACGTGGATTACCATGAGAATGCTCATTTTATGACTTGAATGTCGCATCAGACCGCTGCGACCTCAGACAAATATAGATTCTCTACAGATTCTTTCCGCACACTCGCGCAGCTCTCGGACGTGTGCTCGCACTGCACCGAGGTCTGTGTACAAGGACACATTGGTTTTAAGCACTTTCTATGTCTTGGGTAACAGCACAACAAGGAGTTTGAGCAAAAAACATGCAAATAATGACACTAATACAGTCCCTTCCATCTAACTAGCGCAGGAGAATTCAGCCTGAGTCACTTACATGTAACAGACTGTCTGTTCTTATAGAGGCAAACTCGGAGAATTTACAAAACATCCAGGAAGAGCCAATGAACTGTAATTTGATATATCACAACTTTGAGCATTTTAGCTTTTGCGATGCATCTTTAAGGAACAGGCTTGATATGTGGGACAGACACAGCCTAATATTGTTTTAGTCAGTTGATATAGTAGTATAGTAGTTATTTTTTTGTGTCAGGATCACCTAAAAGCTGTTTTTCGAACTTTCGTGTTTAGTTTGGTGTGAGAGTCCTTGTGGTAAATATTTATCATATTTCTACGAATGGTAAAAAAAATAGACAAATAAAAGTTGAAAATTGCAGGAAGTAATCTGAGTTCTAAAATCTAAAGACGATCGACACAGTTTCCTGGAGTTAAAAGTGTTTCATGATACGTCTGTGTCATTTATGTCGATTTTGGTCCAGATTTTGCACTGTGGTTGCTAGGTAACAGTTGTGGAATTACCTCTACATGTCATATTTACTGGACAAAAGACAATTATAACCACCAAAACAAGCAAAATGTTTTGTGAAATCTGAACTATTATCACTGTGTTTTGCTGAAAATGTATCTTATGATTATATTGTGACTTGAATAATCAGGATAATGTATTGACCTGATAATCTCACCATCCCTCTTGAAGACTGAAGACTTCGGTGTGTGTGTTTTACAGATGGGCTACACTCCTCTGCACCAGGCCGCTCAGCAGGGACACACTGACATTGTGACTTTACTGTTGAAACATGGAGCTCAGCCAAACGAGATCACTTCAGTAAGACTTTCCCTACAAGTGTCCTGAGCTTTCTGGTTCATAATGGTAAATGTGTGTTTATTATCTGCTCAGAATGGGACGTCACCTCTGGGCATCGCCAAGAGACTGGGATATATCTCTGTCATAGACGTCCTCAAACTGGTGACGGAAGAGTCTGTTTCTATGGTGAGAAGCTCGGCGTTTAATGTAAATGTGACATAAAGCTCAGGATCAAATGTCCAATAGTTTACGTAACTGCAAAATAGGCCTAATGTTCCTTGAAAAAAAAAACTAGTAAAGCCTAAAAATGTTGTTTAAAAATTTGACAAAATGACAACAAGAACATTTAATGCACTATATCTCACTTCACTATAGCTGTGGTTTTCAACAATTTCATCTGCAATCTCCAATAAAAGTTACTGCAGTATCAGCTATGATGTGGTCGCTGTATCGCATCGTTCTGCAGGGTTGCTCAGGCACTCTCTAAGAAACAGGATGAGAAGCTTACTCGAAATAGAGCCGCTTGTTGAGGAAACTTTTTTTTTTTAATTCCTCCTGGTCAAACATAAACCCAGGACAGGGTGGAGGGACTATGTCTTTGGACTGGCCTGGGAGCCTGAGCTGGAGAAAGTGCAGGTGGACAGGAAAGTCTGGGCCTTCCTGCTCAGACTGCATCTTAAACTTGACTTTGGATAACGTGGAAGAAAACGGATGTATAGATGACCTGTTGACCTCCTTGGGTTTGGCCTTGTCGTGGCGATGGTGTTTGTGTCTTTCGAGGACACTGGAGAGCGGTACCGTCGGGAGCTGCTCCTGGTAGGGTCACCCATGGCGGGCCGGTCTCCAGGATAGGTTCCAGACAGACCCCAGTGTGTCGGTACGCTGTAAGGTGGCACCACCACCAACCGACTATCCTGCAGAGGGCTAACAACCCACCCAGGAGAAATCTTTTGTTACAAAACTGACCAGAGAATGGACTGCCCAAAACGGTGATGAACTGGCTCAATGACTTTTGCAAACCGACGTTCACTGCCATATTGACTGTTGGCTTTAGCTTTTTGGACGGTGCTCAAAAGGCTTTCAGACATACACATGTATGTCTTAATTAACTTATAGACTGCAATAAGTGTAAATTGAAGTAAGCAAATATGTGTGAAATAAAGAAAATCAAAAGATCGGTTCTCTCACTGGAGGAAAGTGAATGAGTGTTTAAAGAAAACAAGGACAACGTATGTGGTGCTACCAAATTACCATGTGTTATTGAATAATATGAATATATACAATATTTACAAAAAAAACAAAAACAACAAGTGATGTTGTAAATAGGAAAGCACGATAAGAGTTCATTAAAGGTGGTTAATCCCTCACGATAAGAGTTCATTAAAGATGGTAAATCCTGCGCTTGAAGTTGAGTTTGGTATTTGTAATCCACAATACGAAAGAACGTTAAAGCGACTGTCCAGATCTCAATGTTTCGTAAAGAACAAACCGGATCGCGTTGGAGGTGGTGGCACGAGCGACACCAATGGCTATAGAGCCTCCTACCGCACACTGAAGTGTAGGTTGTCACAGGTCAACAGGTCTTAGCTGTGTTGCTGGCCCTTTGGTTAGCAGCAGCAGGTGACAGAAAAACAGTCCGTACCAAAACCTGGCCTGTACAAGAACATGCATGTATAAATAATCTGTGTACACAACAATAATTGCCTAATAAATAAATAAATAGCAATGAGTTCAAGTTGTAAGCATCTTAAATGTACATCATTATAGAAAAATAATTCTGCAGCACCATTTCTCTAATAATAAAGTGCATTGTGCTTAATCATAATTGCATATTATTAATATTAGAGCAGATAAATCATGATTAAAGATTGATCCAATGAATGAATGAACCAAATATTACGTTAGACCATGGCCATTCAATAAAGTAGTGAAAGCTAGTCACATTAGCACAAAGACATGTCAACAAAAGTGCAAAGTTTCTGCTTAAAACATTAGAGCAGCATCTTGGCATTAGCACCTTTAAATATAATGCAGTCGGGTGATAAACTGAATAAATAAGAGCTCATAATCATTTGAAATCACCACAAAAATCACAGTAGATGCGCTACCAATGCTATCGCCGGCTAGCGTTAGCATTAGCATTAACACAAACACTCACCGATTCCATTAGTTTATGGCTTATGCACGGACCGGTCAGTGTCTCGCTCGCAGCGGAGGCATCTACAAAGGTTAGGGAGCACAACGTTTAGAAACGGATCAAACAGTTGTACAATAAGCGGTCTAAAATAGTGAAATAAGTTACCTGCAGCTCGCTCGCAGTCCTGCTAGCCACACACCTAACTACAGAGTGAGCGTCTGCTCTGTATATCCGGGTAGAAGCGGCGCAAAGTCTCGGGAGCTAACTTAAACTCTCGCGAGATTTAGGAGGACAGAGAAATAACAGCGGCAGCTCAACCGGGGGATAAAGGAGAACCTTTACACATATATTATTGCATATATTAAAATATAGACCTGGGTTACACCCTCCCCCTTTAATCCATGCCCGTCTCGTGGCATGTTGAGACGACAAAAGCAGGTTAACTAATTTTGGGGTCAATGTCTGCTACCGCGGCGCGGTTTAGAGCGTCAGCGTAAGCATTTGAAAGACTTTGAAATAAGGTTTGTACGACTGAGATCAGAGGGTTACCTAACTTCGAGTACCGTAAACGATTAGGTGGAACCCGCTGACGGCCTGAACGGCGTAACGTAACATCATCAGCTATCTCAGGAGTCGTAGCTATATGATTGGGACTAGCGGATTCTACAGCTATCCCTGATAGATCAGGATCTGAGCTCACAGGTTCAGGATCTACAGGCAACTCTGGTTGATCTTCAGCAACTGGCAACATTTCTTCAGCCACTTCTTCCACAGGTACATTGCTCTGGGAGTCACTTGGATCTTCAGGCTGACCGATAGACTCAGGTAAGTTCTCATCTTCAGCAGCACTTTCAGCAGGAACTACAGGTTGAGCATTTTCCAAGGGACACACAGTTTCTGGAGCTTGGCTGATCTCTGGAGTAGACTCAACAGGGAGCTCTTGGGTTGTTTGTACCCTGCCGACGGCTGGTTCGATTGGAAGTGGTGAAAAAGAAATAGTTGCTGGTTCAGGGACTAGGTTGCGTGGGGAACACACACTTGACTCTGAGGACTTGGCTGGAACAGGAGGTCTGAAGAAAAGAATCTCCTCGTCTTCAGAGGAGTAAACATCAGCCGGCTCGGGCAATGGTTGACTTCGCGTTTGAGGCCTTTGAACAGGAGCAGGGGATGAACTCTCCCGGTGAGTAACAGCTGGGAGAAACCCACAGGGAAGAAGCAGATCTCGGTGAAGGGTACGTGTGGGCCCATCTTTAGACTCTGGCTTCACTGTATACACGGGAAGATCTCCAGCACATTTAATCACGACGTACACTTCAGGTTCCCACTTGTCCTCTAGTTTGTGTTTTCCTCGAATCCGAACATTACGAATGAGCACTCGATCTCCAACTTCCAGTTTGCATGGAGTCACTCGACGGTCAAAACGGGCCTTGTTCCGTTCAGACGACTTCAATGCATTGCGAGAGGCTAATTCATAACTCTCTTCCAGACGGGTTTTCAAGTTCTTGACGTACTCTGTGTGTGATGTAGCAGGTTTGTCACGAACAGGCAGACCAAAGGCTAGGTCGACAGGGAGCCGTGGGGTCCTGCCAAACATGAGCTCATAAGGCGTGAACCCAGTCACCTCATTACGTGTGCAGTTGTAGGCGTGCACGAGGGGCTTCACGTACTCCCGCCATTTGGTCTTCTGCTTCTGGTCAAGAGTGCCCAGCATGTTTAACAGCGTCCGATTAAAACGTTCAACTGGGTTACCCCGAGGATGGTATGGAGTGGTATGGCTCTTTTTCATCCCAGTCAGTTCACAGAGTTCTCGAATCAACTTCGATTCAAAGTCGGGACCCTGATCAGTGTGGAGACGTTCTGGGACACCAAAGTTCGCAATAAAATCGTTCCATAGGCATCTTGCAACCGTTCGCGCTTTCTGGTTTGGAGTTGGAATCGCCATGGCGAACTTGGTAAAATGATCAGTCAACACCAAAACATCTTTCGTGTTGCTGCTGTCCGGTTCAATTGACAGGAAGTCCATACAGAGCAATTCAAGAGGTCTTGTGGTCTTGATGCTCACCAGGGGAGCTGCTTTTTCTGGTGCAGACTTCCGCCTTACACAACGACCACAAGTGCGGATCTTCTTCTCCACATCTGCAGCCATTCGGGGCCAGAAAAACCTCTGTCTGGTCAGGTCCAACGTCCTCTCCACACCCATGTGGCCCATATGATGTGGAGGCTTGTGAGAACAGAAGATCGAAGATCAGGAGGCAAAACAAGCTGTAAGTTGGCGTGACCATCTTCCATCCTTCTTCTGAAGAGAACTCCATCCCTCATCTCCAACTTGGGCAGTTCTCGGAGTAGCAACGGCAACTCTGGAAACTCCTTCCGCAGGATGGGCGCAACAGACTCCCCGGTCTCCAGCTGCCGGACCACTTCACGGATAGCTGGATCTGCTTGCTGACGGTCTCGTAGATCGGTCTGTGACAACTCTGGAAGTTCTGGAAGGCCGTGCAGATCTTCAGAGGAGAAACAGTCAGGAATAGCCTGTGCGTGCAGAGAGAGAGATTCTGCTAAAGTGACTTGAAGATGGTCGACGTCAGCAGATGATCTTCGCTGGAGAGATGTCTCGCAGATGGTGTTCACAATCTCTGGCGACAGCTCCTCCTCATCCTCAGTCTTGGCAACACGCTGCTCGAGGAACTGCTGGATGAGGCCTTGCTCCTTCTGAGAGAGATCGTCATCAGGACAAGAATGTGGCCGTCTCGACAGTCCATCGGCGTCATGGTTGTGACGACCTGCCCGGTACTGCAGCTTGAAAGAATAAGCCGAAAGAGCAGCCAGCCAGCGGTGACTGGTGGCATCCAATCGTGCAGAGGTGAGAACATACGTCAACGGATTACTGTCTGTGACGACAGTAAAGTTTGCTCCGTAGAGGTAGTCATGGAATTTCTCAACTACACTCCACTTAAGCGCCAGAAATTCCAACTTGTGAGCCGGATAGCGGGACTCACTGTGCGACAATCCTCGGCTCGCATAAGCAATGACTCGGAGCTGTCCATCTTGTTCTTGATACAGAGCGGCTCCCAGTCCGGTCGTGCTCGCGTCTGTGTGAAGAATATATGGTAGTTTGGGGTTAGCAAACCCAAGGACAGGTGCCGATGTTAACTTGTCGATCAAAACTTCAAAAGCCTTTTGACAGTCCACTGTCCATCGTTCTCCAAAGGGTTCCTTAGCAGAAAGGTAAGTAGTGGACAGTTTCTTCCCTTTGGCTGACTTCCGTGCTGGGGCGTAGCCTTTCGTGAGGTCGTTCAGTGGCTTTGTGAAAGAAGCATAGTCTTTGATAAATCTTCTGTAATAGCCGGCAAACCCTAGGAAGGAGCGCAGCTCTCGGAGATTTGTAGGAATCGGCCAGGATTTCAGGGCTTCAATTTTTTCCTGGGTCGGTCTCTACGCCCTTCTCGGAAACAATGTGTCCAAGGTACTTCACTGAAGACTGGAAAAAGAGACATTTTTCAGGTGACAGTTTAAGTCCGTAGTCACGCAGACGGGTAAGTACTTGTAACAGTCGCCTCTCGTGTTCCTCCAGCGTGTCCGAAAATATGATGATGTCGTCGAGAAACACCAACACTTCTTTTAAATGGAGATCCCCCATACAGCGCTCCATTAATCTCTGGAACGTGCTAGGTGCGTTTGTCACGCCCTGCGGCATCCGGTTGAATTCCCAGAATCCTATGGGGGTCACGAAAGCGGTTTTCGGCTTATCTTCCTCATTCATGGCAATCTGATAGTAACCAGACTTCAGGTCCAATACAGTGAACCATTTGGATCCTGAAAGAGCCGAAAAGGATTCTTCTGGATTTGGCAGTGCATAGGCATCCTTCACGGTCTGAAGATTTAATTTCCGGAAGTCTATGCAAAGCCGGACATCCCCATTCTTCTTCCGGACGACCACTATGGGAGAGGAAAAAGGCGATTCTGACTCTCTAATCACTCCAGCTTCAAGAAGATCTCTGAGATGGCTTCGGACCGCCTCGATGTCATGAGGATGGATGGGTCGTGCACGATGTTTAAAAGGCGTCTCGTCATGAAGCTTGATGTGGTGACGAACTTTATCTGTGCAGCCAAAATCCAGATCATTCTGAGAGAAGACTTCTGGCATCTGATTGAGTCTGTGAATGATGCGATCTTTCCATTCAGCTGGTATCGGCGAATTGCCAAAATTGAACTGAAGCGGAGTGACAGTGGAATTTGCAGCAGTGGTGGTTTGCTGAGTCAGAATGCTGGCAGCTTCTCCCATGTTGGCGATGACAGTGAGCGGTGGAATCAGCACGTCCTGTTCGGACTCATTTGTTATTACAACAGGGACTTTATAAGGTGCACGCTGAGGAATGGAGGACAAACAACTCTGGACACACAGTCCACCAGGCAGAGGAGTGGACGGGTGCTCGATGAGTGCATACTGTGTTGCAGACTGGATCTTAACGTCAGCTGAACCCTCCAAAACAACAGTGCGACCAGCAGGTACAGTTTGTGGTTTCTGCCGCTCAACCGTATCACTCCAACACTCCCCTCTTGGCTGTAGCGGTGGCGTAGCGCAAGGAGTTTGAGCACAGCGCAATAACCCTGCGAAGTCGGCTGTGAAGTGGTGCAGTCACTCTGGAAGGTACTGGGCATACAAGGCTCTAGCGTATTCATTCCGATCAAAACTGGTGCTGGACTCTCATTGGGTACAACCAAAGCAAGCGTAGGTACCGTGATCTCTGAACCCAAAAAGTCTTTGGAAAAGGTGATCGGCACTTCAACGTATCCCAGATACGGTACAGTCTGACCTGCAGCCCCCTCGACGTGGAGGAGATCATCAAGTGGCTTGACAGGTTGGTCTGACAGAGTGGAGTTATAAAATGAGATGGGGATCGTGGTGACCTGCGAGCCTGTGTCCAAAAGACAAGAACAACTCCGGCCCGCGATCTGCACCAGTGCTGTACACTTTGAGCCCACAAGTCCATGAGGTAAGCGAGAGACAGATGACTTTGACTGTGAAACTTCCGCACATTGAACAGTTTTGTCTGAGGGACATTTCTGGTCCTCTCCAGTCCCTGTTCGCCCCTTAACAGGAACTGGTTTTAGTTTAACTTTTTGTTACCAGGAAGTTGCTTTTTGGCTGGAATGTTTTGTTGTACTGCTTTTTCTTGTGCGCAACCAGGCAGAGTTCGGCTCATTGGTGCACTCCGGACGAATATGGCCGTCTCACCACAACGAAAACAAAACCCAGCTCTCGGATGTGATGATGTGGGTTTGCGTGGAAACTGCTTGCGTTTCAAAGTAGTTGGAGGTTCAGACGAGAAGGTGGAGGAACTTTGCCCGGACTGATTGGCAGTTAATAGAGCCAGTTGCTTTTGGACATCGGCTAGCTGCTGTGCCAACTGCTGTGTGACCGAGGTGAGTGCTGCTATAGCCCCTTCTCTTCATTTTCAGGGTGAGCAAATTGAGCGTGGGCGGCGACTTTTTGTTTGGCCGAACCCAAATGCTGCTTCATGCGAAGACTTTTAGTTGCTTCACCATCTTCTTCGGTTCGCAACAACAGCAGAAAATCAGCAAAAGAGGGTGGATTGACCTTCTTTTGTTTAAGTTGCAACTCTGAAATCAGAGTATTGTCCCAGCAGCCGCGACAAAATTGACTGAGCAGATGTTTATTCATGTCTTTCTCCAGAACTCCTCCTCTCTTGACAGCCAAATGCAGTGCACATTGCAGACGTTGAAGGTAAGCAGACGGACGTTCTCCTGGATTTTGAAAAGTATCCATAAACTTGGCAAACAGCTCTTCACCATCCTGCACTGTCCCATACGCAGAGTCCAAGATTTGTAAATAGACAGAAGGCAGAGAGTCAGGACTTATGTGTCGGATCATATCTGCAGCTGGTGGAAGCAGGCTATCGACAATGCGCCTCGAACGATGCAGGTCTGAAACTGCTGGATCAGTTAACAAAAGATCCACCCCAGTTCGCCAGGTGTCATAATCTGCCTCGTGTGACGGTCTGGGGGTTCGTCCTGAGAAAGCCCTGAGTCTCTGTGCAGACAGATGGTGAGCTGGAGCATCCTCACTTTTTACTATGTGCTCCACAACCAGTCTCTGGACTTCCGGTGGATTCAAATCTTGAGCAGGTAAGTGAGCGAGTGAAGGTCTTCCTCTGGATTGCGATGTGGGTTGGTGCTGGGTTGGCTCAGAACTGGCTGGGTGGCGTGCAGCAGCAGATGTAGCAGCAGGCAATGCTTGTTGTTCTTCTGGTGTCTCAGCTGGATTGGTAGCTGGGTTGGCGTCAGCTAAATGCAATCTAGTGAGTGAACGGCTAATTTGCTTCATCATGGATGAGAGGACTTCTGCATAATCTATGCCTGATACTTTTGCTAAATTTTCGAGATCTGCTAAATAAGTGTCTGTTTTATTCTTCCCTACATGGTCGGAATAAACAGTTGACAGTTCTGAAATACAATAGGTTCCTGCACTTTTACTTGAGACATACTGGTACGGTAACATTGGCTTAAGCGCAGCAATAGTCGAAGCGGAATCAAACTCAATTACGAGCGTTTTATCGATTTCAGAATCAGGATCATTTATTGTCTCGGTTCTGCTAATTTTCCCGTAGCGCGAGAGGAATTCAATGACCTCTTCATCATGGCTCGATAACGTTGTGCCCTCAACCAGTACAGCATTTGAGACTTTAATTGACAACTCGTCAACAGCGTCCATTTTTTTCTTTCTTTTTTTTTTTCCTTTTTAGAAAGCACACACAAAATTATTTTAATTAAACACTATTCAGTTTTCCTCCTGGCTAGCTCGCCACTTTATGTAACACTTGCTTAATTAACTTATAGACTGCAATAAGTGTAAATTGAAGTAAGCAAATATGTGTGAAATAAAGAAAATCAAAAGATCGGTTCTCTCACTGGAGGAAAGTGAATAAGTGCTTAATGAAACAAGACAACGTATGTGGTGCTACCAAATTGCCATGTGTTATTGAATAATATGAATATATACAATATTTACAAAAAAAACAAAAACAACAACAAGTGATGTTGTAAATAGGAAAGCACGATAAGAGTTCATTAAAGGTGGTCAATCCCTCACGATAAGAGTTCATTAAAGATGGTAAATCCACGCAATAAGAGTTCATTAAAGGTGGTAAATCCTGCGCTTGAAGTTGAGTTTGGTATTTGTAATCCACAATACGAAAGAACGTTAAAGCGACTGTCCAGATCTCAATGTTTCGTAAAGAACAAACCGGATCGCGTTGGAGGTGGTGGCACGAGCGACACCAATGGCTATAGAGCCTCCTACCGCACACTGAAGTGTAGGTTGTCACAGGTCAACAGGTCTTAGCTGTGTTGCTGGCCCTTTGGTTAGCAGCAGCAGGTGACAGAAAAACAGTCCGTACCAAAACCTGGCCTGTACAAGAACATGCATGTATAAATAATCTGTGTACACAACAATAATTGCCTAATAAATAAATAAATAGCAATGAGTTCAATTGTAAGCATCTTGAATGTACATCATTATAGAAAAATAATTCTGCAGCACCATTTCTCTAATAATAAAGTGCATTGTGCTTAATCATGATTGCATATTATTAATATTAGAGCAGATAAATCATGATTAAAGATTGATCCAATGAATGAATGAACCAAATATTACGTTAGACCATGGCCATTCAATAAAGTAGTGAAAGCTAGTCACATTAGCACAAAGACATGTCAACAAAAGTGCAAAGTTTCTGCTTAAAACATTAGAGCAGCATCTTGGCATTAGCACCTTTAAATATAATGCAGTCGGGTGATAAACTGAATAAATAAGAGCTCATAATCATTTGAAATCACCACAAAAATCACAGTAGATGCGCTACCAATGCTATCGCCGGTTAGCATTAGCGCCGGCTAGCGTTAGCATTAGCATTAACACAAACACTCACCGATTCCATTAGTTTATGGCTTATGCACGGACCGGTCAGTGTCTCGCTCGCAGCGGAGGCATCTACAAAGGTTAGGGAGCACAACGTTTAGAAACGGATCAAACAGTTGTACAATAAGCGGTCTAAAATAGTGAAATAAGTTACCTGCAGCTCGCTCGCAGTCCTGCTAGCCACACACCTAACTACAGAGTGAGCGTCTGCTCTGTATATCCGGGTAGAAGCGGCGCAAAGTCTCGGGAGCTAACTTAAACTCTCGTGAGATTTAGGAGGACAGAGAAATAACAGCGGCAGCTCAACCGGGGGATAAAGGAGAACCTTTACACATATATTATTGCATATATTAAAATATAGACCTGGGTTACACACGCTTATATACATTTAAAGACAAATATAATGATGTGTTTTGTGTTGTTTCCATCCTCCAAACACAATGGATGTTCCTGTTATTGCATTTGAAGTCTAACTGTGTTGCTGCATTGTTACTTTTACAGTGAATGTGTTTGAAAAGTCTTCAGGACCATAATTATGGCCTGTTCCAGAGGATTAGAGTTGTATAAGAGTTTAATAACAGTCATTTCTTCATGTTTGCTGCTCTGAAATGAAATAAAGGACTCCACAGTGTGTCTACCCTGCTGTTTGTCCTGCTGCTGCAAAGTGCTTTTGGTCACAGATGCTAGAATACTTTCTCCTCTTTTTTACGGTCTGGCCTCGAGGACTTTATTAAAGCATTTCAAATACATCGTTTTCTGCAGCACTAGATGTAGTTTCTTTACCACAACAGAATCAAACAGAACATTGATCACACTTAATCATTCTGTCTGATCTTCTCGTTCTCTTGATTAGGTGTAAAGACAGATGCTTGTTATCACTTCTCCTGTAGACACATGTATGTTTATGTTTCTGCTCCGTGTGTGTGTAAAGCTATTCTGAAGTAGCTGTGAGACTGAAACATGACACATTATGCATTGAAAAAAGAAAGAAAGTTTAAGCACATTTTCACACATTTTGCAACGAAAATTTTCTATGTAAAACAACCACAAATTTTGGTAGAAGTCAAATTACAGTGGGCAGGACTGTAAATGGCCCTTAGAGAATGAATGAGAAAGTGAATGTTTGTCTGTCTCTGACTCTGCGACGAGTTGGCCACTGTCCAGGGTGTTCCCCCACCTAAGGCCCAAAGTCACTGTGACAAGCTCCAGTCTCTCACGACATAACAGGAACAAGCAGTCGAAAATTAAACTTTTTTTTTCTACGTACTTATTTTAAGTTTTCTCCACAGACTGGGCTGTAGAAAACATAGATATTACATGTTAAAAAAAGTTCTTTCTTGTTTTTGTCGACATTAAAAGAACTGGCAAGGCTCTGCCCTCTCTGACACTGCTTTCTGATGCCTCAATGGAGACCGATGTAACAAGAAAGCGTTCATTTACCACGACATTATACAATATGTATTAATATTAGGTATGATTAGCACGAGTTCACGGCTGTTTTCTGTAATTATAGTACGCGTCACAGTCCTTATTCATTTTATTGTTTGTTAAGACGTGTTCTTATTTATGAATATTAATGAAATCCTGATTCTAATCTTAACCTGCCCCAAGCCCCAGACCTAATCTTACCCATTTTAGTAACTAAACTATTTTATGCCTAAACCTACCCATTTCACCTGAAGAAAACGTCCCCACGTGGCTTCAATCAAAACTCATGTTTTTTTAACGCTTTAAAATCTCATGTCATTTGTACGCTTTTTCATATCGTGCTAAATGTAGTAAAAACAACTGTGAAGTCGTGGTCAAAATACACTGTTTTTGTGTTGTGGTAAAAGTGCGCCATCTAGTGAGACTGTGTTGCTCGATGACCAACACAGTCTCACAATTTCAGGCTTTTTTTTTTGCGTACCTTTGTTACGCTGTACATTTATTTAAAAATCACACGAAATTTCACAGCGTAAAAATACACAAGTTTTGGTTGTAGCCACGTGAGGATATTTTCTTCAGGTGAAATGGGTAAGATTAGGTCTGGGGTTTGGGGCAGGTTAAGATTAGGATCAGGATTTCATTAATATTCATAAATAAGAACATATCTTAACAACCACCATAGAACTGGAACTGTGACGAGTACTATAATTACACAAAACAGTCGCTAATCATACGTAATATACATGATCTGTAATGTCGTGGTAAATGTACACTTTTTTGTGAGATCGTGCTCCAATGACGTGTAATGTAGTGATACCTTGTTACCGTAACTACATTTGTCATGTGACTTTTCTCAAAGGGATGCACTCGGTGACACACTTCCACTAAGGCCTCGCTTTTAGGACATGGCACATGTATCATCACTACTACAAATGTTTGATTCAGCAGTCATAGTGTCTTGTTTGTAGTTCGGTGTAATCTCTCATTCATCCAGGAGTGATCCACAGTTAAAAGACTTCAAAGTTGACATCTGGACAGCGTTTTCAAAGATTCTACTATAAGTCTTGTTTGTACTTGGACAATAATCCTTGTTGAACTACAGTCTCATAATGTGAGCGAGAATGCTTGAATTGAATCAAGCTGCTGCAGATTAGTTCCACATTGTAAACGGTTTGACAAAGTGCATCTGTCTCCACATTACTCCCTGTTTATCACATTTACTGTACGTGTCCATAACCCTCCGGCTGATCCATTACATTAGTATCATTTTACACTTAAGCCCGCTGTTTACCTCCAACCTAAAACTATGTCACCTTTAATCACCTCCTCGACTCAATAATATCAGTTCACAAAACGCATTTCCAGCTCAAGACATTTCTCCTGTGTTACAAATTGCTCTGAGCGCTTTTCTTCTGACCCCAATCTCTCCGTCTCTCCGTTATTACCTGCCGTGAGTTACAATTTGCGCCTCGTTTTACCTCCGTCCTGTCTCTGTCTGCGGTATGTAAATGGAATAAGAGCGAGGTGTTGGACAGAACGGCCGGCTCGCTGCTTAAGCTCACGACATGAATCTCAGTTAATTGGCATTTGGAGGCTTTTGGCATTTGGCTGTTTGCGTGAGGCGTCCCATGCAGCGGCGGGATGAGGAGGAGGTACGAGGGGGGATTTGTGCGCACTGGAGCAGCACATCTGAGTCCGCGGCGTGTCTCGGCCCGGTCGCGGCGCTCTGGATGTCAGACTTTATTAAATGATTGCCCACAGCTGCTGCGCTGGGGACGCGGGGGGGAATTAGCGCTAGCGCGGCCTCGCATGATGACACTAATGGCTTTGTTTGCTAGCTGTGGATGTTAGCTGAAAATTACCCAGATGTGTGTCTGTATCAGCGTGAACGGAGTGAAGCCATAACTCAACAAAGAGAATAGTTAGCATAATATTTAACATTTAATTTGAGTTGATTTGATGGAGCGAACTCAAAGGAAAGGTTTTGTTGTCCATTACTTTTACATTATTGATACGGCAAAATGGAAAAACACTGATAATTTAGTTGTGAGTGAAGGAAATGAGTCTAAATACTCTTAAAGTCTAGCCTTTTGCAAGATAAATTGTCCACAGCTGGTCACCTCAAGCCTTATGTGTATCACAGGCCTCAGAGTTTGAGTCCTGGGGCCTTTCTCTGTGGAGTTTGCATGTTCTACCTGTGTCTGCTCTGGTTTCCTCCAGGTGTTTCGATTTCCCATACCTCTAAAAACATGTCCAGTAACACCTCCCTTGTCTTAGGACTGACTACAAATCCACATTAGCTATAAAACAAGAATCTGGTACAAGCATCCCTGCCGTTGTGCTTCATGTAATTGTACTTTGTCCTATAAATATTTCCTTTAAAATAGCGGTAGAGGTGTGAGTCAGACTTGAGTCACTATTATGCAGCCCAGTCTCAGAAGAAAATGTAGATACAGAACAAAATGTCAAAAGTAAAATAAGCACGTTTTCATTCAATATGTTACAAAAAAACAATGCGTAAAATAACCATGGATTTAGGTTGAAGCATGTGGCGACATTTTCTCTGGTTTTAATGAGTAAATGTTAACCTGAACCAAGCCCCAGTCCTAAACTAACAAATGTAATAACTTTAAGTCTAAACTTACCCGTTTAGGCCCCTGGGCCTCACTTTGAGCCGTACTGAACTAGACTTTAAAAAGTTAAAGTCTCTAGTCTCTAGTTAAAAACTCTATTCTATTCACTATGTGTTTATTTTAAAGTAGTTTATGTATTAGTATGTTATTTATTAATTTCTAAATTTAATTAGAGTTGTTTGGCGATACCATGACAGAGGATTGTCTCATATTAAGAATGTGTTGGGTTCAACTCTGGCACGGCCAGGGCCTTTCTGTCAGCAGTTTTCATGTTTCTCCCACAGGTCACATGCAGAGGACAGATAAAGGATACTTTAACCCTGAACCTAACTGGAGTTCACTTCTTTCTTTCTGAACAAACATTAATGATACGATTTAAACTGTTTCCAGTGAAATGAAACCAGCTGAAACATTTGTTTTTATTTTTATTTAACCTTTATTTAACCAGGAAAGTCCCATTGAGATTCGAAGATCTCTTTTACAAGGGAGTCCTGGCCAAGAGGCTTCCACAACACAACACAAAACATTTTAAAACAAACAAAAAGACATAATTAAAAAACGTTAAAAACAGTTACAGGTTAATGACTGCATTTCCAGGTCTTTCAGAAGAGAGTCAAAACTATCCATAGAGACAAGAGTTTGGAGTTTAAAAACTCTCTGTAGAAAACACACACATCAGACTAGTGTTTCAGAGTCTCATAAAGTAAATCTAATGGCACAAGTTTGTGAATTTACAATTATTATCTGACTGGCCAGCAGGGCCGCGGTTAGGTTTTTGGGTGCCCCATGTAAGCCCCCCCCCCCCCCCCCCCCCCACACACACACACCCCACATTTAAGTATTTTATTTTGTTGCTGTTAGAACCCTGGAAATGTATCTCTTTCTCTCTTTTTCTTCTTTCTTTCTTTTTTATTTTGTAGAACGTGTTAGTTACATTTTTTTAAAATATTATTATTATAAGAATATGTTTTTGACTAAATCAGGGATCTGTCACCTTTTACAGCAAAATAACCACTTGCCCAAATCAAACCAGATGAGTTGTGGCTCTTTACGACTTTGATTTAGTTTGAATTGGGCAAATGTGGCTCTTTCTCTGTAAAAGTTTGCAGATCCCTGTACTAATGTGTAACATCAATCCCGAGCTCTGAAGGTGAAAATACTGATGAAATATTCTAGGATCAATTACAAAAGTCATATTGATACAGCAAGGATTCAAGCTGCGAGTTTTCACGTGCACATTTCTTTGGATTTCTGTCACTTTTCGTCTGCTGTTTCTTCCCGGCAGCTCTGCATTTTTAATCAGTTTATTTTTGCTACTTCCTGGTTCCTCTGTGTTACTTTTAGCAGCACTTTCCCGGCGTTCCCGTCTCACTTTCGGAGCTCTTTTTACACATTTCCTTTTCCTCTCTGTTCCTCAGTTTCTCACAAAAGACTATTGACCGCGGTTGAGGAAGATCGCGCTTTGATTCATGGCTTCGTTTTCTGTGTTTACCAAAAATGGCAGTTGTGATAAACGAGATGTAATTAATTTGAGCTTGTGCAGAAATAAAGAAAAGGAAGATGCATTCAGTGATGTAAAAAAGTAGATTGTGATTAACTTGTGTGTGGAGAAGGGAGAATGAGTCTTCACACGCGGACGATTATTAAAACAACAGCTGGGTCTCACTCTACATTTGTGTGAGGCAGTTTTCATGTCGTTTTAGATTTTAGTTTCACTGGATTTACAGTGGCAGAGTGGTTAGAGCGCTGGGAGATTGTTGAACCATCTCATGATCTCTCTGGGTGGAGTTTGCATGTTCTCCCTGTGTTACTGTGGGTTCTCTCCGTCATGTATGCTTAAGTTAACTGGCCACACTTGTGCAGGGATCTACAACCTTTTACAGCAAAAGCCCAACTCAAACCACATCAATGTTGAAAAGAGCTGCAACTGTACTTCCAAAAATACTATAGTCCAAAAAACAAACAACCAAAAACTCTTTAGATGGTTAAGTGAATTAATACAATATAAATACAAAATGAAATAAAATATTGTTCGGAATCACAAAAATTATTTTGATGGTGAAAATAATCAGTTTGTTTCCATTTTCACTTTTATTTTCTCCAAAGAAAGAAAGAAAGAAAGAAAGAAAGAAAGAAAGATAGAAGAGTGACTAAATCTCTGACTTTACTGGATCTCAATTTCAGATCATTTGCTCTAAAATAAAGTCAACTACATGTAGCATGTGTGTTGCACTAGCTAATGTACTGTGTTAGTAAAAGCCAGATAACAATGCCTTAATAACTAAGGTTATGAATGAGTTTGGTTAGGCTAGGTCAGAAGAATTTAAGTTCGGCTCTAGGAGTGGAGGAAGAGACTGAGACAGGTAATTAGATTTTTGCTGGTACCATATATTGAAGACAAAGAGACAAAAAGACAAAACATTGAACACTGACAAAACATTGACTGAAGTGTATGGCCATAAATATTTACAATCCTGGTTCAGAAAAATGTACATTCAATAGTTCTTCTCTTTTGCACATTTCATGATTTCTATGAAAGTGCGTTAGCGCAAGAGTTCGAATTGTCCCGAGCGTGGGTTACGCAACAAGGTTCGTGCTTGTTCGCGGCCGTAGTTCTCTGAAAGAATTCAGGGGTACGTGTGGTTGTGAGAGTGAGTGCGAGGGAGGGATGGTCTAGTTTGTGTGGCCACGAGCAGCAATCAAACAGGACAAAGAGTTCAAAAAGTTCAAGGGCGGCTACAGGAGCCTCCTACCGGCCCAACCAGAGCAGGAGAGGTTCCCGAGTCAGTAATCCTGGGCTTGAGTAGAGAACTGGTGCAGGCGTGTTGCCTTGGGTTCACTTAGGCTCAGATCCTTAGCTCGCCATCCGATCTGGTCTGTATATAAAACAGGACCAGCAATAAATCATGTGCACATCATAATCAAGTTTCAATCTAGGATCCAATCAATAATTCAAATCAATAAAGCAATCAATCAATCAATCAAGTATCAGTGATTAACTAATACAAAGTGCTTCATAATCAATCATCAATGTATCAATATCAGTGTTAAATATTGTACTTCAGAATAAATATCAAAATAGTTCATATCAAGAATAAATAACATTAGCAAAAGTAGTTATTCAATAGTCAGGTCCAAAATTCATGTTCAAGTATCAAAATATTGCATAGACAACATATTAAAGTGTCAACAGTAGTTACACTTTAAAGTGCATGAAGTGCAATGAATGAACTGCATTGAAATCAACAAGCTCAAAACAAATGCTCAGTTTGGGCATTAAAGTGCTTCGAATTTCAACCAAATGTTATACATCAATCAACAATAAATTAATAAAGACTCGACATTAATTGCACTTCATTTGATAAAACACTTTTTGAGAAAACGGGCAGAAAAGACAATGCTAACCGCCCCATTCAAACTAAAGGGGTCGGCTAGGCTAGGCTAACCCGTTCATCTGAATGAGAGGCTAAGCTACATGTTAGCGCACTCACCAATTTCGTAGTTTCTAGCGGACTCGCGCTCTTTTTGTTAGTAGTCTGGGCCCGGTAGTCAGCTCCTAAAGTTCCGACATTAAATGCATTTGATGAAATAACAGAAAAAGCGAAATATGCGATGAGAAGTTACTTTAACCAACCTGTAGCATGTCACCCGTCTAGCATTCCCTCGCGTCTCGCGGCGTATCTAACTTCCGGTTTATATAGACTGTGATTGGCGGCGCACAGTCACGTGTCTGCGTCAACAACGCGATGACATAATACTAAAAGTTCACAATATATTTAATAGAAAGAGAGGGAGAAACGGCTTTTGAGGCAAGATTTTCACCTGGGTTACACCCTCCCCCCTTTAATTCATGCAACTCCCGATGCATGCTAAACTAATTCAACACGAAAATATATACCGGAGTATCGAACGCAGGGGCATAAACATCAGCTCTTTCTATACGTTGTGATGGACACATCTTCGGGCTTGACCTATTTTGCCGCCGCGATCCAGCAGACGGGTCGCCAACCCTTGAGCTAAACTATGGAAAACAGCTTGGGCAACAGAAATCAATGGATTTCCTACAACAGAAGGTTGGGAATTCTGAGGCAGTTGACACTGGTGCGAAGAACTGCGCACTGACAAACCGGATTTCGCAGTATCTGAACCGTCAATAACATCAGGAACTTCAGAGGGTGTCTTTCCTTTGCTTCTAAACATTGGATCTTCCCCTGATGGCCTTGTTTCAGGAGGAATGGGATCATCAGGTATGTATTCTTTAGTCTGTACTTCGATTTCCTTCACAGATTCTCTAGAGACTTCATAGACAGCATCTCCTTCCTCACTGGATGAAGATGGATCTATGGCATCTAAAACTTCAGGCATAGCAGAGGACTTTTCACAATCAGGCAAGAAGGCTTCAGTTTCAAGAACAGGCAGTTCAAGACGGACTGCCAACACAGGCGTAAGATCAGTGGCACAGGACAAAGACTCAACATCACTGGATTCATCAGGATCGACACTTCCAAATTGGAAAGGGACTGGCTCAACTTGAAGTGGACGCACCTCTATCCGGTCATCCTCACTGCTCCGGACGTCGTTGAGCACATCCGGATATGCAATGGACGGTTCTTCAGGCGGATGGAGTCGAAGTCTCCTTCTATATGGACGCCAGAACCTGCGTCTGGGTCGTTCAGTTCGTGGGTCAGCTTCAGCTACCTCTCTCTGCTCCACAAAATCAACATTCGGAGACCATCTTCTGGAGGGTCTTCGTCGATACAGTGGGGGTCTCATTCCTTCTTGCATGGGGTCTTCTCTTATCCCATGAACCGATTTGGGCTGATCTTCAGGTCGAGGACTGCGAGGGAAGAACTGCCGTCGCCAGCGTCTTCTGTTTGGTGCATAGGGACTGCCTTTGACAGGTACACCACCAGGACCAGTAACATTGGTGGCTTCTGGGCCTTTTGCTGCCTCTATCACGTCAAACTCTACAACTTCTCCATCTCCCACACTACGGAGAGATTTTCTAGGATTATTCTTCTTTATAGCAGTCTGGTGGACAAATACATCTTCCTTGGTGTCGTTACGGATTATAAATCCATATCTTCGTTTTACATTGAACCATTTAACTGTACCTTGGATCAGTGTTGCAATCACTTTTCTCTCTGGCCGTGGCTCATCATCCCGTGTCGATGGAGGAGCAATCTTCTTACACGACATCTCATCATCCACATCTGGCAAAGATTTCACAAGTAATGCGTCAGGTTGTTGGACCGTGGAATCAAGTTCAGGCAGAGGAGCGATTGGCTTCTTATGTTCCTCTGTAGGCAACTGGTCTTTAGTGACAGGAGGCTGGGATTCTGTCAACAGCTGACCAAGCAGAGACATGACACTTTTAAGTACTTCCACAAAGTCTTTACCCGTAAGCGTCGCAATATCTCTGAGTGCACGCAAATAAATGTCAGTCACAACTTTCTCTACTAGTGCCGCGCAAAGTGTTGATAGTTCTGAGATTTCATACGAGACTTTACTGTTCTCACAAATGTAAGTATATGGTAACATATTACGCAACTCAATCAAACTTTGACTCGACGCAAACTGAACAATAATAGAATCGTGAAAAACGGTTTCAGGTTCATCGATAAGCTCTGTTTTAGACACGGAACCATAACGCTTAAGAAAATTAACAACTTCATTGTCTGTTTTATCATGGGTCGCATACTGAATTAAAACTGCGTCTGAAATCTTAATGCCACGTTTCTCAAAAATGTCCATTGTCACTCAACAAATAGATAATCAATGTCCAGCTCTTACAGCTCCACTCCTGGCTAGCTCGCCACAATTATGTAGCATGTGTGTTGCACTAGCTAATGTACTGTGTTAGTAAAAGCCAGATAACAATGCCTTAATAACTAAGGTTATGAATGAGTTTGGTTAGGCTAGGTCAGAAGAATTTAAGTTCGGCTCTAGGAGTGGAGGAAGAGACTGAGACAGGTAATTAGATTTTTGCTGGTACCATATATTGAAGACAAAGAGACAAAAAGACAAAACATTGAACACTGACAAAACATTGACTGAAGTGTATGGCCATAAATATTTACAATCCTGGTTCAGAAAAATGTACATTCAATAGTTCTTCTCTTTTGCACATTTCATGATTTCTATGAAAGTGCGTTAGCGCAAGAGTTCGAATTGTCCCGAGCGTGGGTTACGCAACAAGGTTCGTGCTTGTTCGCGGCCGTAGTTCTCTGAAAGAATTCAGGGGTACGTGTGGTTGTGAGAGTGAGTGCGAGGGAGGGATGGTCTAGTTTGTGTGGCCACGAGCAGCAATCAAACAGGACAAAGAGTTCAAAAAGTTCAAGGGCGGCTACAGGAGCCTCCTACCGGCCCAACCAGAGCAGGAGAGGTTCCCGAGTCAGTAATCCTGGGCTTGAGTAGAGAACTGGTGCAGGCGTGTTGCCTTGGGTTCACTTAGGCTCAGATCCTTAGCTCGCCATCCGATCTGGTCTGTATATAAAACAGGACCAGCAATAAATCATGTGCACATCATAATCAAGTTTCAATCTAGGATCCAATCAATAATTCAAATCAATAAAGCAATCAATCAATCAATCAAGTATCAGTGATTAACTAATACAAAGTGCTTCATAATCAATCATCAATGTATCAATATCAGTGTTAAATATTGTACTTCAGAATAAATATCAAAATAGTTCATATCAAGAATAAATAACATTAGCAAAAGTAGTTATTCAATAGTCAGGTCCAAAATTCATGTTCAAGTATCAAAATATTGCATAGACAACATATTAAAGTGTCAACAGTAGTTACACTTTAACCCCTTAAGAGGGGGGGCCATTTTTGTTAAAATGCCTGAATAAATCGTCTAAAATTCAAATGTAAACTGCTTCTAAACCCTTTGGAGCACAAACAATTGGCTGGACTCTTTGTGAAGCTGAGGCTCTGTAGTTTTAGCCTCTGGTGTCTGACTGACTCTAGTTTTAAGTGAGAAGCAGCTCTGGACAAAAGAACATCAAGTTTTAAAGTCCGCCTAAAATTTTTTGTGTAAATGTAAGAATCAGTATAGCTGGTGTCACTAGCCATGGACAGAATGACACTAGATTTGGCATATTTTGGGTTTGGACAATTCCTCTTCAAAAGCTGAAGCTATTTTCACTAAAAAATAGTTTTAGGGTCCTGTATTTACTTAAAAAAGTTTAGGCGGAGCTCATTAAAAATTCCTATTAAATTGTGGAGAACTTTTGAGGTATTTTTTTATTTGTAAGTTTAGAGTAAAAACTGATTCTGATCCATCCCAGAATGGTTGATTTGACTGTGAATAAGAGGGTTTCAATTTGATTTTTAACTATAACACGCCAGGGAGCTTGAGAGTTGATTTTTATAACATGGTGGGCAAAAATTAATTAATCAAGAAAAAGTGGGCGGGCCCGTGGGCGGGCCTCCACCTCATAAGGGGTTAAAGTGCATGAAGTGCAATGAATGAACTGCATTGAAATCAACAAGCTCAAAACAAATGCTCAGTTTGGGCATTAAAGTGCTTCGAATTTCAACCAAATGTTATACATCAATCAACAATAAATTAATAAAGACTCGACATTAATTGCACTTCATTTGATAAAACACTTTTTGAGAAAACGGGCAGAAAAGACAATGCTAACCGCCCCATTCAAACTAAAGGGGTCGGCTAGGCTAGGCTAACCCGTTCATCTGAATGAGAGGCTAAGCTACATGTTAGCGCACTCACCAATTTCGTAGTTTCTAGCGGACTCGCGCTCTTTTTGTTAGTAGTCTGGGCCCGGTAGTCAGCTCCTAAAGTTCCGACATTAAATGCATTTGATGAAATAACAGAAAAAGCGAAATATGCGATGAGAAGTTACTTTAACCAACCTGTAGCATGTCACCCGTCTAGCATTCCCTCGCGTCTCGCGGCGTATCTAACTTCCGGTTTATATAGACTGTGATTGGCGGCGCACAGTCACGTGTCTGCGTCAACAACGCGATGACATAATACTAAAAGTTCACAATATATTTAATAGAAAGAGAGGGAGAAACGGCTTTTGAGGCAAGATTTTCACCTGGGTTACATACAGCTCTAAAATGAAGCTACTTTGAGAGATTTAGACCCCATTGAACATCATTGAACATGGTTAATATACATGTATTCATTTTTGGTTGCAAATATGGCTTAAAAAGGTCTTTTTACAAACAACAAAGTGAAACTGGAAAGAACCATCCAAGCTCAGCCAATCAGAGCGCAGCATTCGACTCCTGATTAGAATTAAAATTCTTTATTATTCTGTTTAGACTGTACACAATGTTTTGTTTTTTGTTTTTTTCACAATGTGCTGCATTTATTAAAGACTTTTTAGTAGAAACACAAAGGTTACCAATTTATAAATAAGTTAGTTACCCCAACATTAATAGATTTGACATCCAACTAAACAAACAGTTAAACTGCAGAAAGCTTCAAGTAACATCAGATACATGTATGAATGTCTGTCTGTCCGGTGTGCAATATATCGTATTTCCGATAAAATTATCACTGTTGTCCTGAAGATATGCAAACACTAAATATTGAGCATATTATTTGTAGTAAAAAGGAAACAAAAATACTGTTAAAGAACAACAAATTAAGAAAATCACATTGTAAATGCTAGATATTATATTATTATTTATTTTATATTTATATTATATTTATCATTTAGTCACTTGATCACTCATTGGTCTCTTATTTGACCAAAATTGTTATTAGTTAGAAAGACATTATTTTTTTTACATGAAAATCTCATTTAGATGTTTTTATTATTTGTTTTATCAGTTGTTAATTATGCTAACATCTGAGCTTGTGGTAGAAGCAGGTTGGGTCAGACATTTGATCAGATCATTACGACACTGAGGCCAGATTTGATTGTAGTCGACTAATCGAGTGGTCTAAAGTCTAAAGTCGACCTAGAATGTTCATGGTCAACACAGTCAAACTTGATTTTCTGATCATTAAACTTCAGTTAACACATTTAATGACACGTCTGATGCTTGGTTTGAAATATTGTCTGATTATCGTAATTGAGATATGATCCAAAAATGTATAAATATTCATTGTTCATTTGTCAATATCACCCAGGCCTAATCTGTCTCTGTGTTACGGCTTTCTCACACCTCCAAAAACAAGCTGATCTACAGGCATCACTGTAAAGACTGAATGTGAGACTGAAAGATTGTCTGTGTCTGTCCAGGGAGTTCCCCGCCTAAGGCCCAAAGTCACTGGGATATGCTCCAGTCCCCTGCCTCCCCAAACGATGATGTATAAAATAAATCAAAGTCTTTTTATGCTCACAAGTGGTCCAAACTTTTCCCAGCGTATGGTTGGTTTGTGATACTTTAAAAACTGCTGACTCACATTTCACAGTTGTTTGTTTTTCAATTGCTTTGGCACATAAAGCCTGTCAACTTTTCTTTTTTTTGCTCACTTGGCAAAATCATTTACTTCAGTCACAAAACAGTTCAGAAGTTTGAAGAATCTAACTTTGTGAACAAAACTCAGAACAGTTTGTGGTTAGAATCAGATTTATAAACTTTCTTTGAGCATGTTCTTCTTGTCTTTGTTTAGCTTGTTTCTTCTGGTCAGACAGATATCGTTAGTGAGATGATTTCACCTTTTAGACATAGTTCGGCTCCTCGCTGTGAGTCGCTGGTTTCCGTGGTGATGTTGCTTGTTAACCAGGGCTGTGTCTGAATGTGACAGATATAACTATTATATCCACTGTACAGGGGTCAGGACATTTTGTAGAGGTGTCCAAAAGTCCAGCAGGTCAAAAAGTAGTGCACTGCATCGATGGGCGAACTGCGGCCTGGGGGCCAGATGCGGCCCTCAAACTGCTTTCAGGTCCCTGGTATGTTTTTTGAGAAACAGAAATGTATGACAAAGTAATGAAAATCAGTAAAAACAAGAGTAAACTTGTAACATTTCGAGCTTAACGTCATTATGAGAAAGTCAAACATAACAAGCTGCAACAGACTAAAATTATAATTTTATTCTTGGTGATAACGCACAAACACGAGGGACATTGTTATAAAGATTAAAATGATAAAGTTTGACATTTAGTGTGTTTTTTATGCAAATGTTTGAAGAACTACTCACTAATCTTGGAAAAACTGAAACTTTCTATGGCTTAGACCAGTCTTTTCATCCTTTTTTGAGTCACGGCACACTTTTTTGCTTAATTCTTTTCCATGGCACACCACCTATTTAAATGTGGCTAACATTAAACTACTTTGGAACACAAAGTGATTTTATTTTGCATAAAACATCTTTATATTAACATTCTATAAATGCATAAATGGTGATTTTATTTTTTTTTTTTAATTTAAACTGATTAAACTTATTTTATATACTGTATTAAATATTGAAAACTGACACATTTTACAAAGCACACCTGGCAGCAACTCAAGGCCCACAACTGTTCCCCGGCACACTGCTTGAAAAACACTGGCTTAGACTTTATGCACTAGAAAACAGAATAATCATTTCTAAATGTTACAAGTTTACTGTTTTGCAACAATGAGAACCAGGGTCTGCAGTTCGGCCTTCACTACATGTCTGCGTTCAAATATGGCCCTTGAGTAAAAAAAAGCCCACTCCTGATATAGATCATAATTCATTGTGAAAATTTGAAGCGAACAGCATCAGGAAACAAAACGACTAAAAGAAAGATGATAAAACAACCGTTTAAACGCACTGTTGAGCTCGGACAATGAACAAAACACTCACAAGTAAAATCCGTTAAAGACGCTCGTGGTCATTTAAGTCAGAATATGAGCATTCTTGAGAATCCACGTGAATCTGCACGGCTGTGTACAAATACAGACTGAACTTGCACGTGTCCCGAACCGAACTCGCCTCGCAGTCGGTGTACGAGAGGTGTAAGTGACATCACTCAAAACATGAACATACTGTATTTTCTATATTTCACTTGTAATTTTGATCGTCAGACCTGTTTCCTTTTCAGAAGCTGTCTCATTATGTTTAATTATTTGAAAGGTGTTTTGTTTGGATATTTGGGACTTAATAATGATGATCCCACTACATCATGAGCAAAGCTAATCCCAAGTCAAATCTCCCGTCAAAGAAACACAAATGATTAGTCTTAATGTAAAACAGCCTTGTTTCTTAAAGCAAGTTCATAGTCTGTTCTTTTTACAGTCTGAGCGAACCTTGGCTTTTATGTAACACAAAGTAACATAAAAATCAAAAGCTGTGCATTCTAAAGCAGAACAATGTGTCCTAAGTAAACGGCAGTCTTGTTGTGTCTCGCGCTAATGCTAATGTTGATTAAAAGCATTGGAGCTGCAGTATTAATCAGCCTCTGGGTATGTGCAGACTGTAAAGACTTTATGAGTGCTCCTGTCATTCAGACTAATGCGTTTGTTATAAATCTGTGTTTGGACGTGAGTCAAACTTCAGATCTGTCAGAGTTTATCTACGCGTTCACTTTTACATGAACAGAACAACCTCGGCCCAGCCAAAGGGTTTATGAGAGACACGAAGGCTGGATGTAATTGTGTTCGACTAAAGAAGGAACCGAGGAAGAGATGTAGTCGTGGGTTTGATCATAAATGTGTTTTTGAGGCAGAACATTTCAGCATCTTAACAGTACAGATGGGATAAATATAGATTAAGTTTGTTCTGTGGAGTGTCCACCTGCTCATTTCCAGTCTTGTGTTTTTCAAGCTTTTTACTGAGCTGTTTGAATTGTGCATATTCATGATGTACCTCTGGAGGCAGCTGGAGAAAACTAAATGCTTTTCCTTTACGTGGGCTATTTTAACCAACAAATGCTTCTTTTACAACAGTTAATTTATGTGTAATTTTGTCCTAAATATTAGGGGTCCTCAACCACCGGTCCGGGGCCCAAAAAACAGACTGCGGGCAATCTTCTTCCAGACCCCAGAGAATCTTTTAAAGTCGTTTTAGAATCCTGCAGCACATACAGTACAGGTTTTCATAGAAATGTGTGTATGTCTATGATGTGTGTTGGTGCAACAGTTCATTTCTGTGGTGGATGTAAACATTTGTTATTACTTATTGGTATTAACTCCAAGCCCCAAACGTAAACTTACAACATTTTGTAACATCAGACCCAAACTGAGTTAAATTAAGTAAATGTCCCCACGTGTCTTCAATCACAACAAGATGCTTACGCCTCCCGTACACTGACTATGAGGTGAGTTCGGTTTGAGCGAGTGTCTTGTACACCAGCTGCAGTCCACTGTGGTCCGTGTTTGCCCAAAGCCGAACAGATTCACCTGATTCTCGTTAGAATGCTTGAATTATGACTTGAAAGTCGCATCAAACCGTTGAGAGGAGAATCCATATAGAGCAATAGATTCTCTACGGCAGTGGTTCTCAAAGTGGGGTCTGGGGGTCCCTGAACCATGTGCAGGGGTCCCCCAATTTTTTTTTAAACATTGGTCATATTTTCAATATAACAATTTTCTGTGATTTACCATCCTAAACATAGAATTTTGGATAGAAAAACAGATAGCTTTGAATAGAAAGAAGTAAACCAGTAAAAATGACCATAGGAAATGAACTATTTATTCACATTTAACTTGGCTTTAATTTCCGAATTTTAATGTGATACCAGAGCGAAAAGTGATAGGGAGTCCTTGGAAGATTTTTGAGCCAATAAGGGGTCCCTAAGTTGAGAACCCCTGGTCTACGGATTCTATTCGCACACTCGTACGACTCTTGGACATGCACTTGTGCTCCGAGGTTTGTGTACAAGGACACATACGTTTTAAGCACTTTCTAAGTCTTGTGGGAGTCGCGTGAGTCCTAACTCACACTGAACTCACACTCAGTGTATGACGAGTTAGAAAATAGGATGAAATAGAGACATTAAAAACATGCTATTAACATTTCATACTCATTTCAGTGAGACTGATCAACGACCAGTGAGGCGGCAGTAACGATCCTTCTGTGAAGAATGATTATGTTGAGAGTGACTCTTTAAACACACCATAAAAAGGATAGATGGTTTTGAACTTGTATTTTCCCAGTGCAGTCTGTTCTTCCTCCATGTTCTGCCCCTCGGAGCGTTGTACAACAGCTGGATCCGCGGCTCCGTTCACCTCCATGACTGTGCAGCTCATTGTCCTTCCTGCTCGGCTCATAAGCAGCTTTCTCTCCTCCACCTCCCGGGGCTCGGCTCATCCCTCTAGTCTGAACAGAGCGAGTGTAAGAGTGTTATCTGCCCGGGCGCAGGGCAGGAGCGGGACCAGACCGGGGCCCTGCTGCGTTTGAAGGGGTCAGCGGGGGGTCTGGAGGGGGTTCTGGAGGTCCACAGACGGGAGCTTTATGTGTGGGACAGAGTCAAGTCCACAGCACGCAGAGAAGAGACTTTCCAAATGTCAAGAGCTGGACACTGGATTACAAGTCCATTTGTCTGACTTCTGTGGAGGATTTGTGGCTAATGCAATAATTACATGTTCTGTAAATGTCAGTGGGACAAGCTGGTGAGGCCAAAGTCTGAGCTCTGTTTTTCAAATGTTAAATCAGGCACAGCAGCTAAATGTGTTCAAGGGATCAATGCTCAGTGGAGTCATGTCAAATCTAAAAGGCTGGAAAATAGTGATTGAGCCCAAGTTTAAATTTCTTTTAAAGATATGACATGTGACAAATTATTATATTTCTGACCAAGTTTGATGTGATATTTATTGTGGTCGATGATCATCATGGTTGCACCGCAGTCAAATTGCAAATTATGGAAAAATTGACTAATAAAAGCAGAAAATTACAGGAAACAACAGAATCCCTCTACGTGTCATCTTAAAGTGCCAAAAATGAACATTTACATTTAGACAGCTTTTCTGCACAATATTAAGACTCCATCCTCCTTATTGTCTTTGTCACATGACTTAAAAAGCATGACGTTTAAAATGTGTTAACACTAGAAGAGTTTAAGATCTTTTGTGACTTTAAAAAAGAATAGGACACAGACATAAGGACATTTATAAGCTCACAGTAAGGTTAAGGTTAGAAACGTGAAACACCAGTGGATTAAAGCAGATTTATAAAGCAAAATCAGGCTCGCAAACTATGATCTTCAGAGTTTTGGCTCAAGGTTGAATTCACTCACATAAGATTGGACATTGAGCAGGGCTTACATTACTCAATGAGGGCGTTTACATGCTCACGAATAACCCGGTTATGATCAGGGTTTTTAAATATTCTGGTTATGTGTGTGTCCATGTAAACACCATAACCTGATTTTAATAACCTAGTTATTCGAATAACCTGGTTATAAGAAACCAGGTTATTCTCACTGGAATATTTTGTTAATATCCAGAATATTGTGCCATGTAAACACCATAACCTGATTTCTCACTGCTGGAGTCAAACTGAGCATGTGCAAACTGATCTGGCAGAAGCAGTAATTTTCCGTAAATTACTCAAAATTATTATCTTCTTTTTCTTATATTCATGTTTTAGCACTTATTCTTGTTTAGGGTCAGAGCATTCCAATGACACTTATGTCAGCATTATAAAACTATAAAATAACTTGTAACACAACACAGCTATAACTCTGAACTAACTAATTATTTTTCACTGTTAAATCACTTTTCCCAAAGCTTTAACTGTGAGCTACAGTCTGATGTTCTTATTTAGTTGTTTTTTGTCAGTTTCCTGCTGCAAACATGCTTACATACATGCTTAGTTTCCTGCCATATCTGTGTGGGCATAGTTAATCTAATAACAGAATACTAGTGCCATGTACAAATAACAGGAGCCATGAAACATATATCTAGAATATTGTCATAAAAAACTGCTCATAACCAGGTTATCGTGCACATGTAACACACTGAATGAGAGATTTACTGTTTGACATCTCATGGTTTTGATTTGTTTCAATAACTTTTTTAACAACACAATTCAGAACTCAACTCAGCTCAGATGCTGTTTTAGAGGCTAATTATGATCCAGAATCTAAAATATCATAGTTTCACTGTCGAAAATAGCTTTATCAAGGAATGCTACGGTAAATCTGAACAGAGGCACATTCTACACTTCTGTTGGTGCAAAATATTTAGGTTTTGATCCTTTTCAAGCATGTCTTTTTCTATTTTGACAGACAAAATGAATCTATAATCCTTGTTATACTGTTGTACTATACTATACAAGTGGTTTAAAAAATCTGGACAACTGGATGTCTTGGATAAAACTGTATAGACTATTGGACTAATGAATAGTTTGGGATAATTCTGCTGTGAAATGGGACACAGGCTCAAAGCTGTGACTGTCAAAGCTCTCCTTATTTTCCACAAAGTGATTTTTTTTTTTTTTCTCCCACTCCATGCAAACAAATGCTCCTTATTCTGGGAGGTTGGGTCCAGGGTTTACACTGGGTTCAGAAAGAGGGCATTTGATAAAGAAGATTATGGCTTTGGGAATGGTTTGTTCACTGAATCAAAGCAGAACTGTGTTAAGAGAAAAGAAAAACGATGTGTCTCAAAGGATTTTCTAATTAACATTCAGCGCTGAACTGATTCTGTGTCAGTGGGGCGTCTGATTTAAAACCTGCTGAATCACAGTTCACTTAATACTATGTCATTTAGGTTTTAGAAGAAGAAAAACTATTGCAACTAACACTTGTGTCTTTTGAATGGGCTAAAATCTCAAACTTAAACACACGCAGAAGCTCTAAGAATAAATATATCTTGCATTAATTGAGTCAATGATACACTGGGAGCTGTGCAAACATTTGCTGAAGCTCTTGACTTGTGCATAAATATTGACTCTGCAGCTGAAGTGATGTTAAATAAAACATAGTGTGAACACAATCTGTTTGGACACACGTGAGAGCGGAGCTGGGTTTAATACGACGCTGTGATTGTTTCTTTGCTCTGTGGTCACATTAAGAATTAAACAGCACAACAGGAGTTATTGCATTCATAATATGGTTTCATAGTATGAGACAGGACTTTTCTATGTGTTTGCATGTTCTCCTCATGTCAGCATAGGTTTCTTCTTCCACTAAAAACATGTACAATAGGCTCCTCCCCCTCTGGACTCCTCTGTAAATGAGATGGTTAAAGTGACAGCGTGTAAAAGTTGAAACCATTCTCTGGAAAATGAAGTTAGATATCTTTTATGTCATAATGGCCAAACCTAAGCAAGTTAGAGCCTGGTTAGTACTTGGATGGGAGACCACTGGACCACCAGGTGTCACAGTGAGACGACATGAGTGGATTGTCATTGTGTCCTCGGGCAAGACACTTAACCCACAGTGTCTGCGTATACTGGTGAGTGGATCCCTGATTGTAAAGTGCTTTGAGTGGCTGGAAAGGTGGAAAAGCACTATACAAATAGAGACCATTTACCATAATGCGAAAAAAAATATCGGTAATAGCAGATTTTCTATGAAGACACAAGGCAAGAGATATTTGTCATTGTTTATTTGATTCAACAAAGACATCAGAATAACAAAAACTAGTTTTTTCTTTTTCAATATTTTCTTTTTGTTTTTTAATTGTAATAATACAAACAAAGCTCTGGTGCGTATTTGTCAGCGTGATTAAACATTGTTGAAAAAGAAAACAAAAACATATAATTACAAAAAGAAAATCACTGACAAAAGTCTGAAACTACAGAAAGAAATAGATCCCATGTCTTTGTAAAAGTGTCAATGAAGCAGGTCCGTATGGGTCTAATTTACAAAAATAGCTTTTATTCAGAAAAAAGTAATTAAAGGTTAATATATTTTAGTTAGTGCTAGTTTATGTTATTAGTTTACCAAAACATATAGACATAAGTAAAAGCATGCTCCTGTCACTCAGATGTTATATTACTAATAACATTTTTATAAAAGTCAAGAGGAGCCTCCTTCTGGTCGTTTTTTTATATTGAAAATGTGTTCTTTTTGCCAGGCTATATGTTTTAAAATGTTGGCTTAAAGCATTAATTAATTAAAACAACAAAAACATTCTATCTATTCTTGTCATTGCTTTCTGTGCTTTCTAATGAAACATAATCTTTGACATACCTTCTGTTTGCATAAGAATAAACAACATATTCTTCCATCTGACCTGCCTAGATATAGTTTAATACTGTGAATGAAAGAGTGAGTGAGTGAGTGAGTGAGTGAGTGAGTGAGTGAGTGAGTGAGTGAGTGAGTGAGTGAATGCACTCTGTTTACTTCCACACCAGTCAGTTGTATTAGTACAATGCAGTGTGCTTTGTAATATTGTGAATGTGACACATTCTATACATCTTACAAATTTTAAGAAAATGTTTTGAAGTGTGACTCTGAGGCAGAGAGTCATTTCTAACATCACTTCATTTGTCTACAACTTCATCAGTGTTTTAAGAATGTGTCTGTGTTTGTGCTGACGACTTTACCACAGTGAGACTCGGGGCAGCTTCTTTCAACCCACAAGTTTGTAACGATCAGTTCTTCACACGACGCCGCAGAGGCTCATATTTAAAAACACATCTACAGTTGTGTTTCTGGTAATGTGTCTGTGGGGCCTTGCATACAAACGAACTCAGTGTGAGGGGGAAAGAGAGAGAGGGAGGGAGAGATGGAGAGAGAGAGAGAGAGAGAGAGAGAGAGAGAGAGAGAGAGAGATATGAAGGAGACAGAGGGAGAGAAAGAGAGAGAGAGATGAAGGAGAGAGAGAGAGAGAAGAGAGAGGGAGGGAGAGAGAGATAAAGGAGAGAGGGAGAGAAAGAGAGAGAGATAGAGGGAGAGAGAGAGATGAAGGAGAGAGAGAGAGAAGAGAGAGGGAGGGAGAGAGAGAGAGATAAAGGAGAGGGAGAGAAGAGAGAGGGAGGGAGAGAGAGAGATAAAGGAGAGAGGGAGAGAAAGAGAGAGAGAGATGAAGTAGAGACGGAGAGAGAAAGAGAGAGATGAAGGAGAGAGAGGGAGGGAGAGAGAGATGAAGGGGAGAAAGAGAGAGAGAGAGAGAGAGATGAAGGAGAGAGAGAAATGGAGGGGGGATACTCACTCACCTTTTTCTGTTGCATCAGGTTTATTTTGGGAAATCTGTGAGAGTTTCTGGTGCTGTTGAGCGTCTGAGCTGTGCAAAGAGCGAGAGAGGGGGGGAATAAAGAAGGAGAGAGAGGGGGAAGTAAAGACAGAAAGAGAGAGAGTAAAGAGAGAGAGAGGGACTAAAGACAGAATAAAGAGAGGGAGAGAGGAAGGAGAGAGAGAAGAGAAAGAAAGATAAATGGTAAAGAGGGATAGAGAGAGACAGTAAAGAGAGAGGGGAGAAAGAGGAAGAAGAGAGAGAGAGTGAGAAAAGAGAGAACGAGTAAAGAGAGAAAAAGAGCAAGAGAGTGTAAAACAGAGGGAGGGAGAGAGATAAAGTAAAGAGAGTGAGAGAGTAAAGAGAGAGAGGGAGACTAAAGAGAGAGAGAGGAGGGAGAGAGAGTAAAAAGAGAGGGAGAAAAAGTAAAGAGAGAGAAAGAAAGTTTGGCAGGGAAGGTGATCAGAGAGAGAGAGAGAGGGAGAGAGAGTATAGAAAAAAGAAAGGGAGAGTAAAGAGAGGTGAAAGAAGAGGGGAAGACATGAGCAAAAGGAAAGAAATGTAAAAAGATCGAGAGAGGTGGAAGAGAAAGAGAGTAAAAGAGAGTAAGGGGGGGGCAAAGACAGAAAGGATAGGGCGAGAGGGGGACAGAAGTAGGTGAGGGAGAGAAAAGTACGAGAGATTAAAGGCACAGAGAGAAATACCTGGGAGGGGAAGACAGAATGAACAGAGAAAGAGAATAGGGTGGGTGAGAGAGAGAGAGAGAGAGAGAGAGAGAGAGAGAAAAGCAAAAAAATTAGGAATCAGAAATGTCATTTTCAATCTGAAGATCTGAAGAAACTATTCCGAGAAACTTTTCTTTACAGTCGTTTGTACTTCACTGTGACGATTTCTTTGAGCTGCTGATTGTGACGCTGTGTTTGAGTGGTTGAGGTTCTTCATGTTTCCTGTTTGTTTAACCCTAGGTGGACAGTGTTTTTATTATCACTGGTGTAATCTGAAAAAGAGAGGAGTAGAGAGGTTAAACAAAGAAGTTCTACTAGTTCATGGGACATAAAAATGGCAGATCAACAAACATCCTCTTGTCTTGAAGCGACAGTAAAGTGACAGTATTTCCTCTGTGTTTTCGTTGCAGGAGCAGTGGGTCAGAAGGTTCGTGTGGAGGAGGCGAAGGAGGCTTATCCCAACGAGTCTGTTGATCTGCGCTGTCAGTTCATCGACGGAGGAGGCAAGACCAAGCTCACACAGGTGGGACAAGGACACTACGCTCTGCTTGTATGGCATTCACGATAAGGACTGAACTTTAAAGTGAAGCACAAACACTACTATTGTTGCCTCTTAAACTTTTTTTTGTGCTATTTTAGAGAAAAATTAGAAAATTAAATGTAGGGTAGCTAACTTTTTTAGTTGTAAATTAGTAAACTTTGTGTTTTCCACTAAAAAGTCCACAATAAATGCAGCACTTTGTGAAAAAATGAGACCACTGAGTACTGTCTGAATTGTTAAATAAAGAATTTTATTTCTAAACCAGGAGCCAAATGCAGCTCTGTGATTGGCTGAGCTTGGGGTGGTCACTCCAGTTTCACTTTGTTGTTAGTAAATACATTTTTATAAGCTATAATTGCAACTAAAATGAATATATGTTGATGTTTATCATGTGTTGAAGGATTTAGGAGACCTAAAACCTAAATCATGTTTGCAGTCTTAAAATCAGCTATCCTACCTTTCATTAATTAAATTTAATTGACATTTATTTAACCAGGGAAGTCCCATTGAGATTCAGAATCTCTTTTGCAGGGGAGCCCTGGGAGAAGGGTCAGTGGAGGCATTAATAGACATGTTTTAGTTGTAGGAGGAAACCTACACAGACACGGGAGAACATGCAAACTCCACATAGAAAGGCTCCGACTGGGAGTTGAACCCAGAACATTCTTGCTTTGAGGCCAGAGCGCTAACCGCTGCGCCACCGTGTTGCCCAAATGAGAGTTTCATGTCGAAATAGTCACAACCATATGCTTTGTTACTATTGACTCTTATGTTTTTTGGCCACTCACTGCTGACACTAGTACTGCTGCGCTCATCTGCCTAACCTCTATTACTACAGAGATGAAGAAATCCTGTTTGTCTGATGTTGACTTGTACACAACATCCTGGTCACTGGTCACATTCAGATCAGCAGCAGCAGCTTGTCGTCGTCACAAACAAACTCTCATTTTAATCCAAACACACTTCTGATCCGGCTGCAAAGAGGACGCGATCAATACACAATTTGTCTCACATACCAAATCCCAAACTGCGGCGCTCCGTGATATTTCCCTGCAGCCGCAGCTAACGAGGAGCTCACACTAATTGAGCCTGACATCTGAAATATCATGGGCTTCCCGCGGACCGGCCCTGAGTCTGCGGATGACAGACTGTCTAAAGCACGCGTCCTTTTCAAACGGATAAGGAAGCGTTTTATTTCTGCGTAGCTGGGTTTAAAGTTGGGCTGAGAAGCTGCGGGACTGATAAAAACAAATTTGACTGTTTGATATTTTTAGTTGAAGATGCACTATGTTCCTGTGGATGTTATTAGTTTGCATTAAAGTCACTGGATCTGCTTTTTACTGTCATGAAAACGTGAAAATTAGAGCTAGTTCATTTTATGCAAAAGCCCAAATGTATTGCTCACTTACCCAATTCAGTCTAAGCATGCTAATAATTGATTGTAGATAAGTGCTAATCACAATTTTTAGCAAAAAAGTAAGTGATGTTTTATGTAATGCTGAAGTTAGCAACAACATGTCCAAAAGTTAATAAACGTTTGTTTAAGAAGACATTCTATAATCAAATCAGATTATTTTTGTATGGCAACAGTCGGCTCTGAACAACATTAATACAGGAAAAAAAAAAAGGTGCTGGGTCAGTAAAAGCAGATTATGGGCAAATAAGCAAATGAATAATTGTCCATGAGCATCTGCTGTTCTTAGACCCTCCTTTGCGATGAGGAAAAACTAAAAAAAACACCCAACAAGAAAAAGAGAGACCTGGAGGAGAACCACAGTGAAGAAGAGATCCACTCCCATGGACGGACAGGTCGTAGTGACTAACACAGATCTAATTAAGATAATAGAGTTTAAGTCTGTAGAGCCAGAGTCCAGTAGCAGAGGGAAACGACTCATCTAGCAGGACCAGGACAGACTAATCCAAGATAGGAAAGGGGAGGGGTCCAGGTCCTTAATATTACGGGGCATACGGGATGCTCGCTACTGGTCATCCAAGGAGGAAAGGAGGAACAACAAATATTTAATATTGTCATGTCTAATGCAACAGCATCATCAAATGCAAACGTAAGAATAGACTTATATTGTGCCAAATACTGACCCAAAGACAGAGATGAAAAATATGTAAATGTCTCCAACAATGCTAACAGCAGTTGCAAACTAAATGCTAGCATGATGCTACGCAGCCCTCATATTTTCACAAAGAATTTGTTTATTGTTCACATCAAAGACCAAAAGGTGTCTTGTCTCCCAAATGCACTAGGTTATTGTTAGTCAATGAGAAAATAACACACTTAAATAAATGTGTGTTTGTGTAAAGTAGTTTTGATATTTTATGAAACAGCTTACTTGGATTCACAAAATACACTTTGAATTCACTGGACATATTTCAACAAGGAAACAAGTAAGTTTTAATGTTACACATGGTCACGTCTGCTTGTCAAAGCCTGATCGCGCCGGCCAGCCGTGTATACCTGTAGAGGCTGAACAGGCGATAGTGGGTTCGAGCCCCAGTTGAAGGTGTTGCAAGTTTAATATTTTAAGAGGAATTTAAGTTTTATACAGGTACATGTGTGTTTGTAGACCCTGTAGCATATTTTAAAACCAAATGTTTGCATTAGTTTTGTGATTTTTACACTGCTTTGTTTATTAGTTTAATGTTATATATTTATTTATACATTTTCAGCTGTAATACCTGGACAAAGTGTGTCAACAGACACATATAAAGCACTGTACACAAATTAGTTGAAATAATGCAAGATAGAAGTTAATAAAGATTAGCAAAGGGTATAAAAGCTCAATAATACAATAGAATATAATACTAGTACCATTTAATGATTGTGCCTAATATCATAATCTAAATCATGTTTTGCTGTTCTAATATCGTCATGTATTAACAGTGACAAATTATGCAGATGTTCTTAAACAAACACTACATAAATATAATAATAGTAATAAGAGATGCACAAGTTATCACAAAAATACATTTATTTATATCACAGAAGGACATTACAAACAATAAACAATGTTAAGCAGTGAAGCATGTCATGTTTAGCTGAAGCCATGTCTGAGCAAAATCCTTTCTTCATCTTTGAACTGGTCTGATTATTGGTTTAAACGAAGACCAAGTCTGGAGTTTTTTCTTTACTGAGAATGAAACATACGTAGACTAAGTCTTTGTGCTCCTCACTTACCTGCCCTGACCTAAACAGCTTGAACATCCACAGCTTTGTGATCATTAAGTCTAACAGATGAACACATGCAAAAGCATGGCTACAATCTAAAACAGTTCAATCTAAGAAAACATCAGCAGCCACCAGTCGTTATTTTACTATCTCAACATTTTACAGCCAAACTGTCTTTGAAGAACATAATAATACAGTGAAGCAGTAAGTTGTGAACTGTTTTCATCAGGTAGGTCAGGTTCAGGTTCCTCACTGCAGCTTTCATCACCAAGTAGGAGACTTCAGATGTCCACTGCTCTGTCCCCTCTCCTTCTGCTGAGAGCAGCTTCACTGGGAGATGTCCTGATCCACACAGAGCATGTAGGCCTCAGAGGAGAGAAAGAGCAATAGGAATGATTGGGCTGTGTTACATTTAAACATACTGTAGTACTAAAAGAACTCGCCCCTAAAAATATAAAACCAATAAAGCCACGTCAGGCTGCGTACCTCGGGGCTGGAGCTGCACTGTGTGGATTGTTGTTCAAAAAGTAGCCAAGGTCTAGAAGCAAACTGGAATGGAGGCTTGGATGTGTCTGAGAAAGAGAATAATCTGTAAAACAACCTTTGTGTTTGCTTGTGTACAGAGTCCACTGCTCCAGTCTGTGGGATTATTAGTGCTACAGCATACTACATCCCACTCAAAACAGACAAAAAATTTACAATAAAATATAATATTCAAAAACCTAAACCAAGGGTCAAAGCATGATTAAACTACCAGAGGGAGATGAGGTAAGTCTGTGGTGAGGACTCTGGAATAGAACACAGAGGTCACATGATGAAGAACTTACTAGAACGACCACATTAAAGTCATGTCAGTGTTAATAAGGCCAGTTGATAGGATTAAAATGACATGAGTGAAACATTTTGGTGTTTCCCAAATGATGCAAAAACAGTTATAGTTTGTCCAGTCTTTTTCTTAGTGAAGTCTCATGTAGAAACAGCTAAGATGGAGGTAGCAGAGATGGAGTCATGAACGTGTCTGATAGTGTGTCTGTGAGGATAACAAAATTAAATTATTCAAATTTAAACATTCTCTCAATTGTAAAAAGTATAACAGCAGAAACTGGAGCAGTAGATTTTTCCTCTTGAATCACAAATGAACAAGCTTTTCACAAAAAATAGTATAACAACTAAGGTAAAATATAAGCTTTTCTTTTGCTTTATTCACTGATGAAGCTAAAACAAAGACACTGAGACATGATCAGACACTGACCCCTCTGTATGTGAATAAAGAAGACTTTACCTTCTCAGCTCAGGCTCTGTGTCCTCCTCCAACAGTACTGACACCACCAGAATATCACAGATACTGGTCACAGATGAGTCAGTAACTGTTCGTCTGGTCTGCTGTGAACGCTGATGTGGTCTCTGCAGCAGGTGGAGGTGGTGGAGCTGCAGCAGGTGGAGGTGGTGGAGCTGCAGCAGGTGGAGGTGGTGGAGCTGCAGCAGGTGGAGGTGGTGGAGCCGCAGCAGGTGGAGGTGGTGGTGTTAATGCTGTCAAATTCATCACAGAAAGAAAACTGTCTTAGTTTGGTAATGAATAAAATAAAAGTACACAGAAGTTAATGAATGAGAAAAAGACTGCAACAAACTTTTAGACTGGTACATTTTCATAATAATTTTTAAATACTACAAAGATGTAGCTGCTCTTTTTATTAAGATGGTGAATGATTTGTTGTTTATTTATTACAAATGTAAATAGACAGTGATTACAGGTATTGTGGCAAAAGTACAGTGCAATGTAATCAATGCCTGGCTCTCTATAACGTGGAGAAGGCTCACATAGCCTCAGATCTAAAACTACAAATATTCAATTTAGATACAAAAATCGTGCTACTAGCTAGCCTTTGTATTTACAGTAGTTTTCTCATTAGTTTCTCCACAAAAATGTGCATTTAAGCTTTTGTAACTTATAGGATTATCCCAAACTCATTTTAAATTTCGGTGCTGTCACTTACCTTTACAATTTCCATGTTGAAATATGTAGAACACATGGAAAAGACGTCTTTCTGTGACAAATCTCGAAGCAAAAGCAGCTATACGGAAGAGCGGAAACAGCGCCCCCGTTTTCACGCTGGTGGCCAAAATGAGTATTGCATCCGTACTGTAAGACACTACCATAGGAAATGAACGTCAAAAGTTAAGAGAGTTAAGCTTAACTATACGCGGCCCGGGCGCGCCAGATCTCAGAAGCTAAGCAAGTTAGGGCCTGGTCATTACTTGGATGGGAGACCACTGGAACACCAGGAGCCACAGTGGAACGACAAGAGTGGACTGTCATTGTGCCCTTGAACAAGTCACTTAACCCACACTATCTCAGTGTCTGTTACACTGGGTGAGTGGATACTAGATTGTACAGCGTTTTGAGTGCCTGGAAAAGTAGAAAAGCGCTATATAAATAGTCCATTTACCATTTACACTCAAGCAAACAACAACATAGCACTGTAACAACCCACATCCAGTTTCAAAGATAACAGAATGTGCACCAGTACAGTGGTGCTGCAGCTAGTTAGCCAGCGTTACATGTGTAATTAATGGATCATTCAGATTCAGATGTGTTAATGATATGAACGACTAAACTCCCAAAGCGTTAGTCAATAAGTTCAAATTGTTAACATAATAAGTGTCCTTTGAGTAAACTAATGATGAAAAAAATAGATTTTGGTACATAAAAAATCCCACTCAAAATCTGAACTTTTTATTTTTTTCTAATTTTGATATTCTGGGAAACAGACTGGATTCACAAAATCACAAAATACAGAAGCTTCTAGTTGATTTCACTTGACATAAAACTATCTAAAGTGATTTGTGCCTGAGAGAGCCGGGCTAAACTCAGTGACTTCAGATACACAACATGACTCACACAGCCTTTTGATAATGGGAATAATGGAGGCTTCGTTGTGATTAGAATCAAAAGAGACATGCATTAAGCGACGATTTGAAAACTTGTGCTGGCAGCCCATTAAGATTTACACTTTCAAATGTGAAAAAGTGATGATAATTTCAGTTTAATAAAGTCGAACCTTGACAGAGTGTCTGTGAGGCAGAGAGAATGTTGATTTATTTGCTAATAGATTCTTGGCTTCTGTTTCCAGTCGTTTTAATGGAGGGCGATGGTGCACTAATGGCTTCTGCCGGTTTTCACTTTGCCGTTCATGAATAAGTCTCTCATTTCTCTACATGAGTCTTTTTTCTTAAATCATATTAAAAAGCGCTAAATTGTTCATCAGGGGCTTTGCGCAGCCTTTCCTCTGCTCCATGGTTCACTTTGAAGCAGCTTTCAAGGTTTTTGAATTAAAATGATCCTGCTCCTCATGTTAGCCTCAGTTCATTGTTAGAGAACTGCATGTCCTCAAAAGCAAAACTGAATTTAGTTTATTGTTGGAAAGACAACAGAATTGTGTTTTTAAATTATAAGTCCAAATATAGTTTGCCATTTTGGGTGAGACGAGGTCATGTTTAAAATCATCAAAGTGTTTTGTATTTCATTATTTGATAAGGCACATTTACAACTGTTTGTGTAATTACATAAACAAATGCTTTTTCACTTGATTGACTGTGTGCATGTAAGGTGTTTATTTTGAAATTGTCACGTTTTAGCTTTTGGATTAGAATTTAGACACAAACACGTCCTTTTCTAAACACACGTTGGTCCTTTGGTGAAGCTCCTAGTTTGTAAAGTCTTTAACATGTTGTCAGTGAAAACCATCACAACTCACTGTTCATTGCTGGATCTTGTTGTTGTTGTTAAATACAGGACATACAATTTAATGTCCAGTATTTTAGCTACATGCGTGAGGTGTGCAACTAAAAATGTGTGTGGAAAATCCATTTTGTTTTCACAGAATTAACATTGATAAAACACACAAAACTTACATAACGCCATTTTAAATAGATAACACTGTAGAACAGGCAAGATGGCCGCCTCATTTCTTGATCTCAAGCAGCCAGTGCCGCGTCTACTGTTTTAATGTCTAGAATGAAAATCCCTGGGAAATGAACAGCCGGCAAGATGTTAATCTGGCTTCTGTGCAGAGCCAGTTCACTAAACATTTAAATTGCAACATTTTTGAAACAGAATTTAAACAAAAACTTAAATTTCTTGGCAGCACACTTGTGTTTTTCTCTGTTAAATTTGGTGCAACTAACTTGTTTTAGTTGTAAATTAATAAACTTGTTGTGTTTTCCACCAATGAGTATGTTATAAATGGAGTACTTTGTGAAAAAAATAAGACCACTGTGCACTGTCTGAATTGAAGGATAAAGGATTTTAGTTCTAATCAGGAGCTGAATGCAGCGCTCTGACTGTGCTTGAGTGACCCAAGCACAACGACCCATTGACCAAATTCTAACGGACCTAAGCTTTCAAACAAGGTTCTGCCCATGTATGTGCGCTGTATGGGATCTTTACCAGATAACTCTGTTTATTTGTGACTAATGTAGCTTCAACTAATCACAGGTAAACTTGAAGTGTGCTGCCAAGAAAAGAGATCGGGGCTGAGTAAGGTGAATTGGCGTAGTGCAGTTGGATTGTTTTTGTTTAAAATAGTACATCCTGTACACACAACCATTTCCTGTTCAGTTCTTTTCGATGAGGTTTTCACTACATCAGTTTAAAACTAATAAATCCTCTTTAGATCAGACAGTTGTGGTGAATGTTACAGAAAACATGTTAAAGACTTTACATATCAGAGGAATATTTCACCAGAGGACACTTGTGTGTTTAAAAAGAGACATGACTGAGTAAATGCTAACGCTAACAGGAAACGGTTGTATGTACAGAAGTTAGCTATTTTGAACGTGTACAAGCCAACTGAAGTTCCATGCACAGAGACAATTTTCAGAGCTTTAGATGTGATAAGCTTCGACTCTTTATAGTGACAATTCACCACAACAAACAGTGAACATGTCTTTCTTTTTGAAAAGTGACTGAGACACAGTATTTTCAGACATCTGTTAAACCTTTACATCATTTTGTAACTTTTTTACTCTCAGTACTCTTATTAAGTGAGCTAAAATCAGTTGTATGAGCTTTGTTTTTGCTTCGTTTTCTTGACGCAAACAAGTTGCTACACACTTAATAGGTTTATTGGAGGGCACATTTCCATCCAGAAGTGTTGATTCCTCATTGTGTTTCATAGTATGTTTAGCATGTCAGAGGTAAGCTAACTTGGACTATCGGCTGTTTGCTGCAGGTGTCCTGGATCTGGGAGCCCATAGATGGACAGAGGGACAACATCGCCGTTTACCATCCCAGTTACGGACAGAGCTTTCCCAACCCCGAGTTCAAAGACAGAGTGGTGTTCCTGCACAACAGCCTGGAGAACCCTTCCATCCGCATCTCCAACCTCAAGATGGCCGACGCAGGACGCTACACCTGTGAATACGCCACATACCCCACAGGCAACGAGCAGGGCACCACCACACTCATCATGCTCGGTAAGTCTGACTCTGTTTATTCAATCTGCTTTGTTGTTTCTGCGTGTTTGGGGTTGTTGTAGCAAACCTATTGTAGAGCAGTTTTATATAAAATACATGTTTGCTCTTAAATGCTGTTGTTGTTCTTTTCAATATACAGTATTGCTGTCTAATAAACATAAAAAGTATTGCAGAGGCATACAAAATTGAAACAACAGAGATACTTCAGATCAGTGGTGCCCAGTTGATCTCTGAGGCAGTGGAAGTCGATCCCAAAGCCCCGTCTGTTTCTACAGACTTTAAGCGCAAGTTTTAGATGCAACAGTAAGAAGTCTCCAGTCGAGCTGTGCACTCCAGCAAGCCGACAACATGACTCCTAAACGTACATGCTCAAAAGAGGGATAAGATAGCGTAGAGAGGAGAGAAAGAAAGAGAAAGCAGGAGGAGAGAAGGAGAGAGAGAGAGAGAGCAGGAGGAGGAGACAGGTAGTGTTCAACCTGCAGCAGTCTTTTTGTTGTTGATGCAAATAAAAGGAGAGCTAACTTTCTCAAGCCCCTCCCCTCACTGTTACCATGTTAATCTCCAATCACTCATTATACAGTAGTTTGAAGTGCTACAGGTAAGGGGATGATAGCTTGAACTTTTTAATAGCTTTTGTTGTTTCTGTAATAGCCACAGTAATTTATTGTCAATATACTGTTACAGTCTAGAAAGTTTATACCTTACATTTTAGTTTAATAATATAACACTATTACAGAATAGTCTAAAAAGGCCAAATGTGTTTTAAAATGGTTTAGTCTAAAAATCTAATTCTCCAACACTGCTAAATAAATAAAAACTGTAAATCTATAGTTAGATCTTCAGACTGTGCCCAGTAGCTCTTGAGCTGAAAAACGTTGGGGACCACTGCTTTAGAGGGATAATGGATGGACCAGTCTAAGAAATTGGTTCTGTTCTTCTCTTTATGACGTCTTTTTTTATTTCTTCTTTTGACTTGAAGTTGGTGATTTTATGTGAGAACACAACCTTCATTTTACTGGAGTGACTTTACTTACTATGTACTAGACATGACACACAGTCAGCTTTGAAAACAGTGATTTTAAACACATTGTAGAAGTCACTTCTGTAGAACTTTGTCTAGAGAATCCAGTCTATATATTTCTAACTTACCCTGCATCCCAGACAAGGTTAAAGTCACTATTTCAAATACGTATGACAGGTTGGACTACGCTTTTCAGTAAAACATAGTGAATATGATTATCTTTAAGATTTCATTTAACAATTTGCTTGTTTTCACCCAGTTTAGCTGTTTTAATGAGGTTTATTATTGTCTTTTGTGCAAACATAATTGCATACAGTATGTAGAGGTAATTTCACAACTGTTACCCAGCAACCCCATTGTAAATATGGGCCAAAATTCACGTTAATAGAACAATAATAATGAATATCTTGAAACCTTTTAGTTTTCTTAAGTGGTTGTTTAAGCTCTTTGGAAACGGTGTTCATTGTGTGTAAAATGTCTTTGTGTTTTGATGCTTTTTGATGACATGTGGTGAAAAAAAATAAATCTTTGCTACATTTTTCTTTCCAACTCGTGAGGAAAATTCCCATCCTTGTGTAGATGCAGTGAAGTCAGGGCTGGAGCAGAGATAGGTCAGCGACAGTGTAAGTGTGAGAGCACATGTGTGTGAACAGCCTTGACAAGTGCGTCCCCAGCCTGCTCCTTATCACTGCGTCACATAAAGCAGGTCCCCACAGGAGCAAAAGCCCAGGAAGAGCCAATTTAAACTGCTTTCAGGACTATTCTCTGGGTAGAGCCGGGCCGCGCGCTAAATGGCTTCAGAAGACGGATGGTGAGATTGTAGATTGAATAAGATGGCTGCCTGTTGATTTGGTGATTATGATAAGTTTGAAAACATAATGGTTGTGTTGTGATACTAACTGAAGTTATTTGCAGTGATTCTGAAATGGAAAATAGCAGCTGCATAGGACTATTCCACGTTGCCTCGGTGTATTTCAGATTTAGATAATCAGATGGAAATGGATTTGAGAAGCACCGATATTGTGAAAACTGCAGATGTAGTTTTTTTCAGCATCAGACAAGTTTAGGAGAGAGATTACTTTGACATGTTTCAATTGGAAATTCTAAATATATTTAGAAGACTAGAAATCTACCTCATCGTGTATTATGTATTAATACACATTAATAATTAATAAAGTATAGAAAGTAACTCAGAGTAGACAGTATCTATTAGAACACTAGGTAAGTGTATGTTGTATGTTGTAATGCAGTAACTCTTGCGTTTGATAATATTTGGAGTAAAGTTTGTTACAGGTCAAGACTAGTTTATGGAAGCTTAAAGGGAACAACAAAAAGCAGGCTGAAATGTAAGTGTGAAACTGGGCTTGACTTGAATCATGTGCACATTTGCACATAGGTCACATCAGAATTGCAAGTAAATATTAAGCCTTTGCAGTCTAGGACTTAAAAGGCCCCGTTACCTGGATCTGAGAGCAGCACAAGTCTATTTTCACCAAAGCAGCGGTCTAATTCAACTCTCGGATCATTATGATCACTGTTCTACAAACACAAACTGTAGTGCAGTTGGTGTAACAGGCAGTTTGCAAGAAACTCGCCTCACAGTCAGTGTACACAAAGCGTTGATTCTCGTCAAACGTCGAGTGTACACTGACTGCGAGGCAGGTTTGGGTCGGAACACAGGTTTATTCCAAAGTCTCTTTTACCCCAGCTGCAGTCAACCGCGGCTTGAAATCTGCATCAGACCACGAGAGCAAAAATAGTCATCTGGCAGATTCTTTCCACAGACCCACACAGCTCACCAGCATCCACACTCCTCAGAGGTCAGTGTACACAGGCACAGCTCCCAACCTGCATTCTACACCTGGGGTAACATGTTGGAACCTGAAGATGATACAATCTGAGAAATAATCAAAACAGTTGCACTGACTCCACAGACGTGTTGCCTGGAAATGCCAGACACTATATTTTATTACATTGTTCATCTCCCAAGTTTCAGAGGCTATAATTGAGACATAATTGAGACTCCTGTCTCAATTATGTCTCAAGAAAAATAAATGACTATTGCACATTATTGTGGAGTTGATTTGTGACTCGGTGGAGAGTGTGGTGACCAGACCCATTCTTTGTAAAGTATTGCTGAAGTGTGGGTCCTGGTTCGCAGGCAAACAGACACCATGAATGTTGCAAGAAAAACTCTGTGTGGAAAGGCAAAATTGACTTAACATTAGGCTAAAGCTTCTCTTGTCACAATTTTCCCCCATCCTGGGTCCAGTCTTTCAATTTACTCTGCAACAAACGCATGTCTGTCTTAACAGTGACTATAATCATGGTTATTAAAATGCATCATTAATAGTCAGCCACCTGCTTTTCTTACTGATCTAGCTCAAAGCCAAGTTACTTTTAATGACCATTAAGGCTAATGGTTTAATTAATTGATCAACCATTATGTTAATTATGGTCAGGCTCTAAAAAGAAAGTGAGGAATTCATGAATAACTGATTATTTGCAGCTAATCCATTATTGAAATATTCATTAACTAACTTATTATTGAATAATTGTTAACTGATCTTTATACAAGCTTCAAAACATATCATAAGGTGAGAAAAAAACTAAAAAAAATAACATGACAATTGTATACCATTAGTTATTGATTTAGTTTTTGCCTGCAACGTTACACCTCCAGAATGTTCTCAAGCAATGTTACCTCAGCTCAATTTGTCCATAAATCCTGTATTTAAGGGACAACAAATCGATTAATCTAAAGAATCATCATCCAACTAATTGATTACCAGAATAATCCTTAGTTGCCTCTCTAACTCCAATGCTTTTATCATCCCAAAGTTCTCCTAATTACTTTTTAGCACCGAGTGAACAAACGCATGCATTGTTTTTCACATGAACTCGCTAACAATGTAACAGATCTAAGTTTGTCTTCCAAAACAGAGCGTTGCTTTTGGCCCGCACAAACAGTTTGCCTCTAATTAATACGTGTCTCGCAGAAGACATGACCCAGAATGCAAATGTGTGCGTTACCTCTGCGTTTGAGAAAGTGAGAAGAAGGGAAGATGTTTCTTGGCTGTTAGCTTTAGCGTGTTTTAGCTCGGGACGCATCCTGTTTGCAATGTGAGACAGCTGGCGTTATTTATCCGCCCACATGTCCCTGCGATTGCACTTTTCTCTCTGAGCACCGGGACACCAGAGACGAGAATGCTCTTTCCAATTATCACGACACATTTCCAGTGTTTGTAGGAATGACAGGGATGTAGGAGCAAATTTTGTGCCCTATAGGTTCAAGATTTGGTAAGGAATAGGCTGACCAGATGTCCCTATGTAACCAGGACAGTCCTAGTTTAAAAATCTGTGTCTCATGTCCCAGCAAAAGAATTAGAAATCATTGATTTGTTCCAGTTTGACACTTTCCCACTGGTCCTGATTTTTGATCACTATGAGACTTCTTTAAGAGGACTTCAATACTATTTCCTTAGTCAAAATGAAAAAATAAATAAATAAAAAAAATTGCTTGAAAATTATTAAAGCACAAGAAAGTATGCACCATTTTGCTCTGACAGAAGTTCCCAAGAATATACAGTATGAGCTGTGTATGAGCCATAATTGACTAAATGTGCAGTAGTGTACTTATTTACCCACTTGTGTCTATCTACCTAGTACCTACCTTTGTATTTACCTGTCTAGTACCTACCTACCTAGTACATGCCTACCTACCTACCTAGTACTAACTGTGCTTACCTATATACTACCCTGTACCTACTTACCTAACTAGTGGCTATCTATCTACCTAGTACCTACTTACCTACCTAGTACCTATATATCTACCTAGTACGTACTTACAAAGTACCTACTTACCTACCTAGTACCTATATATCTACCTAGTACCTGCTTACATAGTACTTACTTGCCTATCTAGTACCTATCTATCTACCTAGTACCTACTTACCTACCTAGTACCTATATATCGACCTAGTACCTGCTTACATAGTACTTACTTGCCTATCTAGTACCTATTAATCTATTCAGTACCTACTTACCTACCTAGTACCTATATATCTACCTAGTACATACTTACATAGTACCTACTTGCCTAGCTAGTACCTATTTACCTACCTAGTACTAATATATCTACCTAGTGCATACTTACCAACCTAGTACCTGTCAATCTACCTTGTACCTACTAACCTAAATAGTACCAGCTTACCTACCTAGTACCTATCTATCTACCTAGTATGTACTTATCTACCTAGTACCTATATATCTACCTAGTACGTAATTGCCTACCTACTACCTATCTATCTACTTAGTACCTACTTACATTGTACCTATCTATCAATATATTTACTTGTGTATCTACCTAGTACCTACTTACCTACCTAATACCTATCAATCTTCATAGTACCTATTTACCTACCTATCTATCTACCGGCCTACCCACTTATCTATGTAGTACCTACGTACCTATCTAGCACCTTTCTTTTCCACCTAGTACCTACTTACATAGTACTGATTCTGCTATTATCTGTCCGTTTGTCTGTCTCATAGGCAATAAAAAACAAAAAACTGAGAAGAAATATATGTTTTTGAGGGCTCTTTCCTGCCCTGGGCCCAGGATAAACTACCCTTTACCCTTCCAGTCCTTGTGTGTTGATGAAAAATAAAGACCTCTGTGACCGTGGATAAGAACGTTTAGCGGTGCTTTTGTAATGTTTGTACAAAAAAACAGATGCACTTTGAACCCCGTCTTCATCCCTGTGTGGTTTTTCTCTGTCAGACATTGCATTTTTCCATCTCCTTTGTTGACGTTGTTGTTGTTGCAGCGCAGAGCCTTTTGTGGTACATTCGAGTTGTTTTTATGCCTGCTGTTTGGGTTTATAGATTTATGGTGCAGGAGTTTAAAAGCATCGACTGCGAGGAGCACCTGTATGAGGCGCAAAACAATGCAAAATAAAGCCTTGTTGTCTGTTTTGAAAAAGCGTGGCCATTTTTTTCTATTATTCTCTCTTTGAACTGTTCATAAACAATCTGTATAAACATATAGCACTTCTTTAATGCTTAAAACATAAACGCCATGAGACAAAACCCACTTGTTTATGTGTCAGAATACAGCACATTCCTCAGAACAATGCACCAATAACAGGTGTAATCTTTGTATTTACTGAAAAGCATCACCTCAGAGACAGCGCAATGGAGCATTTTTAAAAACCCCAATCATTGAAATGCTTTAATTAGGCCGGTTGCCATGTGTGCGCGCGAGAATCTCTTTTATGTGTCGCCACCACCGGGCCAGCCGCTATTCTCCTCATCCGTGTTTTTGGAAGTAAACCTTGACAAAACAATGGTAAATCCAGTGCTGCAGCTCACTGGGGAGGCTCAACCTGGCAACGGGCTCCAAAAGCAGGCTGGGAGAGCTGATTCCAACCTGGCAACGCGCAGCCAGAGAGAGCAGGATGTGGGCTAAGCCTGCTAAACTGCCGCTGCTCTGGCACTGAAGGGGAATGACTGGGGAAAACCTGTCTTTGTCAAAGCTTTGTGCACAAGTCAACATCTCCAGGCTCCAAATAAACATGTTCCCGATGCTTTCACAGGATTCAATAGGATGAAGACGATATGTGTGCTGGAGGAAGATGAAGTAATATCATTATTTGTGATGGGTATGGGTCATGGGTCTTTAGATTTATTGGAGTCTTTTTGCCAATCACATCAGGAACTAAAACATAGGTTAGCAACAGAGGTGCCCTTTTATAAAAAAAAAAATCACATCTTAATTAGCCTTAGTAGAGCCTTTAACAATCATGATTAACTACTTAATTAGGCATGAATAATAGCTGAAGAAAAATCATAAGGGTTAGTAGTGTAGTGAAACATTTACTGCACACCTGATCCTTGAAGTCAAGTTTCAGCATTTTGCCCAAATATTGGAAGCTGCATTGATCCTCTGGACAAGATGCTTCAATCCCTTCCCCCACTGGAATGTGTTTCCTGTTTTGAATTTGATAGATGACCCATGCCTAATAACACCAAACTGAAGACTGATTAAGTCAGATGTTGTTTGGGAGAAAGACAATAAATTCAGAATTGTTTTCACAAGATGAATTGCCATGTACAAAGTGTGACAATGTCAATATTGTGTATCTATTCTGTACATGTTGTGTAAAGTGCCTTGAACTGCTCAGACTTTGGTAAGAAAGCTGAGGCACAAAGGTCAGACCCGATCTCACAACCACATCCCCCAACAGCTCTCTCTCTGACATTAAGCAGAGCACTACAAAGCTTCCCTGTTTGGACAATTTTCCCGCCAAAGTTGGAGGACGTCAGCTCAGGAGAAGCTCAACACCCACTTCAGTTCTTAGTTCAGTTTTGCAGTACAAGCAGTCAGTTTTTGGACACCCTCAGGAGCCTAACAGAAAGTTCTCTCATGGAGTTCCTTTGTTGGACGTGTGCATCTAAAGACTAGGCTGAGGCCTGGTCTCGGTGCAGAGAATGGAGCAGAAGAACAGCACTAAGCTCTCTGCCCCTCGATCAAATCCTTTGGACTAATGGTTCTTGTAGCCAAGCAAAGAGCCACAAAGACGCAGGGTGCAAAACCGCTGGCTCTCATCAAAAAGTCATTTTCATCTGATGGAAGTGACCTCAGACGGCTTTATTTACTATTCTGAGTTTTGCCCTTCCCCTTAGCGAACATGGTTAAATTTTGCTTATTATCACACAATTTAGCTGTTTTGAGGAGGTTTATAATTGTCTTTTGACCATCAAATATATGAACTATGACACCAAACTCAAAATTAGAAAACACTGTATTGCTGTATTGACTAAGTTAAACTAATGAATAGAATTATTGAATAACATGCTAACACTCTACAGCTCATGGCTAAAGGGTCACAGAAGTTAAGTACATTTAAACACAATATTTGTATCAGCAAAAAAACACAGAATGCCAGAAATCTTGATTTATTATGATCTAAGATTATTATGGCTGATGCAGAAAACACTCTGAATAATCTCACGTCATTGCTTGTGAATTATATGACTTTGCATTTCTGACAAAAACACAAGCTTTTCACACAATATAAATACTTGGTTTGTTTAGTTTGCTGGAACAAGATGCCTTTGTATTCTGATGCTTTCTTCTTTGTGGACAGAGAGACTTTTGTTACACATTTCACTGCCACAGGAAGTCGGTGGCACGTTACCTTATTTAGGATGAAATCTATATGAGCCAATCACATTAGAGCCTGCGACTGCCCGCGGCCAATCATATTACACTTTATTGAATATCAGGCCGCCAGTGCCCCGATCACATCACAGCTCATTTAAGTGTGAATGCATAATACTGACAGCCAATTGTATTAAGACTTATTGGACTCGGCGCTGATGCAGCCAATCTCATTAGAGCTTATTGGGCTGTGAATGAGGAAGCTGTTTCTCATAAGAACACACACAGAAAAGGCTTGGAATATTTAGACCAGTGAGACGGAGGAATTAAATGATATTACAGTTTCAACATGGACGTTTGACAGTATTCATATTTATTATTTTAGTGTCTATGGCTAGCCTGATGCATTAGTCACTTTCATTTCACTTTATAGAAACAATCTGACATTCAGACAATTGGAGTTCATTCCACCAGAGTTCACTCTGAGCAGCTCAACCTCTTCATCTACATCTGTGAGACACACAAAGACTAATTACCAAATGTGTCCCCTATACTTGAGATTTTACATTTTATTTTCTTATCCCTGCTGCAAAACGTATGACAAAAATAACACAGGGGTGCACAGTAGCAGAGTGGTCTGGCTTCCCAATAAGGAGGTCGTGGGTTCGACTCCCGGGTCGGACCATATCAACATCTCACGATCTCTCTGGGTGGAGTTTGCGTGTTCTCCTCGTGTCTCCATGGGTTTTCTTCGGTTTCCTTCCACCTTCAAAAACATGCATGTTTAGGGTAATTGGACATCACGGTAAATTTCCTTTAGTGGGTGAATGAGAGAGTGAATGGTTGTCTGTCTAACCCTGCGACGAGTTGGCCACTGTCCAGGGTGTTCCCCGCCTAAGGCCCAAAGTCACTGGGATAGGCTCCAGTCACCCGCGACCCCTAACGGGATTAAGCGGTAGACAATGAATGAATGAAAAAAATAAAATAAAAAATTCACTGTATCACCTGTCACTTATAAGATCTACTGCTCCACACACAGCTTTTCTAACATTCTGTTTTAAAACTCAAGTTACTTCTTGTAAGTTGTTGTAACTAACTTTTTTAGTTCTAAATTACTATAACCTTTGTGTTTTTCACAAAAAATACAAGGGTAAATGCAGTGCTTTGTGAAAAAAATAGACCACTGAGTATTGTAACCCTAACCCCATATTTACTATGTGGTTGCTAGATAAAAGTTGTGTAATTATATATCATAAATGCAGGACAAAAAGCCTCGTCAGAACAACAAAACCGGATGAAAACAAACAAATTGTTTAGTGAAAACTTTAATATAATCATGTTCACGATGTTTACTAAAAAACTATATCTTCTAAGCTGTCACACTCACTTTAAATTCGTGTCCATTTTCGCCCTGGCGCTCCGATAAACAGCACAACACTAAAAGGCATTTGCGCGGAGCTCTTGAACTCAAATTAGTCGCGTTAGTCTCTGTTTTAAATTAATGCATTTTGTCAACAGTCCCTGGCGCCAATAATGACTTGTCAAAACAGCACACAGCTCCCAGTAATTGCACCATAAACCATCTCGCCGGCGTTTTGCTGAATATTCATGTGTTTTTAGTGAAGCCAGCGAGCTCAGTCTAGCAGATGTTGTCGGAGAAATTGTGCCGTGTCACATTCGGGGAGATGTTTACCAACCTGAGACAGAAAAACGGAGGAATTTACACGTTCTGCAGCAGTTATTGATTTGAGTCTAATGGAGGCAGCGACTGGAGGAATAGAAAGTGAACGGAGCAGATGGTTTTCTCTGGTCAAGGCTGGAGCAGTGGTGCTACAGGATGAAAATGACCTGATCTGTGTTTCATTTATTCAGTTACCAGTGGCTTTTATTATTAAAAAAACCCCACAAGAGTCTGTTAATGTGTTGTGGTGTTGAAATAGAGACACATATTTTAAGTCATTTGTCAAAGTTTCAGGTCAAAATAGTCACAAGTCACTGCAATGTCATTTCTGAACTATATGTGACATCAGTACTGAGTTAAATACGCTGAGGTCAGACCAATCATCTTGCTGCTCTGCACTCTCAGCCCTTCCTTTCACCTTCCTCTAATGCTTTTGTTTGAAAATGTTTGTGGGCGGAGTTTAGGGAGTAAGCATCTATCTTGACTTATATTTGTTTGCTTGTATATTCTTTTTTTATGAGGTTTATAGTTGTCTTTTGTCCAACAAATATAATATATGTAAAGGTAATTCCACAACTGTTGCAAATATGAGCTAATGTTAATGGAGCACACATTTAACCTGGCTCATACCAGATGGTTTTGTTTTTACTCCGATTTGAGTTCTTCCACATTATCCATCTGGAACTTGCCCCACTGAAAGTGTTTGGCAAAAAGAAAAGTGGAACGTTTAAATGAATTGTGAGCAGATGTAACTTGTCAACTAGTGCCCGTCTACTTTAGTTTGTGCTTAACTAATCACAGCAATGACTTTTAATGAATAGAAGTGTCACCACAGATCTTCTTCCATAAACAGAAAATACTTTGTATTTCTGCTAAAACAGAATCAATAACAGCAGAAACACATGCATCCACACTTTGTTTGATTCAGGCTCTTTTTGTTGTCGTCTTTGCCAACATTCTCCCTCAACCCGCCCTGATTTGGACCGTTAAACGACTGGTTCAGACTGCAAACCAATTGAGTTAGTGGAGGAACAGATGGATTTGTCTTGAGTTTTTAGCCAATGCCATTGTTGTGCCTTTAATTAAACAAAATGAGACTAATTTACTGACATTTTATTCAGATTAAGTTGTTAACTTGTAACTCGCACTATGAATAATAGTTACATGACCAAATGTCTTACTTTTTATTTCAGTTCTTCCACTAGTATTGGTTGATATTGGGTATTGGCAGATACAAAGAACAGAAAAGGCTGGATCAGTGCATCACTAATGTCCTGACAAAATCCATCTGGTTGAACAGGTTATCAGACATGAATTGACAAAAATACTCAATTCATTCCTGTAATGTCTATTCTTATTAGCCAATTTCATCATATTTTTTTTATTTTATTTGATCACTGAAACATTGGTTGACTTGTTTCAGTGATAAAATAATCCAGTAAGCTAAAAGGTCCTTTCCTGTGTTTCTTTATCTTCTCCGAACATCTGTATGATTTTCTCGTATAAATCACAAACACGACTCAAAGCTGGTCATTTTTCTCTCTTTTGACTCCGATAAGACACTGGCTCTCTTCTTTATTGTGTCTGAAGTTTCAAGGTTAATCTCATTACCAAACGGACATCTTCATCTTGTGCTTTTTGAGATCTTTTTGAGGACGAATTTAAAATAGATTTGTGATGATAAATGGCGTGGACAGACTTTCTCTTCTGCTCTATTTCTCTTTTTGGATGGTCGCTGATAAAAAGCCGTTCTCTTGTGTGTTACATGCTACAGCAGATTGGTCCAGAAGCTCTCAGGGACCACACACAGAAATCTAACCCAGATACGTGAAGCCGTTCTGGGGCATTTTTGTTTAAGATGCGGGGGTAAATGGGTCACACATGGATGGGCCAAAAGTCTGGTCTAAATACAGCTGTGAAGGTAAAGATGCTTCCTCCTGGGGATGGTCGTGGTATTTCAGAGCAGAGAGTCGCTAACACAGGGATAAAGATGTTATGCTAAAGGTTAAAGGGTCGTGTAAACATTTTAGGAGCAAGTAAATGTAGTGTAGCATCTAATTATACCCTGCATATACTCTTGATGCTGACAGTTCTGTGATACATGTTGTGTCAGCTATATTTGGTGAAGCTATGAAAACGCTTCTGCTTTTTTTGTATATTGCACTCGAGGGACGATTCATTCCATTTTGCAGCCACGCTTTTCAATGTTGTTTTTTAATTGTTAGTGCTCAGATTATGAACATTTGAACAGTAAGGTCAAATTTAGTGTCCGTATTTAGAGGTCTGTCCACCCATCAGTTTTTAACGCAACATAACAACATAATAATGCACGTTCTGTCAGGTTTTGCACAAGTTCATGCTTTGTTTCTTCAAACATTGTGGCTGTTGTTGTATTATTATTTGTATTATATAACCACAGAGTGTGTGTTAAAGTCATGAGCAAAACAGATCAATTCTGGCCTTTCAACTCCATCGCTGCATACTTCCAACGATTTTTGATCCCTATTACACACCCATTTTTCCGGTGTGGTATCAACATGCGATGTGGTTGAGGACAAACAGGAGGTTTTATTTGAGGTTAACGGCTAAGTTTAGGTCCTCGAAATTGGTTAAGGTTAGGATTAGGATTGTGTTAGTCTTCATGAAAAATAACACGTCTTTACATCCACCACAGAAATGAACAGTTGCAGCAACGCGTGGAAACACAGAAAAACTACAAATTGTGTTCATGACATGCTGTGTCACATTGCATGGTGTAGACACGCATATCTGTGAGAACAGGCCAGTGATGTTGTTTGTTTATAATGATGCAGACTTGAGTTTTGCCCATTATGTGTGCTCCTCCATTTGCCTGCGAAGAGTGGGTCTGGTCGCCACGCCCTCCGCCTGCATTTCAGACCAAATATACATCGTACCGGGAAATCAGGTTAGCTTATTAGCGTGAAGCAGATGAAACAAAGGAGCTGATTGGTCGTCTGTCATTTAAACCAAAATCTAACTTCACTCACCTCACATTAAAATTGTTTTTTGCTTCGCTCATTGATTCTGCTAAAATGCGCGATGTTTTTCAGTTCCACGTGATATTTTTTCATGTATATTATGAAATACGTCGGGAGCAGCCATGTTGGATTTTACTCGGTGGAAGATGCGTGTCTCTGATTGGCTAATTAATCTGTCAATCACGGCTACAGAACTCCGAAAGAGGGACACGGTGACCAGACGATATATTTGTAATATATCGTCTGGGATTTTCCAGGCAACTCCTCCATCAGGCTTTGGATTAAAAATTGGAGCAACAAGAGCAACAGGAGACAAGAGACTTCACAACTTTTCTTTCTGGTCATAGAACTAGTTTCAATATAAGCGCATATCTATGGGGTTTGGTGCAGAGTGTTTTTTTTTTTTTTTTTTTTTTTTTGTACTTCATTTTGTGACAAACATCAGCGCTCTCAATGGGCTTGTACGGTAAAGTCGTGCGTGTCCGTACATGATTAACTGTGTTCTGTGTGCGCTGACCCACCTCCTCCAACCTGTCTTTTTACACAATCTATGTTTCACTGTGCTGAGCGCTAGACATTTCAGACTGTCCTTTTATTGTGGAAAGCCTAAGACACATGTGTGCAATATTCATGCTGTCTAATCAACATCCTGCAGGGTGGGAGAGATTATTTAGGCAAAGGAGAAGTTCTGACTAACACAAATGCAGACTGATTAATGACAATTCCTGTCATTTTCAACTTTTGTCATTCTTCATGAATTGAAGCTCATTTGCAATAAAACTATAATATTTTACCACAAGGACTGTCACACAAAATTAAGTCAGAAAAATGTAATAATCAGTCATATGAGCTTTAAGCAAGTTGATGATATAATTATTACAACAGCGTCTTCAGAAACCAATCTATAGATGTGTCAATACTCAATGAAATAGTCCAAATGTTAGCTTTTTCTCCCACTCAAAATGATTTCATATTCAGACACTCTTTCCCTTTAGCTCGGACACAAACCGTCGCCTGGCCACACTGAAACAGCCTTGTACAAACATCTTAATGACTTTGCTTTTCCTCCGGCAGCTGTAACAAGATCTGTGCTGCTTTTTCTCCTGTTGGCGTGGAGGTTCCCGGGTCTGTGGTCCTTCTTGAACTTGTTTCTTATCAGTTTGGCAGCAGCGAACTCACAGCAGAGCAGACACACAGCCGAGCAGAGGGTGGAAGATTGCCAGTGACACTCGGACGGACAGAGAGGAACACTGCAAAAAAGAGAGCTGTGTGGACCAGTTATGACTTCAGAATGTTGAGAGAGAGTAGAGTTGAAAATAAAGAGGTTACATGCAATTCAAAGACATTATCTACGAGTTAAAATGAAAAGAGCAAAGGAAATAATTGTATCTACTTTTAAACATAATTCTTGCATATTGCAATAACAATATTCAGCCAATCTAAGAGAAATGTGTTAAAACATTAGATCCATTGTCGTGGTTGAAGCTGTTGGATTGGATCTGAAAACAAAAAATGCAAATGGATCAAAGAGGTGATTGAAAACAGAGCAGGACACCAGAATCAACCAAGACGACTGAAAGTTCTTTCACGTTCATCAGCTGCTTCCACCTCAGGAAGTGGCTCAGAAACAACACGTCACCAACGAGCCCAAGTCAAGTGTCCCAAGTCAAATGTCCCAAGTCAAGTGTCCACAGTGACTCAGGACCTGACTCCTCCCTCATTTATTTTTTTGTGACCAGAAAATTTTCTTTATTAAATGCAATAATAAAAATATATATATTTTTTTGCAAACTTGGACTTGACTGGGATTTGTCTGGGATTTGTAGGGCACTGACTTAGGTCTTGACTTGGACTTGAGGCCGAAGTCTTGAGACTTGCAAAAAAGTGACTTGCTCCCACCACTTACACCTAGACCAGTGTCTTTGTGATGTTCAGTTTGTACACACATCACAATAATGTGTTTAATATTCACCAGAGCTGTGTCTGAGCAGTAATTCTAACATCCTCGTAGAATGTGGCAGTACATCGTCACCCTATTAAACTAATGGCCTAAGTCATTTTTTCAAGTTTTGGGAAATCACAAAAAACTTTGCCAAATCCAGACTATATGATATTTGTTAAATATTTCAACCAAAAAGGCCTTCACAGTGGATGACTGTTGACATACATAAAACATCATGTGTCAATTATTTAAAATTTAAGAATAAAGTGACTTAGGCCATTTTTAAATTTTTTTTTGTCTGACTTAGGCAACTTTACATCTGACCTAAACAGCCCTTTCAGTCCATAATCTAAACTCAAAACTGAAATTATCCTTAGTTAAATCATACAAATGCCACTTAAAGTAAATTGGTCGGGACTCAGCTCCTTTCTTCACTTATCCAGGTCTTTTTTGCTGTTTTTTTTTTACTTAATCCATTTCCAACATTCTGTTTTGCCTGCTAAAAACTCAACCATTAACTGTCTTTTATAGAGCAAACTCAAAACATACTTAACTCAAACCAATTGTGAGTTCATTCAGACCGAGTAAGCGTGTCTCTATCCTCATTTGCTCAGCGCTTCTTTCTTGAGTTTTTGTACCTATCCCAGTTCTATTCAGTGCATCATTGAAATCCTCATTCTTGGTTATCTTGATTCGTCAAACTTGGGTATTATTGCCTTGTGCTTTTTTATGTTTGGTTAAAGAAATTATTTGGCTAGCCAGAAATAGACTGGGACATCCGAAATATGCATAAGCCACCTCAGCTGTCTGCTCACAGTGTGAAGGAGCAGTGGCTCTACTTTGAGTTCCTCCTTGCACCCAAGCAACCCTGTGAAGGGCACCCACTTCAATCTCTTGTATCCACAATCTTGTGTTTGCGGTCATTCCCCAAAACCCATGGACATAGGTGAGGCCCGTGTAACGTAGACTGATGGTAAATGGAGCTTTGCCTTTCAACTCAGCTCCTTCTTCACCACAACGGTCCAATAGAGTGACCTCATCACTGCTGACGCTGCATCGATCCACCTGTCCATCTCACGCTCCATCCTTTCCTCACTATATGAACAAGACCCTGAGATACTTCAACTCCTCCACTTGGGGCAGGACCCTGCACCACCTGGAGAGGGCAAGGCACCCTTTTCCAGTTGAGAATTATGGGCTCGGATTTTGAGAAGCCGACTTTATCCCCAGCCGCTTCACACTCGATTCAAACTGTCCCAGTGCATGAGTCAGTGTCCTGGTTTGAAGGAGCATCAGAACATCATCATCTGCAAACAGCAGAGATGAGATCCAGTGGTCCCTAAACCAGACAAGCTCTGCTCCCTTACTGCGGAAAGAAATTCTGTGCATAAAAACAATGAACAGAACCAGTGACAACGGGAAGCCCTGGGGGAGTCCAACATGCACTGGGAATAGAACAGCTCTGACTTACAGCAGCTGAACACAGCTCCTGCTCTGGTCGTACAGGGACTGGACAGCCCTAAGAACAGTGCGCCGAACCCCATACTCTAAGAGCACTTCTCCGGAGCAGCACATGTGGACTGTGGCAAATTGTCATGAACCCTCGATCACCCAATGAGCACCCATAGAGCTGGTGTTCACATGACCGGAATGAAAACCACACTGCTCCTCCTGAATTCAAGATTCAACTATCGGTCGGATTCTCTTCTTGAGTACCCTGAAGTAGAACTTACCGGGGAGGCTGACTGACTCTACCTCCTTCTTAAACAGAGGGATCACCACCCTAGTCTTCCAGAGCCCCTTCTTATATAAAATGTATTATTCAAATATTTTAACCTTGTTATAATGGCCTCCCTTCACCATTAGTTTACTCAAAGTTATATTTTGAATTGATTCAGTACTTACCTGTATTTACTTGTTATAGTTCAAAAGATTAACACTCAAAGTGAAGCTTATATGGTTTAAAACTGTCCCATAGACACTTTCCAACAATAATAATGAGTTATTTAAAATTTGTTGCCTCTCACAGTTAAATTTTAAATTGAAGAGGCTGGGCTTAACAGTTCTGCAGTTTTGAACAGGAAGTTAATAGAGCTGTTTCTGTTTTCAAGCTGTTTTAGATCAATTTTGTGTTTTACAGTGAATATAAAGTAAATTACTGATCTGCAGACATTCTAGTTTCTTATATATAAAAAAACACAATAGGTCTCCTTTAAATAGACAGACCACCCCCCTGGTCTGACAGTCCAGAGGTACTGTCCTAGATCCCCATGCATTATTGCAAATTAGTAGTTAAACAAAACCTTGTGAAATTTGTACTATAATACCACACAAGCCTTTATAATTGTAAACCTATCATTCACTAGTAGAAACTAATAAAAAATATATATTTTGCAGCTTCTTTTGTGTTATAGATTCTGTTTCTTCTTGAAGCAGCTGTCATTCTGATTGCTTGTTAAATTGCCTAAGTCACACTTTTTATCCTAATTGATCCAATATGTTGACTTAGGCCACATATAAAATGGCCTAAGTCTCCCTCTTGACATAGGCCATTGTCCTTTTGGGCACAAAAAGCATGATCCTTCTAACTAAGCATTTCAGAAACTTTTTCAGAGATGCCCAGCATTGCTACAAGATGATTTAAGCCAAAAACTCATTTTTGCCAAAAAGTGACTTAGGCCATTAGTTTAATAGGGTGACGACATCCAACTAGATATGCTGCATTTATGTTCGTTGGGTTTAGGTTCAGTTGACATAACATTTGTGTAACTTGACAGTCACAAGCATGTATTCTTTTGTTGATGGATGGAACATTGCCGTGCAGTGGTCAAGACCAAGACCTTTTCTGAGACCACAGTGCCAGGAGACAGAGTCAAGACCAAGACAAGACCCAAACTTTTATATGTCGAGACCAAGACCACATCAAGACCAGCTTGTAATTTTATTGACGGATTATCGGTCATGTTACCTGCAGAAAGATAAGCTCTCTGTTTAGATGGCTGGGGAAATGTCTTTGATAAAAAACATAAACGGAACGAGAGCAGTTGTTTGGATTAGGTCTGAACCGGTCTGACGGACGTCTGGCTCCTGAAGCTTGTTTTTCTCTGTGTTTTTTTTTTTCCACTCACCTGAATGTAATGTGTTTGAGTCGAAAAGACAAATTTCATTCACAAATGTTGAATTAGCAGCATAACTTTTGTTTTCACACAGAGTAGTTAGCTGACAACAGCGCTGGCTAGTGTTGCTCCTCCTTTCTGCTTTCTGTCTTTCTGTTGTCAGGCTGTGCGAGTATCCCTCGTGTTGAGAAGCAAATAATCCCTCTACACAATTATCAGTGTCTACATGCCCTTATTGTGCAGTGCTTATTTCAAACTGTGTCTGGGACAAGTCACCTCGCTCCTGGTGCAAGCTTAGCAGAGTGTGATAGCAGTGAAATCTCAGTGTCCAAAACAAGACCAGGTCCAGGACAAGACCAAGTCCAGGATAAGACTGAGTCAAAATGTGGTTGTGTCCAAGACAAGACCAAGAATAAGTTATCTCGAAATCAGTATTCAGATAAGTACCACTACACTAGAACATTGTTGTTTTTTTATAACCCTACAGAGAAATATAGTCTTTGTCAAAATCCAAATAATAATTGATTATACTTCTGCATCGATTCAGTATTTGATTTACCATGATACTTCTAAATGCAGGACTTCTTATTCACACCACATTTGTCAGGTTTACTTTTTTCGTCTGAAGCTGCATTATACTATTGCACATTGCAAAGGTAACTCTGTGTAGAAGTGGTGTTTTTGCAGTGCAGAGTGGAGAGTTGGAGCAGAGGAGGTGTGCCTGAGTGTGTGAGTGCCGTGTTCGTGTTGAAGTGTGGAGACAGAGTTCAGCTGGCATCTGTCACAGCCGCACAGAGCTGTTGAAACCACTGACCACTGTTCTCACCCGAATATGAATCACAACAAACACAGCGTCCGAACCTGCAAGAACAATCACGTTACAAATCTCAGTCAAACAGTGTTGTTCCTGTGAGTGACAGAGGTGAGAATCGTGAGTGGAGATAAAACTGGCCCAGGTTGGAATAAGGTTGATGTTATTGAACAGCTCTGGACAGACTGAGGCAAGTGTAGCTGTAACACATGAAAATACTGTTGTGGAATCTTTCTATCGTAAATCCTCAAGTTCCAGTTATCAAAAACACAACATATATGCCTAGAGAGAGACCTTCTTCTTTCATACGTCTACAGTTCGCTAAATAAGCCAATGGGAAGAACCCAGCATGGCTCCAGCCCAGATGACGTTAATCGGTACTTACAGCTAAAGATAACAAATACTTCCACGTCTTAAAAACTGGAAGGGCTGACTCCTTATGTGTTAACTTTGACCTCAGTAAGAGCTTCTCTTCCCCACAATGCATTAGGGCTACAGGTTTACCAGAAAAGTACCAAGAAGTAAGTCCCTAAATGTAATCAAAGGAATCCTTCAGTCTCACAGTCTACTTGTAGATAGCTTTAATTGGACTAATCAAACGTTCACTCACAACTTTTTTGTGCTGCTTCCAAAAGTCTAATTTCTCTGACTTGAGCAAATTATTTGGTGCAGTGTTAATTTGAAGAATCCGGTGACAAACCATGTTACAGTTTAGACCAGTGGTTTTCCCAAAGTTTTCAGTTTAGAAATTTCAAGTTGGAATTGGACTCAAATGCAATTATTTTTGTAATATTATTGCTTTATATGACTAATTTATAAAAATAGCTTAAAACAAATTCATAATTGTAAAATTACATTTTGAAATGATCTTGCGACAACAGATTTTGTTTCACGACCCCTACTTTGGGAACCACTGGTTTAGACGACGAATTATGAAAGCAGTTTTATATAGTTTTTATGTGAGAGTTGCATTAAATACAGTACGGACTGGAACTAAGAAAAAGTACCAGAAACAGTAATATCAGTGGGCCTTATTTATAACATGTTCTTATGAACTAATGTGTGCTTTCACTTTTATAAAAGACGCTCGTTTTGAATTAGCGATCAGCAAGTCTGGAAACGCCCTGTTGTACTTCCTCATTTCCTCTTATCTCCGGGAGAAATCCAGTGGGAGAAATCTTGCGGCCAGCCCATATTTGCCTTATAGGGAAGTAGCTTCCTTTACGATGTAATCCCTAAAAAAACATCCAGGAGTGATGCATAGTAGAAGTCTTTAAAGTCATCTGGACGGTGTTTCCGAAGGATCAAGACGTTTCGACTCTTATCCAAGAGTCATTTTCAATCTGATCATCTCATCAGATGATTTCCTCATAGCTTCCTTTATGCATTATTCATTTTTATGTAAATAACCAGTTAGCTGGAGTTTGGTGAATTTGGCATGTTAAGGCTGTTAAGAAGGAGTTTGGCTTCTTATGAACACGTTGTAAATCTTAAAACTTCTTAAAACTAAAGTTATGCACAATTTTGAAGAACACTTTCATGACTGAGGCCCATTGTCTTTATGTTGAATTTGACTGGTTTGAGAGTGTCATTGTGTTTGTTGTGATATTACTATTATCAATGAAGCACTACTTTTTCTTTAATGATTTTACATATAACAACGACTTAAATAAAAGCATAAAACATAGGAAGAACAGTTTCTACTTTACAAAGATTTTATTAAACCCAGGACCAATTATGAAATGCATTAATTCCCACAATGCATTTCTCTGGTGTTATTCCGGTTTGTCCTTCAGTCTGTGGACATGACACTCGTCTGGTCTCCGGCCCGTCTGTCCGGGTCGAGGCGTAACCACGGTAACTCATTCAGATGCACAGTCACGAATCGCATCAGGAGCGAACGGCGCAGACTTGTTTAAGCCAAACTCTTCTGCTCCTCACACTTCCATCATCAGACACGACTTATGAAGGGTTTTTATTCTACAAGTTAAGAAGAAGTTTTACATCTCAAAACGTAAAGTAAATAAGAGCTGTATTCTGTTGTTTTGCACAACTGCATCAACTTAATATTTAATTACACATTTTGGGTTTTGAACGTAGAATTTGGTCAATTTAATAATTTATTTAAACAAACTTTTCATTATGTACATGTTTGGGACATTTTATTGAAATATTGAGTGAAGCAAATTCTGCTTTGTATATTTTATTCAGTTCAATAGGGTTATTAGCAAAAATAGACTTAGCAAAGTCTTACAAAGAAGGCACAAATGTTTTTTGTTGTTGTTTGTTTTTTTCACATTAAGACATCATTTTGTAGAATCTTTAAAAGTTAGGTGTGTTGTTGCTCTGAGTTTGAGGATCTACAGAGGGATTATCAGTCGTCATCACTTTCCGCTCTACTGCACATGCTCCATGCAGAAAGAGACGCTGTCCATCTAGTTAGCTGAGGAAATTTCTTTGATTAAAACAACAAAACGGGACAAGAGCAGCTGTTTGGATCAGGTCTGAACCGGTCTGACAGACGTCTGTCTCCTGAAGCTTGAGACAGTGTTTTTTTTCGACGTTTTTTCATCTGAATGTAACTTTTAAGGGTCGTAGGGTCGAATTAGTAGCATAACTTTAGTTTTCACACAGTGATAAACTCTTGTAGTTAGCAGACAATGGTGCTGGCTTGACTTATTTCCACGGCTTGTGCCAATTAGCGGCGGCTCTTACTGCTAACCTGCTGTGTGCACATTGATCCCTCTATTGTTATTTAGCTCTTATATTCTACTGTGGGTCATAAGTCTTACATAAATCGTTTAAATTAGATTACACATTTCATTTCAATAAAGTTACATGTTGTCACTTAAATATGTTAATATAATATTTAATCTCTTTATATTGAAAGATTTGTTGTTACAGGCTGGATGATGTTGTTTCCTGGTGATTCCAATAGTTTTAAATATGAACTGTAATATCACACATATTACATTGTATTCAAGTTGACAAAAACTTTAAGATAATGTTTTGTTGTTAGCTTTTTCACTTTATAATAAGCAACAGATTTACTTCAGTTCTTAATGTTTTCTCACAGATAAGATGTTGGATCACATAATGTTACAGAAGATAAAAACGTATTTACTTAGAAAAGATAAAACTATAGCTTTATAATGTCTGTGGACTGATCAGACCTTTGTCCTCACTTACATCTTCACACTCAACAGTTTTTCTGCAGTGGCCTGGCTTTAGCTCAAGACTCACTTCAAAGCCAATTAAAACAAAGAACAAGTCTGCAAAACATCCACAAATAAACACAAAACTAATGAGAACAAACAGAACTGGCTCAGCAGCAGCAGAAGCAGAAGCAGAGATGTAAAATGTGATCCACGTTTTACAGAAGATCAGAGAAAGTGAGATGGTGAGGTCACACAAGTGTTTGTCTGTGAAGAGCAATAATAAGGAACTTTTTTAATGCAGTATACCTTCTACGGTCTGACAAAAATGTAAGTTATGAAGAAACGTGACAAATAAAAGTTTAAAATTACAGGAAGTGAAGATCTAAAAAAAAAAATCTTACATTGTCTTTCTTTCAATAATTTCTGTTGTTCTTTATGTTTTAAAATGTGGTCTAACCAGTCATTTTGCACTTTAAGATGGTAAAACCAGCCTGGTCTCACAGATGTATCATATGAACGCAATCTCTATTTTTTGCTGCATTTCTATGGTGGATGTAAATAAGTGGTAATATTCATGAATAATAACACAATCGATAATCCTAATCTTAACCAACTTCAAGCTTCAGACCTAAACTTAGACGTTCCCAAATAAAACCCAATCACATGTCAATATCACGCCAAGGAAATGTGCGTGGAATAAACACGGCAGAAGGGTTGTCATGACACACAGTTAGTCATGACGTGGTATAGATCCAAATGATGGAGGAGGACAAGCCCGCACACTGTCTCCAACTGAGGTCAATGTTGGGTCCAAATGAGAACATGTGGATAAGACCAGATGTTTTGCACCAGGTTTGCGCTAAAACATTTATTTTCTATCTGGGACACCCTAAAAGATTTCCATTTCGTCCTGGTTTGGCATTTCAAAAGTTCAATTTTAACTACTGGTAAATGAATGAACCATACCTTATTCCCGGTGTGATTGTAAATAAAAAATTCAATAGAAAATATGTCCAAAATACAATTCTATCGTTCCATGTCTCAAAGCTCTAATCTCAGATGATTTCAAAGCAAAGTGTTGGCTAGAACCAATCAGAGTTAGTTATAAAAAACAAAGAATTCAAACAAAACGTAACGGACCTAAACGTAGCTGTTGAATCTAAAGAAAATTTTCCTGTATGGTTTTCACCAAAACACCTCAGAAAATATTGTCTCTGTCACAGAGCCAATAGAGATGCCGTATAATAGACACACAAAAAGTTCTAGGAACGTGCTCATGATACACTAATAGCATTATGTTTAATAATATTCTGCTACAGGGAACATTGGAAAAGCAATGACATCAAATGAAGTGAGGCAGAGAGTCTCTACCAGAAAAGTTACATGTGCCACTTTATTTTGTGGTAAAAAATTATCAATTTCAGGCCTCATAGTGAACTAGAGGTAATTATTAAATTTAGAACCATGGTGCGATCAAAGACAAGCTGCGATCAATAACAAACATGTCTGATATTTCATAATCCTGTTCTGGGAGTGAGCCTCCTGTTGTGTCTGTGATCAGTCTGTACATGTAAACACAAACTCTCATCAGTGTTGCATAATTATTTCTCTTTCACTAACTTTAACAGAAAAATAAAGAAGTTTGCATAAGAACATTAGAATGACTATGTTATCCTGTTGTAAACTTTGAGATGACACATTTAGTCTGTCAGTCAGTCAGAAAGTTGAAGAAGTCGAGTCTCGTTCCCCTCACTGAACATTCAGAGTTGCACATTGTATCTGTGAAAGTTTCTATTTACAATGTTCTGGAGCGTACATAAGACGACCTGTTTGAACGCTCTCACCTTCACTCATTAAACTCACATCAGCAGAAGTGGCTACGCTAACAAGCTCGCTATGATACTTAGGTGAAACTTTAAGTGTCACATTTAGGTTGCACAAGTCTGTCAGGTTCCTAAAAGTTACAGATTGTTGTTTGATTGTTAATGTGTGTGCATTGTGCATCTTTCATTTGTGTCCAAGTCAGAACTAATTTGGTGTGAAAAAGAATGTAGACATGCAACCTTTTATGAGCCAGTTTGTGAGATTTTTAGAAAGAACGATTGCAGGCAAGAATTAAAAACACACTCTGACATGTTTTGAACTAAATTGTCTAAATGATGCCATTTATACTCAAGAAAAAAGAAACACAACATTTTCATAATAAAAAATTCCTTCGAAAACGAGTCCATTTGTAAAAATGTGTTACATCATGATTCCAGTCCATAGTAAGCTAAAGACAGGTGAACAGATTTCTTGGTTTAGCTTGACTGATTGTGAGAACAATAAAGAGTGCATTACAGGGTCGTTTATTCACAGAAAATCATGTTTGAAACTCAGAGTTGACTTTTACCGCTGGTTAACTGTGTTCAAGTCTTCTCTATAAAAGGCACCAGAATGAAGCCAAAAACACACTTCTTCACAAAGCCACGATTGTTCAACCAGAGAGGGATGGAGCTATTGGCTGCTTCAAGCTGGACGGTGTTGTCTTGTGTCCCCAGGGTGTTTGGAGTCACCGCTCTACCATTAGTTGTCTTGCGGAGCGATACCAAGCCACTGGTTCCTCTAACGCCCGCCCTCGTACTGGTGGCCCCCGTGTAACGACCTCTGCACAAGACCGCACCAACCGGCTGGCAGTGTTGGCCAGAACCATCCGTAATCGCCTCTGCGCTGACGGTATTTGACCATATCGGCCATATGTTGGACCAGTGCTTAGAGCTCGGGTCGAATGGTGCACTGCACATCGCCGTTGGACTTTGCAGAGGTGGTCCCAGTGGTCCATATTGAAAATGTCTAGGGTCTGCTCAGTGTGCATGTCCACAAACGTGAATATCTTCCCAAAACTCAGCAGCAGCTGAGGGCGGCACTTGTGGAAGAATGGATCAACTCAGACACTACTGCCGATCCAGGAGGCGACAAATAACCGCTGTCCAGGAGCCAACGGGGGTCAGTGAACTACAGCCAGAGTCCTTTATCAATGTATTTGATATGCGTCAAACCAGTAAGTGCAGGAAGCAAGTTTTTGTGAACTTTCCCCAATTTGACAAAGCGGGCACAGCTCAAGTCTAGATAGGACCCGAAGTGTTTTGTCCTGATTGGTTGTTTCATCATGACTCAATGTGATGTGAATACAGCGGAATTCCAATGGTTTACCCACAATGCCCCATCTGGTGAAGGTTCAGTTCACGCTGTAGATGGTTTTTCTCAAAAATAACATTTTACTTTGACCATGAAATTTAATTTTATTTTTGTATTATATTACTTCATCATTTTAACCCATTAACCCCCTGTATTATAAAGACAAACTTGATTAAAACCATCTTTCCTTTCAGCTGCCCTCCACCTCATTGAAATAACACTGGTCTCAGTCATGTGAAGTCATGTGAACAGTGCCTATTGACCTGTTTGCCTCCATCTGAAGTAGCTCTGTTAGACTGATTCTGCTTTGAATGAACCACTGGAATGACTTATTTTAGCTCATTTGCAGAGAATATTGACCGCGTACAAATGTTGCGTGTGTATTGACAGAACTGGCCGGGTTCACACGGAGCGGAGCCGTGGACACATATTTGTTTTCAGTAATTGCCTTGAGTTTCTCTGCTCTTAATAAGTTCACACATTCACTTCAAAAGCAGCCGCTCACATATTCATGCAGCGTACGAGCTATGTAAGCAATGTGACTTCTCCTCTGTGAGTTATTCAAGATGTTTGCTCCGTATTTAACCGAAGATATGAGTCAGTTCTGGTTATATATGGAGTTTAGTTTTGCTTGTCCTGCATGTTTAGTATTCATTTTTCAGACTTTAAACGCTGTTCCTCCTTCTGATGTCTTTAAGTGGTTGTACAAAGTGCTCTACTGTGTTTCTATATGTGTACTTTTACCAAGTACATCAGAATAAGCATATTTGCTTTGGTTTATTTGGGTGCTGCCCAATTGATGCCACACATCAGGTAGTTTACCTTGAGTAAGGGGAGAATAGCAGTGAAAAGCAAACTGCGAAGTGTGGGTCTGGTCACCACGCCCCCTGCCGGTCAAATCAACATCGTACCGGCCAATCAGATTAGTTTATTTGTGTGACGCAGATGAAACAAAGGAGCTGATTGATCGTCTGTCATTTAGACCAAAATCTAACTTCACTCACCTCACATTAAAATCGTTTTTTGCTTCGCTCATTGATTCTGCAGAAATCCGCAGTGTTTTTCAGTTCCACATATATTTTTTTCATGTATTTTTGTCGTCTGGAGCAGCCATGTTGTCTTTCACACGGCAGAAGATGCGTGTCTCTGATTGGCTAATTCATCTGTCAATCAATTTTTTATATACTGTCTGGATTTGCAGGCAAGAGCCTCTGAACATGGATCAGAACTTCTCCAACTCCATGTCTCTCATGTCTCTCATTAAGGTCACACTCACAGGGTTACAAAAAACACAAATGGCAATTAACTTTTACACACTAAAATGGGAGAAAGAGGGTAGTTTGTGGTGCATTTCTGCACCATTAACTCTTATCCAGTTATCTCAACAGAAATAGTTCTCCGCTCATATCTAGACATTAAAAACATTTCAACCTTTGAAAATTAAAGTTTAAGTGTGATCTCATCAGACCTCGTGAGTTAACGAGTTAAGACCTGGTGGGACAACAGGACATTGTTGTTGTGCCTAGAGCAAGACACTTTACCCACATTGCTTCTGTCGGTGTTCACTGGGTGAGTGCATCCTTAGTTGTGATGTTTTGAGTGACTTGAAAGATTAAACAGTGCTGTATAACTAGAGACCATTTACCATTTTCTGATTGAAGCAAGTTGCAGATAAACCGATCACAGAAACACACAAAACAAAGAGGCTGAATGTTTAAAATATTGCTTTGGAAACAGTAGCCAGCATTTGCATTGTGAGTCTATTAGTTTTAGCACAGTCTCTTTTCTATTCTACTGTTGTCGACGATTGTAAACCAAATTAAAACTAATGTCGTTGCCTTTTCGCGCTGGAAAAGTTGAGAAAATCAGCGGACGTTTCTGAAGAAAAGGTCTAAACCGCAACACTCGACGTCCCAAAATAATGGGACGCAGTGACATTTCCGGATTGATTGATCGAGTGTCCGAGGCTGCGTTTCTCCTTTAAGACCAGAGAACATTTTTCATGGAACAACGGCACTTTATCGACAAAAGCAGTCACATTTAATAAATGTGATGCGAGAGAAGAAAAACAACCAGACTTTTACTCTTTCAGACAGTAAAAGTAGGGTTAATGCATAAGGCAGGATTTTGCTTTTTTCCCGAAGTTTTTTGCAATTGTCTTATTAAACCTAAGCTAACTTAACTCTATTGAAATATCTGTTCTTTATGAAAGGATGAGAAGGACAAGGAGAGATTGTGATCAATATATTGTATCTCAAACAAACCCAGTCTTATTCCTGCAGACTTCAGATCGATGCGGCAGCTTTGCACAAGTGAAAGATCGTTATTGTTCAGGAGGACTTCCATTGATTATCCTTGACACAGGACTTATTGTCGTCTTTGCAATTCACACAATTATTGGTGTTGTTATGGCTCGAGTGCTTCTGCTGGAAAAGACAGAGCAGAACATGTGTGAGGGAAATAATAATGGTTTGTGACACATGAACAGGATAAGAGCAGAACCTTGACCTTCTTTTATAAATGGGATCCATGTAAGTTAGCAAAATGGGAGGATATATTGTGCAAACAGCATTGGATAAATTAAAAAAGACAATGCTTTTCATATGAAACTCACATATTGCTCCTTGTAAAACACAAAAATTGATCTACAACATCTTAGAAATACAAACAGGTCAATTGGCTTCTTGTTCAAAACTAGTCACACATCTTTATACTGATTAATCTCGCATAATATTCATTGTTGATCTACATATAATATAGTTTGTTTACTAAATCCATGGTAAAAACACAACACAATACAATACAATACAAATACAACAGACAGAAGAGAATATTGCAACATTCCTCTCTCCTTCCACATGTGCTTTTCCATACCATATTATAGATTTTGGGTTCTCACCTGTGTGGTGTGTTTCTGTTTTTTTTGTCGACTTCACACTGCAGCAGGTGAAATGAGCTGAATATAGTTTTCACACGACATGTCTGCACAGGAGTCACTCATCTGACTGTTCTTCAACTTCACCCCCTCTAACTTAACTGTATTTAACTCTTTTGTTTGATGATCTAACGCCTCCCGTACACTGTCTGTGAGGCGACTTTGGTTCAGGACAAGTGTGAGTTTGTTGCAAAGTGCCTTGTACATCAGCTACAGTCCAAAGCGGTCACGCAGATTCACGTGGATTCCTGCAAGAATGCTCTTATTATGACTTGAAAGTCGCATCAGACCGCTGCAACAGCCTGGGAAAATATACTCTCTACAGATTCTTTCCATGTACTTGCGCAACTTTCTGACATGCGCTCGCACTACGAGGTCTGTGTACAAGGACACATTGGTTTTAAGCATTTTCTAAGTTTTCTAAGAGAATAAAAATACAGTCATACAAACAGCAGGTGTGGACGTGCAAGTCGTGACCTGGACTTGAGTTGAACTTAAAGATGCACTGTACAACTTTTGGCCAAAAATAAACTTGAATAAATGCACAGTTTTTGTCATTTAGATGGCTTTGTTAAACAAAATATTTTTTTTACTATGAATGGGCTTGCAAGGCCACAAAATTTTATTTGGCTCCGAGGAGGGCCCGAACATGTCTGCTTCCACTGAAAAGCAACAATATGTAATTGGATATGAAGACTTGACTTGAAAAGGCTTCAGATTAAAATGGACTTTGACTCGACTTGGGCTTGAAGCTCAGTGACTTGTACTTGACTCAGACTTTGGACTAAAGACTTGTGTAACCGATTAATTTATATATTATTATAACTACACAAAATTGTCTTTCTTTTTGCTGTTGCTGTTTTCCACACATGTTCACTAGCAAGAACCTCACTCTCAGAACTTGTAACAACCCTATTGAATTAATGTAAGCACAAACTAAACAAAGACGTTGGCGGTTTGGAGCTTCCTTCAAGGGCTGGTAGCAGGCTCTCGGACCTCGAAACCTTGAAGAGAATAATATGAAGAGAATAATGAAAAGAGCGAAGGTGGGAGAGACATTGAGACATAAAGTGTGTAACCTCTAACGCTGCCAAGGGAAGGGACTTAAATATTAGTAAATAACAGTCTTTGAAACCCTAACCCAAACACATTTCGTTCAGTCCAGTCTTGATTACAACTCTAACCTGAAGAACAGTCTCACCAAACTTTATTTTGTCATTGAAATATGAAGTACAAAGCACACAGTCTCTTGTATTCTCACTGACACAAACATGTCTGAGTTTTTGAAGTCAGAAGAGTCTTTGTAGTAACAGTGTTGGAACACATCAGTCTCTTTTCCCTCTCTGTGATGTGCAGTCGTCAGGGTCACAGGCCCAAGCTCTCCCTATGGGTGTCATTACAGCCGCAGTTACCCACAATGCACCTCAGTATTCAGTAAAAGTCTGCTCTGATCCCCGGACTGCCTTTCATGTCCCACACTTTCACTGTTCAGCTTCTCCCTCACACTCGCTGGCTTTGTGCAGAGTCAGAAACATTTAGGCCAAAGTTGCACAGACGGACACAGACTTGAGCAACACCGAGGACGGATATCAGACGCTTTGTTTGGGTCCGGCTGGAAAAAACATATGGAAAATTAGGGTTGAAATACATTAAAGCCACACTATAGGTTAAGTAGATATCCACCTTTTCAGAGTTTTCATCTCTTAAATGTACATATGTTAGCCTAATGCATCAGTCGTTTTCATTTCACTTTGTGGAAACTGTCTGACATCATTGAGGTTCAATAATTTCACAGATTTTTGTTTTGTAGTCCAGGAAGAGAATACATTTGTGTGTCAGTGATTGTTGCCTTTTCTATGTGGTAAACTTGCAAAATAGAAGATATAATGTCATATTCTAAGTTAATATTTGACACAAGGTCAAAGGAGAACTGTATACAGTCTGCTGTCTTAACTCAGGTTGGTTCTGGCCGACTCACCGCTTCACTCCTGCTTGCTAATTGACCAGTTGTACTTGCTGCTTTTGGGAACTGTCTGTGGTTCTGTGGTTTATGATAAAGTATTTACTGTTCAGTTCATTTCTATGAGGTTTTCACTACACCAGCTTAAAATGATAAATACTCAGAAGATCAGACAGTGACAATTATTTTGTGGTGAATGTTACAGAAAACACATTAAAGACTTCAAAAATCAGAAGAATAATTCACCACAGACACTTGGTTGTTTAAAAAGGGGTGTTTGTACCTAAATATTAACGCTAACAGGAAATACTTGTATGTACAGAAGTTAGCTATTTTGAACAAAAACAAGCCAACTGATGTTTCGTGCACAATAGGTGGGTTTCACATTCTAGAATTCTTGGCAGTTACAAGTCAGATGGAGGGCAAGAGGCAGTTTTTCCTATTACTAACACTGGACTTTGTCATGGAATAATTCAAAAATGATTTAGCAAATTTAAAAGTGGCGATTTCTAGGATGACTAGACACATTACTGGTTTGCTTTGCAAAAAATAAACTGCATTTAAACAATCTTCATTTTAGCTGCCCTCCACCTCATTGAAATAACATTGGCCAGTAGAAGGTTGTGATGTCACGTGAAACCCACCTATTGAGTGAAGACACTACGCAGCGCCAGCCTGGCTAACGCTATGTTTTTACTTGGATGTTTTTGTTGACTAAAAACATCATACAAATGTGTTTCTTTACTATGTGCAGACTTGTATCACCTTAAAATCGACTCTTTTGTGTCTAGAAGGGCCTCTTCTTGTTTGTATCCATGGAATTCTTGCAACAAAACGTGTAAATATAGTTCTACATTTATCATACTATACGTCATTTACTACGTTACTTACTCTCACCATACCTTACTTTTTTTTAATTCAATCCATTAAATGTAAAGAAACTGTAGCCTGGAGAATTCAAACTCAAAGTAAAATTGTTCTCTTTGAAGTTCATCTGCTGAGCTTGATTTTCTCTAGAATTCCTTTTACCATTTCCTTATTATAACTTTATCTAATGTTTATTCTATCAAAAAGGTTTCTGAAAATGATTTGACCCTGTCAGATGAATTCTTGTGATGTTTGGGAGTTAAGAATCCCAGTTTAGTTGCACCAATCACAGAACAAAACCAGACGTACACCATTCAAATGAACAGAAACAAACATGGCAGCGCTGATGTTGTGAAAACAGTGCACAAAGAATTGCTTTGTCGTCTATTTTCTCAAATGGATTAAAAAAACAGGATTTGTTTGCTGTTATGATGCTTTGACACGGCGCTCTTTTCCCGAGGGCTTTCAGCGAATCATAATAATGATAATAATAATAATCAACACGAAAACACACACATTATGTCTGTTATCTCATTTTAATCCTCTTTCTCTCTCCTCTTTCTGTCCACAGCTAAACCCAAAAACTCAGCCTGGAACGTGACGGTCCAGGCCGGTTCCAAAGCCGTGGTCGTGGCCCAGTGCGAGGCCGTCGAAGGGAAACCTGCCGCCAACATCAAGTGGCTGGGCTCGGTGGGAGGGAACCACTCCACCAGCAGCATCAGCTTACCCGACGGGACGGTAACGGTCAGGAGCGAGTACAGGCTGGTCCCAACGCCTTCGGACAACGGCAGAGAGGTGACCTGCCTCGTGGACCAGAGGACCCAGGACCAAACGTGGGTCCATCCCATCAAACTGTCTGTGGAATGTAAGAGACACAAAAACACACTAATGTCTTGTATAATCTGCAGCAAGACAGAGATCAGCGTTTACAAACAGGTCACAAACAGGTCAGACTAGTGCAAGAGTGTCCCAAACTTTCCCCAGGAGAGCTACATTTGCTAAACTAAACTGACAGTGAGCGACTACTTTTAGCGATCAGAAGAATTTTAAGGTACACGAGACACAGATACATGTCCATATAAAACATTCTCATAATCCAAAGTAGGGCTGAGCAATTTGGCCAAACATTTATATATTTCTTGGAGCCAGATCACAATTTTGATTTTATCACGATTCTTGTATACTGTCTCTTTACCTTCTGACTAAATATAGTCATCTGCATTTTCAGAAAGTTCCTACTTCACTGGGATTGGTTAAATCCAGTTGTCACTCATTCAGAGCTGAAAGCCTGACCAATAAGAGAAGTTGTTTTGAAAACATAACCTGTATTTGAAGCGACAGATGCATCAAGTAGAGAAATGTAAAGCTTGATATAACGATTTTATCAACAAATTGCCCAGCCCTAAATGAAAGATACACACAATAGAAGCATTGATGTAAAAAATGCATTTGGAGTATTTAATGACTTAAAATCCTCTTTGGCAGCTGGTGGAGAGTTGCTGAAGCTTCTGAGATAAAAGTTGAAGACCTCTGCACTAGTGTGACTAGCGGCAGTCAAATGCAAAACTATAAATAATGTGTGAGGACAAATATTACTTTTACCAACAGAGCAACACAGTAACAGAATAACTACTGAAGATTTCATTAATCAATTTATTGTACTGTATCTAAATTGCAAGCACAAACTGGGAAAAAAAAAAGCATTTATCCATCGGTTTGCACTTAGTTACTGATGGAAGGTGAACAATAACATCTTCCACAAATCCAATATGCTCAGTCTCAAATTTTGCATTTTGCAGTAATGTGTGAGACACAACTGTAAGTTGTGTCAGGTTTTTGCTCCTCCTAACCCTTTTTGAACATGAGCAAATGCTTGATAATTGAGTCCCTAACTGTAATAAGAGCAACGGTAAGAGCTTTCATAAAAAAAATATAAAAAATGTTGGGATACCATACTGTTAGGCTTCAGCCAATGATGCCTTTTGTGGCTAGCAGGCATAACGGCTAATTTATAACCCAGTCTGAGTTTTGTGTCATTGCCACCAAAGAGCCAATGAGAAAACAATCCTTCAGAACATTTTTTTTCCAAGGTGCAGGAAGCTAGCAATAAAAAAATGTAAAATAAAAAATTAGAATAGTTTAAGGTAAAGCAAATTATTCATTTCTATCTTTTCCAAAGCATCACAGAATTAAGCATCTTCAGCGGTGGTGCTCCCCCTACCGCTCTCTGGTGTAATTAAACTAGCCTACTGAATCGAAACTTCACATTATTGATTCATTTTATCATTTTTGCGTAACTTTAGGATTGAAATAAGGCAGCACAAATATGTGTTAGCACGTTTTAGGCTGCCAAATAAAACAAAATCAAAGAGACAAAGTTTCTAAGGAGAGTATTTATACACACAGACAAGTTGCAGTTGCTGTACTTACTGTGGGACGTAGCAGAGAGCCAACACGTGCTTCAAATGCCCCAAAATACACATGTAACCATTTAACAAGGTCATGATGTTACTTAGTTCTGTTTTAATGGCAGTGAGACAAGAAACGGCACCAGTAAGTTCTGTAAAGTACTTGTATCCAAACACAATGGTTCTTCTTTTTCACCCACACTATTGTCTGTCTGCCTTGTTTAGATTCTCCACAAACAAGTTCATGTTATTCACACAATGTTGGACTTGTCTCGTCTCTAAGCAGAAGGACACGTCTGGTTGCATATGTTTCTTCTTCTTTCACCTCTGAACCTCGCTGCATAATCTGCTCACATTACACTGATGCTCTGTGTAAAACTGGCTCGTGTCGGAGCAACATAAAGCTAATAGTGAGCACTTCAAGATGGCCGTTTCACACTTTACCTTCTCCACAGTCGCTTGTTTAACGACAAAGACGACAAAACAACATCTGCTGTGGTCGTAACATCAGAGGCTCTGAGGAGGAGGAGAGACACGCTGTTACTGCTAAGCACACTTTCAGCTTTACTGTGAGACTTTTCACATAAATGTCAGAGCTGCAGGTGTGTTTGTTCTTTGTGGGACTTTTTAGGTGTGACTTTAGGCTGTAATGATTTATTGCAGGAGTTCTCAAGCGTTTTAGTCTTGACGCCCAAAATTTTGAATGGGAACTATGTTGGTGTGAGTATCGGTTGGTCAATATTTATGGTCTTTCAACATTGGTATCGGCTGATATCAAAATAAATCTGATTAAATAATAACACAGATTTCTGTCTTGTACAAACCAAACTGTAGCACTGTCCAACCAAACAAGACGTAAATGTGTTTTGATCCGTCTTTGTTTAAATGCAAACTATGACTAAAAACTGACCAAACCTGTACACTTAAAGGGTCTGTTTGGGTGTGTTTGGTGTGAATGGCTTTGTCGGAGGTCAGAGGGTCGCTGTGCAAGTCTTGAAGGCAAGGTTTTGAAGACTTGCTTGAAGAGTCTTCGTTGCCATTGTTTGCTGCATATGCAGCTGTTTGATTGACTCGTGACAACTACTGATCCAGCGAATCAGTGCGCACAAAAATTGTGTGGAAAACCAAAAATTATGCTTACGGAAAACTGAGACTGGGGGTTGTCTTGATGTGAAAAACCTTCCTCATGATCACTACAGAGGCAATGATCTCCCCTTTTGTGAAATGTATGCTATCCAAACTCATGTAAAGCAAATCCAGGCCACAAAATGGTTAGCTGGATAATATTTGTGAAATCACAAACTCGAGAGAAATCCAACTGATCTCTTTTGTCCCAATCACCTCGCGCTTAAGACCAGAAAAAGCTCTCCATACAGACCGGACATTCATATTTGGGAACTATCCACTTTTCCCAAAGCCGTAAACTTACCCAAATGACCTGATAACCACAGTCCTAATCCTATACGCCTAACAAAACCCATCTGGTCTGTATTAAAGAGGTGGCTACAGACCAAAACAAATATTGCAGCTCACGTGGATGTACGAGTTTCTGCAGCTACTGGTTCTGTTTTAGCAGACATACTTTTACTTTTAGAAACAACAGTGACACTTGCTGAATACGTCATTACGTTGTTGCTGTGATTGGCCAAGCACAAACTCAAGAAGGCTGGCACTAGTTGACAAGTCACCTTTTTGCGAAGATTTCAAACAGAGGAAGTTCTAGATGCATTGTGTTTTTAGACGCACTATTATTTACGGCCTAATTTAATGCTGAAGATAAACTACAGTAGCTAAACTCCAGACTTTTTTCCATTATATACAGTCATTTCATTAAGTCACGTTGCTTCCGGAGCTCTTTACGTGAATGTATCTCTTGACTGTTCACAAAGCTCGCTAAACTTTCTCCGTTTGCAGGAGAAGCCCAGGTTACAAGACACAAACAGAAATTACCACGCAGCACTATATTTTAATTAGACTTGCAAACATTGACATGCCTGCTGTTTGAAAAAGTGTTGCTGCTTGTTATTTTAAGCTAGTTAACTGTAATGTCTTGCTCTGTGTTGCGTTCCGAGTCGAGACGTGGCAATTAAAACCAAGAAAAAAACATCCTCAGCACATGTTCTGGAAGTTATAATTGCCAAGTTCAAAAGTTGTAGTTTTGGCCCAGTTTGTCTGTGATTGATGCTTGGCTCTTATGTGTTTATGTGTGATCATTGCCTCTGTAGTGAACATGAAGAGTACAGGTTTAGTCCATTTTTAGAATAGTTTAGCACTTAAAACAAAGATGGATCAAACCACAGGGGCAGCGATGCTCATGGAGGTCTTGTGCTATAATATGGTTTGCATAAAACAGAAATGTCCATTTATTTTGTCAAAACATTAAAGAAACCGTGTATAAGTCTTTGATTTCAGGTTTCATAAACATGACCCGTATGTGTCACAGTTACAAGGTAAACAGGATCTAATGTAGTCCTATTTTAAGTCATCGTACATCTGAGTTATTCTTAGTTTAAAAAGCAATGAGCTGGATGTTCATTTGTTGATTTTTACATTTGGAGTTTTGATTCTCAGGAAGATTATCCAATCAGAAAGCAGAATGAGCCTCACGTGACTCTCATTTGTTTTGTCAGTTTGGTTCATTAGAGTCTAAGGCTGATTTTGAACCATGAGTCAGTTGGGATAAAACAATATGCAAATCTCCTGATACAATATTGTTTCAGTGTGAAACTCACAATATTTATCACAACATTCCGTGTTACAGAGAGCCATGATATTATGCTAAGAAAAATAAACATTGGAGCTCTATCATTCAGTGATTCCTTTTCTTGGTGCAAATTCATTGGCCAGACTGGCGCCACCTAGTGCCTCCATTCATTTTCATTTTCATTCCAGCCAGGTCAGGTACTGCGACTGCAAACGGTTCTCAAAGTGGGAAGTACGGTCGTCCAATCATCGAGCAGGAGCAGAGTATTGTGTTGGCCAGAACCAACATGATATTCTCCTCCTTTAATCTTGTGTCAAATATTAATTTAGATTATGATGTTGTACCTTTTATTTTGCAAGTTTTCCAAAGGCAACAATCCTTGACACATCTTTTGCTCTACTAAGTGGACGACAAAATTACCAAAAAGTACTGTGAAGTGAACAAACCAATGGGATGGGTTTCCAAAATTGCTTTGCTTTTTTTTTTTTTTAATTTTGCAGAAAATATGTTCTGAACTATTTTTGGATGTCTTGCCGTTTAAAATCAATAGGTGATATTAACAACTTTAGAGTGACTAATTTTCAACGAGTAAACCTGTCAAACTCATCCATCACTCTCGTGTCCTTTAGCACTTCAGTTTTTAGGGCTGCGGTCGTCCCTTTGACAATTAGTACTAAAAGTGTGTGTAGCAGAAGCTCTGAAGCTAAAAAAGTATCTTTTTGTTCTGATTATTTTATCGATCCAAACTGTGATCAAAAAGACAAAAAAAAATATATATATATAATAAAAATCATACAAAAACAGCAATTTGTGCAGAAAACATCTAGACCATTTTAATCCCATATTTACTCATCACTTCTTTTACTTGCTGCTCAAAATAAATCACTTTAATCTAAGTAAAATGTGTCTTTTTCAGTATTTGGTCAACTAAAACTCTCGAACCAATAATCAACTAAACTTTGTTCACTGGCACAGCTTTATAGACATTAAAGTGAACTACAGGCTGTCAGCTCTCATCCCAAAGAGTCAGATAGTGACTCAGATGGCTCTTTCTTAAATTTGAAACCATAAAACGCATAATAATTAGATGTTCACCAAGTTTTTTACAATGCACTTTTTTGTGGAGGTAAGAAGAAAAAAGTTGGATACCTTGTTTTGAATGTCCACAAATATATCAGAGAAGGTCACAATTACAGTTCTTCCCACAAACAAAGGAGAGGGTGAAAGGAGGGGTGAGAATGTGAAAGCAGGGTGGCCTTCACAGTGAGCACACAGCTTGGGACATTAATAATTTGTTCAGTTTGTTCTAAAATTGCCTTAACATGACTCAGAAAATTCCTAAACATAAAATGTACAACTCAACAGTCAAAATCGTTGTGTGCAGCTTCACTTTAAAACAAGAGTTATGTGTATTTCTGTCTCGTTACTTCCACTTCACCTGATGCTAAAGCTGCAGCGTTTCAGACACAAAAGTCACAGCTCCCTTTGGTGATGAAAAAGAAAAAAAAATCACTAAACAGGAAGAACATGACTGATCCCAGTGGACTCAGCCTCTTGTAACAGGATGTTACCAAAGATCACTTTTGTGGGTCAGCTGTCTCTCTGAAGCTTTATGGATTTCTCTCTCTCTCTATCGCTCTCCTTCCCGTATATCTCTCTTTTTGTCTCTATTTTTTCCTCCGTTTCGCCTTCTCATTTCTCTCTTCCACTGTCTCTCTCTCTTTTCTCTCTCACTCTTTCTTCTTCGCTCTCTCTCTATTTCTTTCACTATCACTTGCCCTTGTTGCCTTTCTATTTCTCTCTCATAGCGCCCTCACTCCCTCTCTCTCTTTCTTTCTTTCTCTCTCTCTCACTCACTATCATTCTCCCTTGCTTCTTTTCTATTTCTCTCTTGTGTCTTCTTCACTGTCTCCTCTTTCAATATCTCTTTGTCTCTGTCTTACTGGTTTTCTTTCTCTCTCTCTTGCTCTCTCCTCTTTCTTTCTTTCTCTCTCTCTCTATTTTTCTGTCTCCTCTCTCGCTCTCTCTCTTTATCTCTCTCTCCCTCTCTCTCTCTTTGTCACTATCACTTTCCCTCGCTTCCTTTCTATTTCTCTCTTATCTCTCTCTCCTTCTCCTTCACTGTCTCCCTTCCTCCTTCTTTGTCTCAATGTTTTCTCTCTCTCCCTTTCTCTCCCTTTTTTGATCATCCTCTTTTTTCCTTTCTTTGTCTCTACTCTCCATCTCTCTCACACCTTCTTCTCTCTCTGTTTCTCTTTCTCCCTTTCTCTTATTCCTCTCTAGCGACTCCCCTGTCCTTCCTTACCCCCTCTCTGCCCCCTCTCACCTCCACCTCCCTCCTCATCCCTCTCTCTCAGTCTCGTCCTCCGCAGCACGACTCCATGCTCATAAAACCAGGTGAATCCAAACCGGCCTAAGCTGTGTCCTGCTCTGCTGTTGCTCCACATGTCGCGCCTTTTCAGACGTTCACACTGATTTTCAGCAGCAGCTCTGTCAGAGGGATTTATTCTCCTCCTCTGCTCTCACACTCATGTTTTTTTACTGAAAACACCCTCCGCTGGGACTCCAAAGAGCATGAGTGTTAAAAACCACTGCACATCTTGTCACATATCTTAATGTCCTTCTACATTGTGTACAGGCTTTGGCAAATGTTTCCTGCAGTTTTTACTTTTACTAACATAGACACTTGTTAGTTTTCTCAAATGTTTAGTGATGTGTATAAAGTACTTAAAGAATAATAATGGTACACATAGTTGTAAGAAAGAAGTAGACAAAAAGGAATTACGGACAAGCTCCAAGTCAAGTTTGACTCTAGTCCAAGTCATGACTTTCAAGTTCAGATCAGGTCCAGTCTTAGCAATCCTCATGTGAACCAGAGCCCCAACTTAAGGCAGAATTTAAAGAGGACTAATTACTTACAAATAAGCTCAACATATGAGATACAGTTCATCAAACAGTCTGACTTAAAGTTATTGGAGAAATATCTTTATTTTCCTGTGTCCTGTGTCTGAAAAGTTTGTTTTGCCATTAAGCTAAACTCAGCTGCTGAATGTTTTGCAGAACGACTTGTACTTTGCTTCGCTGTTTGTTCACGCTGCAGCGTTTTTAACAAAGTCGCTCTGCGTTAAACTGTGTATCACATTATAAGAGTCAAACATGGGCGATAATAGTAATGTTTCACCTTCTGTTCTTCTGCATCAGCTCATGTCATGGAGCATTTCTTTTGTTTCTCAGAGATATATATTTTTTTTATTAAATCTTGTCATGTCCAAGTTTAGACGCTAATATTTAGAATGAAATTGACATCTAGTTCACATAACAACGTCTTATGGATATCATAAAGACCCTTTTCAGTCTACGAAAACTGTGAGGTTTTATTGTGGTTAAAATTTAATTTTGTGAAACTGTAACTAGAACATTCGTGTCTAATGTTTGCCGGCCCTTACCCAGTTGTGCAAGTGTAGTTTGAGGTTAAAAGTGATTTCCTTTATTTATAATTCTAGTCCAAACTATATTGTTGTCAATCATTCAATTTGTGTACACTATATTTCCACAAAGCTATTGAGCAGAACTAACAGATTTTTTGAGCTATGAGAAACTAACATTTGACAAAAAGTCCAAAAGTGAGTCCAACAAAATTATGTTCATAACAAAAACGTTGCTTGTAAATGTTGTGTCGTCTCTGAAGCTAATGGGAGGTGCACACATTAACATATTTAGCATTAGCTTCAAGACATGAAAGAACTATTAAAAGACAGCATTTTAGCCACTACTGGGTCTAGCAACAAATGTAAAAATCACCTTGTGAGCCACATTAAGGAGCAGATCCAGATCCTCTGACAAATCACACAAACTCAGACAAAATGTTTCCATCAGCCAGAAATAATACACCAAAGTCTGTGTCAGATCCCTCAGAGTAAGACACGATGCATATTCTGACAACTCCAAACAGAACCTGACTTTTTTCTGCATTTGTATTTTAAAATTCCTCCAAAAACGTGGTAGTCTACAAATGGACGCTTCATGTTTTTGGGTTTTTTTGCCTCCGGCTAAGCTCCACCCACCAGAATTTGACGCAGTGTTTACAAAAATGCAAATAGTCCATACATTAATTTGATTTTGTTATGTTTGATTTACAATATATCTAAAACAATGTCTATTTTCAATACATGTTGAGCTTGTGTGCATCTGAATTCGACGTTAGTAATAAGAACTCAATTATTCATTTATTAAAAACTACAATCTTGAAGCCCATTGAATCTTATCTTTCTCTCGTTTGTCTATGACCCAACCTGTATGAAGAAAACACGCTGGACTTTGATCCTCGTTGACCTTAAAATTGACAAAGTCAAACAAATCAATAACTGTAAATCTTTTTGTCTTTAACCTGTCAACCTGTGATTAATCTGAAATATGCCGAGGAGAAATCAGATAATTCTAAGCAATATTATCATAACAATTTGCATAAAAAAATCTTTAAATATAATGTACGAGCCTTTGTGTAATGGGTCATACCACATAAAACCAATTCACAAAGCAGAATTATAATGGAAAAAGCTCTTGTCTGTTAATGAAGTGAAGTATTTAGTGTTTATTTGAATATTTTCTTGTGTTTTCAGACCCTCCGTCCGTCTCAATCGAAGGCTACGATCACAACTGGTACATGGGACGATCAGACGTAGTTCTCACGTGTCAGGCCAACGCAAACCCCGCCCCCACCACCGTCACCTGGACATCGTGAGTAAACTACACCAAACACACACAAACAAACCACCGTCACCTGGACATCGTGAGTAAACTACACCAAACAAACACACACAAACCACCGTCACCTGGACGTCGTGAGTAAACTACACCAAACACACACAAACCACCGTCACCTGGACGTCGTGAGTAAACTACACCAAACACACACAAACCACCGTCACCTGGACATCGTGAGTAAACTACACCAAACACACACAAACCACCGTCACCTGGACATCGTGAGTAAACTACACCAAACACACACAAACCACCGTCACCTGGACATCGTGAGTAAACTACACCAAACACAAACAAACCACGTCACCTGGACATCGTGATAAACTACACCAAACACACAAACAAACCACCGTCACCTGGACATCGTGAGTAAACTACACCAAACACACACAAACCACCGTCACCTGGACATCATGAGTAAACTACACCAAACACAAACAAACCACCGTCACCTGGACATTGTGAGTAAACTACACCAAACACACACAAACCACCGTCACCTGGACATCATGAGTAAACTACACCAAACACAAACAAACCACCGTCACCTGGACATTGTGAGTAAACTACACCAAACACACACAAACCACCTCACCTGGACATGTGAGTAAACTACACCAAACACACAAACAAACCACCGTCACCTGGACATCGTGAGTAAACTACACCAAACACACAAACAAACCACCGTCACCTGGACATCGTGAGTAAACTACACCAAACACAAACAAACCACCGTCACCTGGACATGTGAGTAAACTACACCAAACACACACAAACAACCACCGTCACCTGGACTCGTGAGTAAACTACACCAAACACAAACAAACCACCGTCACCTGGACATCGTGAGTAAACTACACCAAACACAAACAAACCACCGTCACCTGGACATTGTGAGTAAACTACACCAAACACACACAACAAACCACCGTCACCTGGACATCGTGAGTAAACTACACCAAACACAAACAAACCACCGTCACTTGGACATTGTGAGTAAACTACACCAAACACACACAAACCATCGTCACCTGGACATCGTGAGTAAACTACACCAAACACAAACAAACCACCGTCACTTGGACATCGTGAGTAAACTACACCAAACACACACAAACAAACCATCGTCACCTGGACATCGTGAGTAAACTACAACAAACACACACAAACAAACCATCGTCACCTGGACATCGTGAGTAAACTACACCAAACACACACAAACCACCGTCACCTGGACATCGTGAGTAAACTACACCAAACACAAACAAACCACCGTCACCTGGACATCATGAGTAAACTACACCAAACACACACACACAAACCACCGTCACCTGGACATCGTGAGTAAACTACACCAAACACAAACAAACCACCGTCACCTGGACATCGTGAGTAAACTACACCAAACACACACAAACCACCGTCACCTGGACATCGTGAGTAAACTACACCAAACACAAACAAACCACCGTCACCTGGACATCGTGAGTAAACTACACCAAACACACAAACCATTGACATTGTGAGTGAAAAACACACTAAATTCGGGGTGACAGTGCTAGTTTTGTCATGTTCTTGGCATGTCTGACACTGTATTGTTTGTACAAACCTACATAACTCACATTTTCTTTTCATTTGCCATGTGCTCACATTCTGGTTTTAAAAATATTAAAAGGATTTGTTTTATAGCTGTTGTATGACCAAAGATGATTCTTAGCAAACAGGTACAATGATTTAGAATCTCGATCACAGAGTGGGACCTCCTGTCGTTGCTTCTAAGATGTCAAACATGTCAGCTGCAGCTTTGCATTATTTCCCTAAGTCAGTTTAATCAAGCAATGCAAAAGTATTGCTATCTTTTTTCTGTCAGGCTAACCTGCAGCTAACTAGTAAAACTCCAGTAACTTTACCACACAAAGCCTGATGGCAACTCGGGTAAATTTTATAGTAGCCATGACTAATTGCATTGCACATTGTGTGACTACACCTGTGTTAAGATTTATAAATCCACACATATTTAATGTGACATCTAGGAATCAAAATTCTTTCACTAAAGACCACCAAAGTAAAGTGGACAAACACATATTGTGTTCTTTGTAAATTCTGTGAAGGTGAACAACTAAAGTAATTAAGAGGACAAAGAGGATCCATTCTTTGCATTGTTTTTGAGAACCTTCATGTTGGCCTATCATGTCGTAGAACTTAAAAAAGAACGTGTATGAAAACACATGACAGTCATGTGTTTCCCTCATTAGGAATTCAGTTAGAGCTCCATCTGCTGATCTTGCCTGACCTGCTAATGCAGCTGAAATACTCAAAGCCAATCTGGATGATTTATGGATTTAAAAACAATGCAGAATAGAGATCAACAGTGACTGCCCACTTCTTCGTTTAACAAGTACATTTCTATAAGGATTTCAAAAATGTATAGTTTGAACATCCTCTAGGTTATGTTGTGGTTAGTCATGAGCAGAAAATCTTCATTTTTGTTTAAAATCTGTTTCTGTAGCTTTATAAACTACGAAGTAGTTTACAAAGCTGAAGATGTTTTGCTGAATTTTTAGTTATAGTTGGTACAAATCCGCGATATGTCTTTAAGCTTCCTACGGCACTTTACAATGAGGTAATTTACTTCTGATCCAGGACGATCGTTCACTGTTGAGCTTCATATCTCAGAGATCTACCTATGACTTTATACATGTGGGACATTCAGAACAGTTTCCTCAGGGGAAAGAAGAGCCTCTCACAGACTGAGCTACCGCTGTGTTTGAAACAAGTAAGCAATGTTTGTGCACGATTAATAACTCAAAAAAGTCAATTGTGCGTACTATGTGCACTTTAACACACAACTGAGTCCAATCTGCTTCAAACAACATTCATTTACAAACTGCTTTACCTCCTCTCGAGACCCAAATCTGATCATTTAAACACAAGACATGTGGATCAGCATTTTCATTAAAGCTGATTAATTGCCCGCGCTCAGATCCAAACCTCCTGCTGTGAAAACTGTCTTTCTCCCGCTTTAATGATCCCTTCTTTCTAATGATCGTTCTGTCTAATCCGCCCAATCGCGTGGTTCCGTGGACAGATGGCGATGTCGTGTGATGAACAGTCAACACGTCACGGCAGATTCACATTAGCTTTGTCTTTGATTAGCTCATGGCCTGTTTCAGATTTTACGCCTCGACTCAGCCATTGGTCGCCTCAGATTTGGTCTCATTTCACACACTTCAGTCTCAGAGACATTGAGATGCAAAGACGTTTATTAAAGCGCCGCTGAGTTAAGCTGAGTTTGATGTTGATGGACTTTACACATTAGCGTTCAGTCAGTGGTTGTTGCGATCTGTATTTTTCATAATTTCAGGGATTATTTCTTGGCCCTGACACTTTGTTAATGGATAATGTTTGCTTTCAGGCACTCAAAATGATGGCTTGATCGTTGGACAATTATGTCTCCTATCTTTATTTTTGTGTGATGATATTGTGATTATAGAGTTGTCTTATTTTGATTACATTGACGGCTGTTTTACATTAGCATTTAATAAGCAGTTGTTCCAATGGTTGAGGCTTATGACAAAAGCACAATGTATGAAAACAGTTCTTTAGGCAAGAGTTTCAACAAAGCCAAAGCCAGTAACACATTATCCCCAGCACTACTTCTATTTTACATTGTAAAGTTATTGCTTTATTGTATTTTTTTGTGAAAACTAATAACATTACTTGCACAAAAGTACTGATCCAGAACTAAACTGAACTAAACTAAACTAAACCCTAACCCCTGACATGATATGTACCAGATCTGAGCAAAGACTCACCCAATCCATAATCCAAAGTGTAAATCAGAAGCAAACAAGTCTAAACCAAACATTATAACAGTCAGCTAGAACAAACATATTTTCCACTGTTTGTAAGATGAGCTGCGGAGGTTGGGCCTTAAGTTGTTTAAAAGTGGATGTGTAATGTGCTGCAGCGCCGCTCCACCCTGATCGCCGGAGTAAATGCACACAGTTGTTGTGAATGAAGATCGTTTCACATCCTGCGCAGGAGTCCGCCTCAGCTCCGCCTCTCCTCTGCCGTTTGACCAAAATATGGATCAAGCCTATTTTCTTCTCCGCCCGGGTCCGGCCAAGTCAAGCTCCACAGATCAGAACCAAACAGGAAAAAGAAAGTGAACTATGGTTGGATTTTCAAAGTAAAATCACTCTGTACACACTTTTTTACATACTACCGTACACACTTTACTTTGATCAGATTATGCAAAGTTTGTAGATAAGGTTTCTTTGATTTCTGGACACAGTAGACCAGTGGTGCCCAACCCGTCGATCACGGTCGACCAGTCGATCTCCGAGGCAGTGGACATCAATCCCAAAGTCCTGCCTGTACAAACTTTATCTGCGAGATACAGCATGAATCTATGAGCGTGAGTTTTATGTGGCAGCAAGAATTCTGATGAGACACAGGATAAGAACAGGAGAGAACGAGAGAGAGAAGACAGGTAGTAGGCCCTACCACAGAATCACCTGCTCACGCTGTGTTGTCCAACCTACAGCAGTTTGTTCATTGTTGATGCGAGTCAAAGGAAAGCTGGCTTTCTCAAGCCCCTCCCCTCACTGTTACCATGGTAATCACAATGGTACTTTGAAGCTCTACAAGTGAAGTGCTGATAGGTTAAACTTTTTATACTTTTCAATAGATTTGTTTTGTTTTTGCAGAAGCCACAATAATTTATTTTTAAAATACTATGCTACTTTTTAGCAGGCTTATGACTAACATTTGAATGACTATTATTGCACTATTAAAGAAAGTCTCTAGGCCGAGTGTGTTGTGAGTTCAAAGCATCATTACTCTCAGCATAAGAACAAAACACATGTTAACTGTTGTGATGTGAGCTTTAAAGTGATTTCATGAAGCACAGGAGCCGTCTGTGCCTGTGATTTACATAATATATAGTTATTTGATTTTTTCACAAAATTATATTTTTGGCACATGCTCCTCTCGAGATCTTCTGGGTTACGCAGTCCAGCAGAGCGAACTTGAGTGGAGACAGTGGGCTCCACGTCTACGGCATCTTTCGGAGGCGGACTGTAGCGCTGCTGCCTGTAGTGGGATCAGCGCGTAACTCAGGGTATTTCACTGAATCATGCAGTGGGAACCTGACGAGCTCTCTGAACATCTCTCTGACTGGTTTGAAACCAAATATAGTGTGATCTGATTTTCCAGGTCATGATGATCATAGTTCTTACTTTCTTTGGAGGATTATGACAGAAACTTGATCTCTTGCCCTGTTACAAGTCTACAATCTAACTACTAAAGCTTACTTGAGTTCTAACTACCTCTATCAGGAAATACTTTGCATGATATTATTGGGTTATGTCTGACTCTCTGTTTGCTCATGTCCTTGTGCAGTGTCTCTGGACCTTTACCGGACTCTGTGGTGGTGGACGGGAACAAACTCACCGTGCGTAAAGTGGACGACGCCGTAAACACCACATTCGTCTGTGAAGTCAAGAACAAACTGGGATCAACCAAGAACCAGATCACCACTGTCGTCATCGGTGAGTCCAGAAAACCCAAACACATGAACATTATATCGCTTTTAAGGGCTTTGTTCAGACTGAGAAACAGAATAAAGTCTATACGGCTCCTCTTAAAACCTGAAAGACATAACAAGATTACATTGGATGCTTAACTTGTTTGTTCCATTATCAAAGCTAACTTGTTTGCAGTGCGTTTGAATGGTGTTTGTAGACTTTGTTAGCTGTGTTATGTTAAATATAATGGACATTGTTCTGCTGCTGCTGCTGTGTTGGAGCTGCCTCGGTGCATAGGATTAGTAATAGAGGTTAATTATTAGAAATCAAAGAGCTGTTAGTCGTGCAGATGGAGCGTGAAAGAGAGAATTGATTTGATGCATGTAAGTGTGGCTAACTCTGCTGGAGTGTCTTTAAGAGGGGCCGAAGAAGACTTTTCATTTAAACCACAATCAATAGGAATCGTTCCATCTCTCCAACGACGCAACAGAAAGAAACTTACTCATACCTGTCAATAAAACGCATTACTGGGATGTAAGCTTTGATTTCTATTTATCAGATGAAACACTGTGATCACTGAGAAGTTTAGAAATAATTTGAAATATACTTCTAAAGCGTATTCGCACGAGGAAAACTCATCCAAAAACACATTCTCATGACCTTTTCAACATTAATCCTACAAAATAAGTGTGTTTTCAATTTGTTATTTCTCCCAAAATAGTTCTTGTGACATTAGAGAGGTTTTGACCTTGTGCAGAGCGTGGTTGCTAGGTAACAGTTATGGATTTTTACCTGTGCAGTTCTCAAAAATGTTCACACCAAGTACCATTTGGAAACTGTGTCACAATTTTCTCCTTATGAAAATCTGAAAATTGATCAGGCAGGGCTTGTGGAGCATTATTGTAGTTTTGCAGCAGCAAAGGTGAAGTTTATGAAGGAAAATGATGCAAAAATGTGAGTTCTAAAACACAATGCAAAGACTTCTTATTAAGCGTCTCACTAAAGCACATTGCAAATCTATTGTCGTTTCGCTTAATTTTTTCTTTTATGAATAGTAAATTAGGATGCAAACCTCTGAGTTTGTGCTTGTGAGGGCAGCTTGGGTTAAATATTTGGTCAGAACATTTAGACATTCAGTAGTTTTGAGAACTAGTCGACTAATTGATTGACAGCACATGTCTTAAGTCGACCAACAATGTCTTCAGTCAACTAAAGCCTAATTTTCTGACCCACCCTAACCCTACTACTGCATCTAAATGTGTTTGAACATTTACTGGTTGGTTTGAAATGATATCATCTTAATACCGTAATCAAAATAAGCCAAAAAATGTATAGATATACACTGATATAATCACTGATATACGTTAAGATATCACTACACATTTTTCTGGTTTCCACACAGTTTGGCAGCTTTGATGAGGTTTGGAACGGTTAGCGCTAGACAGTTGTGTCCAGAAGTACTGAAATGAGCTGGTTGCCATGGTAATTAGTCTTTTTCCTTTGACAAAACTGGCCTAAACTGACCTGCTGATTTGTAACCTTAACCTTTACCCAAACCCCTTTTCTAAATTATCCGTCTACTTAAATTTAATCTCTGTCCCTCTGAACCCAACGTTTTAGCATTAACCCGTTATAATTGTCTTTTGTCCAGTAAATATGACATATGTAGAGGTAATACCACAATTGTTACCTAGCAACCACATTGTAAATTTGGGCCAAAATCTACACAAATGACACAGATGTTATCATTTGACAAATTATCTTATTTATATTTGTGATTCTTAACCATAAGGCTAGGGTCCAACGTTGGGCCACAAGCACCTCCTTGAGGGCTGCACGATATATAACACTTTTAATAGATCAGAACAGAAAGATTTATTGTCATTGTCACATTACAACAAAAACATTTAGACTGAGCCCCGGGGCTGCTGCACCTTTTGTGCGCCACCACTATCTATTTAGGCCTCGAGATCAAAATGTTAAGAACCCCTGATCGATAATAAATGTTAAAAGAAATTATATTATCTTGTGACGTTTACATGTTGTTATGTGATTCTGTTTTAAATGACTTTACTTTGCATATTTGGACTTTTCTTTGTCAAATTCTACTTAAATTGCAGCTGAACTGCCGTAGAAATATGATAAATATTAGCCACCAGAACTAAGTCAAGCCAAAAACACTTAGCCACTTAGTTACTAGAGTAGATGTTTAGCACAGTTTGCTTCACATTAAACAGGTGATCATAATGTTACATCTGACTGATCAAGTGTCTTCTCCCTTTACAATCTTCAAAAATAATCTCGCAGTCTGAACAGAGCCCAGCATTGTGTCAAAACCATCTCGGCACAAGTCAGCTTTACATCTTACATCACACTTTGAGCTGTTTCCAGACACGGTTATCTTGCATCGCACACGCATACCTACACAAACCACATTTCCAACCTGCTCGGGTTTCAAAATGAGCACGTCCAGAGCCTCTATAAGCTCTTGGACTCAGATAAAACACATGTGCATGCACTTATACAGCTCTGCTTTGGGACGCCCTCACCTGCTGGGAACAGGCCTGATTTAGGACTTTGCTCCAAATCTAACACGTTTTTTAAGACACGCTCCATGTTTTACCTCGTCCTTGCTGATGGGTTTTCAACAAGACTGTTTGATAGACCTTTTCCACTTTACAGCAGGGGCCAAACTGCTGGACAAGTAAAAATGCTCACGACTTTGCAATGGAGAAGTAGTAGTTAGAAGGAGCATGGGAAATACAGTCCTATCAGCAGTAAAGGAAAAGTGAAGTGTGGTTAATGAGAAAATGTGCTCTTGTCGTGGCGTTTTGGCCCCTGTTCTGTGGTTTAATGGTTCTTTTGGGGACTGTTGGGTCTTCGGGTTGGTGTGAGCAAGTTTGCCCTGATTTATGATTTTTCTTTTTTATTTCTCTGCCTTTCATTTTGTTCCAACCACTTTCCTTTTCCATGAACTAACACTGTTTGATCATAAACGCTGAGCTCGCGGTGCATGTTACTTTGCTGAAGTTTTCACGCTGGTTTGGACTTTTGCAGCTAAAGCCGGCTGCACACCAGAGGAGTTTACTGTGGTTTGTGTGTTTTTAAGACACAATTATTGATAATCTCACAGTCTCTTTATGCTGCAAGAAAGACAGAAACACCACAGACATGCTGAGTTGTGTAGCAGTTTTCTACAAGAAGAACACAAGTGTCATGTGATAGCAAAGTGAATAAAAACATAAAAGGATGTCGATGTTATTAGGTTATTGAGAGGGATGGGACGACCTGTCAGGTTACTGTGTGTACACGTACAGAACTATCTTGCGAGATTTTTTTTCTTAGGTTATTGGGAATGTCATGAATCAGACTTTTTTCTGACAGAAAACAGTCTAAACTCTGTCCCAGTTTTTATTTTGTATTGATAGGACCAATATTGACAGAGATAATTAGTTCTAAACATTGTAAAAGTTAGCGTGAAAAATATAGGGCTAGTCAACAGTCAAATATACACGCGGACATCCAGGAACAACACAGTGTTTTTAACATGTAACTATAGTTTAAAATTGTTCCACAAAGAGATATTTTGGCCTATGTCATCAATAACTTTTAAAGTTTCGGCGGTGTTAAAGGGGACCTATTGTGTGTTTTTTTTTTTTTTTTTTTATATTTAGTAAGAATGTATAAGATTTGCAGATCAGTAATTTACTATTTGTTCATTGTAAAACGCAAAGTTGATCTAAAACAACTTAAAAATAGGAACAGCTCTACTGACTTCCTGTTCAAAACTGCAGAACTAATAAGCCCCGCCTCTTCATTTTAAAATGTAACTGTAAAAAGCAACAGATTTTTAAAAACATTTTTTTATTTTTGGAAAGTGACTATGGGACAGTATTGAATCATATAAGCTTCACTTTGAGTTTTAATCTTTTAAATTATAACAAGTAAATACAGACAAGTGGGAGGGGATAGGTGGTAGGTGAGAACAGTGATTTCTGAGCACTTGAGCTGCAGCTGAAGAACAAAACAAGATTACTCCAACATGAATGAATCAATTCAAATATAACTTTGAGTAAACTAATGATGAAGGAAGGCCATTATAACAAGTTAAAAACTTAGAAAAGTGAATTTGACATAATAGGTCTCCTTTAAGACGGCTGTTATGGCGGCTCTCGACGCGTACGTGTTTCTGCTGCTTTTGATGCGGTTTTAGCAGAAATATGGAGTTATTTCTTTTTGAAAGAAGAGCCGTATGTGTGTGGAAGAACTCAAATCATAGTTCAATACAGATCCATCAGATCTCAACTTTGAGATTCAATACAAATAGAGATTTAAAGTCATTCTTTAGAACATTCTTATTGGGGATAACTAAGTTTTATGCTATAATATGAAAAAAATCTAGCTAAAGGAGCTGGTTTTCTATGGAAACAAACAGGAGGAGGCCCTCCTGTTGGCCAAAAAAAAAGTTAATTTTGTGAACATGCAAAATACAATTTACAGATTTTTATTATTTGTTTAGTGTCACAAAAACATCTAAACTATCTAAACTGATGCACCTGTAATTAAATTAAATATAGGTTAGCATTAGCTTTGAGACATAAACAGTACATTTTATAAACAAATGGGTTTTCCATGTTCAAGTATTTACTTTGAAGGTTTAACATGCGGAAAATAATTATCTGATTGTAACTTGTTGTCTGCTTATTAGACTTTTCAGCTAATTCTCCATAGAGAACCAATGGGACAAGAAGAAACTTTTGCAGGTATTTTCAGACTGGAACTAGTTAAGCTGCTCAGCCTGTTCTCATGGATAAGCGTGTCAATACCACGCTATTGTAAACAGCGTGTCATATGAACGCAACTTCTATTTTGTGCGTGTGTATTTGACGCGTTTCTGTCCTAGTTCATTGCAATGGTGAATGTTAAGACGTGTTGTTATTCATGAAAACTAACACAATCCTAATCCTAACCTTAACCAACTTCAAGCCAAAGAGCTAAACTTACCCATTGTTGTAACTTCAAACTTAAATTTCGCCGTTAATCCCTTGAAACACCTCGTGTTTGTCGTCAATCACTAGGCGTGTCCAGGCTACGCTGGAAAAAACGAGCATGTAATTGCACGCCAATTTACTATTTTACTCATTCCATGAGAACACGTTGAGCTGCTACATGAAAAGGGCCTAGAACAGACAGATAACTAAACACAATAACAACTCATTGCATTTGCTCATGTGATGGAACTTGATCTTCTGAGGGTTTGAGAGCGGCAGATGTGAGGAAGGAGAATAACAAGACTCATTACCTGGGCCACGCCTCCTCAGACTGACGCAGAGACTTAACATTAAACCCAAACTCCTCTGGTGTGCAAAAGGCTTTAATCTGGTCTCAGCTGGGGCCCTGTTTATCCTTCATGTGCAGACTTTCAGTGCATTTCTTCCTGGTGTGATCAACATAAACATGGACATTACTAAAGCGTCACACTGAGTTCACAGAAAAATGGATCTTTACAAAGGTCAAAGCACTTTCATCAACAGGTGCTAGAATGGAAAACACGGTTGCTATTGGAAACAAGATTGTATGCAAGGTCTGGTATTTATTCCCTGAAAACTACACTGCTTGTGCGTTTGAGAAAGTAACACTGCTGAAGTTTGTGTGCTGGATTTGTAGTTAGCCTAATACGCCATTTCATGTGCATTGGTTTATTTACCACCAGAACTTTTAACATGTTTACTAAAGCATTCTACGATTAATTTTTAGTTCAATATATCTTTGATTCTAGTTTTTGTTTCATGTTCTGTAAATGTAACAGTTGTCAGTTTTTGTATCATTCGGAATACTTAAGAAAACCCTTCTTTTACAGAAATCAACTTTTTCTTAGGCTGACTAAAGTTTTAAAGGTGTGTTGAACGTGCGGCAAAGATTTAGAACATGGGCACCATCTTTGGCGTTAAGTGGCACTGCACCAGTCTCTATTACTCAACTGACGATGTGTCTTACAGCTTAAAAGTCTCTTGTTGACACGCTATTTTTGGGATGTTTTCTGTGGAGAGAAAACAAAGTTATTAGTATGAAAATGTAGATGCAGACTATTTGATTTGCTATGTTTGACCAGTTAGATTAGAAACTTTTCTATTTGGAATTGAGTGTCAGTTTTACCTTCTCATCAAAATATTCACCAGACGAGCATCCTATTGATCTGCAGCACGGTTCAGACATTCCTCCATTTCTCAAAAGCATGTCTTACGTTTTGCCCTTTTAGCAGCAAGTGTTATGTTATGATCCTTCTTCTATGTTTTGCTTGGTTTGCGAAGCTAGATGGTAGTTACTTAGTATTGACTTTACCTTTTTATTTTTTTTTATGTACAGCATTTGACTGATGTGTAACAGTAAAACAGTGAGCTTATGCAAAATAATTACAAATATATAAAATAATACATGTCACTTTTGCCCAATCAGTGTGGGAGAATTCAACATTATGTCTGTGCTTCTAGAGAATTTCTGTAGACTTGTTTTGGTCCTTTTTAAGACTCTTTCTCACCGAGCAGACCATCTCGAATTGTCCAGGCAAGTTTTGGCGATGGGTGGTTTATGTGTCATAGCTCAGGAAAGGTTCATGTGGAATGGTTTTTGGAAAGTTGTGCAGTAAACAATAATATACTGCAGTTATTTTACTTTTAGTTCAGCTGTAAATTCAAACTTTGGTGATTTTGTATTTTTGTTTCATAGTTCATAATCATGACTTATCAATGTTCATGTATATCAAATCAAATCAAATCAATTTATTTTTGTATAGCCCAAAATCACAACAACAGTGGTCTCTGAGGACTGAGTATACAAGATAAATATGTTCAAATGTAATTGTATTTTACTGAAAGTCACTGTAACCATAGACATTGAATTAAACGCACAGTCAGCAGCTCTCTTCAGTCGCTACAACATGAACAGCACAAAGCCACATTCCTCCAGTAGAGTTGATGATGACGCAAATCAATTGAACTCAATGGCAGAAGTTTTTATGGATAAAACTCAATAAACCTAACGATTTTGTCAAAGCCATTAGCAAAACAGTTTGACTTGTGTCTTCCACAGTTAACTGAAGTTATGTGTAGAACTTTTAGTTGATGATATTTATGTAACTTTTGTGCTGTTCTCACGAGTAACAAGTGAAAGAGAATGATTTGTGGTGTGAGTCTTAAATGAGGCACAAGACCAAAAACCATTACTTGAAGTTTTCTAGCCATTAGCAGTTTTATGCACAGATTTTATTTGATGTAGTGAAGCTCTGACCTCTGTTAAACGTGGTTGATAAGTTTGTACCAGCTGACACTCTGAATCATTCATAACTTACTTTTTCAGATGCTAATAGTTTGTTAGCATGAGAGCCGAACAGCACCTCTACAAAATATTTATCTATGAGCATAACTTTTAGCATGAGCGTTTGTTGATATCTATATTTGTGTTTTGGATGTGAAGCGATATTTCCAATCAGAAAGCAGAAGGAAGTCTCACATGACTCACTCATTTGGGTTGCCAGTTTGGTTTATTAGCCCCTTCTCATTCCAACCTATTTTCCCTCACATGTCTGACTAAAATCTGTAATTCAAACAAAAACTGTTTCTGATCCTTTGGAGCACAAACAAATGTCTGGAGTCTTTTTTAAAGATGTATCCCTGTAGTTTTAGCTTCTGAGACTAACAGGCTCTGATCAGAAGTGAACTTTCTCCAAACAAAAGAAAAACTGAATCTAACTTCCGCCTTTTTTTTTTTTTTTTTTTTTTTGGTAAATACAAGGATTGGTAATGCTGCTGTGACCTGAATGATTCTAGATTTGGCATATTTTGGGTTTTTGCCAATTCCTCTGCAAAAGGTGAAGGTAACTTAGGTAAAAATACGTTTTAGGGACTTAACATTACTCAAAAAAATTTAGGCGGGAATCTTTTTTTGTTGTAATTTTACAGTTGAAACTGAGTCTGATTTATCCCAGAGACTGATCTGACTCTAAATAAGAGGGACACAATGTGATTCTTTAACATTTCCAGGTGCTTCATGGTTTGGTTTTATTAAATATTGAACAATCTGGGTTTTTTAATGAAAAAGTGGGACGGCCCTTTGAAGGGACATTGGAATTTGAAGCTTATTTTGTTTGGACTAGCATAGCTATATTTACGTTGATATGTATTTTTTAAAGTCACCTCACACAAAGCAGTAAAATCCTTTGTTGGTTTGAAGCTTTTTAGATCTTTTGAATGTTTTTAGTGCCGAATTGCATCGTTAATATTTCAGAATTTAACACTGAACTGACTGAAACTGAACTGTAAAATCTCTAATCTTTTCTTGTCACATCGTTGTTCTTTCTTTCCAAATCCAACTCTCCACGCGTTCCTTTCGTCTTGCTGAGGACAGATGGAGCAGTGGTCACTCATTGCGGTCTCCTGTGGGATAAGTACAGTCTTCAGGCCCGGTTAGAACAAAGTGTGTTTGCTCCGGCGTTACCCAGCATGCACCTGTCTCTCCGCCGCAGCAGGACCGCCTCCCTCCCGCCGGTATCTACAGTTATCCCAGCACTCGCGCTCACAAACGCCTCCTTTATTTGGACCTGCTCGAGAATAGCTTTAAATGGGTTTGAAAAGCATTGGATTTTAAAATGATGAGGAGAATTAAGAAGCTGTTGAACTGGAAATGTAGTTTTGTGAGTTGTAAATGGTTTTGGAGGTTTTATAATAAACTGAATTGGGCAACTTGTTTCTGTTTGTAGAATATTGATTGGAGAAATGGGTTGTCTAATACCTGTGGATAGTTCCTTTTCGTTCTATTCATTCTTTATGAATTTTTTAATCAGTATTCAAACATGATAAAGCAGAGAGTGAATTTAAGCTTGATGATCACAGCAGTGAGTTCAGACCTTCACAAGGGAAATACTTCATTCAAAGAACTTTGAATTGCTTTGTGTATATTTTGTGCTATATAAATAACTTTGCCTTGCTTTGCTTTACCAGGGAAACATTTTGTGTTTATAAATGTGTATATTTTTTGGTGCAATGCTAAATGCTAACAAATAAACAGTGCTAAATATAAAGTAGATCTTTTGATTAAAAAAGAAAAAACATTCAATGCTAGAACGTATGCTTTTGTAAAAAGTTACTTGGGTTTGTAATGTCAGTCATGTCGTTTTGTCACTCAGTTTTTCCTGGTGAAATATTTACCTGGTATGTGAAAATCTGCAGAAAATGATTATCTGATTGTAACTTTTTCATTTCAATATTTAATTTTTGGGGGCATTTACTCTTACAGACTGATTCACATCCTGCATCCGCTTCGCCACAGCCATTGCAGCAATTGTGTAGCCTTTGAAATGAATGAGGTCTGTTCCACATCTGCATGTGCGCTGCGCAGGTCTGCACCTCAGCTCCTGCATTTGAATGTGTTCCAACAAAATTGCGGATCAATGGTAAAATCTTCTGCACCCGAGTCCGACCAGATCAAGCTCCTCAGATCAGAGCACAAGACACAGAGCGTGAACTTTGTCCGTAATTTTGAAGTAAATACACTTCGCACTGACTTTGGTTTGATCATAGTACTTGTAGTTAATCTTTATACGGCTAGTTGCTTTACCATTTAAACTCAGTCGGCTGTAAACTTTCACTTTATGTCACTGAAACACTGACGGGAGAATAGTTTTTATCAGACTCATTCATGTAATGCCTTTGCCCTCGTGGGAGAGAGAAAACACATGTCAGCTCATGTGACGTGAGCTAAAGAGCGATCCTATCAAATACAGCAGTTTTTTTATACAGAGTTATTTTGGCTTTAATTGAAAACTTTTATTTCATAAACTTGTAATCTCTGTGCATGCCCTTCTCATGATTCTCGAACCTTCACAGCCTGACAGAGCACATCCTGGCAGAGACAAAAATTAATCCAGTCGGCGAGGCTTTGCACACAAAATTGAAGGTGTTCTGTTGATATACAGGATGTGTAATCGGCCTGTACTTGAGACTTGATAAAATGGACTCAGACAAACAATTCAACTTGGACAACCTGTTTAATCGCTCCTAGAAGTTTTGAATCATAAAAATATAGTCAAGCTAACAACTATTGATTCAAATGTAGCAATTAACATCCACACCAATAAGGCTAAAGAACAATATAATTTTATTCTTGAATTGAGAGCTGCAAAAAACAAATAATGTAATTTGTGCTTTATACTAATAGAGCTGTCACATCTTTACACAGGCTTCAATAGAATGTCGTAGTAAAAGACTGAACCCTTGATAGATAATAATACTGGTAAAAACACTGACAGATCGCCCTCTGAATCTGTGTGGCACAACTACACAAACCAAAAAAGCGACTCTATTTAGACAAAGCACAGAGCGGCTGTTAGCTTAGCGTCTCTTGTGTGGAGTCAGAAGGATGCTTTGTACATTTGGGACTGGTGTGTGGGCGTTCACAAGTGGCTGAGCTGTCGCGGTTTCTCTGTGGAGCTGCATTGTGTCGAGCTTAAGTATCATACAGGCCACTTAAATGTGTTCAAACAAGCCTGCGCCCAGAACAGTCCTATAGGCTCAAAGAGACGCTGCGCGGATCTCTGTGCGCGCGCCAAAATGTGCATCAAACACACTGTTTTAGTCTGTTTTTGTGTCGATGATAAGACTTCATGTGGCAAAGTATCAGTGGAAGAGTTAAAGTGGGATATGTTTATGCTTCCATTGTGCAAGGACACAATCTGCTGTAATATCAGTAAAAGTGACTGTTGTAGTTCTCTAAGTCGTGGATCAGTCTGCTGAGAACATATTTTCAAGATATAATTAAGACATAAGACTGTATATCAATAAAGATTTAGGACCTTTTTGCACCAAGAACCAGGCATAAGAAACACTTATATACACTCTTGCTGTCATGAGGTTAGTTTTCGCTCAGAAACAGTTGCCTGCTGCATTTACACAGTTCATAAGAGGGTCACAGAAGTTCTAGTGGCACTGATTTGGTGTGTGATAAATGCATACTTGCGCTAGCTCTTTGGCTAGTTTCCTGAACATTTGTATCATGTGTGTACTATCTTTTGTGACTTGACTTGGACTTGAAGCAAAAGACTTAAGATTTATACCCTGTTCACCTATTTTACCCAAACCACAGGAGTCTGAAAATGAACATTTATGAAACCAGGTTCCAAAGTTAATATTTTATAACACCAGTTTAGCATCTCTAGACTTATGGTGCGTTCAAGGTAACCGGGATATTTCCCACTTGTAAACATGCGCTGGAATGACACTCGAACTGGTAAATCCCATATGTGAACTTAGACCAGGTCAAGGAAGTTCCACTTCACATAAACAGTGTTTCCCATTGATAGAAGAGACTATGGCGACCCCCTCATGGTCTAATTTTTGCCCCATACTCTAAACATAGTAAGATAAACAATTAATTGGTAGTTCAAATACAGTAATAGTTTAGGGCTTTGTGATTATCATGTGCATATAAAGTAGCGATTTTTATTTTGTAATCAGTGCTTTTTCAAATGTAGATGCAATCAATTAGACTCCCAAAAACATACAAAAGAAATTGTATCAATTACAGATTGCTTGTGCCACCAGTGTCAGTTTAATCCTACGGGAAACACTGCATACAAGATAAACAATCATCACAAAAAGTGAATCTGAGGAGTTTAACTTCCACAAAAACAATGTAAATATTGGTTAGTTAACATTGCTTTGTTTAGCCTAAAGGTTAGCAGTAGTCATAATGTTTAAAGCTTTGAACTGGTATTTTTCAACTGGGAAATATCCCAGTTCCCAGTTGCCTGGAACTCAGCAATACACTGTATCCTCTGCTTTTTTTTAATGATTCTATAACTGTTACGTCTAATCTGCGTAATGTCCTGATCTTTACTGCATGTTTACAGCAGAATGCTTACTCTTCACTTTACCACACATAGGAAAAAAATAAATTTACCAGAGTTGGTCCACAGTGACTTTTCTGCTCTTTTCGTGTCATGTCTTCATCATTTAGGTTTGTAACTTTCTTATCACAGCAACTGCAGTGGTTTTAGGCCTTTTCTTTGATTCATGTGAATAAAAAAAAAAACAAAACAAAACTTCTCCATTCATTATTTAAGACATCAGTTTTTTGTTTGTCTGGACAAGGCCTGGGTTATCTGCGGATATAAGATACTGTATTCTGTGGCTTTGCTGTGTAAATGTGCAGCCATATGTTAAGCCTAAGTTTGTTTATTTCTATTTTCAAATTAGGACTGATAAAAGCCAGTACTGATATTGCCAAGATATTGCATATTTGAAGCGATGCCAGTGCTGATTCCTATATATTGTCCATCCTTGAAAGACATGAAGCTTAGAGGAACACCAAAGAAGAGATTTGCAGTTCAAACATACTGTATAGTGAAAGACGGCAGTATGTTCTGGCAAAGTATCAATAGTTTCTTGTATGGATGAAGATGAAAGACAGAATGCTGTTGTTGCAGATTGTGTGTAAATCCTTGGACTAAAATAAAGTAAACGTGTCTCTGCTGTGGAGTCTGGATTGAGCTGAGGCCTATCATCCTCTGTTCACTACTTCTGATTTGAAACAAGGACATTTTAACAAACTGCTCGTAGCTAAATTGTCATTGACATTGAAGCTTGATGTGCAATTTGTTTTACTCCGTCGGTCGTCCCAAAAAATCTGTCAAAGAGAAGCCTTTTTACAAGAAACAAAGAAGAAGGAATAACTGGTTTTCAGCTTTTGGAGACGAAAACATAATCAGGATTTTTAATTGATATTGAAGTAAACATGTTTCTGTCATGTTTATGTGATTCACTCGCCTGGTTACAAACTCCAAACTGCAGAATTATAGTTTTCAGTAAAATAGTCAACAAGATTTAGGCTTTTGTTGACAATTTTTACAAGTTTAATCCTGTTTTTTAAGTAGATTTTACTTCCTGATTGTAAATGGGGAAATGGGCAACCAAGTATGAATCTAAACTCCTGTAATGAAATGTTTGGAGGTCAGAAGTGATGTTTTCTCCGATACTGAGCGTTCCAGTGGTGATCAATGACGTGACAGCAGAGCGCGAGGTGCAAGCACCCGCAGGTCCTATTAGTTTGCACCAAAAGAGGCGGGACTTTGTACTGGCAGCCAAAAATATGCTCCACTGATTGGACAAGGATGTTTTATGGCATTTTTACCCGGTTTTGATCAATCTTAACTACACACTTGGCGCATTTGTTTCTTTTTGTTGGCGGTGCATTACACTTATCGTCTTAGTGACGGGCCGCCCCTGGTTAGATGACAACAGCGCTGGCTAGTGTTGCTGCTACAGCTTCTGTCTATTAGCTGTGGCTCTTTCAGGCCAGCGCACACCGAGACACTCTGCCCCGTGGCTAATTGGGTGCCTCCGTTAATTTCTATGAACGTACACACACCGGGCTCGCTTGTTTGTTTCCTTCGCGGCGCCCTCTCCAGGACATGACAGGACAACTTATCGGCGCTATTTCATTCACAATGATAAACGAGGAATGCTTTTTGTTATTTAGGACAAAATATCATATTACTCACCCACTACAACCGCGGATCGTTGAATAACAACGCCGAGCGTCGCGGAATTTGGTGAGTGTTGACGCTTTGGTCTGGCGCGCGGCAAGTGACGTGCCACGGTGCACATCCCTCGTGTTGACACACAAAGAATCAGAGACAGAGCAACAGAGTATCACAAGAAGGCGTACATTTAGTACAACACAAAAACAGCGTATGTTGAGCACAATTTCAGGCCTTTTTTATGCATTCTTATGTTACGCCGTACGTTTAGCACGATATGAAAAGTGTAAAATGACACGAGATTTGGTTGCAACCACGTGGGGTAAGTTTAGGCTTCGAGTTTCTAAAATGGGTTAAGTTTAGGGCTGGGACTTAATGAATAAGCACACATCTTAACAACTGCGACACGTTCCATAATTACTAATTACACAAAACAGCCGTGAACTCGTGCTAATATAGTTTACATGTTGCGTAATGTCGTGGTAAATGTACGCTTTCTTTTGTGAGATCTAGCTCGACAGAGAGACAAGAGAAGAGGGAGAGAGAGGAGAGAGAGACAGAGAGGGAGAGTGTCCAGGACAGTGTAGCATGATCCAGGACAGTCCAGCGTGGTCCAGGACGGTCCAGATGGCCGGTCTCACACACACACTGATTCACCAGAGGAAGTCTCGTCTGCTCAGACCAGTGACTCAGGCTGTTGTGTTCTGGACACGATTAAAAACACTTGCACCATTTACAGATGAGTCACAGATCTGCACACACAGGAATAAAGAGAGCAACTGTTCACTTCCAAGAATTAAAACATCATGTCCACTTCCTCTTTTCAAGTGTTTAGACTGAGGAAAGCTTTTCTCTGTGACCTTCAATCTGCCCAACTTCAGAAAACACAGGCTTAAACTGCTTATAATGTTGGAAATGTGCATTCTGGTTTGACGAAAAATCACCAGAATACTACATAATCTGAAAATGTCATGTTCCCTTAATGTTTGTCCTGATTAGCTTTTATCCTCGGCAGAATGAAGCACATAAATGACCCGAAGCCCTCACATCTCCTGAGCTGTGACGTTATGAGCTCGTTTTAATTAGGCGACGATTTTCCGCCTCACAGTGTAAACATGCACGCACGAGTGAGCAGCAGCGAGGTTAGCCAGAGGTTTATGACCGACACATGGACACGACTGAAGACTCCCAATCTGATTATTGTCCCAGCTGAGAGAGAGAGAGAGAGACAGAGAGAAAGAGGGAGAAAGAGAGAAGAGACAGAGAGACATGGACACAACTGAAGACTCCCAATCTGATTATTGTCCCAGCTGAGAGAGAGAGAGAGAAGAGTGAGAGAGAGAGAGACAAAGAGAGAGAGAGACAAAGAGAGACAAAAAGAGAAGAGAGAAAGAGGAGAGAGAGGGAGAGAGAGAGAGAAGAGAGAGACATGGGCACGACTGAAGACTCTCAATCTGATTATTGTCCCAGCTGAGAGAGAGAGAGAAGAGAGAGAGAGAGAAGAGAGAAAGAGAGAGAGAGACACGACTAAAGACTCCCAATCTGATTATTGTCCCAGCTGAGAGAAAGAGAGAGAGAAGAGAGAGAGAGAAGAGAGAGAGAGAAGAGAGAGAGAGAAGAGGGAGAGAGGAGAGAGAGAGAGAGAAGAGACAGAGAGACATGGACACGACTGAAGACTCTCAATCTGATTATTGTCCGAAAGAGAGAAGAGAGAGAGAGAGACAGAGAGAGGGAGAAGAGAGAGAGAAGAGAGAGACATAGAAGAGAGAGAAAGACAGCGAGAGAAGAGAGAGTAGAGGGAGAGTAGAGAGAGAAGAGAGAGAAAAAGAAAGGGAAAGAAAGAAGAGAGAGAGAGACATGGACACGACTGAAGACTCTTAATCTGATTATTGTCCGAGAGAGAGAGAGAGAGAAGAGAGAGATAGGAGAGACAGAGAGAGAGGAGAGAGACAGAGAGAGAAAAGAAAGGGAAAGAAAAAAGAGAGAGAGGTAGAGAGAGAGAGACATGGACACGACGAAGACTGAAAAATCTGATTATTGTCTGCGCCCTGCTGACAAAGAGAGAGAAGAGAGGGGGAGGGAGAGCGAGAAAGAAAGAAGAGAGGCAAAGAGACAAATCGAGAGAAAGAGAGGAAACAAAGAAAGAGAGAGAAAGAAAGAAAGAGAGAGGGAGAAGAGAAAGGAGAGAGTGTGAGAGAGAAAGACAGACAGAGAGACACAAGAACACAACTGAAGACTCTCTCTTGATTATTATCTGTATCCAGCTAGAGAGAAGAGAGAGAAATGAGGGGGAAGAGAGAGAGACATGAGGAGGGGGTGAGAGAGACAGAGAGAACGGATTCGAAAAAGAAACATGAAAGTGAGAGAGGCTGGGAGAAACAGGAGAAAGATAGATGGTTCTGAAGAGAGAGAGAGAGAGAGAAGAGAAGAAAGGGGAGAGAAGAGGAGAAAGAAAGAAACATGGTAGAGCAGGGGTCTCAAACACGCGGCCCGGGGGCCAAATGCGGCCCCTGAGATGATTTTATGCGGCCCGCGGCGTGATTTCAGATTAATATTGAATGCGGCCCGGAAGTAACTATTTGAACTACAGGTCCCACAATGCACTGCAGCGTAGCGCAGCCTCAGCTCCTCCCTGCTGCCCCGTGTAGCAGCAGCACAACACAACACGACAGAGAGATGAATGAAAACTAAAGAGTCACTTTTAAACTTTCCTCAACAAAGAAACGGACAGAGCACAGAAGGATTATGAGAGCAAAAGCTTCAGATACGAGAGGAGAGACTGTCACAGCGTAAACAAGCTGCTCCTTTACAACAGAAAGGCACAGATGTTGATTCATCTTTTCATGCAGACAGGTGAGCGTCCCTGAATAAGTTTGATGTCATAATGTGCCTCATGTGTTAAGCTACACACCACTTTTTATTTGACGAAAATTGATCTAATGTCCACGGAGAAACGTGCATAAACTCCTGCTGAAAAAGACGTTTTATGCGAACCGGCACCGCGAGTGCGGCGAAACGCGCACGGCCACACGCACACGACGACACACACACGCGGGGAGTGGACACACACACACGGCGACACGCAACCGACGAATCATACGCGGCTCCATAAATATCTAATAGTCATAAGTATAGCCTAATCCTGTGTTCAGATGTCCAGATAAAGGTCTGTAGTGTTACTGAACAGACTGAAGGTTCATGTGTGAAGAGCACAAGAGGAAACACACAGAAAATAAAATAAAAATAAAAAAAAAAAAACAAAATGGTACCATAAAAATTACCAAACCAGGGAGGACAGTGTGACCCTGGTTACAACTTTGCTTTTTTTTTCATTACATAGAAGACAGTAGTGTAAAATGCAACACAAAATACTTAATGTGAATTTATTGCAGGCTGTATGTTGTATTGGAGGTATTACAGCCTAATAATCGTTTTAATATCATAGCCAGGTCAGAATTTAAAACAAATGCGGCCCTCGACCAATTTGCCTCCGATCATTCCCGCCCCAGCTCCATTTGAGTTTGAGACCCCTGTGGTAGAGAGAAGGGAAGGAGGCTGGAAGAAAGAAGAGGGTAAGGAAGAGAAAGGAAAGGGAGAGACAGACAGACAGATATATGGAGGAAGTAAGAGCTGAGTTAAATCAAGGCCAATCAGAGAATCACTGCAGGAGGTGAAGGAAGGTGCATCTATTTTACCTGCTCCATTTATAATACTGTACATGCTATTGGCCGGTATCCAGACAGAAGTGGTTCAAATGTGTTAGTGGCACAGGCTGATTTACTACTATTGACTTTTCGGTTGTGCATTTCTTGCCTTTAAAATTTAAAAATACCTTTAAATACACTATTCACACTTGCCTTCAGTATTATTTAAACAAAGCGATGATGCGTGGAGATTGTTTCGCTTTTGGTAGATTTGAACCGTGTAAAAGTCTCCACCTCGTCTCCTTGTCTCTTCGACTCTTTCAGACCGGACTTTGGACCGGAGACAAGTTTACAGACTGTTCCTGCTTGTCTCCCGCTGTGAAGAACTGCATCCTATTTTGGTCCGACTGCTTCAGACTTTAGCACAAGTTTCTACTGCCCTCACAACTTTTTATCCTCAGCGTATCTGCCAAACTTTCTCTCTCTCTTTCTCTCTTTCTCTCCGCCTCACTACTCAACATCCAGCTGGCACTAGGCATCAGACTGAGCTTTGCAACACTGTTAACAGCACAGAGCAGAGAGAGAGAGAGTGTCTGTGAGCGCTGATACTGAGAAGCTGTTGGACTTTATCTACAGCACAAGAAGAACACTTTACGACATTGTTCTTTATATTTTTTCTGTAACTCTGCGGGCAAGAATGTGCTGCAACAAACCTCCATAGCATTGATATGTACATATAAATGTGAAGAGACAGAAATGAGTCCAAACATGCCTTAAATATGTCTGGGTAAAGCACAGTGGGCAATAAAAAAAGAAAAACCTAAGACTTGTGGAGGTTTTATGGCTTCAGAGTTTGCGCAGAAACCAGCAGGAGATGACTCCTCCAGGACAAGTAAGAGTTGTGGAGATTCAGCCTCCACACAGATCAGACAAAGGTTTGTGCATAAGCTTTAAAACCAGTTAAAAGCTTGTGTTTTCAGGCTGAAAATTTTGCATTCAAACTGGAAACAAATACAGATGGAATGTAACATAACAGAAACATGTATGTCTTCAATACAATAGTGACTATAATCATATTTAAACTTACCCTGTGAAGATTGATTTGCTATTTTTTATTCTTCTGAAACTCAAGGTTATGGGTCAGACACCAAATGAAAAAAATTCAGAAAGAACTGGAAGCTAAACAGTTCAAACTTTAGTTTTTCGCTCTAGCAAATTGTGAAGAGTGGGTCTGGTCACCACTTCCACTGCCTGCGTTTCAGACTCCACAACTTGTACATATAGTTTTTTTTTTGTTTTGTTTTTTTCTCGTAGCCCAGATGAAACAAAGGAGCTGATTGGCCGTCTGATATTTAAAACCAAATCTAACTTTACTCTCTTCACATTAGATTTTCGTTTTATTGGTTTTATCTTTTTGTTTTGCTCATTGATTCTGCAGAAATATCCACCATGTTTTTCAGTTCCATGTGATATTTTTTCCATGCTTTTCTATTTATTCTTTTCATCATAAGCAGCCATGTTGTCATTAAAACATTGTGTTGCATCTGAGTCGTCCTCCACATTGACCAATCCAATCTCTCGATAATGTAAAACACGCAATTTTAAATGTGTATTTATACTATGTAGTTTCTCCTTTTTTGTTTTTCTATGTGTTGCTGCCACAGTTCATTTCTATGGTGGGTGTATAGAAATGCCTTACAATATTTTGCAGAATCTTAATCTTAACTAACTTCAAGTCCCAGACGTAAACTTACTCATTTTTGTATCTTTTTTCATTCATTTTTCATTAATTTTCTACCGCTTAATCCCGTTAGGGGTCGCGGGTGACTGGAGCCTATCCCAGTAACTGTGGGCCTTAGGCGGGGAACACCCTGGACAGTGGCCAACTTGTCGCAGGGTTGGACAGACAAACACTCACTCTCTCATTCACTCTCTAAGGGAACTTTACAGTGATGCCCAATTAACCTAAACATGCATGTCTTTGGAGGTGGGAGGAAACCGGAGTACCCGGAGAAAACCCACGGTGACACGGGGAGAACATGCAAACTCCACCCAGAGAGATCGTGAGATGTTGATATGGTCCGACCCGGGAGTCGAACCCACGACCTCCTTGTTGGGAAGCCAGAGCTCTAACCACTTGGCTACCGTGCACCCATTTTTGTATCTTAGTCGTTAAATTCAAAGAAAATGTCCCTGCATGGCTTTAACCAACACACCTGTCTAAAGACGCAGAAATAGAGACGCAGCGATAGACACACACAAAAAGGGGTCGAAATGTGCTCAAGATACGCTATTAAAACGCATTAGTTAACGAGGCACTGTGTTGCAACGACACAAACAAGACTGTAATAAGATCCAAACAAGTCCCACCAGCTGAAATTACATAATCCAGTTTAGTTGACGATCCTCTTCTTGCTCCATGTAAAGACGTTGTTCTACAAAAAGAAAGTGGAAATGAATCTTTATGCACTTTTGTTTTAAGTTGTAAATGAACAAGCTACAAATGGTTTTCAAAGTATGGTTTAGTATACATACCATGACTAATGATTGAAAAAAGAAGAGTCGCTGTGGAACTGGTATCAAAAACACTAACATAGAAGTGTTGGCATTGAAAAATTTGGTATCCAGTGCTAATATAGGACAGCTTTTATTATAAGTGTAATTTTTTTAGGATCAGTGAACAGCGTTTGAACTTTACAAAGGTCTGCTTCCCATCTCTTTTGCATCGTCTGCTAAAAACATCTGTAAATCTATTCTTTTGGTCGTCCATGTTTACTTCCATCTGAACCTCAACATCCTTCTGCTCAAACATCCTCTCTCCTTCTCTTAAACAGTCTCCATTTAAAAAACTTTACTTACAAAACATTTAACTCTGACACCTCTTTCTGTTTCTTCCCTCATGTGCTTAAACTACACACAGCCTTGCACCGACACATCTTGCACACGCTTGCTTCTTTAAACAACAATAACCTTGACTTAAAAGCTTCTCGTGTTGACTTGGAAAATCATTGTAGGTCAATACAGTGTCCAAACAAACATATCTGGAGCGTTCACACATAACACTGTCGTCAGCAGAAGTGAGAAAGAGAGAGAGAAATCCAAGGTCTTATGGAAGTCCGAGGAGATTAGGATTCTTGGGAATACCATGGATTTCTTCAACGCTTCAAGTGCTGCGGCTGCCCGAGCTGCTGCAGAAAGTACGGCTGGTCCAGCGTGGATTTATTCAGACGCTCTTGGCCCTGGTGTTGTGTTGGATCATTTAAATTGCTGATATTTTAAAGCTGCAGCAAGGTCCATGAAATGTAGTTTTTATATTGTTGGTGTCTGTTAAACTCACTCTGAAAATATGACTACAAGTTACATTTTTCTACATCAGAAATTCAGCCTCATCTACTAGTTGTAGATGCGATTACAAAGGAGAGATAATCCGATTTAGCTTGCCCTTGACATGCTAATACAAGCACATAGTTGTAATAAAGTGAAGTCCTCAAACGAGAGTGAATACAACTAAATACAACAGACATGCTTTGATGAGAGAAAATGCTATGACAAGGCTAAAGCTAAAAAGGCACTTCTGTTTTGCAAAACACAGGTTCCTTTATAGACTTTAAACTCAACTTCAAATAATATAATGTATTATATAAATACTGTAGACATACAGATGGGAATAACTAACTTGATATTGGTCAATATGCCTGATTGAACCGCAGAGCTCAACAGTGGAAGATCGCCCTGGTTAAGGAATTAAGCTGTCCAATTGTGACGTGCCAATGGCTTTTCAAAAAATTAAAAAATGTGAAGTTTATAGACATTGCTGGGTGCTAACTAAGATCCATACACATAACTTAAAATTTGGCAAAACGTCTTTATATTTTCGTAGTTTATAAAACTGGAGATTTTTCAAACTTTATATTTTATCCAAATAATATGGAGATTTTACATGGGAGCCCATACTTGTTGAACCGGGAAGTGGGCGGTCACTCTTGAGCTCCACACCAACAAAGCTCAACTCATGCTGGCTCCTGAAAATTGTGAAAAGTTCTTCTAACCACTAACCTGGCCAATCAGATTCTCATGATATTTGTGAATTCACAAACTTCATCTGACCCTCCACTAGTCGACTGGTTTGGAGAACAAACCACTGGTTTAACTACCCAATCAATAAACCAGTGGGTTAGCAAAGACAACAGTAAGTAGCGCCTGAATCAAGCAAAACAAATATGGCAGCTCCTGTGGATGTTTGTGTTTCTGTTGTGACACTTGTTCTCTCTCATGCTCTCATTGGATGTGTTATTCCGATTTGTTATTGTGATTGGTTAATCACAAACTGAGGTGTGACTCCCTCTCCCCTTCTCTTGAGTTTTGCACACCAGGCCAATATTGTAAATGAGAATTTGTTCTTAATGTTTTGCCAGTCAAAACACAAGTACATAAAGGTAGGCGAGCACTATCGACTATTTCATTGAACATCCCTTTCTTAAAGGGGCACTGTGTAAGAAAAACAAACAAAGTGATCCAAGTAATTTCCACTTTTGAACACCAGGGGGAGCATTTCACATGCATTTTGCCTATTTACCATGCTGACATCTAGCGTCAATAATACACATTCCGGCCCGTAATAAAACATTTCAAATACGTATAAATGTATCATAATTGATGTGGATTGGTTAACAGTACTCTCTTAAGTATTCATGTTGTAAAGAATAAATATGATTTAAATGTTTGTGGACTATATGTGATACTTAAATTTCTCTCAATCTTACACAGTGCCCCTAAACGCTTCCTGTGGAATGTGGAAGAACTCAAATTGGAACTCAACACAGATCCAGGTCATAAAAGCACATCAAGATAAATAATTACACACATCAGAATGTATCTGGTGAGAGAGCAAATGTGACTGCAGTAAAAAGTTTAAATACTGTATTGTTGATTTCTCTCAAACCTGCCGATGCAATAATACAAAATCCCACACACTTTATACTGGCAGAGAAATTACCCACAAGTACAGCGCATAACACTCTCTCTCCCCTCTCTTTATACCTTTGCCCTGCTTTTCATCTCTCTCTCTCTCTCTCTCTGTGTCTCTCCTCTCTTACCCTGTTGCCCTGCCTTTACCCTCTCTCTCTTCTTCTCTCTCTCTCTTTCTCTCTCTTCCCCAAGGACTAAAGCAGCAGACAGTTTGACAGCAGCAGTCTTTCATCTGCTGTTTAAAGGAACACAGACACGTTAGCTGTTAGCTGTTAGCGCGCCTCAGCAGGGAAATTAGCGCGCCTTGTTCGCCCCACGTGCGCAGACAGAGGCATTAGCGCTTACATTTCAGACAAGCGCGACATGACAGCTTCGATCTCGACGTGAAGAGTCAAATTTGTGTTACGTCACGAGGGAATGCTGTAAAAGTGAGCGAACGGGACCGGTTTTAAATGTGAACATACAGTGATGTGGAGCAGTTTTTAAGAAATGTCTTTTGATGACGCAATTTCAAACGCAGCCATGCAACGATACACAATTGTCAGGAAAGTCAAAGATGTGTAATCATTGCAGAATATGCCCGGGAAGAAGTGAGGAGAAGTTTGTTAAAGACTTGCACAGGGAGATTATATGTCTTACTGTAAGAGTCAGTGTGTTTTCAGTGGAGGCTTTGGACAAACAGACATTTTCTAACAACAGAACGTTATGTGACAGTATTTACAAACTGACTTATTGACACGTATTTGCAGATATACAGCCCGATCTTGCCCTTTGTCCTAGCCGGTCTTAGCGGATGGTCATAATTATTCCTCTGTTGGCCACTAGTGGCTCTCTCCAAGCTCTATACACTATTTACTTAACAACGTTGTCTAAAAATGTGTCTTTTCTTTTACATAAAGCTTGTTGACTTAATAAAAAAGATAATCAGATGTGAGAGTGAACATGGGTCAGTGTGAATGCTATGGAAAGGCCAAAGAGGCCATCATTTTTTTTTACGCGTTGACACGTCAAAAATGGTTTAAAAAATACATCCTCTGGATATTTGCTCACACTATTCTGCCTCTGCTGGTGAATCTGTGAAACTGCATCATGTATTTGACTGTAGACAAAGTCAGCACGAGCATCAGAAAGCCCGACATCAACGCAGAGAATGAATGAATGAAAAGATTTAATTTCAAGCAAGCAAGCAAAGGACTAACTTGTATAACATAACATAATATCAATTAAGCCAATCTGTTTTACGCAGACAGACCTGATGCTCACTCGAAAGGGAGTGAGAAGAAGTAAAAATACTTATTTACTCTCACCCCCGTTAAACATAACTACTACACACTGTAGATATCTGTGAATGCCATCGTAAAATTCCATTAAAATACCCTTTCTTTTCAATTTGTGCATTGTTATACAGTGATCACTTTAATTAACCGACACAATTTTCCCATTTCTTTTACACAACACATCACAATGGAGTTTCTTTTTTGTTTTTCTTTTACAAAACCAACATCACACTTGAGGTGCAAAGTTACCTATTATTCATTTTCGCTGATCTCCATCTGTATTCAATTTAATTTTCCTAATAGAATCCTGGGCGTCATTTTTCCAGGCAAAAAAATTACATCTGCACGGAAACAAGCTTATATTAGACCTTCTACTAAACGTTACTATTAAATCCAAAGCCTATAGAAAATTATAACCAAACCAATCACAGATAATACTATTCATAGAAACGGAAACGCCTCTGGTCTGTTTCTAATCTGAATCTGTAGTGTTTAGACTGACACTGATACCGTCCATAGTCCGCTCTCTGATTAGGTTTGCCTTGTGTATGGAGTGGGCTGAGGAGGCAGTGCATTTCAATAGGAAACAGTTAAAAAAAATCCACAGAACAGGCCGAATGTGGGAGGTGAGGATGTCGACGTACCTCCTCTGGCTAATAATACCAACGCTCTGCCAAAATTACACCAGCAGAAGCACGGAATGACCCTGATTCTGCATTTACACAACAACATCGCTGATTCACACAAATATTTGGATTTCAGTCCTTTTTTTGACTTAAAAACATGTTTATTGGACTAATTCATTGCAATTCAATCATGTAATTTGATCTGTTTTTTAATGATTTGGCAAAGAAATCGCAGCGTGTCGCTTCAAAAATTACAAATCCATCCGCAAAATGCCACAAAGGAAAGGATTAGAATTGGATTTCCAGTTGCGTTTTGCTCTTATCTCGGTTTGAGAAGTGTTTTGGGGGAAGTAAATGACAAGTTTAAAAAGCTTTCTGAATTATACTGATGGTAGGTTTTTGTGATGGAAAGTGTGTGTGTAGGGAACGTTTATTTAGTCACATTTCACAAAGTCAAGCTCCTAATCCAAGCTGATAGAAGGGATTTGAAAATGTGTGTTTTTTTGGCTTAAAGCTCAACTAAGTAACATTTTTACCTTGTGAAATGTCTTTGTAAGTCTCCTTGATGAATATTTTGGGGCATTTGAAGCATCTGTTGACTCTCTCCTCTGTCTCCAGCAGAAACTACGGCATCTGCACACTTCCTCCCATGCCCCCTTCTCAACACACTCCCGACCAGAGGTTACATTAAACGACAATTGTATTTTTGCTTTGACGGAAAATTTCCATGCCATTTAGACAGATTCCATGTCATTTAGACAGATTGAAAATGGAGCTGCCCTTCTATATATAGTCAAATATAAAGAGCTGCATCCTGACCAGACTCACGATATCCCGTTTTCTCAAATGCTGCTTTCAATCTGCGCGACTGTTCCGTCATGGAGGTCACAAGACTGATGCCTGCGGAGCACAAGGTGCTGCCATCTGCGTAAAGACATAATATATAAATCTGTAAACAGGAGACTGCAGTTTCACGGACCACACTTTAGATACGGAGCTCGGATAAGGCTTCATTTGACAAAAATAACGGGATGGACAGAATTGTGTCGGTCTGATTTCAAGAGGATTTGTACTTTTGACCACGATCGCTCGACAGACAAACACTGATGTTTATTCAGATTCATAAATTTAGCGAAAAGTCACTCCTGCAGTTTCCTAGTTTGTTGATTTTCAGATGCGCTCACATCGGCTCGCATCAGAGAAACGTTTCCTGAGGAATGAAGGACTGACTTTTATGCAGGAGAAATGAAAATAACACGTAGAGTTTGGGCTAAATACAGTGTGAATTTACAGTAAGTTCAAGAGAAGTGGAACTTTGTGCTTCAGGTCAGATTCAGAGCCTTCACATTAGTCACATTGAGATTGTTGAAAGTCAAATGGACACAGTGGTTTTTGCAGATGCTTTAATGGTATCTTAAGAAACTGTTTATGAGTTCAGTCTTTTTGTAATACATCTTATGTCTCATCAGCCGTGTGCTTCTGTGAAGTCTAGAAATCAGCTACAAAAACATAGGCAACAATAAACCTACTGAACAAAATTATGACGGATAAAAATCCCTCATGACGGATTTTTTGGGACCTTGTCCGTCACGGTGACAGATTGGAACCACTGGTGCATAGTGTAATAAACATTAACTCAGTGTAACTTTGCTTTTGTCCCTCTTTGTTGGTTTATCTGATGCTTAAAGTGCCTTTTTTATATCATAATGTTGTTTCTAAGGCTGCAACAAGTTAATCCTTTAATCACAACCATGTGTTTTTTCAACGAATATAGTCATCAAAAAATGTTTACCTATATAAACATTTTTCAACATTTTTCAACCTTCAACCAGTTAAATCCAGTCCATCTTCTAAACATTAGACAATATACAGTATTTGTTCTTGTTTAGTTATTTTTAGTACTTCAGAAACACAACTATTTCCGGTGAAAGATATTCTTTTCTAATCAGAAAAAAAAATAGAAAGAAATCTAGTTTAGTTCGCCAAAAGTGTTAGGACCAGTCCTTTTGTAAATGCTTGGCCACTTTCTACAAATGAAGCTGAAAATAGCATTGATTCTTTGGGTTTCTTAGAGCCAGGATTGAATTACATTTGTTTAACTCTGTGACTTACTTTGTAAATTAGCTTCACCTGCTTTAAAAGAACCAAATGAACGACTTTGGACTGTGACAAATGGACTACAAACCCTCAAACAAAGTGAACGCCTTTGTTCTTTATCCACACTGTGAAACATAAGTCTGTGATGGAGAGGCCGGACCTGGTTTTGTTGGCCCCTGACTGTGATGCATGTGCGCCTCTAACACTGTCAGTCTGATAAGGGCCGAAGAGAGAGACCTCCGGGGAGCCGCTTATCGCCACAGGAGGCACTACACCCAGAGAGAGCGGCCCGAGCGGGGGGAGGCAGTGTCATATCTCCCCCTTCTCTCTCTCTCTCTGACCTTCTCACAGACAGATTAGCGCCGCCGGGCACACGGGGGACTCGCAGGGCCGCGTTCGCACAATCACCGCACAGGAATTTAATTGGAAAATGGTGGGAAATAATCACTCCATCTCCCGGTGTTTGGAGCAATCAGCGGAGAGAGGCTGGAGGGTCACATGACACTGGAGCGGTGCTTTTTGTGAGACTTTTGTTTACACTGGAAAGGCTGCTCCGACATTAACCCTTAAGCCACGTGTGAGGTGAGGGATGTGGGGTGTCAGGGTGATTACGATTATTGTGAGAAAATACTGGCTTTATATGTCTTTATTGTGATTATTAACCAATGTATCAAAAGTCACATACAGCCTAACACTAGGTTTTCTGATTAGGATTTCTATAAGATTCATCCAGCGACTCGTAACCCCTGCAGGGAAAAATTGATTGATATCTGTCACACTTTGATGTTGAAAAAACATTAAAAATTGGCTTGTTTTAGCGTGATATTATTCACATTTGCTCAAACATACGATTTTCAACTAAAAACAGTCATTTTGAAATCATCTAAAAAAATAAAAATGTATCTGACATAAACATTCAATAAAAAGGTACATTATCAATCAATCAATCAATCAATCAATTTATTTTTGTATAGCCCAAAATCACAACAACAGTCGTCTCTGAGGACTTCCCAAGATTATTAATTTTAGCAAATATGAATAATAGGAAATCAAAATAAAACAATACATATTCAATAAAACAATACACATTCATTATATTTCATTTTACCTGTAGACTGACCATAATGGGTTGGTTTTAGGAATCAAAGATGTCATTGGCCCAAATAAAGGGCAAGAAAAACATTATTTTTATATTAATTATATTAGAATGCAATAAAATATTTTAAAATTAAAGATGAGGTAGCTTATGCAAAAAACAGCTTGTTCCTAGTTCTCACAAATCTTTAAGCACATGGTATAGTGCATTTTTTTGTCTACAGTTAAGTCTTTAAAACATTTTTGAGACACTCAAACAGCCAATCGAAGCTCTGCATTTGGCTCTCAAAGATAAAATTCTTTTCATTTTGATTTGGCGATTACACAGTCGTTACACAGTGCTGCATTTACAGTTTACTTTAAAGTGGAAAAGACAAAGTACAACCCAACAACTTTAAAGTCTTACTACTTCTGCAGGTGACTAGATTCATTAACCTTTTGTATTACAACTAAAATCTGTTTCATGTTAGCTGCTCTCCACTTGACTGAAATATCATTTACTTCTAAAATATTGTGATGCCACATGAACATGAATTGTCTTTTAGTTTACTATTTTGTGACCTTAATATTCACAGTAATTTACTGATTCAATAGATACAGTCGGTAATGCATCATATATACGTGCATGACCTGCTTAATGTTGGAAATCCCATATTACAGTTTGGGAAGCTAAAGTTTTCTGTCGAATTAAAGGAACCGTATGTAAGATTTTGATGTCAGATTTCATAAACATGAATTATATGTGTACACAGATGCAAGGTCAACATGTCCAAATATGCTATTATTTTTACTGAAAGTCAATGTAATTCTGAGTTATTCTTAATTAAAAAAGCAATGGACATGATGTCCCTTTGTTGATGTTTACATTTATTATCCAGTCAGAAAGCAGAATGAGCCTCACATGACTCTCTCAGTTGGGTTGCCAGTTTGGTTTCTTAGAAGCTGAAGTTAATTTTGAATCGGTAATCAGTAGCTTCCTATCTTCAATGTATGGGCCATTTCACAATCTGGCAACCCATGTTCATTTGTGATTGTTATACCTTTCTAATACCACTAGTTGTGCATCTTACATACGGTTCCTTTAAGTGTATTTTTTGCACAACTAATTCAAGTTTGGTCACAATCATGTTTAAATGGAGGTTGTTGATGTGGCGTTATGTCAAAAAAAATGTCACGTTAGCATTTAGCTCACAGCTACTTTTAGCATTGTTAGTTATATTTACACATTTGGACAGTTGGATCACTTTATTTATGTCTTCGTATCCATATTTGACACAATATACAGTAAATCCTTAAGTTCACATTTGCTGTTGTAGTTGTTGAGCAGTGAGTGATAAAACTGTTCTGATGCTCTGTTTATCTGTTTGACTTTAGTGTTTCTCTGTTTATGGCAGAAAAACTGGCTGCGAGGGTCAAATTTGTGGTGATTTGTTTTAGAAATCCCCTAAACTTTGCCATGTTAGAGAAAAATATTCTTGAATTCTTGTGAAAACGCTGTGTGTCTGGTCTGGGAGTAGAACCGGTGACCTTGCCGTCAGACGAGAATGCTAACGACTGCACCACAGGCTTGTTCTGGCACTGCTTTGGTTTGTCCTTGTTTCAAGAACTTGACCTTTCATTTTTATTTATTTTTTTCATCTTGCTCATGTAAAAATCTGCAAATATCAGAATTTCAGTTTTTTAGGATGTGTTTTAGGAAACACAATGAAGAAAATGTACTTTTTTGCATTTTACGGACTAATCTTCATCTTTTGTAATATATTCCCCTTTTCAGTAACACAGTGTAACACATTCCTTCTAAAAAATGTTGACAATATATTACTGTTTCAATCTGAGTAACTCAAGTTACTTGTATATAAATTAACTGCTTTTATATTTTATTTAAAGCGACACTTCAGGACGAAAACACCACTCACATACTGTCTGTTACCTTCAAGGTGAATAAAATATTATGAGAAATGTGAGAACTTGTGACATCACATTTATATAAATTAATCAGTAATCACGTGAAAATATAACAGGATTAGTGTTGTACAATGTCTTAACAAATGTGGGATTAACTCACAGTAGTGTGACTCAGTTACATTTCTGAAACAGCAATATTGTAATACAAATATATTACTTTTTTCTCGCTGTAACTAGTAATATGTAGGCTATTGTATTACATTTTACAGTAACCAACCCTGAAACCAACAATCATTTTCTGTTGTCATGGCAACAGTGTAGTGCTTCACCTGTTTACTAACACAAGTTGAAAATTTATTATTTATCTTATTTTATTTAACTACAGAACTACACTTTATATCGGTTAGCGCTCTGGCCTCAGAGAAAGAAGGTTGTGGGTTCAATTTCCAGTCGACCCGGGGCCTTTCTATGTGGAGTTTGCATGTTCTCCCCGTGTATGCGTAGGTTTCCTCCGGATACTCCAGTTTCCCCTATCTTGAAAAACATGTCCATAATGCCTCCCCCAAGACTCCCCTGCAAAAGAGATTCTGAATCTCAGTGCGACTTTCAAGAACAGATTTTTAGGAAGAAAAAGGTAATTACTTCAACTGTGTGTGAGTCTAAAGTCTGTGATAAATGTGAGAGAGGCTAAAGTCTTTCTGTTAATCTGCTTTTCTGCAACTGTTTACCGGATATTTGGCTTGTACATGTCAGTTACAAACCCAGTGTTCAGCAGAATTGTTGTGGGTTGAATTATTTCTCACATACGGATTGTTCTCTCTATTTTAACTTTATTTTGAGCTCTTACAGGAGAAACTGTCCTTTGCCTCCATTGACTCTCATCTGATCCAAATTTTAACGGCCTAAAATCAGCAAAAAGCAGTCACCTATTCAGAATTTTAGAACCTTTTTGTCCACCTTACTCACTCACAAACTTGTTGATAGAGTAAAATTGGTCCTTGTTATTCGTTATTTGTCTGCCGCAGCCTGAGAAAAGCCGGCTCCTCCTCTGATGATTCCCTCTCATTGCCTGACCTCTCCTCTTCTAAACAAATTGATGCAGTGGAGGAGTTTACGAGTCTCCCATTAAGTTCAGATTGATATGTTTGCTCTTGTGCGTGAACCTTTTGACTGGCCCTAATTGCCCGTGGAGTCAGCACTTCTTTGCTTTTCGATAACAGGAAAAAAGGCCGTTCTGGCAGCGACTCCACCTTTTAGCCATGAATTTAAATGAGTTTTATAAACAGTGGTATATTGTGCTGCTGGTAATATGGTCAAATATAATATATTTGACCATATTACCATGGTCAAATATATTATATAATAATATGGCAAAAACACAGGATGGATTTTAGACCAAGGGCAGGTCGTGTTGGGTGGGACATGTGCAGAGGTTGGTGTGTGAGTCTTTTAGCTAAAAGGTCCTGGGTTTGTCAGGGTTTGTTTTTCATGTGGCAAAGGGAGAAGATGCAAACTATGTGAAGTTACATGTTCTCAGTGTCTCCACTTGCTCATCACTGAAAACATACAAAAGGCTTTTTTGGATACATTTAAAGTGCAGATTGAAGTTATAGGAATACATTATTTCTTTGTCTCTAATCAATATTCTGAATAAATCTGTCTTTTCAAACCTTGGATCAGCTTGAAAACCTACTTTGAGGATCATTATAATTGTGTTTTGGATCAGTTTAAAGGCACACAGTGTAACTTGTTAGCCAACAAAAAGACCTGTTGAACTTTTTGTATATACATATTTTTTTCTGAACTAAGAACATTGCAAGACAAATATGTTTAAACACTGAAAATCTCCCTTAAATGAACTCTCCTATGTCCTGGAGGAGGGTCTTTTCCGGCTTGTATTCACGTAAATTGTTATATTTTAGCTGTATGGCACAACTGATCTACACACATGATGTTTTGACTTTTTTCAGTGGAATAATACAAGTGTTTATTTTTGCCTGAGTTATATGATTCTCACCATAAAGAATCTGGAATCAAATTTAAGACTGGAAGTTGGTTACAGCGGTGCAAGCGGGTTGGATCCAAGTGCTCCTCAGCTTTAACTGTATGTGGCCTGAATGTCATGTAATACATTTAGTCACTTTGCAGTCTTTTCACGTGTGTTCAACTGCGCAGGAAGAGTAACACATTTTCTTGTAAGCGTGAGAAAGTAAAAAGCGAAAGATGAGGAAAAGGCACGTGGGGTTTTGTCCTCATGGCGCAGCCACGTTTTTGACAAACACATTACGTATCATTGCACGAATGTTGCTCCTTTGTGAATGACTTCGTCCACCTCATACATTGCGAGAGCAAAGTAGCAACTCTCATCTGGAGAGACGTCATGCTGCATAGTCCAGCCTGCTTACTCACAACTTTTCAAAAGCGTCTTTGCATTTGGCGTTTTCAAACGGCCCCTAAACAGTGCGTTTGGGCACAAGCAGTAAGAAAGAGTGCCTGTTTATGCAGCAACTTCATGGAGCGGAGGTCACAGCAGCGCAGATGACCGCGCGTTCATGAGGCGCGCCTTCGCAGACACAACAGACAGCTGGGGCAGCGCGCTAACGACAAATTGATAAATACAGGTTCGGCAAGGGTCCAGTTTTTCAGACTAAAAATGTAATTAGCAAGACAAGACAGATTTCAAAAAGTAAAAATACAGATACAATAACAGTAAAAGAAAAAAATGTAGGTCTTAAAATGTACTTAAGTAAAGTACATATACACGATTTTTTACGTAAGTACAGTAGTAAAGTACCTGTACTTCGTTACGTTCCACCACTATATATTTGACTGTAGACAAAGTCATCACATGCATCAGAGAGTCCTCTATTGCCACAGAGAATAAAAGGACTACGACGAAAATAGACGTCACCGGTAGGCTATGGTTGGCCGCGCAATGACGGATATTTTCGTCATTAGCATGGAAAGAGTTAACACATGTTCCTGTTGACAGAAATGAATTATCTTTTTCTAACCACACAAAACTGTAGCAGGGTTAGAATAGTAAATATATCTGGAACACCAGACGTAGAGACTCACTGCAGACATGTTTCTATACCTTCTTCTTCTGAACTCCATGATCCTGAGTTTATTACACAATCTCTGGCTCTGCGTCCTGCTCCTCGCACTGTCACAGAATACATTAAGTGTGTTTTTTGGTCTGAAAAAGTCTGTCTGCGGCGCACAGAGAGGACCTCATTACCAAAAGGTCAACAATGCGGTCCCGATGCCTCTCCCGAAATCTCGTCCCCTGCCGGCCCTAAACACTCAAATGTCAAATCTCATTGTGTTCCATGAAATATTCAGAGACTCCCAGTGTTGTGGATCTGCCAGAAAGATCCACAAGTCGATCAAACGCTTATGTTAGTTTGAAATGAGATAAACTGATTTTTACATCTCGAGGCAATGCAGTCGTTAAAATGTAAAGAAGAACGGATAGTTTGAGTTGTTACATTTACAGGAAGTGTTTATGAGGCAGTTTCTGTTCACGGGACATCACAACATTCACTAGGCTAGAAAAGGAGCCTAGTGAAGCAAAAACTTCTTTAAGATAAGATAAGATATCCTTTATTTGTCCCACAATGGGGAAATTCCAGTGTTGCAACGCACATTTTAAGAACAGCAGGGGAAATAGAAACATGCAATCAAATAAGATAATAGAAATAAAATAGACTTAAAATATATATAAAGATACAATAATTAAAAGACTATTATTTACAATAAATGTTTGCTATGGCACAGTGCAGGATATGACAGGATAAATAGATAAAGTGGCATCAGTATATAGTATATAGTATTATGTACAATATATGACTATGATTATGTACAACTGCAGCATATGAACAGAATAAATAACCAGTAATAAATATGAGGTAAAAGTATGACGATGTTTATGTACAGAGCAGCATTTAAGGAAGTGTAAATAGAGGTGAATAAATAATAGCAGATAAAGTGACGTGAGTGAGTTGTACCAGAGATGTTTCCATGGTAACACAGTATTGCACAAGATTAAATGTGATGATGTCCAGAGTTAACAGTGTTCGTTGTACAGTCTGACAGCAGCAGGAAGGAAGGACCTGCGGAACCGTTCCTTCACACAGCGAGGGTGAATCAGTCTATCACTGAAGCTGCTCTCCAGAGCAGACAGGGCGTCCTGCAGGGGGTGAGACTCATGGTCCAGCATAGATGTGAATCTAGCCAGGACCCTCCTGTCTCCCACCTCCCGCACTGAGTCCAGAGGACAGCCCAGGACGGAGCTGGACTTCTTGATGACCTTGTCCAGCTTCTTCCTCTCCCTCTCTGTGATGCTGCTGCTCCAGCAGACCACACCGTACAGGATGGCAGATGCCACCACCGAGTCGTAGAAGGTCCTCAGGAGTGGCCCCCTCACTCCAAAAGACCTGAGTCTTCTCAGAAGGTAGAGCCTGCTCTGGCCCTTCCTGTACAGTGCATCAGTGTTGTGAGTCCAGTCCAGTTTATTGTTCAGATGAACACCCAGGTACTTGTATGAGTCCACTCTCTCAATGTCCCTTCCCTGGATGTTCACTGGTGGCGGGGCAATGGAGTGGCGTCTGCGAAAGTCCACCACCATCTCCTTGGTCTTCCCAGCGTTAAGGAGAAGATGGTTCTGCTGACACCAGTCCACAAAGTCCTGCGTTAGTCCTCTGTACTCTGCATCGTCGTCGTCCGTGATGAGTCCGATGATAGCAGAGTCGTCAGAGAACTTCTGCAGGACGCAGCTGTCCGTGTTGTGTCTGAAGTCTGCAGTGTAGAGGGTGAAGAGAAAGGGCGCGAGGACGGTGCCCTGCGGCGCCCCCACACTGCAGGTCAGAAGGTCAGACACACAGTCTCGGGCTCTCACAAACTGGGGCCTGTTTGTGAGGTAGTCCAGGATCCACTCTGCCAGGTCACAGTCCACACCGGCCGTCTCCAGCTTGTCCCTCAGGAGCAGGGGCTGGATGGTGTTGAAGGCACTGGAGAAGTCAAAAAACAGAATCCTCACAGCGCAGCCGGGCTTCTCCAGGTGGGACAGAGAGCGATGCAGCAGGAAGATGACGGCGTCCTCCACTCCGATGCCAGGTCGATACGCGAACTGCAGCGGATCCAATGCTGAGCTCACGGTGGAGCGAAGGTGGCCCAGGACCAGTCTCTCCAGTGTCTTCATCAGGTGGGATGTAAGAGCCACCGGCCTGAAGCTGCTGAGGTCTTTAGCGTGCGGTGTCTTAGGCACAGGTACCACGCAGGAGGTCTTCCAGAGCTGTGGTACCACCCTCAGCTTCAGGCTCATGTTGAAGACATGCTCCATAACTCCACACAGTTCATCTGCGCAGGACTTCAGGAGCCTGGGGCTGATGCAGTCTGGTCCAGCTGCCTTCCTGATTTTAATTTTCTTCAGCTCTCTCCTCACCTGGGCTGCTGTGACAGACAGAGCTGGGGCAGGGGGTGGTGCGCTGGGGGGATGGGTAAGTCCATGTGTAGTGGTGAGCTGGGCTGAGGCAGAGGTGTGAAGAGTAGGTGTGGGCCTTTGTCCAGGCGTGGAGGAGAGGGCATGCAGCTTTTGCTCTTTTAAAGATGCTATTGCCTACTAAAATTTTGTTTCCTTAAAAGGAACCCCGAATATTTACATAAATAGATCGAAAATACTTCGCGTAGGTATACTTACTAAAAAGTAGAACTTAAAGTAAACAAATATTCGCCGTTTGATGTAAAATTGTTATGTTTACAACAACTTCCTGATATTACGGGCGCCGCCATCTTGAGGTGATGACGCAGAATCGTGTGGCGCACTGGCGCAGTGAGCGTCAGTCGTGAGACGCACGCAACAGCTGCAACAGTTGCCGTTGATCTGGTTAACAGGAGCGTCAGTAGTTTTTCGTCGACAACACGTTGTAAAATTGTACATTGTGTGGCTTTTGGTTGTGATTTCGTCTCGGGAGAAAACAAGGAGAATGCGGTAAGCTTTCATAACTTTCCTCGTAGTTACACGATTCGACGTCATACTACCCATAATGCACTGTGTTGTAAACAATGATGGCGTCTTCCGTGAAAATATATTTCTTAAAAGTTTAATAAAACGGTAGATTTTTCAGATTATTTTCGTGTGTATTTATATCTTTGATGATATAAGGAAAACTCGAAAACAAACATTAAAAAATTCTCGGGGTAAACTGAGATCAATAACTTTAAACTTCCTACATCAGTCCACATTACCTAATGCATATTGAGCCATAGAATTATTCACCACAATGTGTTTTAAGCTTTTTTTTTTCAGCTGTTTTGAGTGAGATGTGTATGCTAACAGCAGTTAGCCACAATGCTAACAACAACAATCGAACTTGGAGTTTAGTGAACAAACCAAACATTATTAGACGTAGACAGGACATTGCAGAGTAGTATATATTTATAAATATGGGCTGCTAAATCAGAACAACAACCAGAAAAGGGCTATTTAATCGTAAGTCGGAAAAGTGAGGCAGAGACGCTGTCCGCAAGTTTCGGTATCTGCGCGGAGCTTCTGTTCGCTTAGTTCGCTCACTTTTACAACTTTTACAGTCGTCGATGTATCTATAATAGACGATAAAAGAGAATGTTTTTTTTTTTTTTTTTTTTAAGAGAATTGCTTCAGGACTAGCCCCAATCCTCTGAAGTCCATCACATTTGGAGTAAACAACTGTGTCACTATGGCAACTATGTCACCGGCGACCTATGTCAATCTGAGACCGGAAGACATTAGTGCATAAACCCAATTGAGTCTGTGCACAGAATGTCAGTTGGCTTGTTTATTTTTGAAAATGCTGCCGGAGTCTTCATTTCCTGTTTAGTTCAATTCTATGAGGTTTTCACTGCCTCAGTCTAAAATGAAAAAAAAAATACTATTTGCTCAGGCAGTGAACATTGAGTTGTTGGTGGTTTTATCTAAAAACATGTTTAATACTTTACAAATCAGGACAAAATGTACCCAAAGGATCAAAGTGTGTGTATAACAGGATGTGTTTGTGTCTTGAATTTACACTAAACACCTACATGCACATCGTCAATAAGTAAACTATCATGAGAACACTGTTATAACAAGGCCACCAACTCAGAAAAGTGATTTTCACGTAATACTTCCACTTTAGCAGATACGTTATTGTCATCACAGTAATTAGGATAAAACATCTCAATCTATACATTCTGATGCATTAATAGCACTGTTATGGTATTATGCTAATTCCAATCACTGCATTCACTTTTCACATTTTACACATTTTACCGCTGTGACGAACACAAAAGGGTCTAATTGAATTAAAGGCATGTGGGTGTAAAGTGAGAAAATCCGTCCTCTGTGGTTGGTGCAAAACGATGGCTAATTAGAATTAAGCTTATTACAACCTAAAAGCAGCGGCTCACATATAATTAAAATGAACGGTGGCGCGCGGCGAATCAGCGGCATTAACGGTTTTATTTAGAGAAAGAATGGAGCCAAAGCAGAGTTGAAAAGGTGAAATCCGCTTGGACCCATAATGCACCAGTCACGATGTTTGTATGGGGCTCATTTTGGAGATTCTTTTCTGGGACCGGGGCCAAACGTGGGGAGTTCCTCTGCCGGCTGTGGATGGTGTGTCCTGTAGTGGATGCTTTAATACGGTTCATAAATAAAGAGGCAGTGGAGGCTTGAAACTTGACAAGCTCTTTTGTCTCTCGCTGTTCGATGAGCTGCAAACACATAAAGTAAAGGCTTGGGCTGATATTTAGATTAATGGGAGTACTCAGCTCATAATACAGTGTTTTACTTAAAGTGACTATGGCTGGTTAAACTATATTTTTCAGTAAAACATGTTTATATTTAAGACTTTGACAAACATGCTGCTTGTTTTTGTTTTTTTTGAAGAGGTTTATAGCACAACAGTGACCACCCACTCCCTGTTGACCATATTCTGCAGCACATTTCCTTTTTTTGGCAGAACACTTCCTGTTAAGCTGTGTTTAGCCTAAGGATGCGTTCAGACCCGACAACATTTAAGCGTCTTATTTTGTGTGTTGAAGCGAATTTTGATGCAGAATATTTTCAAACCTGACGCCCCAACAAGCGCCCTAAACGCCTCAACATGTATCAGGGGCATCTGAGGACAAAGACACTTTAAACGCTCAGATGCGCTTCTTTGCGTTTTGCTTTTTTGCAGAAGGCTTTGTCTTAAGCAGATCATGATGAGAGACAGAAGCAGGGAGGGAGAGAGATATCACTGCCATATTAAAACATAGTTGACTTACCCGATAGCACAACTTTACACTCCAGGCAGTTCATGAAGTTACACCGTACCTCAGTGGTTTAAACACAACAACCAGCTTTCTTGGGAGCACATTGTCTGTGCAGATCTTGTCTCTTATTGTTTTTTTTGCCATGTAGCCAGATTTTCAGAGCAACAAGCGATCAAGCTTTTGAAAAAAGCCCAAAAACAAGCAACTTTTCATCAATAAAAGTTATTAAAAGACTTGAGGAAACAGTCCTTCCTTCCTCTTGATGTGAGCGAACAGCAGCATGTCACTACGACACAGGAGAGTAGCATCTGATTGGTGGATACGGATGTTCGATGCTTAAAAGTTCAGCAGAGCCCAACTTGGGCGTTGATACCTACTTAGACCAAAGTATCTGCCACAGTTTGGAGCGTCTACAGCATCTGTGTCATGCCTGAACAAACAAATTTCAATACGCTAGACGCCAATTTGCACTGCAAATTCGCTGGACGTCTCAAGACGCAGGTTTACATTGACTTAACATGTGAACTGGACACTCTGACGCTGTCCGGTCTGAACGCAGCATAAGTTACATTAGCCACAATTAAACATGGGTTTATTTTAGCTGTTGTATCTGTTTGAAATCGCCCAGCAAGACGAAGATACGCAGATGTGGCTGCTAACAGATCACCTTGACATTTCTCTGGGACTGTTACACTTTTGTTCAAAAGTTTGGGGTCACCCAGACAATTTTGTGTTTTTCGTGAATGGAATAAACTACATTTCTAAGAGCAAGAATAGACTCTCGAGTTTCACATAAAAGTTCTCTTTTTCTGGTCATGCTCCAGATACTCAACCTGCTCAATAAAAAGGATCCTAACTAAACTGTTTGACTTCAAAAGCATGATTGCACGAGGGTTTTCTCATCATCCACTGGCCTTCTGACACAATGAGCAAACACTGTGCAAAGCAGATACTAAAAAGGCAAATCAGAAATGTGTTTTTATATTTTTGAAGTTGCTTGCACGATATTCAAGTTGTGTTTTTCGATTTGTGTGTGTGTTTTTGGTTTTTCTGTGTACGCCTTCATGTTTGGGTGCATGTTGTGTCCTTCAGGGCCACCGTACTCAATTCCTCATTGAGAAAGCGAATGACTTTAGCTTTTACTTCAGTGCTGCTTCACATCTGCACCACTCAAACAACTTTGTACTGTTTAGAAAGCAAGTCTCTGAAAAGAATTTGTCTTGTACAACAAAATAAGACCCTGAACTTTCAATTCAAAATCCACCTTTGCTTTTTGTGAAGACATGTTTTTGTCATTTACCTCAATATTTCTTCTTTTTGCACTGAGTCACTGCCTTCTGTGTTTGTTGTGAGCTTCACCTTTACAGTCAGGTCACTCAGTTCAAATATCTGAGCCGATCTTTATGGGCCACTCTTGATAATTTGCTCCATAGGCTGCAGAACACTGTTGATCAATAATAACAATCTAAGAAAGTCTGTCTCTTTCTCTATAGGAACCAGCTGCTTTCTTCAATGTTTGCTTCTGCCGATACAACCTCGACTTCTTTATTACCCACCGCAGCATCCAATAAAACCCATCCAGGCGAGCTTAAAATGCAGTTTGTCCAAATCACGGTGGCGTCTGATGAAAAATTTCCCCTCCCCTGCTCTTTAATGAACCATCCGTTTACATATGGAAGCATTTTGTCAGAGGATATTTCATAAATTAGTCTGGAGACATGGCTGTTTTTAATGATCTTCCAAAACTCAGTCCGAGAACTTGCCAAAACCGCTCCATCTCTCGCTCTTTCCCTCCAACGAATTCCTCTGCTTAACTTTGATCCGAGATGTTGAAGCCGGCTGCATTATTGATGGGCAGCCTTGGAGAGAGAGAGCCGCGGTCTAAGGCTCGAGTCTGGCTTAAATATTTGAAACAGAGGTGCGCCTTTCTCTGCCTAAATATTTCACTTTTGGGGCAGCCGTGTGGGGTTGATGCATTCGAGATCCCGCTGGTCGTTTTTCCTCCATACCTTACACAGGGCTTTTTTACCTTTTAAGGTTCTCAAAACACCTACAAAGTTAACATTACAGCATTCTACATGTTAGCAGTGAGTTGCAGAAGTATATGAGAGTCAATAGTGGCAAACGACATTGTATTGTAAGATCTCAAACACAGTTAAAGTGGGAAAAGGAGGCTGACAACAGCTACTGCTAAATATTGAGTCAGTATGTGACATGCAAAAATAAGAAAATTAGGCAAACAATAGAGGTTGTACATCGCAAACACGAAACAATTGAAAAGCAGCTAGTCTGACCATGCTTAATACTAAAAAAGTTTTGACATGTAAAAAGAGACAATCATGTAAACAGTGGCAGAAAATCAGAAAAAGTACAACAACACAGACTTTAGGATCACACATAGAGAAACTCATTACCTTTTATGCTGAAAAACAATGTTTTTATTTGTCCATTTGGTGACTTATTTATTTGTTGCTAAGTAGTAAAAACGTTCTAAATCTTCGACCTCAAACAAGCTAGCTAGAGTGTGCACTGTTGCCGCGACAACAGGCCAACTTGCCAAAGGAGAGATTAGGCAAAAAGAAAAAAGGTAAGAAACATTTTATTAGGTGTTCTTGTCAAACAGTCTACATGAACTCATAATGTGCATAACCCAGTGATTCTCAAAGTGGGGGTCAAAACCTCTCAGGGGGTCACAAAGCAGAATCTGGGGGTCACGAGATAATTTACATTTAGAACTAGGTATTTAATCTGTTTTTAAACTGGAAACGTGATGTTTTGACAGAATTTTGGTCAAATTTAGTAATAAAATACTAAAATAAACACTGCAAAAACAATATCTCTAAACTTGCTTAAAATGACTTGGAATCAGAATTTTAAGATTTGAGCTGCTTTAACTAGATAAGATTAAATTGCGTAAGGTTGAATATTTCACTGGTTTCAAGACATGTTTAACTGGTTATAAGAGAATTTGGCTTAAAATAAAAAGCAATGTCTTGAAATCAGTTTGAAACACAGAAAATAATCTATTTCTCTACAGTAAATCGAGGTTAAATTAGTCAAATTGCTCTAAATTTGGTTTAAATCTTGGAATCAAGCAACTTTAACTTTGCATTAAAGTTAAAGTTTAACGGTTTTCCAACTTGAATTTTTTACAGACGTCTCTTTTGTTTTGATGTGGAGGTCGTGAGCAGGTAACGTGATTATTTTAGGGGTACCGGTCTGAAAAGTTTGTGAACCCCTGGAATAATCTCGATAGTAAAAAGCAGATAAAAAGGAAGACTTTAGCTTTAGCTTTTTATCACAGGCTTTAGGCTCACACAGTCGAAATCATTCCTCTTTTCTCCTTAAAAGGGTGTTTTTAACTGTTTGATGAGGAAATTATTTGTAGTGCTGCAGTTATTATGTCCGATATCTCCAGCTGTCAATAGCAAACAAGTTAGCGAAGCTCTGCGCTGTTGCCCTGACAACAGTAAGACTTTTTTTTTTCCATTTTACCACATAAAGTTAATTTGCTTAAAACAAAAACTCCATGGAGAACTATTAAGCCATAAAAGAAGTACATATTCTTACACTTTAGCCACACATTTTTCTGATAAATGAATGAATGTGCATAGGCCTTTTACCTCCCCGGACCGCAGAAACCCTGAGCTCACTCCATGGGCAGAAAACACGTCTGGTTTGAATCAGGAGAAGCCGAGGGCGAAAGGCACAAACCGATGTGTGTGTTCATCAAATTAGTTTCTAGTTCATGTGCCGCTGCGTTGCCAGATTTGTCATCAGTGGCTGTGGTTTTCGAGTGGGTTGGACATAGTCTGAAGTCTGGCTCTGCGCGGGCTGAATTACATGTTACACTGCACTTCATTTATAACAAAGGGAAAGTGGATTGTGCAAGCTGCGTGTGTCAAAAGTGATTCAGCCTCAAGTCGTTTGTACTGTAAATGCTTTCCATATAAGCTCCGTCTGTGACATGTTGTAAATGAAAATGAAACTGTTCTGATCTGTTATTTGTGTTGCATCTATAGGTTCTGTTCACGATCTAGACCAGTGGTGCCTAAAGTGGGACCAGGGTTTGTACTTTGGCCTGTGAAGGGGTTGTGAGATTATTCAACTTTTCTTGGCAACACACTTTATGTTTAGCCCTGTTGAGGTATAGCTAACATGTTATCTTCTCTGTCTTGCCATCTCAAACAGATATAACAGCATTTGAAATAAACATTGTGACTGAATTTGGCAGGACTTAAGCTTTCAAACAAAGTACAGCATTTGTATGTGTGCTGTATGTGATCATTACAACAGTTGATGTTTGATTGTGGCTAGTGTAGCTTAGGCTAACGGCAGCTAAACAGGAAGTGCACTGTCAAGAAACATGGGCGGGACGGAATAAGGTGAATAGATTCCACTTTGTATTGAAAAGACTGTAAAAGGATAGTCAACTCAGTTCACCTAAACATATTGACATAAGGTTATATTATCGTTTTATCATTGAAAGAAGAAAAAAAAAAAAACGTTTTAGTAGCAACTCTGCACCAAGTCATTTCAGGCTCTCTGTCTTCAGACTTCAGACCTTTTGTGTTTGTTAAGTTTCAGAAGCGAGAAAAATACCAAACTCAAAAGCTCAGTCTCGATGGCCTTATAAAGTAGAAATATCAGTTTAGATTCTCCAGATGAAAGTTTAAGACTTATATTAACAGATGAATGAATGATTTATTTTTTTATATGGCACATTAACAGACAGATATGCATTTCCACTGGAAAAACTCTGGCATCTAAAGGGTTAAGAGTTGTCCCCTGACACACTATAACATGATACATTTGACCTACTGAGGGGGAATTTTTTTTTTTTTTACAATTTTTGCCTACCAAGAAAATGCAGACAGTAATGCTGTCATAAAGTCAGATGGTGGGTAGGAGCCAGTATTTTTCTGTTGGTAACATTGTCCTTTGACACTAATCATCTAACCTCAGCTGGAGTAAATCAGAATTGTATTGTCTAATTTCTATTTAAAGTCCATATGACAGTAAAACATAATGAAAATGATTATATATAAGATCCTCAATAAACATTTGAGCTTGTTTCCACCCAATTTGTAACAAACATTTTTGGAATCATAGTAGGAGTCTTCAAAGTAGTCATCTGGACAGTATTTCAAAGATCAATGACTACTTTGAAGACTTCTACTATGGATCACTCCTGGATGAATGAGGGACTACACCGTCTTGTTGCCAAGAACTTTGGGGAGATTTTTGGAAATTATAAGACTTTGTCTTCTTCGTGCTCCTATTCACCCATGTATATATATTTTGAAATGCATTTTCTAATTTGCATGGATGAATAAAACAAATGAAATGAAATCATTTTAATGTAGAATTTGAAGATTTGAAATATGTTCAACTTCAAATTGCTCTCTTGTTTACAGTTTCAGATGGTAAAATATAATACAGTGCCTTTAATTAGGCAGGAATTAAGTGCCAGACTCAAGAAAGGCTTAAAAAATACATTGCTGTAGATGACTTATTTTGCCCTAAACTGAAAGTAAATCATAATGTTATTAAAAAAAACAGCAACAAGAACAAAAACATAATAAAGACTGAAGCTAGGCTTATATTTGTGTTAGTTTTGAGTTTTCCTGGATCAGATTCTTTGCACATTTTTTATTTCAGTGTCAGAACCAAACACACATGTTTTGTAGTTTTTCTAAAAAGCCTTGCATAGTGAATGAAAGAATTTGACAAAAACATGTGGCCTCGAACTTCTACAAAACACAAATGCTCTTAGTCAGTTATCTCAATACTGGTGCAGTTTTCTTGAGTTGTGCTGAGTCCAAAAGTCTTAAAAACACGCTGTACCTCTCTGTGTGCGGTTGTTTTTCTGTGTAATAACAGGAGCGGAGAAAAGGTCTGTAATCCAGTCGCTCCAAACACTGTCTTTCAATTAGCCGCTAGTGCTTGTTTAGGTGCACAAGGTCAGAGGCTGATCTCAGAGTGTAGAGCTAATCCACTGTGAACTGATCAATGAAGAGAGAGAGAGAGTCAGAGAGAGAGAGAGAGAGAGAGAGTCAGGGGGAGAGTCAGGGCTGAGAAAGGTTAAGGTGAGGTGCTGCACTGGGTGAAGACGAAGGATGAGGTGTGAGGGACATAATAGCGTGCTAGAAAAATGCTAACAGCTTAAACTGCGTCAACGTTCTGCATGTCTTACCCAAAGTAAGATCAAACCTGGGTATTATATTGAATTTTAGATTTAAACATGAAGATATGCTGATATCTTTTTCACATTGTCTAAATATGTCATGACAACCAGCCTGTTCTCACAGATATGTTAAACTGCCTGTAGTATGAACAATTTATTTTACTTCTGTGCCTGTTTCATGCATTGCTGCCTCAGTTTACCAACTCCAAGCCTCAGACCTAAACTTAACCATTTTTGTAACTTCAGACCTGAACTTAGCAGTTAAACCCATAAAACTTCTCGTGTGCCCTGAACCAAAACATGTGTTTATGTGACGCCAAGAAAATAGGTGTGTAAAGGTCTTTCACACCAAGCCCAGGGTTGCCTGTCTGAACCAGCTTGGCAACTTTTGCCGAGGCTCTCGTGTGTTTGGTGTGAATGAGGCTAATGGGGGGTGAGAGGAGCGGAGCAAGTTGTGGAAGTGTGGTTTTGAAGACTTGTTTGTAGTCTACGTCGCTAGTTGTCACACATGCAGTTGTTTGATAGATCCGTGGCTAAAGAACCAGCAAATCAGTGTACGGGGAAATCATGACGTAGTCGAAAATGACGAAAAACACGTTTAGGGAAAAACAGTGTTTAGCCGAGCATGGATTGTTGTTATTTACATGGGTTGAAACAAGATTAAGTATGGAGAAGAATGGTTACTATTTGAACCAAGGAAAACAAAGACGAAGCAGTTACAGTGATCGCAGTACGAAGACTGGATTGTGGCAGGAAATGGAAGATGAGCTTAATGTGTAAGGTAAGATTGGAAGCATCTGTTCTCTTTGAGAGTTTGACAGTTACTCGCGTGCACGTTTTGGTTAGTTTTTTTTCAAGCATTACGTCACGTGCATGCTTACTTGGCATCTGTTCAGTGACTGGTGGTCGTTTGGGGAGTAATGACCAGACCCACTCTTCACAAAGCGAGGGCTCTGGATCCCAGGCACCAGAGCCCAATGGCTGTAGCTGCAGATTTCATAAAACCAAGCAAGATGTATTATCTTAAATCTAGATAAAATAGCATCTTTATCTTGCTATAAGAAATATCTACTACATACAACGTTCTTAATGAAATATAGTAAAAATTGATTAGATTAGATTTGATTACTTATTGCACTCATAAATAATTTGACTTCTTTTTCATTCATTTTTTACCCAAAACTATAGCATTTTTCTATGTTTAAGAAGGTGTATTATTTGCATGTACATTTTGTTCTGACTTTACCTCTTGAACTGGGGAAATATGTGTCATAAACTTTCAAATGTTTACAGAATTTGTGAAAGACCAGGCCTCTTGAGCTCATATAACGTAACAAATCTGGGGATTCTGAAACCCAGTGTTTTTTGAGCCTCTGAAAGGAGAGATTTTCTAAACAATAATACAAGCTAATTACAACAACACATGGTTAAAAGATAGAACATTCTAACAAATATCTAAGTCTTCTAAAGCCTGTTGTAACCTTGCCCCACACAGAGGTCAGTCACAGTTCACTCTCTGAATCTAAACTGTAGCAGTTTGACGTATGTGTGTGTGGATAATGTATCACACAGGGCAGATTTTCTCCATGAGGCAGCGGCGTAAACAGTTTTGGTAATGACACAATACATCACAGGAGTGGTCCCAGGAGCGGTCCCAGGGCACAGCTAATCTGGACCGAGGGGCGTACACACTGTCTCAATGTGGATGACCTGCACAGGACCAAGAGAAGGAATTTGTCACAATCATTTTCCAATTTACAGAAAACCAGCCAATGTGTTTTTCTTTACATGTCTTGACCAAAACTTTTGAAAATGTGTTTCTGCTTGTTACCTGTAGTTTTGCTCATTAAGGCAGCAGAAAACCATAAAAGGAACATCTACGTCTGTGGGCTTCTTGCAGGTTTGCTGGATTTTCAGAGAGCAACAAGCGTCCTAAAAAGCCCAAAACAAATTACTTCAAACCTTCAATACAAAAGTAATTAAATAATCAATCAATCATTAAGCAAAATAAAATCACATCACGTCATTATCATCAAGTGCCACTCAAGAGCCACCCCCCCCCCCCCTAAAAAAAAAAAAAAAAAACATTCACAAACGACTTTCCAAAAAGATAAGTCCAAATTGCTATAAAGAAGCTGACCTCACAACTCTGGCTTTGTGTTAAGAAAGTTGTAGTTGTGTAGAAAGACAGGAGACTCTGGATGTTTGAGGCATGAAAAGAGAATGTATCGAGAATACTCAATACATTGCTCTAGTATTGTCTATCCAAGCCTGATGCTTCCACACAAGGAGGTTTAAATAGTAACTTAACTGGGTCCAGTTTAGAGACTCTGACCAGGGTAAATGAATGAATGGTTTATTTGTGTAGCAGATTTACACAGACTGATGTCTTCCAAAGTGCTTCACAGCAAACCCCCAACCTCAATGATTGCAAGCAGCCCTTGGGCAGCTCAGCAGAATCGATTCAACTAAACACCTGGCACCTCTACTGTGTTCCCTAACCTGCATGTTAGGGAACACAGATCGTTTCTGTGAGACAGGTTTACTGTGGAATCTGACAGAGAAGGACACATTCTGTAACAGTTGGATGGTGTCCATTATAGATAAAGCTTACTGTACAGTAATAAGGCGTTTTCACACTCCCTGTTTAGTCAGAGGATCTACCCTGTCCCTATGTCTGTGTTCACACAGCAACAGTTTCTAAATGTGGGAAGATCTGGCTTTAACATCAGTATTTGTAAAGTCTGGGACTTTTAAATAAGTAATTAAGTGGTGTTAAGAAAACAAAAGGTTTCTTTTTGGATTCCACATAAAACTAGGATCAACAAAACCAAAAAACAACACTGACATTAACAATAAAACTCTGTAAGTCCTGGTTAGGCTTCTATTTACAAATTAAATAACTATATTTTGGGAGGTAATTGCTTTTAAATGTTTTTTATAAAGGAAAAAGAAAAGTTGATCTAAATATTAGAATGTATGTAACTAACCCAAAAAATTGTAAATGTGCTTGTCACCAATAGGTTCCTGGTCCGACTGAAAGTACCTGTCCCAGAGCAGGAGCTAGAAAAGTCCCTAAAGTGTGTCTCCAGTCTACAGTACCTGCTCTGTGTGAACACGCCTAAAATGGGAACTTTTTGAAAAGAAGTTCTTACAGTTGGAAAAGGCCTTAATGTCAATAGTGATGAAACAACAGGACTTAAAGTTGGAGTAACCAAGTTTTTTGATTGTAAATGAATAAACTTTGTGTTTTCTGCTTTGCCAAAAAATTGAGAGCACTGTGTACTGTGTACTAAAGAAGTTTAGGTTTGTTCAAGCGCTCTGATTGGCTGAGCGTAGGTGGTCCTCTCCAGGGTTAGGGTTAGTGTTTGCAGTGTGAAAATCAGCTACTTCACCTTTTAGACAATTCACAAGGTGGAGATTTCACTTCAACCATGTTACATTAGCAAACTACTTTTAGCCTCAGTATTTCATCGTTTTTGAGCCAGTGCCTGCCTCTCCTCTTGTCCTCGCTCTCCTCTCACATGAAGGGCTGGTTTGTGGTCGACTGATTCAATTTGGACCAAATGTGGACCAGAGAAAGTAAAGTATGAGATGAGTTCTAGTGGCAGCAGGACAGAGAGGGAGAAGGGCTGAAGAAGAGGACATGTGGCTCTGTGTAATTGGTCTGTACATTGTGGCCTTCTGGGAAATTGTGTTGAGTTACAAACTGTGTAACATTGAGTTCTGCTAGAATAGCATTTCAGAAAAACTAAGTTATGTACAAGCTGACCGAAAAAGTAGATTATGTTGTCCCTTTAAGCTCCACCATGTCCTTGCAGGCTCTCCATCTTTTGTTTGTTTGTTTGTTTCAATATCATAGACAATTCCTGTTAATATACTGTATTATAAAATGTTTCTGGTTTCTCAAAGCTAAAGTTTCAAGTTTCTATATTTAATGGATTGTATTTCAACACTGCCCGTTAAAAACAGGATTTTTATTTTAATTCTTGTCGATTTTTAGATTACAATTTCAAGGTGTTTCAATAAATGTGTTCTTTTTTCAACCAAAATATTTGCCAATGATGTAAGATATTTCAGTTTCCATCTAAAATCTTGTAAATAAGCAGGTTAGAAAACGCTTGGTGGTGGTCAAAGGCTGAGGTGCCAGGTGTTTAGGCGAAATGCCTCTGCTGAACTGCCCCAGGGCTGCTGCGATCACTTGGGGCGGGGTTACTGTGTAAAGCACTTTGGAAGACATCAGTCTGTGTAAATATACCATTCATTCATTCAAACAAGATGCTTCTCTGGTCAAAACCAGAGGTGTGCACATGCAAGTCATGACTTGGACTTGAGACAGACTTAGTCACTATTTTGATGACTTGAGACTTGACTTTATAAACCAGACTTAGACTTGGGATTAATCTTGGAAGACTGGAGACATAAGACTTGACTTGGATCTCTGTGACTAATGCTTCTCCTCAAAAAAATAAAATTGCCAAACTGGTTTCTTCTCATGACAAAGAATGTATTTGAAAAATGCAACATGTATTTAGTAATTTGACTTTTATTTAACCAGGAGAATCCCACTGAGATATAGGATCTCTTTTGCAGGAGAGTCCTAGGAGTGGGGAGGCATTAGTGGACATGTTTTTAGTGGTGGGGAAATCAGAGTACCCAAAGGAATCTTACAAATTTAACCCAAAATGTGTCACCCAAAAACCTGGAAGGACATGAACGTAAAAGCAGAGGACTTGGGATTGACTCAGACTTGAAGCCAATCACTTGGCACTTACTTGAAACTTGCAAGACAATGACTTAGCCCCAACTCTGGTCAAAAGTTCTCAAAAATTAGATGAATACTCTCAAATCTAGTTCTTTTAACCGGGACCCAATCCTTTTCTGCAGTGTGGAATCTAAAGTGTTATTTTCACTCATCAACAACACACATAATGTTACAAAACAAGAACAGATGCAAAACTCTCTTTATTAGCTCTTTGCCCTCATTGCTAACTTCTTTATCTGAACTGAATTGCCCTCCATAGTCGGATTTCTTAATTACAAAATCCTGCTTTCCATTTGTTTCTATGCAAACTGGTTCAAGCCGTAATTCCTCGCTCTGTCCAATTTACTGCCCATCTCCTGCTGTTATTTCCAAGTGTAGTTTTACAGCTTTTTACCGTGCAGCCTCTCACTCTCTCTCTCTCTCACCGTGTTGATGAGTACAGCCCAGGCTCCCGTCCAATCAGCTCCCTGCGTTCACCCGAGCAGAATACAGCACTAAAAATACACTCACTTGAACACAAACGCACCAGAGGCCATGCATATTCACCAGCTAATACCTCGGCATCTGCTGGTGAAGGAGCCTCTGCAGGGTTTGGGACGGCTGCCAGAAGACTCGGGCTAATATATGGAGCAGTGATTGGAGCGATGCTGGAGAACGAGAGCAGGTTTGCACCCACTGGCTTCCATTCAACAAATTTATGAGAGCGCCCGAACACTGGCTCTGTAGTCGAGCAGGCGGGAGGCTGAACAGGAGCCAAAGTCAAAAGCTTTATACCCGAATATGTAGGACCTCTCGGGAGGCCTGTTCACGATGTATGTGTCTGGTGTGGAGCTGATGTGTGGGCTTTAAGAGGCAGCACAAAGGCTCTTAACTCACTGCACATTGAGAGCTATGCAGATGTATTAATCTGTGCATAAAACAAAGCATCTGATCGCACCCTATAATGCTAAATATGTACGATAGTCTTCTTAAAAGTACATTGTTATGTCTTTTTTGTATAGGTTTAGTAAGAGGTAGGCAACTGGAGAAATAAATATTCAGTCATAAATAACTATTTAGTCAAGTTTGCCTGTTAAAATGTGGTCTGAAGCTGAAGTCAAATGATACGTATTAACACTCAAAATTTGACTTGAATAAAAGCATTTCTTTGTTGCACCAAATAAATAATTAAATCTGTGTCTTTACTTTGAGTCAGATTGCATGATCACAATGTAGTTATTTGATTATTATTATTCACATTATGAAATTAAATGTAGTAAGACTCAAACTCAAATAGAACTGGGGCCGAAATAATCAATGTCAGAGTTGGTCGAAGGTTGCGTTTTAAAATAAAGGCCTTACTATACTATATTGTATATAAATAAGTAAATTAGGCTATAAAGCCTAATGTAACATATTCTAATATGTACACATCCGTTACTTTACATTTTACCTTTTTAGACCCATTCAAAATGCCCCAAAGTATGGCTTTAACTTTCTAATTCTAGTGAATTTAGTAGTTGACTTTTCACTTTCAGAAATCTACACAGTGCACCTTTAATTTGAAATCCAGTCCAGTAAATGTTGAGTCTATAAACTTCATCCTGAATCCAAGCTGATATCTCTCTGTGTTATACAACTACTGGTGCTGTGTTGAGTTGAAACTTACAGTAACTGGAGACCTGAAAGAGTTGATGCAGAATTCCTACTTTGGCGCTTAAAGCAGTGCTTCTCAATTATTTTTTGCCGCGCCCCCCTGGGAAAGAGAAAATGTTTCGCGCCCCCCTACTCACCGCGGTGACTAAAAATCAGATTATTATCTATAAAAAGTGTATAAGTATATCTAAAAGTGTATCCTTTTAAACATTAACAAAAGAAAAAAAATCAATATCAACTTGAAACAAAGTTCAACAAATATTAACTTCATTTTGTACGTTTACATTTTGCAAGTTTATATATATTTTTTTATTCATATTTTTTGCAGTGTTATTTTTACAGTGTAGTCAGCTTCACAGGCTGAATAGAAAAGGCTTTGAAAGCGGCGCTGGGCGCTGTTTATTCCACAAATGATCAGAGTCCGTTTGTGTGGAGTAAGTTGGTGAAATGATGTGGCAGATCAGGCGTTTTACCGCGGACACGCGACCTCGGGCTTGTTGACGCTGCTCTGTCCCGGTTGAGTGAGCGCGCGGTGCCGGGGCCGTTCTTTCCGCCTGTGTGTGTCTGGCGTGGTGCGCGAGAAGCCCGGACTGCTGCACACAAACACAAGCGGAGAGACGCGGAAATGTACCGACACCGGCACCACGATCAAAGCAGGGCAGACAAGGAGCGTGAACGGGACAGATTTTATGAAACGCGCTGATTCAGGACCGATAGGGCTGGAGCTTATTGATCTAGTGGACCGCTACGCGCCCCCCTGGCATCGCATCACGCCCCCCAGGGGGGCGCGCCCCACTATTTGAGAAGTACTGGCTTAAAGGGTTAATTTAAAAAGAAAATTGTTATTGATCAATATTGCAGTTTCTTTCATAGCACATATGAATATCTTTCATATAGCCTAAAATAATTTCTTTAGGGATGCCAGTTTGAGGACTTTTGTCCCTCCACGCCGTATATCTATTCTTGAATTGCTACATTGCAGGTCAATCTTTAGTTTAGCATCATTGACACAGGCTCCACATCTTCTCCAGCTGTCACCACAAAATACTGTATTTACAATTATACCACAAGGGTTCCCCAGGGTTCAGTGCCCGGCCCCTTTCTTTTCATTATTCACATTTCATTTGGTCAGAATAGTCAACTGGAAAGTTCCAAATCTGGTTTGTTCAAGTTTCACATTTCATTACATAAATATACATGTCAAAAATATAAGATGCTACTGTTTCAATATAAACCCCGAGCTAATGAGAGGACAACGTGTCTCAACAAAACAGCTTAACATTTATGAAACAGTACAATTAACATTAATGAAGTAGATTTTTACTTCCCAAAGGCTGATAAAAACTGTTGCTTTTCTTCACTGAAACATAGAACCAGTGTACTACAACAAAAATATAATTTTTTGTTTAATCCACCAATACTGTATATTGTTCACTTGGACAAAATGCCAAAAATCATCAGAATGCAGGAATTATCATCATTTGGGGTCAAACTTTCCTAAGGGACGACCCCAGACCCCCCATTTTTTGGTGGCCATCTTTTTGCCTATTGAGCTGTCTAGGTGTGTTATACTTTGGGTTGCCATAGACTGCAAAAGGATCTAAAAATGCAAATGTAGATTAAATGTAGATTACCTAAAATCATCTTTGCGAATGTCCAGTAAAATATTTTTGGACTATGTGTGGGAACCCTGAATGTGTCTCAGATGTCTGTCCCATTACTAATACATTAGATGATGGAATTTCTTACATTATGTGAGTAGAATTTTCAGATTGATGGATATACATTCATATTTTTTCTCTATTCTGATGTTAATGTCTAGCAGAAATGATACTTTTGATTAGTAAATGAAGTGTCAGACTGCAGTGTAAATCCCCAGGCATCCCTCAGTCCTCGTTTACTGCGGTGACTCTCTTTGTGTCCAAGCGTCTGAATAAGTGAGGATTTGATGAAGCCGCAGACGCTTAGGTGTGAGACATGGCACTAATTACTGAGTGCTGTCCCGCCCCGGTCGTCAATAACGTCCATTAGAGCAGTGAACCTCTCAGGCTGATGACGGCTTAACAAACAAGTGTCAGTGGGAGTGAGGAACAGAATCAGCCCACGCCACACAAGACGGATCGCAGCACATTTACATCCACGAGTGCAGACACAGGAGAGCTGAGAGAGGCCTTCTGTTTGGGGGAATCTGCTCATTACACTTTTGTTTAGGGCTGTGATTATACAGATTTAGTCATAATGGAGATATTTGGTATAGATCAGGGGACTATAAGCTTTTTTTCCTCATTGTGGTGTAAAGGAAATGAACATATGCAGTTAAGTGCCTTTGTAAAACATCTGTATCTATCAATAGTAAAACAGTCAGCTTGCTCTGTCAGCATATAGGCTTTCAATCCATCAATAAATTAGTCAATCCTTTATTGTGCCTTAACAGGGGAGAAGAAGAAAACTCACTGTCGCACACTGTCTCACGCTTGCACAAAATAATTTATTTGTTTCGGTTCTTCGACCTTCTTCAAGAAGACGATTCTGGCCATTTTTCTCCTACGCACCTGTCGCTTTTTCAGGTGTGCAGAGTTTACCCTAAAGCTTGTGCCTTGATGGAAATTTATTGTGCAATGGCAACACAAAAAAACAGACAAAAAACAGACAATTCAGACCAAAACAAAACAAAAAAAAACGTATAAACAATAACAAGCAACGTGGAGGCATAACTCATATAGAAAGCTGTTTAATTTAAGACACCATCTTAAAGGAAAAAAGTTTACTATTTAAAGACCTTAGGGATTAAAACAAAACAGTATTAATAGCATTACCGCACAATTAATAAAATTATGTTTAAATAGATTTGTTTTAGCCTCGAGATGAATCTTTTTCTCTTTTTGAAAACAGCATCACGTGGTCAGTGCTGGACAGAATGGTCTGAGCCTTTCTGCAGGAACTGTTTTTCACAAATGTTTGTGAGGCTGATCTGCTCTGGCCTCTTTTACAAATCTGAACAAACATTTTGTATTGTTTTTCACAGAAAGGTTGTCATAAAAAGAAGAAGATCAAATTGTTTCTATAAAGATCTGTAAAACAGAAACATGTCAACATTGAAGAGTCTTGATTTTCGTAAAAAATGCAATCTTTGTGAACTTTTTGTGCACAGCTGAGAGGTATTTTGGTTGAGTTTGTTATTAACTAAAGTCCACAAATATTTGTAAGACTCAACCAACTCCACGCTGTGCCTTTTATGTTGTTAGTTGAAGTTACAATGAAGATGATTTACAGAAGTCAGTGTCCTTTGTTTTTTTAATAAAGTCGCTCCTAGACACCAAACTTTAAGGTAAACATGATTTTGAAGTGTTTTGCTCAAGGATTTGTTCACATCTTCTGATCTTTGTTCATATAAAGTGTTAAAATCTTGTTTAGACTGAAATCTGGTGTTTACATGAGCTACTTTAGAATGTGATATTGACGAAAAATGCATTTACAGTGACGCCACAATGTTCATGAAGAAGCGGATTAAATTACTGTATATTAGAAAACATCTTTGGAAAATTACAAAACACGGAATGGAAAATGTTTGTGTACTGAGAGTGCAAACCGACCAAAAAGGGAAAAATAAAGATAGAATGCATTTCTAAAGCTGCAAAAAGTATGATCGAAATGAACAACAAGCATGCTCATCTTTGGCTGCACCCATTTTTTTTTTTTTTAAATCAACTTATAAAAGGCTACATAAAACATTGCAGCAGCACTTCTGGTGGTGGTAAAAATTCAGTTTGAAAAGTCTAGTCACTCAAATAAACTATTACTGTATATTGTAATGTTGAAGCTGTGGAGTTAAGATGTCAGAAAAAAGAATATTGATATTGATTGATTGATTGATGAAGACCAAAGATTGTAATGTCTGCACCAATCAATAAGGCCATCGATGGAAGGAATCATTTTAGCTTAAAAGAAGAGAAAAACATGAATATAAATTATGAATAACTTAAGACAAAATGCATTACAGGCTCTAAAATAAGCAGCAAATATCACACTTTTTATCACCTGTTAATTACATTCGTATCACTATTAATTTAATCTTTAATACAAACCCACATTTAGCACATTAATTATTTTCCGAATCTGTTTCAAACACAAGATTGTCAGAGCAAAGATCAAGGAATTTGTTGTGAAAATTCTCATTGGAATTTAATTAAACTAGCACATATGTTTTTCTAATCTTTTGTAGCTGCATAATGTTGAATGTGAGTGATGTGAGTGATGTGAGTGTGTTTTACCTCACACTCTACAGACGGAGTGATTGACAGCTCCCTCAGGCGTTTTTGGCAATTTGAACAAAAAGGCAGCGTTTATGAGCGAAAAGAGACAAAGTTTAAATCTGAAATGTGGAAGTGAGAGTTTTGAGGGCAGAATCTATAAAAAACAGCAGGACGACAGAAGGATTTGGACAAAATATAAGTTCACAGATGCTTGAGATCACTGATGGTTGTGTCGGAACAGATTCAGCTGCAGTTGTGAGGTTTTTCGATCAGAATCCTTCGACCAGGCATGATGAGGAAAGAAAAGTGTGTAACTTTTTGTACTTTTACACACTTTATGCTTTATAAATGAGAGTTGATTAAGTTTTGTCTCTAGCTGTAAAGAACATAGAAATATTTACACCAAGACACACTAAAAATGTTACAAGATGTTTTTTTTTGTAACACCATCTGCATTTTTGCTATTGACCATTTGCACCTACGTTACATGATGAAGGTCGGTGAGCCATGACGCAGGGCAAAAGTGTGTGAACAGCATTAAAGGGAGCCCAAAACTTAGAAATTATCACATTGTTACTTATTTTTTGGTAAAGAAAATCAATGGTTACTTCTAGTGCATGTGTGACTATCCTGTGAGGCTAGTGCTAGCCACACAATACAGATTATTTCAGATATTCAATGCATCTTTTTTTTTTTTCTTTTTCTGGCACTGACTTGCCTTGTTTAATGTGTTCACTGCAAATCTGTGACAACTTAGAGGGATTCCAGTTCTTTTGATTTATTGCTGCCGCTCACTGGCCTCTTCTGTCATCATCAAAAGGTAAATGATAAAAAGCTACACTAGGCTTCAACCTCCTTGCCTGTTAGTGCAGCGTATTGCACAAGATTTTAACCACTATTTTACAATTGAAATCGATAAAAAATTCCATAGTTAATGCACACAGAGCGCTTTTGCCCTCCATCATGGAGAAAGTGGGCGTTCCCTCGAAGAGCGTGACCACACGTGCAAAGGCTCAATAACCTACAAGCCATCATAATGTTTATTATGCATTGTCCCTGTACAAATAAATCATACTATTCCATACAATAGGTAGTCCACTAGTCACTGTGTAGCTCATGAACTACAGTTCTCCACAACCCTCCAAGCAACTCCACAAATATGAATCATTTTAAATACAAATATTATTATAAATAAATGTTGCTGTAGATGCCGACGTTTGTGCAATAGAAAGTGGTTCACCTCATCTTGTAAGTTTAAATATTTTGTAATCACTTAAAGAGGAAGCTCGTGATATTTTTTGTTTTATAAGAGTGTCTCTCTAGAAAGAAAAGTAGTTCCTGCTCTAGTTTAATCCAGACCTAAATAGCTTAAAGCCAGGGGGCCAGTTCAGGCCTTCCAAGGGATTTGACTCAGATTTGACTTAGTCTGTCCTGGTCCTGAGTCATTGGGCTCTGCTAATGGACTCTGGCTCTACGGACTTAAACTCCACTATCTGCAATTAGATCCATGCAAGTCTTAGTCAACTTCTGCAGTTTGTTCGTCCGTGGGAGTGAATCTCTCCTTCACTGTGGTTCTCCGCGGGGTTTCTCTTTTTGATGAGGAGAAAACAGATAATGGAATGTTAAGAACATACAACAAGCATGTTCTCACTACTTTTTTGTTAATATGTTATGAAAAGTCAAAACATAAAATAACCAAACATTTTAGGAACATGTTCTCCGAAAACTCTGGCCAAACTAAAGAAAAATAAGCTAGCCTTTTAGACATAAACTAGTCTAGTCTCTGTTGTCTTTCTATCTTTCACTACAGCTACATCTTTTAACCAAAATATCTTGACAAATAATTCAATCGAAGTATGTGTAATGGGAATTTACACTTTGTTTCTGTGAACTCCAAATGAATCTGTAACTTTTGACTAGAATTACAACACATTTACTACTGGATAGAGTCACATAGTTTGTAAATACAGTATATCATTTTCCTAAGCACACCTTACCTTTTTGTTTAGCAGATCCTATAATCATCCTCCACAGCGTAAACAAGCCAATGTAAACTCCACAAAGCCGTCCTTATTATCGTCGACATGTACAGAGAATTTCTCCTTTGCCAATTTAGATCCATGAAAGCCGGCGTCAGTGCAACACGCAGCAGTTATAGGTCAAACCACGGGCCAACGCGCTCTGAAACCGCTCATTTTAGCGCTACACTTCTCCTGCAATTAAGCCTGAGTGGAAATACACGCTAAGTAGACAGCAGCAGCTCGTCTACCTGAAGCTAATTGTAGTGTCTATATGTTCAGTGTGCGTGACAGCAGAACAAGACCAGCAGTGATCCAGAGATGTTTAAGGTCACGGCGCTCATCCTACACAGGAAAACGCAGTGGAAATGTGGATAATTATGCCTCAAGATGTCGAGCGGAGGTGTGTGATCTGGTAACAGGAGCTAAAAAGGTGCTTCACGTGGTAGAAAGGCTGGTAAATGAGAGAACGTACTTGTAGAGATTAAATGGTTTAGCTTTCTCGACAAACTTTTGGATTCAAGTCAGTATGACAGGTTCTCGTGTCGTGACCAGTGACCTGTTTAAAAGATGAACAACCAGTGAACACTCCTGCCCATTCAATCAAGAAAACCTTCACTTCTCTTCAGGTTAAAATGGCTGCATGTATCTCTCACTCACCACTTCCAGAGAAAATATGACTTAAGAGAAGAGCTCGCCATTTCTTCAGTTTAAATATTGGGCAAGTAACATGCTAATGATGAGCTAAGCTAAACTAAGGAGTCGACTATTAATGCACAATTTAAAGTTAAAATGATTCCGTTTAAATACCCAAGTGAAGGTGATTAGCCTGGCAGTATAAGTCAGTCTTTTGGTCACTGGCGTTCGTTGCCATATTGGCCTTTAGCCTTTTGCTAGATGTGCTACAGGTCATGGAACATGCACAGTTGTGTTTCCCCCAAGATATTAATTTAGCAAACATGAATAACTAAAACTTTTTGGATCTGAGAAAAGATTATGACGTGAAACTAGGTAAGAATTGACACAAAATCTGAACGTTCTTAAAGCTGTAGATGTTGTTTCTGCTGAACACGAGCAGTTTGTGTTTGCATTGCGCTCGAGGGATAAAATGCTTTCTAGCCTGTAGAGGGATTTTACCGAGGCAGAACCGATAGAGTGGACACTGGGGCTGATTTACAGCAGCTACAAGCTAGCAATGTCGTATCCAGATATAAGAATTGATCCATGGTCAATTCAAGGGATGGGAAATTCCACTAGGCCTATTTATATAAAAAAAAAAAAACTTAAAATCTGTCAATTTGTTGTCAAAAGACGGATATGATGCAAAAACACAGTGCAGGTTTAAAAGAAAATCTAAAAAAATTAAAAATGAAGCTATAGTTTTCCCTTCTCAGGAAAAAGCTGCTCTAAAAAGCTGAATTTGACTTTGTTGTTGCTGCACCGACAAACCTCCGGCTCAGATTCTGTGGATATTGTAAGGAATAAAAGGATAAAGGCCTTTAGAGCGGCGATCAATAGTGTTTTAGGCTTTGGCCCATCAGGTGAAAATGGATGTGGACATTTGAAACTTTTTCAATACGGTTCATAAAATCTCTGCTGTGACTTTCACCGTTTCATGTTATTGAGGCACTAAACTAAAAATAGATGCTGTGATTTGGCTCCTTTGAACCTACCATCACACACAAACACAACAGCCAGAAATGTTACTTTATGTTTTCAATAACGCAGTTGTGAGCAGATTTTAAAGGGCAGTCTACTTTTTGGAGCAAATTTAACTAAAGCTTTTTGCACAGAGGAGCTTTGACCAAATAATAAACCCAACTTATGACAACGACTCTAATGATGCGCTGATCCCACGACATGCAGCTCCACACAACAGCTTTTGTCAACAAGGATCGGTCCACATGGCTAGTGCTAGAGAGTCTGGTCGGAGGGGACAGAAGTGAGCTGGTTGCCATGGTGATTAGCTTAGTTTTAGTTTATTACTGTTGCTATTTGAGCCTAACTGTTGTATGTTTTATCTTAACCTCTACCCAAATCTTTTTCCTAACCTCACCCATCAACCTAACCCTTTTCCTAAACTTAACCGTTCTCCTAAACTTAATCATCGTCCCTCCAGACTCGGCTGTACTTACGTTCTGTTAGAATGCAGAAGAGTCTGGAAACAAAGAGAGAGACAATCACTTTGTTTCAATGGTGGTTGTTAAGACGTGTTCTTATTTATGAATATTAATGAAATTCTTAACCTGCTCCAAGACCCAGACCTAAACTTACCAATTTTAGTAACTTTATGCCTAAACTTACCCGTTTCACCTGAAGAAAACGTCCCCACGTGGCTGCAACCAAAACTCGTCCCATTTTGACGCTGTGAAATCTAATTTTTACGCTTTTTCATATCGTGCTAAATGCACGGCGTAACATAAGTAAAAACAGCTGTGAACTCGTGGTCAAAGTATGCTGTTTTTGTGTCGTGGTAAAAGTACGCCATCTAGTGAGACTGTGTTGCATAAATATGTGCGTGTCTAAAGAACTTGACCAGTATTTATTACAAAAGTTCATTTTTATCGGATTTTTTTGCCGACTGTTACTGGCGGAGAGTTACGTGACCCGCAGTCAGCTGTCGCATCGTGTTCGAAAGACCAGATGAGTCACTGACCAGTCACTGAACAGGGCAGGACTATGTAGTAATTGAGTGGATAGGGAACGAGTGTGGACGTTCGGACACAGCCTGTGATTGGTCCACTTCTGTGCTGTGATTGGTCGAGCTAACCATGTCCATCTTTAACTGTACGGCCAGAGTTTCTCCAGATGATTTCTCTGTTTTGCAAAAGTCACAAATATCGCTCAATCCATCCAGTAGAGCCAGGTTACCATGACAATCCTTCTACGACTAATAATATTTGTTGCCTGCTCTTTTTAATCAGCTAAAAATCGCAAAACAGTTTAAACTCCACCACAGTTTGGTCGGTTTTACTTTGGTTCTCTTTGCCGTCAAATGAATCCATAACAGAAATTCGAGGGAAGTGAAGCTGCAGCTGATTCAAATGAACTGCTGTGTCATTACAAGAAGCTGGAGGCTGTTTTCGGAGCGTCTTCTACACTTGCCACAGTCACATTTTACTCGGCTCTCGTAAACACCTGCTCAAATCCGTGACTCGACCTTGCTTCTGCTTTTTCTGCTTTTAATGGAGCGAGGTGTCGAGTTTCCACTTAACTCCGTGACATTGACGGTAAAATCCGACGTTCTCCCGGAACACGTCAGTCAGCTCGGGCAAAAGTGCTTCGGATCAAATTTGCGAAAGATATTTTTGAACATGGGAGCTTGTTTTTATTTGTAATTAGGTTATTGGTTTGAGTCGAGCCTGTTTATATGAGACAGGCCCAAACTTTGTCCTTGGTTGGGCAAAATGTATTGGATCTAATTTGGTTTTGACCAAAGCAGTTTCCAAATATAACTGAATGAATGATTAAATAAATAAATGCTTCACAGTACATTTTTCTTAGTGAGTGAGAGAGTGAATGGTTGTTTATTTCTCTGTCTAACGGGAACAAGCAGTAAATTATTAAAGGACACAAAGGACCACCACCAGCTCACGCATTTTAAAGGCCAAGTGGGTCTTTTGATGACTAAATATTATTCTGTTAACAAGATTTTGATGTCCTTTGACACATAATATATAGAAAAGATCGTTCTAACAAACCTGGGAAGCCCTTCACAGGCCAAACTAGACCCTGGACCCATCTTTTGCTGACTCTTGAACCTTGATTTGCAGTACTGGAATACTTAAAGGTGGTGTAGCTGATTTTCACTCTGCAAACACAATTTAGGTTTTAAATCTGACAACACACAGGTTAATATCGACATGTGTCAGATACAAACTCTGCACACCTGACTGGGCGACAGGTGCGTAGGAGAAAACTACTTTGTAAAGAAGGTATATGTATAAACCTGAAGAAGGTCAGAGGGACTGAAATATTGTTTCAATAAAAACACAGAGTGAGACAGTGTGCAGGAGTTTGTGTTACGAATTCTAATATCGACATGTATTCGTTTGGGTTGCAATTATGATTATAAAATTCTTAAAACAAAGTGAAACTAGTGAGGACCATCCAAGCTCAGCCAATCAGAGTGCAGCATATAGTAGCTCATGCTAGAGCAAAAACTCTTCATTCAGTTCAGACAGTACTCAGTGTTCTCATTTTTTTCACAGTGCTGCATTCATACTTTACACCATTGGAAAACACAAAATGTACTCATTTACAACTAAGAAAAATAGTTACTCCAACTCATAGAACAAGGTTATTCAACATCAGGCCTAGGGGCCAGTTCAGGCCCTCCAACCAAATAAATCCAGCCCCTGACCCCTTACAAACATGAAATACAAGTATATGTGTTCTTCTTTACTGGTTTGATTCTGGTTAAGGTCTTGTTCTAGTTCAATATCTGAATTGATGTTGTATTTAATGTAGATCCCGCTTACAAAAATTTAAAACAGCAGTAATTTATGTTATTAAGACAGATATATTAAGACATATTTTGTGCGACCCCAAATAAAAACAGGGGTTTGTCAGAGGTCACTGTTTGCCAAAAAATCTGTCTCTCTGGAAAACAACTGAATAGCCCTGTTATAAAGTCTTACAGCTGTGTCAGAGAACTATATTCACATTGTGTTTGTTGTTTATAAAGTCGCCGTTTTATTCAGACGTGTAATTGACTAAAATATGTTTGGGGGAAAAGAGTAAATGAGTAGGAAATAGTCCCCATTAGTGTGTTTTGTTCTTGATACTTTGTACTTGTGTCTCATTAGGTAATGTTGATGTTTTTCAAAACTGAATTTTCCTCTTGTGGAAAGACGTTGGCACATTTTAAATCCATTTCAAATTGGATTTGGTTTGTTTTTTGATGAGTCTTGTAAACAGGCTTTAAAGCCTCTGTGAAACCATTTGGCCAGCGTAAAAGAGTAAGCAAACAGAACGAAATACTTTGAAACATTTTACTGCTTTCACATGTTTTACTCACTTAACAAATGCATTTACAGCTTCATATTTATTCACCATGAGGAGTTTAGAAGTGAGTTGAGCCTGGTTGGTTTGTTTACAAAACCTGGTACAATTCTACAAATAATGACAAGTGCACTTCTTGGATTTTAGGGAACAAATGGTCTATCGCAGTAATATTCAACTTTCATTTTTCCTAAGTAATCTGATCTCAGAGCCAGATAGGTTCACAGCAAGTCATCAGACCAATTGAGTTTGTCTCACAAAATAACTAAAACAAGGTCTGAACCAAGACTAGACCAGGTTTAAGCTAGTGCTAACCCAAAATTAAACCAGTAAACAAGAGAGAATGCTTTGTACTATTTGGAAGATGAACAGTGGGCTGGATCTGATGTTTGAAGGCCTTATCTGGCCCCTGGGCCTTAGATTGAATAGGTCTGGTTTTGTTAGAAATACTGGAAATATACTGACAATAAATTTACAGTATGATGTGTAGTACATTTTTATTAGAGTAACTGTTAAATTAAACTACAAAAAACACTTCTAGCACGGGGACACTTTAGCTGTAGGCTTGTCTAATCTGACTCAATTGTTCTTCATTCTTTGTGAAACTTTTCAGTTAAAATAAAATATTTTAATGCAAAAAGCAACATAATAAAATCCTTTTGGATCGTCAATTGGAGGCTGTAGTGCCGACATGTCCAAACTGGGGTCTGGAGGCAAAAAGCAGTCATTGGACCATTTTATGTTGGCGCTCAAACTCCGGCTAAACAGCCTCAAATTACACAAAGTTCTGCTTTTTATACAGTTCATTTGAATATGTCTCTAAATAAAAGAAATACATATATATGTTGATAATGTGATGTTATGCAAATCTATTTTTTAGCTGAGCAATTAATCAAATGTTCAATTATGATTATTGTTCTAATCCAGTGTTGGTACGTGCAGTGCCTTCAGTGATTAGTTGTTTTATAGAGACAAAAATGTTCATGTTTTGATCCTCTTTGGGGAAAGCATGTTATAGAACTGCCTTATCATGTCTTACCAAGGATTTGATCTTGTTTTTAGTCAATTTTAGCTTCACATGTGTCCTTTTTAAGGTGTTCTGATCACATTTGGAATGTTTCACTTCATTTCCATTTGTTATGTTGCTCTTTGTCTGATTTATTTTTCAAAAACCGCCCTCAGTAACGTTTGGACACCCAGACTTCTCTAGTGTCGCTTTATTTATTCTAATCCAGACCTGGGCAAACTGTGGCCCGGGGACCAAATGCGGCCCGTGACCTGTTTCAATCGGGCCCTTGGCATGTTTTTGAGAAACAGAAATGCAAGACACGATAAACTTTTAACATTTAGAGATTACATTTACAATGTTCTGAGAATAAAGTCAAAGCCATAAAAAGCTCTTTTTCAATATTAAAGTTTTACCAAATTAAAATTGTAATTTGGATCATAGAATACTGTTATAAATATAAAAACCTATTGTATGTTTTTATGCAAAAGTTTCACTCATCTATAGTAATTTTTTTATCGTAAAATACTAAAATAAACTTGTAACATTGAGATTCAGCTAATATTTATATAAAAATAAAGTTGAAGCTTAAGAAAGTTATGATTTTGCAAAAAAATAAATAAATAAATAAATAAAAAAAAATATATATATATAATAATAATAATAATAATAATAAATAAATAAGTCTTTTCTGAGAATAATATTGATGGCATAAATAGAACCAATTTATTGATTAAGTTTGAATATTTGTGAGATTAAAATAATAATTTTACACTGTTTAGACATGTGTTGCAGTCTGGCCCTCCACCACTATTTTGGAGTGATTAAAAATAATTGCCCAGCCCTGTTCTAATCAGTGCTCTTAATGCTTTATAAGGTCTTAATTTTACTAATGACACATCTGTACAGACCTTACACTCCAGGCATGTCTCCAGCTCACATTACAAACATTAGTCCTCTTTCTGTAACCCGTCCTGTTCATTGTTTCTCCGTTTCACACACGTCCTCGTTACCTCGGCCCCTGAAGCTCATTAAACCGTGGCCCGTGTCATAACTCAGGACTGCACTCTCCCCAGGCGCTTCCCTCTCGACCGTGTGAAGACGTCGTCACAATCGATAGCTGCTTCTCTGTTGGCCGGTCCTGCTTGGGTTTTTACGGCTCTGTTTTACAACCGCGCACTTAATCTGCCGCGCTAAAGTCTGGGCTTTCCTGGAGTACTCAGTCAGTAATTGTGCACAAAATGTTTCTGTAAATTATATTACAGCCAGAGCTCCTACATGTGTTGAAGACTTGCCAGAAGTGAGCTGGTGGCCTCAAATATTCCATGTAGAAATGCACCATTAGTAGTAATTAAATCAAAATGAGTAAATTGACAAGATCTTTGGATTTTGCAGGACTTGTTTTGAGTTGATGGGACAGACCAAAGTCAAAATGAAGTTTACAAACTCCACACAGAAAGCATTGGGTAGCTCAATTTTCGAACGTATGGCACCCTATAAGGCAAGAGTTAGTTTTAAAGTGAAGCTAAACTCTAAAACTGTTTATGTTAAACTATGTATAAACCCAGCCCAGTCTCAGAAGAAAACATAGACGTAAAACAAAATGTCAAAAACGTGTAATTGGCACGTTTTCAAGTTGTTGGGAATTTCTTTGTAAATATTTTACTAGAAGTCAAAACGTAAAATAACTACAAATTTTGGTTAAGGCAACGTGGTGGCATTTTTGGGGGGTTTAACAAAAAATCGTAACCTACCCCAAGCCCCAGCCTTTCCTATTTTGGTAGCTTGAAGCCTAAACTTACCCATTAAACCCAAACAAAATGTTGCCACCTGGCTTCAAACACAATTTGTGGTTATTTAACATTTTGGCTTTTTATGTCAAATTGGCATTAAAAACAAAGATGTGAAGACATGCTCACCACACGTTTTTGACATTTCGTTGTATATCTATATTTTCTTCTGAAACAGTGTTGGTTGAATTACCGCTGTCACAGACTAATTTTTTGAGAGACGCCTGGCTGCAGACCTCTCTCTAAAGACCTGAAAAAGCTCTCCGTACAGACCAGACCGAATAAATGACTTGATCTAACCCCAGCCCTTATCCTAACCCGATTATAATTTGCTAGCATAGCCACAAAGGTGACACTTAATGGGCTTGCGGTCTGGACGAAGAGACAGTTCTGGTCTGTAGCAAGAGGTCTGTGGAGGGAGGTGAGCAGTACGTGTCTGCATCCAGACACTAACCATCACACAGCAAACTGAGCAAATGAGCAGGTTTTAGGTCAAACCGACTGTGTCAGTGCTCAGGCAAATGCCATTTCTAAACTGTGAGCCGCTGCTCCTCCGTGTCGAGAGAAACCAGCTGAGGTGGCATCTGTTTTGGATGCTTCCTGAACGCCTCTCTGGTGAGTTGTTCTGGCATGTCCCACTGGGAGAAGACCTCGGAGAAGATCCAGGACACATGTCTGGATGAGGAGCTGGATGTGGTGTCTGTGGAAAGGGAGGTTTAGTCCTCCCTGCTCAGACCTGGCCCCTGGCTAAACGGAAGAAAATAGATTCATAGACCCTGTGACATCTCATCCACCAACACAGTCTCACAAGAAAGCGTACATACGTATATCACGACACAAAAACAGCGTATCATGAGCATGATTTCAGGCCTTTTTGCGTACTTATGTTACTCCGTACATTTAGCACGGAATGAAAAAGCGTAAAAATGACATGAATTTTGGTTGAAGCCACTCAGGAAAATTTTCTTTAGGTGTAACAGATACATTTAAGCTTCAAGTTACTAAACTGGGTAAGATAAGGGTTGGGCTTGGGTAGGTCAAGATTAGGAAAAAGATTTTGTTAATATTCATAAATACTAACATGTCTTTAAAAAGACTAATCTTACCCAATGCACATGTCCTGTGATGCCGCTTTCTTGTGAGATTGGGTTCCATCAGGATTGTTTTGTCCACTTAAAACTGAGCTGATCACAAACACATACTGTCAAACCAATCACACTGATGCTCTCCATCTTCAGGCCCTCCTTACACCCTCTCCTTATGCTTTTCCAGCAGCCAGCTCAGTTTAAAATGTGTTTGTGAGCATGGAGTTTAAAGAACTTCACTTTTCACCAAATCTACAACGGTATTCAGATGTCTTGTGAAATGTTATACTGATTCCAAAGTCCATGTGATTCACTCTGCTCACAAAACCCAACTTGTATCACAAATCTAGTCACAATCAGATTATTAGTGAGACAAAAATATGCAGAAATTTCAACCAGCCAGTCGCTTTAAAGCCAGAGGAAGACCCACCACCACGAGGCTCCATCAGTATCTCTCTTTTCTCTGTTTTTATGCTTCTTCTTCTCTGCTCGTGTGTGTGCTTCCGTCTGGCTGCGTGCTCTTTCTGTCCTCTCCCATCTGCTCGCGCTGTGTCAAAAAAGCACCCATTTAAAATTCAAGCAAATCTCTCGGGATTCTGTCGTTCAATGGGCCAAAAGCCTCCCCCCAAAAAAACACGCAGCCTTTTTAAGTCACGAGGAGGTTTGTGCGCCTGCTGCCTTCGCCTCTGTGTCGTCTCCAATCATTTACAAGTTTGCTTCTGTTTTATTTGAGCCTATTCTTGTCAGCGCCGCGCTCTCGTAGCCTCCCAGATGAAAGCGGCAGATGAGAGGGGAAGATTCGGATGGAAAAGCGCGAGTTTGCATGGGAATGTGCTGTTGTTGCGGGGAATGATTGGATTTGGGAAACACAAATGTGTTGCAGATGGGTGTGGGAGACATTTGGTTTTGGTGCATGAATGAGTGAGTTTGTACGACCGGGATAATCAGGGTTAATTGAATAGACGCAGAGTAATTAAGCAGAGTGTGAGGCGAGCTGCAGATGTCTGTGAACATGGCTTTTGTGCTGATTAGATTTGAATCTGTTTGCTCTGAATCAAGGACAAAAGGAGGGACGACGGTTATGGGAGAGAGTCTTTAAACGAAATAACTCGGCAACGTTTGGATTTGGAAATTCTTAGGTGAAAATTTTAGTTGGGATGGTTTAAATACATGCAGAGGAAGGAAAGTAAATGTGATGAACGAATACAAAACTGGGATTGAATCTCTGTGCCAATCTGTAATGTTTTATTATATTATATTGAGACTCATGAAATCGACTGAACCAATAAGATTGTGCTTTTATTTGGCGGTTCTACAATTATTTACAGTCTAGAGTCTTGTAGTGTTTGAAATTGTTTTTACATAAAACTTCTAAGTGGTCTTCACTAGGGATGGGACGAGATCTCGTGCCGCGAGATCAAACTGTCCTGATACTGTGCGCACACGTACTGAACTGTCTCGTGAGATTTTTACATGGTCATGAACTAAAGTTTTGTATCTTTGAGAAGCTGTAGTCTGCTACAGACTTGTAGCGGACTTATTCTGACAGAAAACAGTCTAAACTCTGTCTCAGTTTTTATTTCGTAAAGATAGGATCAATATTGACAGAGATAATTAGTCCTAAACATTGTAAAAGTTAGCGCAAAAAATATAGTTTAAAATAGATCCACAAAGAGATATTTTGGCCTATATCATCAATAACTGTAAAAAGTAGGAAAGTCTCCTCATCTGTGTGTGTCTGGTGCCTGTCAGCAGCGGCAGCGCTGTGAAGCAGGAGAAAGGGGCGGAGCCTGAGCTACACACGGGGGAGTGGATCAATTTCAGTCAAAACTCTTATTGTTCAAATAATAAAAATCCAAGGTGATACACATAGTGAAAGGTAAAGCTAAACTAAAAGAATATAAACTAACAATTATAAATAATGCAAATCAAATTTTGTAATTTGCCTTGTTTAAATTCTAAATGTGTGAGCTGATCAAACACATAAATCATGTTTTAGTTTCACAGTGAGGCCAGAGCTGTAACAGAGACAGATGAGCTTTCATTATCGCTGCATTAATTACACCTTTAGAGCCGCTGCAGCAGAACAGGACGCTATTTTATACATTATCAGAGCGATTATAAGAACCACATAGTATCTGCTCTGATTTAAGTCTTAGTTACATTGTTATTATTTTTTAAATAGTTTTCTAGTGGAAGACTCTTCACTCACATTCACACTCAAACTTGTGGTTGGTTCTTTTTTCTCCTTGTTAGTAAAATTAAATGACAGAAATATGCCCCTTTAAATACTTGTTTGTTTTGTTTGGGACTGTAGTTGGTTTCAGAAATAAAACTCATAGAAAAGTTTGTTTGAATTAAAAGAGAAAACCCATTGTGTCTCAGGTCCCATGTGCCCCTGCTCCAAACCTCTGAATGTCACACACATAATGTACAGTATTTAAAGCCTCAGTTGTTGAAAACAGGACATGAGGATTTGTAATCACTAAACTTTCACAGACATCACAAATATATATATACTGTATATGTTTTCTGTGTTGCAAAGAGACCCAAGGCTGGAGTCAGTAAGAGATTTGTCTCTGGACATCCTGAGCTCACTCATATGATTGTTTAACACATTTATTAGATTAATTAACTTTAGCATCAGAGAATGAAGTAACATGAGCATTAAAGATATTACAGATTTTTCCAACAGAACCCACACATCCATCAGGACTTCAAAAGAGCTTCAAACCAATGCGTCCTGTTTCATGGACCTCAGAGCTGTGCAGGTGCAGGAGCAAGTCCTTTTCTCTCAGAGATTTTAACGAACGGCTGTGTTTTGTGGTTAATTACAAACTGCAGTGCTGCAAGAAATCCGCGTATGTCCCAAACTCCACCCACAGTCTGTGTGCACAAGGTGTTACTTCAGTATATTTCCACCAGTGAGTAAACCTCGACTCTTTGGACCAGCCTTGTCTCACAGCAATGTGTCAATTTATATTTTCTTTGCCTCTCTGACTCGTGTTGTTTGCCTGAGATCCAGAACTCACGCTTCAGCAAACTGAAGAGTGGGTCTGGTCACCACGCCCCCCGCTTGTGTATCAGGTCAAATCCACATCGTACCGGCCAATCAGATTAGTTTATTTGTGTGACACAGATGAAACAAAGAAGCTGATTGGTCGTCTGTCATTTAGACCAAAATCTAACTTCACTCACCTCACATTAAAATTGTTTTTTGCTTCGCTCATTGATCCTGCAGAAATTCGAGATGCTTTTCAGTTCTACGTGATATTTTTTCCATGTATTTTTTTGTCTGGAGCAGCCATGTTGGTTTTCAGACGGCAGACTGATTGGTTAATTCATCTGTCAATCACGGCTACAGAAACTCTAAAGAAGGACACGTTTATATCGTCTGGATTTTCCAGACAATTGTGTTGTTGCCTCGGTTCATTTCTATGGGGACATAACGACAGGGGATATAAAGGTGTGTTATTATTTATTATTAATAACACAATTCTAATCATTATTTATGTATTTATTCAAAACTTTACCATCTCATTTATCTGACAAGGCACCAGCACAAAACACAATCAACAAACCAATCTAACATAAACAATAAAACATTAAAAGGAACAAAAATACATACAACTCCATCTTATGCCCATATTTGTAAGATCTTAATTTAGTCGTTCTTCGTTGTCAACCAAAATATGTGTCAAAGATGCCAAGAACCAGTTTTGTTATTTCCTCAGCGTGTCACTTTAAAACATCCCTGCGTGTCAGTAACCTGAGATCCAGCCTCAGTCTTTAGCTCCACGTTTAGTTTGAGTGAGTTCCTGAGCCGGAGTTCTTTTGTGCGAACGTGAAACCACACATTTCCCTGTTCACACTCCGATTTTCTCGAGCCGTCGTCTGTGTATCGCTGCATAATGCACAGGTGTTGTCATGAATGAGACGAAATCATTTGCATAAATTAATTCTGGAGTGTGAAGAGCGTCTGAACACGCCTCTATATGTTCGTCTGCACACAGGATTATTAGGATTTATCTGTAAACCGCCACAACAACAGCACAAGACTTTTAATTATACGTCAATGACACAGATAAACACGGATAACGAGGAATACACTGTACACTGTAAAACATACTGTCTATTCTTAGTTCAAATGGCTACAGATGATAGATTACAGCATTATTTATTGTTTTCTGGAGATTTCTAACCATATACTAAAGATATTTTACTGATTTGTCAGTGGAATGGTAAATATTTTGAGCTGAAATCAAACCCATTGCAGAAACACAGATTGAATAAAGTAGGTTTTGACGAAAAATGACCAATATTTAGATATATTTTGATTTCAACTCATCTAGAAATGATGCTTTTCAGTCTAGTGTTTTTCAAACTGTGATTCAAGGACTTCTCTTGAATTCTGTTTGTCAAATTTAGCATCTCTTATTCATATTCTTCTCTCAGCCCCCATCTCTCTTTCCCTTTGTCACCCTCCTTCACTCTCTCTTTTCTTCTTTGTCTCTATATCTCCCTCTCTTTTTCTCCTTCTCACTCCCTCATTCACTCCTTCCATCTTGGGTTTTGTCTTTTGCTTTGTCTTTTCCTTCTTTCCTCTCTTCCTTCCTCTCTCTTCTCTCTCCACTCCCCCCTCTCTCTCTCTCTTCCTTGTCTCTCCTCTCTATCCCTCTTTCTTCTCTCTCTCTCCCCTATCTCTATCCCTCTCTCCTCTCTTTCCCCTGTCTTTCTCTTCTCTCTCTCCTCACCCCCTCTCTCTCGCTCCCTCTTCCTTCTCTCTCCTCTATCACTCTCTCTCCTCTCTCTATCCCTCTCTTTTCTCTCTCTCCCCTATCTCTATCTTCTTTTTTTATCTATCTCTACCCCCTTTCTCTCTCTCCCTCTCTCGTCCCAATCTCTCTATCTTCTCTCTCTCTCCTATATCTCTCTTCCTCTCCCTTCTCTCTTCTCTCTCCCTGTCTCTCTTCCTTTTTTCTCCACCCCCTTTCCCCATCCCTCTTCTTCTCCCCCACCTTTCCTCTCTTTCTCCTTTGTCTCTCCCCTATCTCTCTACCCTATCTAGCCCTCTCTCTCTTTCTCCCCTATCTCTATTCCTCTCTCCTTCTCTCTTTCCCCTGTCTCTCTCTTCTTCCCCCTCTCTCTCTCTCCCTCTTCCTTTTCTCTCCTCTCCTCTATCACTCTCTCTCCTCTGTCTGTCTCTCCTCTATCTCTCTTCTCTATCCCCCCCCATCTCTCTCCCTCTTTTTTCTCTCTCTTTCTCTCTCTCTCTCCCCTATCTCTCTTCCTATCCCCTCTCTCTCCCTCTTTTCTCTCCCCCATCTTTCCCATTCTCTCTTCGCTTTTTCTCCACCCCCCCTCTCCCCGTCCCTCCTCTTCTCCCCCACCCTTCCTCCCCTCTCTCCTCTTCTCCCTCTCTCTCTCCTCTTCTACCTCTCTCCCTCTCAGATCTCAGTGGAGCGTGGTAGTATTTTCACTCACACTCTTTCTCTCAGGACTTTGACTTTGGCGTCGGGGGCTTTTATTGACGTGTGTTGCATAAGGACACAGTCACATTCAACTCCACACAAACTACTTTAACTATCATTCACACTCCACTGCTGAACATTCAATAAACAATGATGCCTTTCACCTCCACAAAGTCACTGAGCGAACGGGACGGACCATTTCTGAAAACTGTTTGTGGACCGGGCGAGAGCTGCTGTAAGCCTTCATCTGTGATTCACCTCCAGGAAGTTACTTAGTGTCAGTCTGGATGCCCTAAAATCAGTTATTATTTTGTAAATTACATCATAATTGTTAAATCTATTGTTGACATCAAACCTGTTTTGGACTAGTCAAATGGCTAAATAAATGCAAACATGATGGAGTAACAGCACTATGCCTCTAGAGAGGTGTTCTAAGTTTGCATGTTCTCCTCGTGTCTGTGTAGGTTTCTTCCAGGTGCTTTGGTTTCCTCTGATACTAAAACATAAGTAAGTAATCTTTATTTGTATTCCACATTTCACAAACACAGAGTCACAAAGCGCTTCACAGTGAGATGAACCCTTCGACTCAGTGATAGTAAACTGCCCTGGGGCAGCTCAGCAGAGGCGCCTCAACCTCCGACCACCACCAATTGTTTCCTAACATGCATGTTATTGGTTGGTGGGGAAACTGGAGAGCCTGGAGGAAACCACCTTGACACGGGGTGGAACATGCAAACTCCACACAGAAAGGTCCCGGGCCGTGCGGGAATTGAACCTGCGACCTTCTTGCTGTGAGGCCAGAGCGCTATCCGCTCTGCCACCGTGCCGCGGACATGTGCAATACGCTCCACCTCTTTCACCTACACAGAGCACGAGAGATTGTGTATGGCAGTAGGAGTTATGCACTCATGTCCTCTGGTCTCAGATAGAAATAGGCCGCTGGTTTAGTTGTCATAGTGACACAGTTGTTAACTCCAAATGTGATGGACATCAAACGAGGGACTTTGGTCCAGTCCTCAAGCAGTCTTTATAAAATAAGTTCTCTTTTGTTATCTGTTGTAGACACAGCACAGTAGGAAAAGAGCAGCTTCTGAACCAGGTTTTCATAAGGAAAAGTTTTAAAAGTGAGCGAACTACACGAACAGACGCTCCGCGCACATACTGAGACTCGCTGTGCTCATGAGCCCGGGCAGAGGCGCTGTGGGCCGGAAAGAAGTGAGCACATCTCATCTAAAATAATGATTAGTTAATGTTTGTTCTTCATTAGTAAATACTATCCAGTCTTTAGAATGTACGTGCATTTGCAGAAGATGTGTATGTTATCAGCTGCAGTGTGTGTGGGATTATTTCTCAATCTCCATATTGCCGGGATATATTATGAACAGAATATTAAAGAGCTCATTTCGTTATGTTGAATAGCTTCAACATAACTTACATTTTTCTTGTAAACTACGACATGTCAAATCATTAAAACTCTTATCTTATCTGCCATGTTCATCCTCGGCTCATCCTACGATTATAAAAGACCAAAACTATAATCATCACTTAACATTTTCCTTTGAATAATCTCCATCATCACAAATAAACTGTAGTCTTTTATCTGCAGAGGTCACTTTCTCGTCTTGTTGATATATTTTCAGTTCGGTGGAGTTTCTTTAACAATCCTCGGCTGGCTTTGAGTCGGACTTTGAAGAGAAGATGAATAGAGATCCGGGCTGTGTTCTGCGCTGACCCACGATTTATTGAAAAATGAACATGCCAGCTCTAATGGGCCTTGGTAGCAGCCTTGTTCTTTATGGCCCATACATAATAATAGATTTTTAAGCACTTGATTATCAGAAGGCGGACAGGCTCGGAGCTGCTCACTAAGGCTCATTTTTCATCCGTCTCTCAGTCACTGCCTTGAAAAATGCCACTTATAAATTTCAGCGTAAACAGCGTCATAAATACACAGTTTGGTTCATGTTTAAGTTCTCGTGAGCGGAGGGAACTTGACAGGACGGCTTTGGAAACGGATTATAGCTTCAGATTAAACAGCAGAAGTTACCTAAAGTGAAAGTAAATATGATCCTCGGCTTTTATTGACATTTAATCATGTTCTAGCATCAAAAACTCAGCTGAAGTTGTGTCTGTGAGAGACTGTTCTTTCCCTTCTGAGCCTCAGAAAACACCGTTCTGAATTTCTCAGATTTGTGACGTCATAGGTCAGGGGTTTAAACTTTTTTTTTTTCTTCTGAGGACAACATTTTGATTCGTGGAGCAGAGGGACAGATAATAAATGTTGATGAAGTGAATCATTCCCAATGTTGACTTAAAGGTGCACTGTGTAACTCTCTTGAGGTGAAAACTCTACACAATTCAGTAAAATTATGAAGGTAAAACTTTGGGACTTTCTAAATGGAGATAAATACATTTTGTGCCATAATACGAAAAACATCAGCTAAAGGAACCGCTTTTCTGTGGAAACAAATGTGTTTGGACCTCCTCCACGCCAAATAATCGACTATTTTTTGGTCATGCAAGTCTGCATTTTTATTTTTATGAATTATTCAGTGCAACAAAGGCATCTAAATGACAAAATATGCATTTATTCAAGTTCATTTTTTTTTTGCCAAAAAGTTCTACAGTGCACCTTTTCCTATATATCAGTTTGTGGAATATTTTAGCTAAAGAAACAAGATTTCTGTAGAAACAAGCGAGAGTGGAAAAGAAGAGATTTTACAGAGACAAGCCTGCTCAGAGTAAAAACACCTGTTTTTTTATGACACTTTTAATCCACAAAAACATCCAAGTAAAAAAAAAATGCTTTTGTTCAAGCTTGTTTTTGACTAAAAGTACACCGTGTACCTTAGATAAAATGGATTAGATAAAAGTACCTTTTCTCCATGGAGAGGATTGTGCTTTTCCTATAGAATGTAGCACAGCCTGGCTTTAGAGATCGCCATGGAGACGGACATGGGCAAGCTAAAAGTCAGATAGTCTCTGTAATAACAAATTAGGGGCAGGTAGTGATTTGCTCCTGTTCAAAACACATTGAAATGAATCACAATGAGGACTTCAAAGTCTTAAACAAACCAACACAAACTTATTAAGAAAGATTACCGTACAGGACATGACCCCTACAGACTTTTCCTATCATCTGTAGGATTTAGTCGCAGTGAGACAATGGACATAATACATGATCTTGTGCTGCAGACGTCCTGCTACATTGAGCCAAAGGAAAAACTTCAAAAAACTTGAAGCTTACTATGATTTTGTTTCTGGTAAAGCACTTAGGATCCAAGAGAACGAGTGAGTAGCTCAGATTAAATTAAGTTTTTGTTATACGAACACATGGCCTGGTTTGCACAACTGAATTTTGGCCTGTGAGTAAAATGAATAGCACATCAATGAATCAATCACTCAATCAATCACTCAATCAATCAATCAATCAATCAATCAATCAATCAATCAATCAATCAACCAAGAACTTTATTGTCCCATTAGGGAAATTTGTCTTGGGCTGTTGGGCTGGCAGTTACAACAAAAAATCACAAAATACAGACACAAGACAAGAAAACACAAGACAACACTGACATGGACACCTGCTCAGACCTTGTTACTGTTTGTTCAGCAGTGTTATGGCAGAAGGGACAAATGAGTTTTTAAAGTGATTGGTTTTATGTTTGGCTGCTCCTGAAGGCAAACGCTCAAACTTCGAGAACAGGACTTGTGACACAGTTCTAAACACGGCAAATTTTTATCTGTTTGAAAAATCACATAATGTTTCTAAACTCAAAAATGGCTTTAAACAAGGCTCTTATCTCTGTGACCCAGTAATAGCAAACATTCATCAGCATCACCATGGAAACAGGCAGGGACAGAAGAATCAAGGAAAGTTACATATTGCACGTTTAAAAAGACATTGAACATATTAAGTTTGTGTAACATCACAGTGTAAAAGGACAAGCAGAACTGGTCTAACTGGTCCTCAGACCTTGGGGCCAAACATAATATACCTGTTGTAGGTAGATTTGAGGGAATTCAGTTTGTGTAAGTGGAAAATGAGTCGCTAAAATAATAAAAGTGTAGATCTGAGTCATTCTTCAGACGACCTAAGAACAGTTTTGTAGAGACACAAATGATATTTCCTGTGGAGATCTGCAGGATTACGACGGATGGCAGCGCACAGAGAAGCTTCTGAAATAAGCTTCTCATAACGCCGACAGGAGCCATAGTTCAGATAACACTCCCGTCCCGAGAGCCGTGCCCTTTGACCTCTGCTCTCCTCCTAAAGCGTCTCTGTTCATTCCCCATTACTGCACAGTCTGTGACAAATGGTGTGTCTGCTGCTCTGACACCGGCTCGGCTGAAGATGAAAAGTGTGAGACGTGGTGTGGGCTGCACTTTAGGTTTTATACGACAGCACCGGGTCAGCCCCAGTTTCACAAAGAAGAAGACGTTAGGTTTGAGACTACAGAGGGCAGCCATGTGGACTTTGATTGTAAAAGAATGTTAATGAATAGTGCAATATAGTATTTAACTTGAGTGATTTTTGTCATAGTTATAACTAGGGCTGGGTACTGTTAGATTTTTTTCAATACCAGTACTTAAACGGTACTTTTCGAGACCGGTACCATAACAGTTCTTTTTTCGGTTCTTACTTTTTTTCAAATGTTGATTATAAACCCATTTTTTCCAGCTTTTACCAATGTTGCATTTGTCAAATTTCATTTTAAAAGTCACTTTTAGTTTCTTCAGTTACTACTCAAAACAAATGAATCAGCTGTTCCTCACGTGGACTGGAGGGAGTTAAGTTTCCCTTTTTCGCCACATGCGGCAGCACTATAACAAAGACGCGACAAAACAACTGCTTTTGACAGTATAACTTTTATCTCTCTCTTTAGCTGGAGACAAAAGGAGAAATAAAGAAGGCTGGATTACATATACTGTTACTTGGACTTATTTGGCTGCAGCACAGCCACAGTGGGTCACATTTGGGATTATGCTTTCAACTGTGGCGATGAGCAGGAGGGTGTTACGGCAAAGTTTGGATTATATTTTGAGTTTGGCAACTTTCTTATGCGTACATTTCAGACTTTGACTTGATCACGAAGATTTGTGATGCTTAACACGCAGACTTTTGACAGAAAGGCTCGCACCGGACACTGCTTTAATGTAAAATAGACTTGTGTCTTTGTTTCTTCTTTTTAAGAAGGTAACCCAAAACACTGCGGTTTGTTTGTGACACTTGCAGCTGCAGGGAAGTGTCTGTTTGGGAGAAGTGAGATGTGATTTGTGCCGCTAGTTTGTGCAGGCTGTCCTAAAGTCACGCAGTTTGTTTGAGAGAATGTAAGAAGTGAGTTGCTGTGATATTGTAGCGTGCGTATTTGGCACATAGGCCACATGGTGTTTTTGATGTTTGTGGAGGGTAGTTCGTGTCAGTGTAGGGAGCATGTTTGTTGTGTCTGTAGTCTGCTTATTGATGCAGAGATTTAAAGCCAAGGAACCGAAAAATGGCACCGAAAGTGCGCCATGTTTTCGGTTCAAGTATTTCCTAAACGTTTTCGGTCGGTTCCAAATAGGAAGCGTTTTTCGGAGCCCAGCCCTTGTCAAAAAGGAAAATCCTCTGTATACCCTCTGAATCAATATCAGCAGAAACATGTACTTCCACGGGATTGTCTCTCCAGGACAACTTGTTTTGTACTGAACATTTAAAGGGCCTAATTTATCAAGCCAGGTGCTAAATTGCAGGTGCAAACAGAAAAAGGGTTAGGGTTAGGGTGGGTTAGGGTTAGCGTTTTGCTCTCAATTTGATATTGGAATATACACATATTGTGTATTACACAAAACAGATATGCATCAACTCAAATTTTGCATCTTTAGTGTCTGTGTGAGAGAAAAATATCAGCTGTGTCGAGTTTTTGAACCCTCTAACTTAGTTTGCACATGAGCAAATGCTTGATAAATCTGGCCAAAAGTGTCTTAGCTGTTCATGCCTTTGTCTTCATTTAGGCCTGGACACATAAAATGCTTCACTCTGCAAAGTTGTTCAAACTCACATCTAACTTAACTATTCTTTTGCGAGCTTATATAACTCAGGTTTTGACTGTAATGATTGGCACAGTGTGAAATCCAAACGTCTCGCTGGGGTCGGAGTAGATTTAGAGCTAAAACCACAGGATCTATCCAAACTTTATATTTACCTTTCCTGAAACCTATTCTTTAAGACCGGCTGGATGGAGAACAGCGGGGACAATCTGTAGACCTTTCAGATTTTTATGCAAATAACAAAAGAGCTGTGAGGAGTGGGTGATTTGAGGTGGATTTGGACAGAAAACAGCGTGAGGAGGTCAAACCAGCACAGCAGAACTCAGCTGTCAGCTCTGGAAGTCACTCGCTTTTACTGCACGTGTTTCTTTGTGTAGAAGTGATGGCTCTCGCTGTTCGGCCTCAAACAAAGGTCTTAACACGATGACGTTTTACCTCACAACGCAATGGTTCGTGCATTTAAAGCACTCTCTACAAATTTGGCCCAAATGCAAGTGCAGAATATAAGTGCCTTTCCTCTCACCACAGACCAGATGCCAACATAGTATAGTTACTTTTCACACGTGGCCATGCTAATAAATGTTTGTGTTTTTTCAATATTTAAACAAAACATAATTAAAGTGTGGATTGGCTTACAGTTTTTGGAAGAGTAGAGAGTTGCCAAATATAGGCCTGCGCTGAGAGGCACTTCTGGTGTGTTGTAGGAGGTGAGAGGTCTGCAGACAGACGCCTCCACTGCAGCGCTCCAGGACCCACTCCAGAAGTTTAGGTTTAGTCAGGACTACAGCAGCTAACAGTATAGCACAGGTGTCTCAAACTCATATGGAGCTGGGGCCAAAATGAATTCAATTATAGCTTTACCGTATAAAATATGTTCACTGTTATTCTTTTGTATTGCTTTCTATTACTTAGGCCCACCCTGTGGTTAAAGAAACTAGGGTCAGATTATCCTTTTCAGAGAAATGTTGGACACATTTTAAGTTTTATAGACACTCGAGTCGTAACAGTAACAATAAAAACAATATGCTAAAACATACATTTGGTTTAAATTGTTTTGTGCAGTTCATTGGCGGGTCACAATCAATACTAATCAGAAATCATTCTGGAGGCTGCACGAAACCATCTCAGGGGGCACATTTGGCTCTGGGCCGCCAGCTTGAGACCCCTGCTATAGAAGCTAACACTATATGCATACTTTGGTTCACTTGACCAGATGGATTCTCTCACAATAATTGTGAATTCACAAACTTGAGAGAAATCCATCTGGACTTCTGCCAGCCTGATTGGTTTAGATTCTGATTCAGAGGTTTACCAGCCAATCACATTACAGCAGAGTAGCAGGGGGGACGACAAAGAAGAACCTGTATTATGTAAAATAAAGATGGCGGCTCCTGTGGATGTTTGTGATTCTGCTGCTATTGATTTTAGTAAAAATACAGAGTATTTCCTTTTTGAAAAAAGAGCAGGGAGGTGTCTGTGTTTGTTTTGTCTTTATTATTAATCACACACATTTACAAAGAGTGAAGTTCCAAATAGATAACGTGAACAAACTCAAATCTGACTTCAACACAGATTCATCTGGTGTTTTTATGTTTTGGTTCATGGGAGAAACTGGATGAAACTTAACCAGACATGAGGTAATGAGAAGGCTAGACACTTTTTAACAGTACTGCAAATCATATTCATTTCGATACCACAATGAATGGTATTTTGACATTTTTGGCTCATTATTGTATTTTTTACCAGCTCTGATAAAACTCAAGATCAGAAAAATTGTCCTGTTAATGTGATTGTCTTTGGTACTGATAGTTTCTTACATAACTCTCTTTGATTCAAGTTTAACTGCTGCTTAGTGTCTGTTGTTTTAAACACTCAGTCTTTACTGTAATTGTAGAAAGTCATCCGATACAATGCAAAGCCTACAGTCTTCTTTACTGTTACTTGTCCATGAGCCTCTCTCTAGTGTTTCCACTCCTCCCACATCATTACAGTCTTTGAGTCTGTTCTCACCACCCAGCCTCAAACACAAATCTCCATGTCTCCATAGTCTCAGCACTTCTCCGTTTCCCTCCTGTTTTCTAACTCAGCGTGAAGCCACTTGTACAAATCCTGTGATATACACCCAGCCGGCCTCTCTCTCTCTGTCTGTTTCTCAGTGGGAGGGGTCAGGAGCAGCAGTGGGCGGTCCCTTTGCCCCGTGGAGCGAATCGTTGACCTAAAAGCGTGTCCCGGAGAGGCAGCTGAGTCGAAAGATGGAGATAATAGCTGTAATTATGACACAGAGGAGACAGAAGGTGAAGATGGGAGAGATTTTACAGCAAAGTCCTTTTGGCACAACGCTGCATTAGACGAGCTTTTACACTCGCATCAGTGCAAATTCAGAGAGAGCTGCAGCCAGGAAGTTTTACTGCTGAAATTACAAAGTCGTTTTGTTGCTGTTTTATTCCAATTTTTGGAGAATGTACAAATGGCTGACTCACGGATTTGAATGTGTATTTTGAAGAGAAAAATGTATCTTTAATTCTCCAAAAGAAAGTCAAAGGTTAGTCAGTGCTGCCATGCTTGTTTCGGTTCACTTCGGTTCAGATTGTCTCCGATAACTTTGTAAAAGTCACAAATATTGCGAGAATCCAACTGGTAGAGTCATAGTCATCGTTTTCATTGCGGTTGCATTGATTTAAGAAGATTACAGTCCACAAAAGACATCACGGACTGAATAACACAGACGTTTGTAGCTAAATCAATTAGCAAGAAGAAAAAGTGAGAAACGTTTTGTTTTACCGGCTTGTCAAAACCTGATCTTGTCAGATCTCAGAAGTTAAGCAGGTTGAGCCTTGGCAGTGCTTGGATGGGAGACGACTGGAACCTCGAGAGTGGAACAACTAGAGTAAAAGTCATTGTGTCCATAGGCAAGGCACTTCACAAATTATAAATGAATGGATCTGGTGTGAATGTGAATGGTTGATGGTGGGTGTAAGGGAGTTTGCACTAAGTACCTGAGTACCTTGTTGTGTTAGCTCAGTCTCAGAAGAAAATGTACTATAAGCACGTTTTCATGCCTTTATACGTCCATATGCTACGAAAAACCAAAATGTAAAATAATCATAAATTTAGGTTGAAGCCACGTGGCTACATTTTCTTTGAGTTTAACTGGTAAATCTTACCCCAAGCCCCAGTTCCAGTCATTTTAGTCACTTGAAGCCTAAACTTACCCAATAAACCCAAAGTTCATAGTTATTTTATGTTTTGGCTTTTTGTATAAAGACATGAAATTGTGTTTATTGTACGTTATTGACATTTCGTTGTATATCTGCAATTTTTCTGCACAGTATGTTAATATAACCAGACTCATCATAAAGTATCACAGAAACTTGTGTTCTGGATCCCAGGCGAACATTAGACACTTTGTCGTTATGATTGTGTGATTGAGTGAGCGGTGATAATTGGAGGAGCAGAATCACAGCCACACTTCCCTCTGTTTGACCTCAGGGCAGCCGTGGCTTCAGAAGTATCTTGTGTAGTGAGTGCATGACTTTGTAATACTTTGAACGACTGGAATATACTGAAGAGTTCACTTAAAAACAAAATCCCCATCTCCAAAGAAGAAACAGCAAAGCAGAACATGATTTTTGTTTTTGTTGTTGTTGCTGTTGTTTTGCAAATGAACTCTTCACTTTCTGTACTTTAGCACCATCATTACGTCTACATCTTTGTCCGTTTTGGCCACTGTGACTGCAGAAATAACTCACTGACATCGAACAAAGTGAAACAATATTGTAAAATCTATTTCAAGCACAAAAAGATCAATGCTTGTGGACGGACTTTCAGCCAATCAAAGAATCAATAAGAGAGATGTTTTGAACTGTTGTACGATTGTCCTTTTCTTCTCAATAACCTCTGCTCTGGTCTGTGTCTCTGTGTGTGTCTGTGTGTCTCTGCTACTAAAAACTACTTTGAAACTTCATTTTTGTTTCACTCTTCAAATGAAACAAACATGGAGAGGTGCAAACTTGTCTCACACCAACTTGTTACCGGACGAAGGCGGGAGGGCACAAGCGTTTGGATGAATGAGAAAAATATGACTTTTTTTTTTTGTTTTTTTGGAGGGAGAGGAAGTCGAATTTGAAGTCGAATTTGGCCTGATCCCAGCAAAAACATTACAACACCTCACTGAACACAGATTACACAAAACATTTAAAGAGGATTTAGCGTGAGAGGACTTTGAATACAGAGAATATACTGTACACACATTCCCCTAAACCCAAATCTGACTTTATAAAGCAGTCGCTAATGCTATTGTGCGGCTGGAGTGGATTAGCTTTAGCACTTTGTTCAAAATGAAATGAATAAATTTACTTAGCAACACTAAGCACTGGAGGACAAAAGACTTGGCTGAGCTAGATTAAATACAGCTTCCCACACAAAAGGATGTGATGAAGTTATAGTTTTAAAGGTGCACTGTGTAACTCTGCTGATGGGAGATGTTTCGTTTATTCCTTATGGGGAATATGTAGAGATGGGTTAAATTAATCAACATTTTAAAAGCACAAAGCAGAGAGTGGATTTCAACTGGATAATCACTGGCAGCGAGTTCACACCTTCACATACGAGGTAGATATTTCATCAGGGAAAGACTATATGTTTATAAAAGTGCTAATTTTTGGCGATGCTAAATGCTAGCAAATAAATTAACTTAAATATAAAGTAAATGTCAAGTCGATTTTTGTAAAGAGCTGGTTCAGTTTGTAGAGTTGTTTTAACATTAATAATTGCATTAAATATAGGTTAGCATTAGCTTTTAGTCACAAACAGCACACAACAAGTCTACTGAGCACTGGGTTTGTAACTGACATATAAAAAGAGAAAATCAAGTCAACAGTTGTAGCAAAGCAGATAAACAACAAGACTTTAGCTTCTCACATCTATCAGACATTGAAATCACACACAGTTGAACTTATTACCTTTTTTCTTCTTAAAAATATGTTTTTGAGCTGTTTGTTGCAGTTAAAATGTCCTAAATCATCAACTGTTGTTAGCAGACAAGCTTGCAGCAGACTTTGCTGTTGCGGCTTGTCAAAGTCTTGTTGTTTATCCGCTTTGCTACAACTGTTTTTACAAAGACAGAAACAACGCAAACATCCACTCAAACAGACACACACAACACCATTACATTCCATCCTCATCGTAGTACTGTTGTCCTATCGTAAACTATTTCCCCCAAATTGAGCCGTGTCTCCCTCACCCTCCCCCCTCTGTGCAGAAACCCTGGAGGATCCGTCCAGCGCCGGCGTGGTGGCGGGCGCGGTCATCGGCTCCCTCCTCGCGCTTCTATTGGTCGTGGCCCTGGTCGCCGTGCTCCTGACCCGCGGCCGTCGCCAACAGAGACGAGGGTACCCCAGCAACGGCGGAGACTCCATTGCGACCAGCAGCGGCGGCAACGGGGGAGACTACGGCAACAAGGCGCGCCTCCTTTTCGGCCAGTCGGGGAACGGGAGCAGCAGCAAGAACGGAACCGGCGGGAATAACAACGGTCCGATGTATACGTACAGGGAAGGGTGCGACGCCACGGGAACGCTGACGGAAAATCATCACCACCTTCATCACCAGAACCCCGCCGATATCCTTCTGTCGAACGAAATGGACGACGCGGAGAGGAGGAAGTTCGCCTTGGATGACAGCATGGAAGACGATGAGCGGTTCGATAGGTTCGGCGGCGTTCGTGGGGGCGGGAACGCGATCCAAACGGCCTATCAGATCGCTCACCGGTCCCGCAACGAGGAAGAAGAAATGGACGTTTACCTGGATGACGATATGGAGTCGCAAAGAGATGGTTCGGTGATTTCGCGGACTGCTATTTACGTGTGAGCGGGAATGGGAAAGCGCCGGGAATGTAGATATATACAGGATACAAGACTTGAAGGAGCGTTGGGATCTGTCGCCATGGCTACGAGCTCGAATATCAGCGAACTTAGCGTCGGTTTGTGTGGCCTCGAGGAACTGAAACTAAAGGGAATGTTTCGTGGTGTAACCGTGCTGTATCATTGAGATGGATATAATCGTTGTCGAGGCAAAAATTACAAAAAATTAAAAAAGAAAATTCCAAGCAAATTCAAGAAAACTGCCGCCGCCGCCGCTTTCGCTACATTGTCGTCCGTTCTGCTTTTGCAAGTCTGTGACAACGTGACGAGTATTGTTTGTATTTTATATCGAACTGTACAAATCCAAATCGCCAGCGTAGAGCTCGCGAAGGAACGGCAACATCGAGGTGCGTGCAGCGAGACACGGCCAACGTCCATAGAGATACGTTAGCGACAACTGTGTAAGCAAAAGTGCTATGTTGAAATGTTGAGTTATTGCTAGAAATAATTTTGTCCTTACTTGAAATTTATTGAGTTAAGCACAGTTTTTCAAAGTGTCTATGCCCAGATTCTTTGGCGTAAGTGCTTATTTTTTGAAACTCATTCATGTAGGGCCTACACATTTCACAAATGCTAGAACATTGAGCAGAGCTTTGTAAAGTCTGACTTCAGATTTTAAAATTATAACTTTGATGAAGATGATCAATCAGTCAATCAATCGATCACTCACTTTTGTGTCTTCTGTGTAAGAAAAAAATGTGGAATTGTACAGCTTTGATATAGTTGCATTTACAGTGACTATTTAGGCCACATTGAACAGACCATGGAATAAACTCGTTTTATAGAGTTAAACTAGTTTATTAGATTGTAATCACTTAACATGGCAGCACTCTACAAGTCATTAACATTTAATACAAATGTTAAGAAGCTAAAATGAATATTGTGAAAATGCAGTGCAATAATCTGTTCATTTGAAATACAATCCAGTAAATATGGAAATGTCAAACTTTTATTTGCAGAATTCACATCTACTGTATCTCTTTTGATTATGTCATAGAACTGGAACAGAGTTGAAACTGATCAGAAATACAGAAGCAGGATTCTGTAGACGAAGAGCCTGGAATGGCCTGGAGCAGAATAGCCCATCATCTGCTTTATGACTTAATCACATTCCAGACCAGTTGTGCCCAAAGTGGGGCCCTGCTGGCAAAAACTCTGCTCCCCAAGAGTCCAATTTAGCCCGTGAAGGAGTGCACAAGTTTGTTAGGACTAAATTTTTGATTCATTTTTGTGCTGAAAAGATGGCAAAATTTTGTTACACCAAATCAGGTATAATCTCCAAAACTTTTTAATGGCAAAACAAAATTATGCTTGGCCATTGGCACACTTCATTGTAATACATTTCGGGTCGCCGAGGAAAAACGTTTGGGCACCCCTGTTCTAAAGCATGAATACAGCTTATTGAAATGGCAACATTCAATAATAACATTTATGAGATTATAGTGTCAGAATACATTTAGCAATGCTAAACTTTTAATTTGTTAAAGCCATGGATTTATAGAGGCTATTAACTAATAATATAACAGAACAGAAAGATTTATTGTAATTTTCACAGAGTACAATGAAATTACGTTTGGAGCGAGCCCCCGGGTCGCTGCACCTTTTGCGTCACTCGCTCTTCCGAACATGCATAAGCAAACGTACAAAAAAACAACATTGCATTCAGTAAAACATTGCATGTTCAGACAGTGTAATAGATCTATTTGCCACAAGTCACAAAGCAGCTTCTCAGGTTACAACTATTGAAATGGAAACATTACAAGGTCCGAAGAAATTTTAGTTGATCTAATGTTAATCCATCGGAAAATTTTAAATTGCTAAATGTTGAAAATAGCATACTTTAAAGCATTTTCTGACACTACAGTGACAAATAGTTTAGTGTATTGATCCAGTAGATTTTTGCAGTGTTTATTCATTCATCAATGTATCTCTATGGAGGTTTAACACACTCACTGTAAAATGTTAGATTTCTTGGGTAACTTTAGTTTTTTGAGGTCTCATCCTAAGCCCTGTAGCCCTTTTGTTTAGCTTTGTACACAGTTTTTGCTGATGTTTTTCTTTGGACACTGGACACATCTTGCTGCACAGCGTCGGCGTTCCTTCCCGAGCTCTACTGGAAAAACGGCCTTCATCGGACTTTCTCGTGGACTGGATTGTCGTGTCTTGAATCTGCACATCGCTTTTACAACAAACACTTGAAAAAACTGCGCTCGTCTCCGCAACCGAGGTGGAGATTTGTATTTTATCATTGACTTTAACGGTTCAGGAGCAAAATTGTACTATCTCTGTCTTTTGATTTTTTCCTTGCCCTTTCTGCTCCTCCCACAAACCACCTGGATTTCCCACGGAGCTGTTGATGAAGCAGAGACAGCAGAGACTCGATGGGAGCCGCGGTGGCATAGCAGGCTTAACAGTGCGTTGTAATGTGCGACTGGCTGTGTCACAAATGAAGCATACTGTCTATACTCTCTTCTCCACGGCACAGTGTGGTGTTGTTGTCGCGTGTGTTGTCGCTGTTTCGTCGTTGTTGTGTAATGGTGTTGATCTTGCTAAACAAAAGCCGCACCAGGAGCCTTGGGGAGACGCTAATGATTCAAGATGTTCTTTACTTTGTTTTATCACAACTTTCCCTCACGGCGTTTTGTATATGTGTGGGTTTTATTTTGTCACAACATGTTCAGATGTTGGATTAGGATCTGGATTTGAGGAGTTTTGACGAGTTCGTTTTAATGGATCTGAAGAATGTAATTTGTTATGAGTTAAAGATTTCTTTTGCCAAAACTGTAAACATTTTAAAGCTCCAGTGTCTAGAGTCAGAAGTTCATTTTAGCACAAAGTTGTCTTCAGTTATAACTTAATGTAATGCCGACAGACACCATTTTGTAGAAATAAACTGAAAGTGAAGTGAAACTGAAGACATATATGCTTTGGTCACATTAAACTATTTCATTACCCTATTAAAATATGGTTAGTATTTGTTTTTGCAACCTAGTACTTCAGTTATTTGCCACTGGTTAAAGGAGACAGATTTGATTTTTTTCAAATATTTAGTATTATGACATGTTTACTACAGATCTGTTCACTTTGAGCCCAAGTTAGAATCTACAGGCAGCACAGAAAACTACCACAGGTGCACTGATCCGAGACTGGGATCTGTTATTGGCGCTGATCATTGAAATTCTGCAGAATCATGCATCGCTCACATGATATCAGCCCAGACGAGATCCTGGATTTGTCTTTATTTGAATAAGACTCTTGACTGGCTAATGTCAATTTTAAAACATTTAAAACATGTCGCTAAATTTGCATTTTATTCACATTTTAATTATTAACTTGTTATTTGCACAATCAGTAACAGCTACATAACATACGACCCATTTTAAGCATATTACCGGTAACTGTGTTTTGAGAAGCTAGAAAAGTATCGACAAATACTGGATCGGTGCATGCTTAACTATAGAGCAGGGCCACTGAACTAAATCTTCCCAAGGACCAAATATTTGTGTGGGGCAGAGGTGCATGACCTGCCATGACTTTAACAGAGTTTGGGTTTGCACAGAAGATCACCACACTGGATCTAGTTCAGTAATGATAAAATAACTACTGTTGTATTAAATGTTTTTTTTTTTTTTATTTCAGTACTCAACCATGTTTGAAGGACTTGTGGGCCAGATTTTATAAATTGGAGGGCCTAATCTGGCCCCTGGGCCTGATGTTGCCATAGGACAGGGATGTCAAACTCAAATGGAGCTGGAGTCAAATCAATCAGAGACAGAGTTGGTCGAGGGCCTCATTTTAAAATATATGTTGTTCTTTGTTATATTCATATACGTCAATGAGGCGTAAAGGTACTAATGACACATTTACTGTGTGTCCACATTTATATTGTAGCACATTACAATGTATTCTACAGACACATTCCAAGAACACTTTTGAGAAATTTTTGCTGCATTCCAGTGGATTTTAAATTTTATAGTTACATCTTTACAATACGTATAAGCCTTTATATTTCCATCTACTGGCTTATCATTCATTCTGGCCTGTGTGGCTCCTCTTCTCAGCGCTGAGCTGCAGTGTATTCCGGGAATTGTAGTTCAAATTGTTGCATGCTGTTATCAGGGTCCACTCATAATCAGAAATCATCCCAGGGGCCACATGAAATCATTTTGGGGGGCTGCATTTGGCCCTCAGGCCTGAGTTTGACTCCCCTGCAAAAGAAAAAGAAAATATATTCAATTTTTCACTTCTTTTTGTTTGTTTTTTTCTGGAAACTTAAAAAAAACATATCTAACCATCACAGAGACTTACAGAGATACTTAAATGTCAGAATGTTCCTTAGTTCTGCTTTAAACTCTTGTATAACCAGTGGTAAATATCCTTTGTCATTTCCACGTTTGAATCTAACTCAGTCAAAACTACTCAAGTCCATTGTTTTGTCTTCTAACTACACATTGATTCCTTACAGTCCTCACTCCCACACAGAGTAAGCGCTGTATTTATTCTCCGATCTGGGTCGAACGCCACAAAGGGAAATGGGGAATTGTTGGAAAGCTGTTGTTGTGTTTCCAGCTTTAGTCATTCTCCCGGTGTCGCGCTGAATTTTCCGAGCTATGGATCAGACTGTGGCATGTTCGGGACACAAAAACACGGATAATCCCAAAGCCGAACACAACTTTTTGGCTGTTATTTCGTCTGCCCTGAAGCCGCAAGGTCACGAGTTTGGTTTGGAAAAACTGGATTCTCACTACAATTCAAAACAACGACTATAATAGCTCAAATTTGCATCTTATTTTCAGATTTAACCAACTTACACAGGCAAATTTTGGTCTTTCTTAACAATATTCTGCTTTTTAATCAGGCTAAATTATCACAAATAGTTCATAATTTCACCCATTTTGAAACTAAAATGACAGTATTATCTTCTCTTTTTCAATCCTGTATCTTAATTTCAGTGTCTTTGCCTGCGTTTCTATTTCTTTTTACTTGGAAATATTTAAAATTGGCTGTTCTGAATATGACTTTTATCATAATTTGAGCCAGTGCTGGTCTAAACTGATGAGTTATCTGAATGGGAGTTTGTAAAGTCACTATTGCCTTATTCAGTCCCTGCCATGTGCATTGTAATGGGTTTTATTTTCTGTGTTCTAGTGCAGATCAAAGTTTCTGAACAATCTTTATGTGATATAGTGAGCAGTTTATTTTGGACATTGTGTCAAAGAATGTAACATGTGACCTTGTGTGAATGGAGACATCATTTTAAATAAAGTGTATTAGTGTCATTTTTTTGTCAGTGTTTTTATCTGTGCAGTGATTCATGTTGTTTTTACTGTGGATTTGAGTTAATAACACTGCTTCCGGTCCAGCTTCAGAGCAGTCACAGTGGGCTTTCCATTTCTTAAAAAAAATATGAGAACCTCTCACACGACACACCTTGTTGTTCAGTGCTCCTCTGCATCCACATTTCCTTCACAAATAATTGATTCTCATGGGAGCAACCTGTAACCTGCTGTCAACTTGTGGGTTTGGGCGGGTTGAATAGCGCAATTAAAAGAAGCTCGTCAGTTTCGGGTGGGTCAGGTCTAAACCCTTGTTCAAACGCTCTTATGCTTTAGCTTCAAGTGACGTGGACGTCAGTCCAATGTTAAGCCTCATGTAAAGCTTGTTCTGTCCCGGTTTAACAAACTAAGACACGACTTATGGGTTTTGAGCACAGTTAACTTTGAAATACAAAAAAGGGGGCACGAAGCTGCCACGTTATTGACACAGTCCAACACAGTATCACTAGAGGCGTACATTTACCACGACACAAAATTAGCGTATTTTCAGCACGAGTTCACAGCTATTTTTAGTACTTATGTTATGCCGTGCATTTAGCACAATATGAAAAAGCATAAAAATGACACGAGATTTGGTTGAAGTCACGTGGGGACGTTTTCTCTCTGTGAAACGAGTAAGTTCAGGCATTAAGTTACTAAATGAAGTTTAGGTTTGGAGCTTGGGGCAGGTTAAGATTAGAATCAGGGTTTGGTTAAAATTCATAAATAAGAACACGTCTTAACAACCACCATAGAACTGAACTGGGACTGTGATGTGTACCATAACTACTCAAAACAGCTGTGAACTCGTGCTAATCATACGTAATTTACGTGTTGCGTAATGTCATGGTAAATGTACGCTTTCTTGTGAGATCGGGTTCCACAGTCATAAACACGTCTACACAAATGATGCCCCAGCGTGAACAGATTTATCATCGTAAACTACGAGTGCAAAGAAGGAAGGAAGGAATGTTTATTAAGGACAATGTACAATTTTGCATTTTAGCACAAAGGCAGACATGCTTGCACCAGATTCTAGCTTACAGCTAATTTACATCTGTAGTCATAAGGACAGTTTTATGTAGTTTTAATGTGTGTGGGTTTGGGTCGGGTCAAGTCCTGATTTCTAAGCACATTTTTTTGGACCGGGTGGGTCGAGTTGAATAAAAACTTGAGTCGGGCGGGGCAGGTCACAAAAAAAGCTGATCTGTGCAACATTACTGTCTTGCGTGTGTGAGATCAAGGAAGATGACAGCAGCAGCACCAGAGGAGCAGTGGATTAGATGTGAGCTCTCCCACACGACGACAGGACCAGAGCTCGACTGGATCCAGTCTGAGCTCAGTGTAAGTGTTTGTCATGTGCACATACCAGAGGTAGAACCGAGTCATTGTTGTGCAAGTCACAAGTCTTTGGCCTCAAGTCAAGTCCATGTCTAGACCAAATTCTCTTAGAACTACAAATCTTTTCAGGTTTTTGTAGTTCCCAAATACATCTTGTTCTGGTCACAAATAAAGATGATGTTTTACTTTGTTCATGTCTAATTGTACAGTCTGTTTTGTAAGGAGAAACATCAAGTCTTAGTTCATTTGATCAAGTCTAGTCTCAAGTCTTCAAATTATTTGTATAATTGATAAAAACATCAGAGTGGCCTTGGCTTCAGTCGACTTCCTCCTCATCACAATGCAGTGCTCGTTTTTATAAAAGTTTTCTAAGCAGCACATTTTCACTCATGAGTAAATAGTTTTGACATCCAGATCATGTTTACTATGTTCTGTTTGATTGACAGCAGATGTACATTTGTATTGTGCTCTTCTGACATTCTGATGCAAGAACAAAAGCTCCTTGCACTTTGCTCTGTGAAAGAAACAAGACAAAACACACTGTTCTGGTTTTTAGCAGTGGAGAGACAAGTGTAAATCATCATCAGAATTTAGTCTGGGAAGATTCAAAATTATCATAACACAATTCAACCTAAAATATATAGTTAAGTTCATGTGTTCATTATTTTTTCTCAAATGTAATCCTTGGAATAAGATTTACTTTGATCAAGGGGAAAACACGCAATGTTACAAAATCATTTATTCCTGATCTAAACCCTGTAACGTCTCCATCTTGGGTTAGGGTTAGTCTATATTGTCCCTTTGTTCGATGTCTTCACGTTGTCGTCGCTGCGTGTTCACGAAGAACCAGAGTCCAAAGTGTCTCTTTTATCTGTCCTCCAGAAGTCTCCTTTTAGCGAAGTTAGTTGGTTCTCCAGTCTTAGGTTCTCGCCATTTTTGGTTGTCGCTTCTCAGAAACTCGAGCTCATCCCAGATATCGAGACACAGACTTACAGGCCACAGTCTCAACTTGAACCTTGTCGACTTGCAAAACCCAAACAAGATCAGCAGTGTGTGACAGTTCAGAGGTCAACTGTAAACCAGTCCATTGGAATGTTGGTCTTCTTAGCCTAATCTTCACAAATGCATTTTACATCACAATTATTTAAACATCTGAATGACTGCAAATTATCAACTAATAAACACACAGAGAACATGAAATTCAAGCAGGAACATGCTCATTTGTGTCTAAAGCTAACATCACAAGAGCACCTTGTGTCTGCTTTCATTCTTTACATTTTATGTAACTTGATACTATATTTCATTAAATTCCTTCTCAGAAAGTTCAACAAAACCAAAGATAACCGTCTGTCCTGATGATGCAGCCAGAGTTTGGAGTCTGTCAGATAAAAGCTCCAGGACTACTTTGTTCAAATACAAGGTTTATTTTTAATCAACATGGCCACATCCTTACATACAGTATATCTACATTATTTTAACAACTTTTGACCCCACATATGTTGTGATGAAACAGTTTGGAGTCTGTCTGATTAAAAATCTCTGGTTTAGTTTGTAAAAGTATAGATTTTTTGGCTCATTTGACCTCAATAGTTGGTGCTAGTCCAGCCATTTTAAAAAGTATAATTGGCATATCATTTATATAAAGTTAACGTCACAACAAAGCACTTTCTGTCTGCTTTCATCCTCTGCATTTGTTTCTTTTATAGTATGTCATTAAACGTCTCATCAACAAGAAAAGAGACTAATGATTGTGCACCAGTTGAGAGTTTAGCTTCAATATAATTATTTCTCTAATATATTAAATGCAGACCCAATCCAGTTTCAGCTCACAACTCTCCACATCTGTACAGTGTTTGATTCTAATTAAATCATTATTGAGCCAAACGAAGCATAACTAATTGCACGTATGAGGTCGTTAGTCTTATTCTGCTGCTGTTCTGGACGCGGACCTCTGATTGATTTGGCTGTTTCTGGTCCGGTCTGTGGCTCTTTTCTGTTTATCGATTGTTGTTGAACATTATACAGTGTGCAGCGTGTTGAATCTGCCTGTGAACGTCGCCGTGGTAACCATTTATAACCATTTATTTGACGGCGCTCGGAAACGGGCACTCACAATGGAGCCTCTGTGGAGCGTCCGTCACATGCAGATCAGCTGCTCCGCTGTCTGTCACTGCGGTCGGTGTTTTTATGAGTCTCCAGAGCAAAGATTCGCTCTGTAAGGATGAACAAGAACACTGAAGAGATAAATAATGGGTTTGTTTGGAGGCAAAGTCAGTGGCATCTTATTATGCCACTGTGTATGTCCAGAAAGAAGTCTGCAAATAAAATAGTTTATGAATCTTAGTCTACCACCGACCAGGAGCTACCTCTCTGCACAGGACTGATATCGTGGTTATGCTAGCAAATGTTTACATTTTTAATATATTTATTACCGAAATATGGATATGGATATTTTAGGGTTGGATTGAGAATAGGCCTATATAATAAGTTTACAGCCTTAGGAAAAGTAAAAAGTTAAATACTCTGTATACTGATCAGTACTTCTAGTCTGTAGTGAAAGGTCTGCACCCAAACATCTCTTAACTTTTCTGTTCGAGACTCTGCCCTCAACTGACTCCATATTATTGCTTTGCCTAAGGTCCCGGGTACAACAGTAAACATATATATAGAATATACTTCACAATAGAGTGTTTATTTGTTTATCAACACAGAAAAGGCAGAAAGAGACGCTGCTGATTGACACAAGCTGTAGCAACAAGTCAAGCCAGTGGTGTTGTCAGCTAACTACAAGAGTTTATCACTGTGTGTAAACAAAAGTTATGCTACAAATTCAACATTTGTCAATGAAATTGGACCATACAACCCTTAAATGTTACATTCAGGTGAAAAATGCAAAGAAAAACACTGTCTCAAGCTTCAGGAGGCAGACGTCAGACCTGATCCAAACAGCTGCTCTTGTCCTGTTTTGTTGTTTTTATCAATGAAGTTTCACCAGCTAACTAGACGGACAGCGTTTTTTTCTGCAGGTGACGTGCGCAGTCAACACAGTCTCACTAGATGGCATACTTTACCACAACACAAAAACAGCGTATTTTGACTTCACAGCTATTTTTAGTACTTATGTTACGCCGTGCATTTACCACGATATGAAAAAGCGTAAAAATGACACGAGATTTCACAGCGTCAAAATACGACGTTTGTTTGCAGTGAAACAGGTAAGTTTAGGCATAAAGTTACTACAATGAGTAAGATTAAGTCTGGGGCTTGGGGCAGGTTAAGATTAGAATCAGGATTTCATTAAAATTCATAAATAAGAACACGTCTTAACAACCACCATTGAAATGAATGGGGACTGTGACGCGAACTATAATACACAAAAGATAAGATAAGATAAGATAAGATATCCTTTATTTGTCCACAATGGGGAAATTCCAGTGTTGCAACACACATTTTAAGAACAGCAGGGAAAATAGAAACATGCAATCAAACAAGATAATAGAAATAAAATAGACTTAAAATATATATAAAGATACAATAATTAAAAGACTATTATTTACAATAAATGTTTGCTATGGCACAGTGCAGGATATGACAGGATCAATAGATAAAGTGGCATCAGTATATAGTATATAGTATTATGTACAATATATGACTATGATTATGTACAACTGCAGCAGATGAACAGAATAAATAACCAGTAATAAATATGAGGTAAAAGTATGACGATGTTTATGTACAGAGCAGCATTTAAGGAAGTGTAAATAGGGGTGAATAAATACTATCAGATAAAGTGACATGAGTGAGTTGTATCACATATGTTTCCATGGTAACACAGTATTGCACAAGATCAAATGTGATGATGTCCAGAGTTAACAGTGTTCGTTGTACAGTCTGACAGCAGCAGGAAGGAAGGACCTGCGGAACCGTTCCTTCACACAGCGAGGGTGAATCAGTCTGTCACTGAAGCTGCTCTCCAGAGCAGACAGGGCGTCCTGCAGGGGGTGAGACTCATGGTCCAGCATAGATGTGAATCTAGCCAGGACCCTCCTGTCCCCCACCTCCCGCACTGAGTCCAGAGGACAGCCCAGGACGGAGCTGGACTTCTTGATGACCTTGTCCAGCTTCTTCCTCTCCCTCTCTGTGATGCTGCTGCTCCAGCAGACCACACCGTACAGGATGGCAGATGCCAAGAACTCTTGCTAATCATACCTAATTTACATGTTGTGTAATGTCGTGGTAAATGTACGCTTTCTTGTGAGATCGGGCTCCTTGCGCAGTACGGCGGAAAGTGACATCATCCGAAAATCACATCTTTAAAAATGTTCTCCACAGATCACATGCTCGTGTCCATGGAGATATATAAGTTTTACCATTTTATAAGACAAGCAAAGTCATCTGCATGGAGAAAATATAATTCAATCAATCAATCAAAGTTTATTTATAGAGCACTTTACAACAACACAAAAGAAGACCAAAGTGCTTCACATGAACAAAGACATCAATAAATAAAACACAATTTGAGAGAAAAAAGACTAAAAGGCCAAAAAAGACCATTAAAACCTAAAGTGCCAGAGTGCTAGGTGTTAAAAGCCTGTCTGTACAAGTGAGTCTTTAACCTAGTCGTAAAAAGGGACAGGTCAACCAAATTCAACCAAAAATCTAACCTGTGCAGACACAAGAAGAACATGCAAAGTCCAACAAGCCTCATAAGCTCATACTCTTCGGCTCACTACTAATTTTGTTTTGTAAAGGTAGCTGTTGACCATTACTTAGCCTAATGTTATTTTTTGAGTTAATAGAAAGGATTTTGTCTTGTGGATCAAAAGTCTGAAAGTTATAAGGTTGTAAATGTACTTTTCATAGTTCCTACTGCGTCCTTATTTAAACTGAACTCTACAAATGGGGATTGGAACAAAAAATAACAGAAACCTTCTACAAACTTCCTCCACAGTGTGATTTCAAAACACTATAAAGACCCTGATGCAGCAGAACTTTGCCCGTGTTTGTTCTTTATATTGATGCTTTTGTTAACATCGTACACTCATAGTTGCTGCTGATTTCTGGCCGTCTTCTTTGGCCCATTTCGAGATCTTAATAAAGTGAGTTTTCCTCATTTGTCCACAGTTGTACAGTTGGTTCCTGTGGGGCCGACTCAGCTCTGCTTTTCCAAATCTCCGTCTGTAATCTCCACTTTCCCGCCTAATTAATCCCAGAGTCGTGTTCAGCCTGTGCTCCGAAACACATCAGCCATCCAACTTTTGTTTTTGCCCCATTTTTCCTCTCCGTGGAAGTTGTGTTAATTAATGAATCTGGGCTTGCATCTGTACATCTATAAATACGAGTGTTTTCTGTCTTTCTCAGCACTTTTCTTCACAAGACGCACCTGTTCCGAAATATTAGCCGCCTCGACAAATGTGCTTCAAGACACGGCTTTTGCTAACTCACGTAAGATTTGCTTTTTAAGTCGACAACCTGCTTTTCCGCTCACACCTGGAGGCGACACGAGACAGCTGCGTCACAAGAAAACAGTTTCCTCCGTTCAGAGTTCGACTGTCGAAGATCAGACGCTGCAGGTGAAGAGAAACAGCTGAAGTTTAGAGCTTCATGATGTGTTAATTCTGACTGAATTATTTAGAATGAAATACTTCAGAATTAGAAAATAGTCTTTGTTTAGATCTGTTTAATGTTTAGAAAGAGTTCTGATTGGACAGAGAGAACTCATGTCATTATGTAATTATGTTTACTGGGATGGTTGTAACGCCATGAACGCAAACATAATATTAACTTTTCTTAGGAGCATGCATAGTGCAAGCAGAAATGTTTTTAAATTGTTTTGAATGGTTACATGATAAAAGAATGAAGCAATTTGGCTTTGAAAGTCGAATAAACTTCACACTTACTTTGGAATTAGGCTTAAAGTGTATTTCAGATTAGACTATATTTTTGTAAATCATAATAAACATGATTAGGATTTCACTAAACAGCTTTGTTTACCCACTTTGATTGTTTTGGTGAAGTCCATTATCGTCTTTTGTCCAGTAAATATGACACATGTGGAGGGGAATCCACATATTATAACCTAAACTCCAGGAAACTGTGTCAGTTTTGTCTTTCATTTTGAAGCTTTTTGACGACACATGTGCAGGGATTCTGTTTTAGAACTTAAATGACTTTTTGTGATTTTCTACTTTTTTCATAAACTGCCACAACTATGATAAATAGTTACCACAAAGACAATCACACCAAACTAAGCTGAAATTAGATCAAATAGTTATTTTCATATAAACTATACATGGTCTTTGTAAAGTAGAATACATTTTTATTAAGAACTAAATTATCTTTTTCTGAATTAAAATGTTCATGTAAACACAAGATTTCTCACATAAGATAAGAAAAAAACAGTTTACATAAAAAGACCAACCAAAGCCACGTTGAATGTGTTGATTATTTTAGTTGACAGTTTTTCCAGAGGGTATTTTGTATATCTTAAAGGTGGGGTAGCTAACTTTTTTAGTCGTAAATTAGTAAACTTTGTGCGTTCCTCTAAAAAGTCTATAGTAAATACAGCACTTTGTGAAAAAATGAGATCTCTGAGAACTGTCTGAACTGAATAATAAAGAATTAGTTCTCATCAGGAGCTGAATGCTGCGCTCTGATTGGCTGAGCTCGGGGCGGTCACTCCAGTTTCACTTTGTTGTTTGTAAAAAGAGGTTTATAAGCCATAAATGCAACAAAAATGAATATGTGTTGATATCAACTTCCTCTCATAAACCGTCGAAAGGTTTATGAGAGGAAGTTGTCAGATTTAAAACCTAAATCGTGTTTGCAGTGTGAAAAAACAGCTCCACCTTTAAGTAGTTTTGAATCATCTGATGATCTGAATTAAAATTGCATAAAACATATGTAATCTGTGTGAATCTAGTGGAACAAACTAAATAATAATTACAAAAACATGTTTTTGTCCGAAGGGAGGTTGTGGTTTGTCATAAGTCTTAGGGCCTGATTTATCATTTGCTCATGTGCAAAACAGGTTAGGGGGAGCAAAACCTTGGCCCAGATGACATTTTCTTTCACACAGACTCTAAAGATGAAGATCTTGATGTGGTTCATATCTGTTTTGTTTAGTTTGTTGTATGTGTATCTTTCAATATTAAAGTTTGTTGCTTATAAATAATAGATGCTTTTTTTCATTTTTGCACCTGCAATTTAGCACCTGGCTTGGTAAATCAGGCCCTTAGTGCAGAGGAGGACTTTCAACAGTTTGTGTCAGAGCAGTTTGTGGAAAGTAGCATTCCACAGGACAAAAAAAAACAACACTATGTCTCAAACAATTAAATCTTTTCCAGCAAAGAGTGTTCTGCAATTTTGTAGCAAAAATCTGATAGATGTGTAAAATCTAAATCTAATATTAAACTGTTTTATGTTCCAACCAAAACACGTGTTTGACACTTTTCCTTAGCGTAAATAAACACTTTTCATATCATACTAAATATATGGTGCAAATACGCAAAAAAAAACGTGAAATTGTGCGCATCATATGCTATTTTTCTTATGATACTGTGATTGTTTCATAATAGTTACATGTTTTTAGGATCAAATATATTTTTCAAGCATGTGTCGGCTCTCTTTGTTGCCTCCCGGTGGAAAACCCACGCTTGCAGTTTCTGAATCCCGACCCGACACCAACTCTTTGTAGAACCCAGGCTCTTTGATTTAGGAGGAGTAACAGCGCTGAAGTAGCTTGGTTCTGTTTTAAGTTGGCTTACAACGTCTACCTGTGAAGTTACATTTCTGCATCAGAAGAGTAAAACTTTTCCAAAACAGCAGACTTTCTCTTCTTCTAGCTGCTGCTGATTTGTTTCTCCACATTTTTTTTCTAGCAATTTTGTTAAATACTAAAACTGTTTGTGAGAAAGCCTTGAGTACATATTTGTTTGTAAATACACGTCACGATTGAAGCTCGATGACTTGATTAGACATTTGCAGGATTGTGCTAAAACGTCAAGACAGTTTTAAGATCTGAGTCAGCTATTTTATGTTTTAGCCGGATGTTGGAGAATTGTCATCAGTCACAAGATGCTTCTCGTTAACAATTAGCCACAATCGTAATCATCTCTCACACAATCCGGCGCAGTTCCACTTGACATGCGTCGCAAAGTCTGACTGTTCTTATCTCCAGCAGAGCGAAAAGGTTCAAACTCAACCTTGAAGCGCCTCTAATTGTCTCATTAAAATGCCTGTTGTGCTCATGTGTTCGTGATAAGGCAGGTTAAGATGTAATCGTGCAGCGTGAGTCAGACTGATGGATCACACAGGTCCCGGGACGCTAGGCTAATGTGAGCTAACTGTAAGAGTCTGTTACTGGACCAGACGTTAGGGGGATTGTATCCATGAACTCAACATAAACCCTGTACAAAATGTGTTTAAATGTGTGTGGGGAGAAAGTACATTAGAGAGAGAGAAGAGAGGGAGATAAAGAGAAGGAGAGAGAGAGGGTTTGGGGGCAGAAATAGAGAGAGAGGAAGAGAGAGCTTTATTTAAAATACACTTTATTAGCCAGAAAACGTTAAAAAGATGTAAAAAGTTCAGCCCATTACTTCCCCTCACAGCAGGCCACGCCCCCCAAATATGGTATTCGTCCCACTTCCCACTTGTAAAAATGCGCTGGAACGCCACTTGAACTGGTAAATACCACCACACGTATGAGATCAACAATCAAGACAATAAATGAATCTGCAGGTTTAACTGCCACAAAAACAATGTAAACATTGATTACAGGTTATTAACGTTACTTTTGTTTAGCCTAAAGGTTAGCATTGACCATAATGTTAAAGTTGATTCATTTGGAAACGCTGTGAAGCGGAAATGTCCCAGATCCCAGTTGCCTGAACGCAGCATATGAGCTAGGCTTCCTTCCCATCCAGTTTATGGGTGGTTGCTTAGTAACCACTAATTAATCAAGATGAGCATTGACATCTTTTTTAGTCTGCTTTTATTGCTCACATATTGATCAAGTCAAGTGCAAATACAAATAAACAGGCAGATTGATTTAGAGGTTTAAAACAAACCGTGGGACGTAAGAGACAGCAAAGAGACGCGTGGCTACGTTAAGTTGTTAGACATTGGGGACGTGCAAGGAGACAAACGAGTGGTCTTACAGGGGCGACCCAACGAATGCGTCTGTGAGCTAGTTTCGCCACAGACCAGTGGAGGTTAGATGAGAAGCACTAAAAAGAGGGAACATCCTGTGACACAGACTAATCCCCTGTCGTGAACGAGACTCTGTGCCCGGCTGAAGGTCGAACTCGTGTGCCAGTGGGCCCATGTTTGAAGACGGACGTAAGACACCGTCGCATCCTGGCGGCCCGGCTGCAGTTGAATAGATTTCTTGTCCGCAGTGGTGTTGGGGAAGCGGCCGGGGTGCTGCCCAGTCTGGCCTGGGGCCGGGAAAGCGGCGAGCACTTATTCGCCCTGACCCAAAAAAATTGCGATGTTAAAGAAGTGGTCCCCCCACGACAGCGTGCTCTCGCGCGGACACCACAATTCACGAGTAACATCAATAAACTGCCTAATTAAAAAGCATACACACTTGTCAGTGTCTATGAACAGAATTAATTTTCAACCCACTTAAGCGCTGATTGCTTTTAAAACATACTATACATAATTCTTTTAATAAAATCGTCATATGATCATAGGTCAAACGGGCATAAGCCCAGTAAAATCTCAGTAATATTGTGCCTATCATCTGTCTGGTTATTATTTGTCTTCAAACAACGAGTAGTCCGTCCATGTGTGGTCAGAGCTGTGCTGGTTGGAGTGGGTCGGTCTCTATATGCATGTCGAAATTCAGATCAGAAGGCCCATTTACTACAAAAATAATGTTTGAATCTGTTTAAAACGATGTTTTCGAAAAATTTTACCTAACGCAGGCAGGAAGCTAATTGCGTCTTGCAAATTTTGGACCTGATAGGGGCTCACTGGGAATTTTTTGGAATGGGTATAATCTTGTGTAACTTCCATATTGTGGAAAGTACTCGTATTGAAACACATATTTAAATACAATGGCTGAGCGGTTAGCCAACAGTCTCTTGCAGAAAGCCTTAACAATTGTATTATCTATCTGGATCGACACGCATGGCTTTTTGCGTCGTTTCTAATGACCAGGAGAAAGCTTCTTCAACTTCATTCACTGGGGGGATATTGGCAAAACTCAAACTATACATTCTTCTTCGCCACCCATCACTCTGCTGAACTTAAAGATGAGAGAGTGCAGCCATTTCAGCAACCATTGACTTCTTAAACCGTCAACTTTTTCAACAGACATAATTATTAAAATATTGGCAATATTGAAGGGTTTGTTCATAAATGTATTCCCAACGTTTAAAAAAAGTACAATTGAGCGCATTTTCTTTTTTCCCATTATTTCTAAGAGTCTTCCATAAACTTCTTGCTATTCAGTTTTACCTCTTTTATTGAATACTGTATAGTCAACATTTTTTCTTCATCCTGTTTATTTTTAGTTACTTTGTTTCGTAAATATGCGATAAGCATTCCAGTCAGCAGCCCTTTTAGATATAGTAGCAGCTTCTTTAAGTTGGTCTCTCTCACTCATGGAGATCTCGCAGTTCTGTATCCAGCCATGGGGCTTTAGTGCTTCTAACTGAGTATTTTTTTAATTGGAGCATGATTATCACAAAACCACATGAAAATAAGTGAATGAAGAAGATTTAAAGCTTTCTCAACATCATCATATGTCTGTTATGCAGTCCCAGTTCACTTTATTTAATTCTTTAATAAATTCTATATCATTAAATGTTTTATAGTATCTTCTTTGTGGATTATTGGTAGGTCCTTTTTTGGGAAGTTTTGCTTCTCCTTGTAATTGCAACAATATTGTGTCACTAAAACCCACTGAAACAGATATTGCCTTTGAGCAAAGTTCTCCAGAATTGCTAAATATGTGATCATACAAGTAGATAGACGTTTGACTCCATCCTACAACTGATTCGAGTTGGTTAGATTAACCATGTGAGTTAAGGATTACATATAACTGCCATATCACTCAACTTTTTCCTTACGGACAAGTACTACAAAACCAATCCAATATTCAGGTCCCCAAAAAATATATTTCCCTGTTTTCATCAGATACACATTGTAACATAGTGCATATTTTCTCTAAATACTGGAATACTAGAGTTGGGTGGTGTCTATAGCAACAGCCAACTAAAATAGGCTTAAGGTGTGGCAGGATGAACCTGAAGCCATAAAACTTCAACTCCTGAAATATTTAAATCGCTTCTAAGTGTAAACTGGCAATTGTTCTTGAATATACAAAGCTACACCCCCTCCAAACTTATTCGGTCATTTCTAAAAATTATTATATCCATTAATTTGTATCTTTGATTGTTTATTGCTCCATCCAGATGTGTTTCAGTTATACCAACAATACTGCAATTGTTATCAGTTAAAACTGAGTTAATTTCATGAACTTTATTCTTTAGGCTACAAATATTAAGATGAGCAATATTTAATCCTTTTTTTGGAAGCTTGAACATTTTAATTTTGCTTTGGTACCATATAATTAAAAAACAATATAAAAGCTAGAGCAAGATTTGTTAAGATGATGCCCACTGTCTTTTTTTGGTCTCACTATGAGTCTGTCATAGCTGATGATGGCATAATTACCTTTGGCTCTCTCTTCCTTCATTGCCACCATGAGTTCAGCTCTCTTCTTCCTAAGTCGTTCTGAAAAGTCCTCATTTATGTAGATAGAGGTAGATTTAGGTGGATTTTTGCTTGTTTAGTCAATCAACATCCATCTTCGTCTGGAGATGGGCAACATACTGGATTATCAGAAAGGTAATTGTTTTTTCCTGACTTACGATAGAATTTACTCAAGTGAAGAAAGCGTTTGATCCAGCTAAAGAGGGAACTTTCTGCTCCATCACACTTTGAGATTACGCCTACAGCATAATCCATCAGCGCCTGACACTGCTCGCTGACTTTGTTGGGAGGACGGCTGCCACACTTTTCCACAAGGCTGGCAAGCAGCAGAGTCTCATGCGTGGACTGTCTGTGATACAGGCGAAGCATTACCCAAGGCACAGAGTGAAATGTCTTTTTTTTTTTTTTTACTGACAGTGCTGACCTCTTGTACATTCATGGACATAGGACACTCTATTTTTGAACATTTTTAAAAAGCATCTTGCAGGCAGGTATATTAATGTTTCATTATGGACTATTGAACTATTTCTTAACTAGAGGTTAGTTCTCGGTTTGGGACACAAATGTTTGGTTTACTTCGAGTTGTTTACTTGTTTTATTACATGCTTACAGGCAAAGTTTAATCTTTTCAGGCAAAAGTAGGAAATATAAAGGGTTATGTATCTTCTTTGCTAGACAAATCTCTATAGAATACCAGGCGTGTATAGAATGCCTGACAGACTTTTTACGGAATGGACTTGATATTTTTTTAAAAAATAAAACAAAATAAAAAATGTATCTGAAATAAATACTCAAACATCAAGCACGTCAAATTATCCCACTGGGGGGCAAGATAAAAAAACTGTGTATTTGGTCTCTTGCAAGGAAGAATGATTGGCGAAGCCGGGTGTCACCGGTTCGTAGTCAAGTGATACGCTGCTTCCCTTGCGTTCAGTTGGAGTCGCCCTCGCGTCGCTGCATCAGATTCAGGGAGGTACCTCGTCGCTGGAGAGCCGGCCCGAACACACCCCCTTTAAAGACCGCCTAAGAGAAAGCGTATGCTGGCTTACAGAGCCGAGGCACTCTCGGACCAGAGCAGCAGGAGCAGAAGGGTGGAAAGGACGGGCAGCGAAGTGACAAGAAGAGTAGAGATGAAGGACTGTAACATCTAAGTATTCCGGAGACACACGCCCATGAGTCTTTTGTGTACAATGAAAGAAGACACCACCAATTAGAATGCATGATTAATTATCACTCTGGTATGCCTGGTAGATATATTAAAGTGCATGGCAAGCACAAGAGAGATTAGGTACATGATAAATAGCCACAGTATTAGCAATAAAAGTGTGTAATAGAACGTACAATTGCACTGGTGCAGCGATATTAATTCAGCGTATTGAACCAACAAAGTGGCATTGGTGTGATCAGAATGGTTGAGGGTAGACCATGAATGTGTCCGAAGAGTATAACGAGAAAGGAGAGTGGGACCCTGACAGTTCCCACGGTAGTTGGATTTGATTCGAGGACATTATAAAATAAAGCGAGAGACTACTCAGAGACGGCCAATGTACGAGGCGAGCAGCCCAAGTGCCGACCACAATGTTCACTTAGAGAAAAGAAACATTGAAGACATCAGGATGAAAAGGGATCGAAGGGATAGTTAAAGTGGAAATGCTTACCACGTAGAGCTTAATGTTTGACAATGATCTGTAGTTAACACATCAGACTCGAGTTCTGACGCGAAGGTAGTAGTGCGTAAGCAGATGCATCTGAGCGTAAGTTGTCCTAATGGTGTTGATTGGCCGCATATTATACCGGTGCTTGTGGCACAGACATGCCCAGGAGCTCCAGCAATATGGCAGAGTTAGGAGTCAGAGACATCAAAAAGAAGCAGCTTACGTGTGAATTAGAGTCAGGACCCATGGTTCGGCGGCCCCAAACCAACCTGAGTTAGGCCTCTGCCATCTGGCAGAAAGGATATTGGCTCGATTCTGTCAGCAAAATATTAAGCTATACAAAAAGTAGATATAGGCTATGACATTAAAGCAAAAACACAGTCTCTTTAAAATGGGTGTGTGCTGATAATTTGGGCCCATTGAGTGTGACAAGCTGACCATATGCAGGCCATTAATTAGTATAGAGGAAGACTAGACATGTCACTGTCGAGTATATCATTTTCATTAAAATGATATTTTATAATCATTTGATATTATAAACACCCTAATGTGAATATCACGTCAATGGGTGGAAGCTGAATAAAGGTGTTTAAGGCATGTGTAGGTATATTAGATTTTGGTATTTAAATTCTCTGGTAAAGACTGGCACAGTAGCGAGGGGGCATCAGATCCCAGCTGGTTTGATGCATTCACCAAAGGTGAGGCGGACCGAAACCATTTAATAAACAGTAGAGCGGAGATGTTACGACTTGGGCCCAATAACAATGGCCTGATTCTTGCACGTGTCTGTGTCTTTGAGACACAAAGCCTACTGTGGCCCATGGTTCTAAATCTGCAATAGGTTGTGAGTGGGTTGCTAGAGTGGACGGGACACAATGTACAGTTGCATTTACACTGCACAAGAGGAGCTCATTCATATCACACCCCGATTATGTGCGTCCACACTAAATTTATATTAGTTGATCTATATACTTGGTGTGAAAAAACAAAAAGAGTGTGTGGCTGAAGGATTTAGGTTGGTTAAAGAAGGGAGCAGAGCCAGAATTGAACCAGGCGGATTACACACTAAGAAGCGAGGACTTATCAACAGTGATAATTCTGAGTGGCCCACTCGTGCTCTCACATGTTGCTCTTATAAGTAGCAATAATCTATACTTAATTGATGTTGCACCACCTTGGCAAAAATACATGGTCGGAGTACAGTGAATTAACGACTTTAGATATCGCGCCGCAGTAGGTTTTGGTGTGCAAAAACCAGTATATGTATATTAAGAATGATGGGAACCACAACAGAGGTACTGAACCTATTCCGTTGCTATGCCCTCCCCAGGTTCACAAGAGTCAATAACCGTAGCGTGGTCACAGAAAGAAGTATGTTAGCGAGCCAGCATTCTGTCTGTCGCGGTGGTCTCCTTAGTGCGTCGGTGTGCCTATACTGTCACAAGAGGAAAGAAGAGAAAGAGGAAGGGTTCCGCTCTAAACTCGAAGATGGCAAGCTGCATACAAATCTTCCGCACGGCCACAAATCAAGACATACAGGGTTTTCAATCTACGTACTGGAGAAAGGCAAAATCAATATAAGAAAAAGTGCTGCGGCTGCTCCGACCATTCAAGCCGGATTGCTCCTCATAATCCCACTAAAAGAATGGACAATCGTGCCGACACGTATGGCGGGAGTGTGCGCGGCCGGGGTCTTTTTGCGCCGTCAGATTGGGATCATCCAAGAGCAATTTGAATTTCAAATTGAAGAAGTGACGAGGAAATCAGGGGATAATGGACTTCGTGAAATTGATTAGCAAGACACTGACATTAACCACAACCTACCTGTCACTGCTATATATATTGTTGTGTTGCTACAATGCATAGTGCTGATCCAAGTAGCGAATGACAACACTATGCAGCTGTGCCTGAGGATGGACGTCCGTGGAACACGCTGAGTGAGGAGAGTGCATCACGTGAATCAAACCAATTTGATGACAGGTAAACAGGTACATGGACATAAGGGAGAAGGACCACGAGACACATGTGTACAACAGTTCTGTGGGATGCTATCTTTGTGTTCCTAGTTGAGGACGAAAGATCGATACAGTCTAGAGCCGCCACCTAAGGACGACTTCATCAATTGCTTGTGTGCCATGTCCATATAGATATCGACTGAACACCTGATTCAATGTCACCTTATATATCTTTAATATAATACAAGAGACATTTAGATATCATCACAGTTTTGCGATGCTGCGGAGTATAAGTGGAGCGTAGAAAGCTCTAAGTCCCGAACAGGAGATGGATATATGTGTAATCCTATAGGGTTTAGACGTGCTCATTGGTACATTATATTAGTGGTGTTGATAACGAGAATCAACCAACCGCAGAGTATCGTGCGCTACAGATAATCTTTTGGGACTCTAACCCGAGAGGAGTAGACTACAGGACATGCTCGTCAGGGCAACGTCAACGGTCGAACTAGCAACCGGCAGTTCAGATGAGCTCAGTTGTGAGATAAGCTGGTGCCTGTCTCAAGATTCTGCGCGAAAACCAGTGCTGTGTATAGGTGTTAAGATGCAAATACCATAAGGTTAGCACGTAGTAACCAGTGGGCAGGGTAATAAACAAGGAGAAACATGTCGAAGCCTCACCACAGCATACCGATTCGGACATAACATCACAACAACAAGATGCAAAGGAGAAATCGAATTGAGGTACATATGCCAGACAATCAGCATGGTGAAATATAGCTCTACATTTGTACCATATAAGATAACTATTACAGTTCAGTGTTGCAAAAGCGACCCCATAGAAGACACGTCGAAAAACATCACACTGTGTGCTGCAAGACGAGAGACAATTAGAATTTGCGACAATTAACAAGATAGTAGCATGTATATCCGATGAGGAACTGTGAGTAGCGCAAACAGTGACTTTATTACTCGACACAACAATATGTCGTCACATGTCACGTTAATGATATAAAAGCCGTGGAATGAGTGCTACCTGAAGTCAGCTCTCAAAAAACAAGTGTTCGTAGCGACAAGGAGAGGAAGGGGGAACCGTTAAACTAGGAGAGGCCAAGGGATCAGGGTGGTCTAAATGAGGCTGACATTATGCTCGGCTCCGGGACTATCCCACAAGCATGCGTACCATGAGAGACATAAAACCCAATCAAAACAAAACTATCTGCTAGCATTTATGTACCATCCTCTCTTGGTTTCGGAAAAGAGGAATTCCTGGTGTGAGATTTGGTAAGTAGAATTCAAATTAGGGGCATTGAGGACAGCGTGTGCTGTAAGAGGGAAATCCACAGATGCAGTCACCTGCGCGGTAAATAAAGCACGAACTATCCGCAAGCTGGAAGGAAGTAGAAGATGTTAGTTAGAAAAAATCCTCTAGTGAAAAATACAATCGTACTTCCAGAAACATTGGGCGGAGCCTGTTGAGCTCCATTGATAAACACCAACTGTGATGCTTCTCCCCAAAACCAGGGGAGGGGCGTCAGCTGCACAAGCAGGACAAAGGGAAACAATGGTGGAGAGAACGATGAGGTACCTTGGCCACACACAAGAGCCCAGTTAACAAGAGCTATTGGTGTGGAGCGAGTAGAGAACATGCTGAGACTCTAGTGCAAGAACGTGTTGGAGAAGTTCATAGTAGTAAAATGAGTTCCTCCCTGTACTATTGATGCGACCACGGCTATCCTTGCTCACGCGGACGTGACAACGTCACTTCTTCGATGGTTCTTACGTGCGAATATTGAATAAGACTCTGGTGTATCTCTCTCTAGACTATACGACATAGCGAGGCATTATCAGTGCTTGAAATTTCTTTTGGACATGCTGGTAATCAAATAACTTGAAAGTAATTAATTCTAAAGTCCTCTATATGGGTTCCATTAGGCGCTCAAATTCACAAAGGTAATTAAAGTGCAAACAATAAATAATAACTCACATTACTCCCATGTATTCAAACATCAGAATTATACTGTGGTTGTTTAGTTGGCGTTTCTTCCTCTACAATTGCATAACACCAAGGTAGCAAAGTCAGAGCGGATCTTTGCCTAACAGAAATCAAATAAATAGTTGAGAGTTTGGAGCTCAAATAGCTCCAAAATGAGCACTTGCTCTCTAGTCTAAGGAGAGATGTGACTACAGCTTAAACACAAATTCAGTTCACACTCTCTTGTGTTTGTATCTGACAAATGAAAAGATCAAATTAGATACACAGTGTCAGTCAGAATGACCCCAGCTTCTCTCACTTTATTTTTTTTTTTTTTTGTGAAGAACACATTACTTCAGATTATTATTCAATAACACATTTAAAGCATTAGAGAGAGTGAGGCTCGCTGCCTTTATAAAACATAACTTACCTGATTGCACAACTTTCTCCTCCAGTCAGTGTCCTTTTGCTGTCTCTGTCCTCCTCGACCCCTCCCGTCGTACAGCAGGTTTAAACACGGCACAGAGCATTTTTAATACATGTGAGGCGTTGTCAGTCCAGATCATGTCCGTGTTCTTTGTTTTGCCGTGTTGCTAGATTTTCAAGGAAAACAAACGACCAAGTCTTTGAGAAATGCCCCAAACAAGCGATCTTTCATTAAAAAAGTTATTAAAAGACTTCATAAACAGTCCTCCTTTTCCCTTGATGTGAGAGGAGAACATGTAAAGTGTCACAGGACTGTATTCTGATTGGCTCACTCTGACTTCTAACTCGTGAAAAATAGATTTGCTCAAAGTTTTCAGATGTTTATACGCGCGTCAACGGACACCCCAGACGCCACGCCGCAAATACTTTTAGTTTACATTGACTTAACATGGAATGGATGATGCCACATTGTAGTATTTTTTGTGTTTGTTTTTTGAGGGGCTGTGAACAGGTCAGACACAAAGAGAATAGAAAATGTGTTTGTATGAAATGCTTTTTACATTGCGTGTTAAAGACTCAAATTTACTTGTTGTTCCAGCGGTCTCCCATCAAAGCACTGACCAAGCCCTGTCCTGCTTAGCTTCTGAGATCTAACGATATCAGACTTTAACAAACACGGCCACTATTTAATCCAGTGTATTTTGATTAAATAACTTATATATTTTTGTTTATGTACAGACGTTGATGAATGATTGCTGAAAATAAACAGAAAGTTCCAAATTCAATCACCACAGCGCTCTTCATTACAGACGGTTTGATAGATTTAGCTTCTTCCTTCACCTCTATTAATATTTGAACATGTCTGCGTCTGACCCATTCCCTGGTGCAAACAGTCTTGTGTGGAGCTTTCCTGCGATCACTCACACATCTTTTAATTGTAAATAAGTGCGAAGATTGCTCCTTAAACTCGGTGCAGAGGCGGAAATGGAAATTATTCTCTCTTTTTTTACGTTGTTGTGTCTTTGCTCTGAGCACAGGCTGTTCCTCTATGTTTAATTCAGCTCCAAAGTCTGTGGCTTTATCTCAGGAAAAGACTGAAGAGATGGTGAGTACATAAAGGAAACACTGTCAGCCCAGGATGGAAAGAAGAAAAGTCTTACAATATATTGAACTAAACCTCATTATGCCACCACTTTTATCTGACATTCTCATTATAATGAAGAACTTGTCAGACATTGAAACTAGAAAACAGCCACTACATAATTATTTTTTAACATACTGATGTATTTATGAAAAAGTCCTTTATCCAGCTTTAAAGGAGACATTGTGCAAAGCTAACTTGGTGTACCTATTTCATTATTTTATTTTGACATTGATCTGTTACAGGAGCTCGATCTCACAAGAAAGCGTACATTTACCACGACATTATACAATATGTAAATGAGGTATGATTAGCACGAGTTCACAGCTGTTTTGTGTAATTATAGTAGGTGTCACAGTCCCCATTCATTTCAATGGTGGTTGTTAAGACGTGTTCTTATTTATGAAAATTAATGAAATCCTGATTGTAATCTTAACCTGCCCCAAGCCTCAGACCTAATCTTACCTATTTTAGTAACTTTATACCTGAACCTACCCGTTTCACTTGAAGAAAACGTCCCCACGAGGCTTCAACCAAAACTCGTCCTGTTTTGACGCTGTGAAATCTCGTGTAATTTTTACACTTTTTCATATCGTGCTAAATGCACGGCGTAACATAAGTACTAAAAATAGCTGTGAAATCGTGGTCAAAATACGCTGTTTTTGTGTCGTGGTAAAAGTACGCCATCTAGTGAGACTATGTTGGGTACAGATTCTGTAAATGGTATGGCTGGGGTCTATAACTGAGCCCTCCTGCCATCATTATAATTTTTGATTCAATAATTATAGGAATTATTCAAAACTATTTTGGCTGGTGGTGGCGAACTTTTAATAGTCTAACGACGTCTGGCTCCTGAAGCTTTACAGTAGACAGTGTTTTTCTGCGTTTCAACGTGTATGAGTCATAAAGACAAATTTCATTCACAAATCAATTTAGCAGCAGAACTTTTGTTTTCACACAGCGATTAACTCCTGTAGTTATCTGACAACAGCACTGGTAAGTGTTGCTGCTACAGTTTTTGTCAATCAGCCACGTCTTTTTCTGCTCACCTGCTGCGCACGAACCCCTGGGTTGATAAATAATCTATAAGTTGGAAACACATGGACTACTGCTGGTTTGTAGTTGTTTAAGTCAATCCCAGTGGCCATTCTAACGGTGCTGCAGCAAGAGAATCCTACCAGATAGTTGTAATTGTAAAGAACCTTTACAGTTTTTGGAATGGTCAGATCGCCTGACTGTTTCTCAAGCTCCGGCTACAGCTCGGTGAACTCCTGCTCTGATTGGCTGGTCAGGCCTGCATATTTAGCTCCCTTTGCAAAGTATTGTGAGAGAAACACAATGGTTCATATAGAAAACTCTTCAACTCCTGTTGATTGTGGCAGCGAACACCAGAGAGAAAAAGCATAAACCACCTGCCATATTTGATCAGTGCTGCCTAATATAGATACACGATGAAAGTATTTATGTGTATCTATATTAGAAATGGCGTTAGCATGCTAGTCGTTGTTAATTTTAATGTGAACTTGCTCAAGCCTCTAAAAGTTACCACAGACGACATATTCATGATTGTAATGTCTAGTCACATTCACTAAAACCCATTTAATAGATACGGGAGCTTATAAGGAAAAATAATCATTCAACCCACAAAATAAACCAGCATTTTCCACTAGAACCCTTTGGTGTTATTGACTGTGCAGTGTTTGTATCTGTGGAGCAGGTGTGAGTCCAGGTGAGGCTGGTTGGAGGAGGTCCTGGTGCATTCTGGGAGCGTTTTATCCTAATGTGCCTCTGTCCTTTAGCTCCATGTGCTGCTGCTGCTGCTGCACTGTTCGGAGCTAAACTTAGGCCTGTTATCTGCTGTTTTTAGTCTGTTTGTGCCTCACACTCAAGGTGCTTCTGCTTTAACTCTGTCTGCAGCTATTTTTGTGACTCCAAGTGCAAAGTAGGTAATTGCCTCGCTTGCAATTTATAGATAAGCTCAGGTCTGCTTTCTGTCCTTGTGAGAAAGTTTGTCCTCTGCGTTTGACACATCCGACAATTGTGCCGCTTTGATGTCTTTTTACTTTTATTTTTGTGAAATGTGTGCAGCGTTTTATATTGATCTGAAGAAACAGTCTTTGTATTAAAAATGTTAAATGTTGAGGCAAAAATACTCTGATGGAGCTGTTTACAAATGTAGTAAAGTGACTTTATTTTAGTGTGTGGTGGGTTTGTGTGTGATTTAAACAAGACAGTAAATTATCTTATGTATTGATCCTATTGTATTGTAAACATTTGCTTAAACTGAGCAAGATTTAAAGAATCCTTCATTCCCTCATCGTTCCAAAGAGTCTGCAGTGAGTCCAGTCCATTTCAAATGTTGGGTTTTGGGAGATAAAACAGATTCTGCCAAAGCAGATTCACATTGAGCCAAATCACCAGTGTTTTGTGTCCAGCAGTGATGGTGCTGGTGTGATATGTTTTCTGTGATGGATACTTTATTGAAATCCACTTTAGATAAACTCTGGTTACACTACTTTTCATCAAAGCTGTTTCTTTCACAGTCAGACTCTCCGTCTTATTGAGCAAACACAAGGACGTGGATACATCTGACGTGGCTTTTCTGTTGTTACTCTGGAAAAAGAGACATGTTCAGTTTAAGCTGTTTTTTACAAGGACATTGTACAGTTACACTAAGCACAATGTCCGGTAAATGACTATACCGGACATGTTTTTAGTTATAGGAGAAACTGAAGCACCCAGAGGAAACCGGAGCACCATGAGGGAAACCTAGGCTGGTGCCACCTAGTGCCTCCACTCATTTAAATTTTTCCAGCCACTATTCGACAGTTCCCAAAAGCAGGAAGTACAGTCGTCCAATCAGCGAACATGAGCAGAGTGGTGCGTTGACCAGAACCAACCCGAGTTGAGACATGAGACTGACTATGTTCCCCTCCTTTGACCTTGTGTCAAATATTCACTTAGAATATGGTGTTGTACATTTTAATTTGCAAGTTTATCAGAAACAGCAACAATCACTGACGCATGTTCTTGGCGACAAAACAACAAAAAAAACAGTGAAACATGCATGAAAGTAATAATAGAGTATTATAGGTACACCTTGTAACTTTATAGCCAAACATAGACTTGAATAGCAGTACATTTTTTGATGATGAAGTTTTTGTTGGACCAAAACAAGAGTTAAAATGTATCAGTGTCTAATGCACTAAAACAGGCAGTCCTTCCTCTCTCTCATTCAACCATTTTGGCTATTTGACCTTTCCCTGCAGGTTTTTGTAGGTGTTAGGAAGCTGGACTAGTCAGAGAGAACCCACAGTAACACAGAGAGAACATGCAAACTCCACCCAGACTTGTGCCTATCTTGTATCTATAATCAGCAGCAGAAGAGTGCAGAGCTTGAACACTTGTTGGTGAATATCTTCGTTGTAAAAGTTTGTTACAAACGCTGCAGATAAATGAGTTGTGATGACAGGCAATTTACTGGAATTAAAAATGTCACTCAGGAAACAGAAAACACATCGACTTTTCATTGGTGCTGATGAAATGATGCTGCAGAGGTTCTGAGCTTTAATTAACAGATACAGACACGAGACAGGACTTTACATGAATGCCCTAATGGTATCAGTGTTTTATTAAAAGGGTTACTTTTCATTTAATTATTGATTAGTTTGATTGTGTGTATAATCTTAAATCTAGTTTTTTTGTTTTAAGACACTGTTCATGTCAGGTTAGTCCTAATAGTCCTGCTTTAGTTTATTTTTACTAGTTTTAGGTTTAGTCCAGTTTTAGTCATGGTCTAGTCCTGGTTTAGTCTGGTTTTAGTCCTCTTGGTCTAATTTTGGTTTTGTCCAGTTTTAGTCCTTGTTAAGTCCTAGTTTAGTCCAATTCTAGTCCTGGTGTAGTCCGGTTTTTGTCCTGGTGTCGTCCATTTTAATCCTAGTCTAGTCCTGGTTTAGTCTAGTTTTAGAGTTGTTCTAGTCAGTGACTAGTAGCCATGGTCTAGTCCAGTTTTAGTTCTGGTTTAGTACTTGTTTAGCCCAGTTTTAGTCCAAGTCCAGTCCCAGTTTTGTCCAACTTTAGTCCTGATTTAGTCTTGATTTAGTCCTGGATTAGTCCTGGATTAGTCCTGATCTAGTCTCGGTTTATTCTAGCTTCAGTTGTGGTTTAGTCCTTGTCTGGGCCAGGTTTAGTCCAGTTTTAGACTTGTTCTAGTCATGGTTTATTCCATCTTTAATCCTCATCTAGTGCAGACATAGTCTGGTTTAAGACCTGGTTTAGTCTAGTTTTAGTTATGTTTCAGTTTAGACCAGTTTTAGAGCTGTTCTAGTTCTAGTTTAGTCTAGTTTCTGTTCTGGTTTTAGTCTTGGTTTAGTCCTGGTTTATTCCAGCTTTTGTCCTCATATAGTCCTTGTATAGCCTGGTTTAAATCCTGGTTTAGTCCTGGTTTATTTCAGCTTTTGTCCTCATATTGTACTGGTAAAGTCTGGTTTAAGTCCTGGTTTAGTCCTGGTCTACTATTAAAATCCATATGATATTGAAGTAAATAGTTTTAGTGTTCTTTATATAAAATGTAGATTTATTCTCTATATCTTCAAACAAGTCTTAGTGAATTTACTTGAGCAAAACTGTTCTTAAAATAAGTCTGACTAGATGTATTTTTGCAGTGCAGTGATACAGATTATAGGAAGCAGTCCACTCTATTGTAATGAATTATCTGAGATGGAAAGAAGTGGATTTATTTTTTTTTCTTTTTAAGACATTATGAAACAGGCCTTTAAACTGATTACTCCATATTTTTGCAGAGAAGACGCATCTCTCCATTTCTGCGAGTAAACATTGAGATTTAAAAGCCCTCGCAGACAGTGACAGGAGCGGGTCAGGACACTCACATTTCATCATTTCTTTATCTGCACAAGAGCCTCGCACAACATTTCACTCCAATTATTGTGACGGGACCAAAGACTTCTGCAGACGGGAAACAACAATCAGGATTTTGACCGGACGCAGACGTTTAAACTATTGTTGTTTGGGGGTTTGGAGACAGATTAATTGGACTAATTGTTGTTCTGATGACGCAAAAGTCCAGAATGTGTCTTCTTCTGTGACACCAGAGTAAGTACAAACAATGATACAATGGACAAAAAGATGTTAACAGTGGGTCTGATGTTACTTCCTGCAATGGTTTCAACAAAGACAGATACATTTGCTCAGTTTAAACCCTGTGCACCTCGCCTCATCTCACTGTGATGTTGAACACAGAGGTCGTCTTTGTTGTCCTGGCTGCTGCTTCTACATGGTTCTCGTCTGGTTTCCTGTCCTCAAACTGCTGCCTTAACATGAGACAGATTGGACCTTTTAGTCAGACTAGCATTACAAGGAATCTCAGATGGTTCTCGAAAACCAGGAAGCACAATTGACCAATGAGCATGTGTTGGCTAGAACCAATCAGAGTTCAGCTAGAAGACTCTATGTTCTTCTTTAATCATGTGACACATCATCGGTTTACCTCACCAAAATAGCAACTATTGCTGACACACGCTTCCCATACTCTGACTGCGAGGCGACTTCGGTTCAGAACACGTGAGTTTCTTGCAAAGTGCCTTGTACACCTGTCTGTATGTCTGTATTTTCCCAAAAGCTGCATGAATTCATGCAAGAACACTCATATTATGACCTTTGGGAAAAATAGACTCTCTACGTATTCTTTCTGCAAACTCGCATGACTTGTGCTCGCACTGCACTGAGGTTTGTGTACAAGAGCACATTGGTTTGAACCTCTTTCTAAGTCTTGCAGGACTCCTAACTCGTACTCAGTGTGCGGCAGGCTTAGACTCTACGTCCAGGTTCACTCTGATGTGTTCAGGAGCAGCAATTAGCAAAAAAGCATCCGTCTTCTGTGAAGCGATCAAACTACAGTGGTGCAATATGTATCAGGCTTACTTCAGGAGTACATGAGTGTGAGTTTGGTGCTTTGAAAACGCAGTATACAACGCACCTTGTAACACTGAACTCGGAGTAGTGCAGGAGCAGGTCTGTGGAAAGAATCCACAAGAAGTCTACTTCTCCCAGACACTGCAGCAGTCTGATGCAGCCTTTACGTCAATATACGAGCATTCTCACAGAAACCTATGTGAACCTGCGTGACTTTGGACGATATCAGACTGCAACAGACAGTGGCGTTGCAAGGGTATCATGGGGCCCCAAGCAAAAAATAATTTTGGGGCCCTCATGCCCGATAATAACACAGTAATCAGACAAACTATTGTGTAAACAATGTTAAATTGTTTGAATTTAATTTGTAGAAACAATAAAAACAAAATCAAACGTGTCCATTATTAAAAGGTTAAATAAAGTAATATACAGTCGGTAAAAACAACAAACAAACTCAAAAATATTGTGCATTAATCAAAACAAAAGAGCAAATTTGCCCCTTTGCCTCTACCAGAGCACTGGGGGCGTAGTCAGAAATTTTTGCTAGAGGAGGGTCTGGGGGTCCACCCCCAGAGCAAATTTGAATCAAAAAGAAGACATTTCCTGCATTTTGGTGAATTTTAGAAGTCTGACAAAGTGGAAAAACATATTGGTATAGCAAGCAAGATATTTTTGACAAGGTAGCATGCATTTACACTAGTTTTGTGTCAATGAAGTAAAAACACTGTTGCTGACCTATAAATGATTGCTAAATAGCATAGGTCATAGTCTCTTATTGTAGTTTACAATAGATAGTACTGCTAAAAGATTGATTGTGTTAGTTTTTTTATACATATACATAATATCAATTATCTTTATCATCATCATCATCATGAGAATATGATTGTTATAATTATATATTTTATATGTTCTTTAAGTGATGGAATTTTGTGTTTTGTAATATAAAGGCATATCTTTTAAAAAGTAAGGATGGTATTCGGGTGCAAAGTGGTATAAGTTGTTGGAGTGCAATAATTGTGAGACAATGCAGCTGTATTAAAAAACAAACAAACTAAACACCAACAAAACAACACCAACCCACAGGCCACATTATGGAGCCAGAAGCCCTAACGTAATAGACCAACTAGGGAGAACCCATCATTTTTGTCTCAAGTCTGAACTGCAAAGAATCAACATCAAGCTCACTTCCTTTTCAGTCATCTATTTAGCACAGCTTTTGCACTTGTTTCGTTATCCCAACTTCAGAACACCACACACTGCCTGAACATGATGTTTACACAGCTCAGCAGCCCTAAAACCTAGTCCTCCTCTCGTAACTACAAACGACGTCGGCACAATTCATCCACAGTCCAGAAAAGTACGCATGTTGCACGATCATAACAGGAGCACGTGGCATTAGCGCAACATCAACACCACACACACACTGCAGTAGGAAGAACGCACACACCCAACAACACCGGAGCGCTGAACAGCCAGGTTAATCTCACACACACATTAACTGGCTTGTCATATTTGACCCAAATTAACAAAAGCAAAGCTCTTACCTTGCTTCCCATTGGAATGAAAAGAAGCCGTGTGCTTTCCGTGTTGTTTATAAGCCAGTCCAATCCAAAAGGCAAAGCTAAGCAAAGTTCCATCGAGTCAAAGGGGTCCGGAGGTTTAGTCGAAAAGATCCGTCTCTCCCACAGCTGGTTATAGTGCAAAATCATAGTTCTCAACTTTCTTTTTCTCCTCTTGTCAAACCTCGGTTTAAAAAAATCTCTCGCTGGTCGCTCTCTGCTTTGGACGCTGCCTGAATCTAGCAAGTGAAAAACAATAGGCGAATCGGAAAATGTGGAGTGGAGTTTTTCTGGAAGCAGGGATTTAGCTTGTGGAAAACACAGGGCACACTGGAAAACATGGACTGGACTTTTTCACTACATGGGTTTTTTCACTTCATACGCGGAATGGAGTTACTTTTGTCCCGGATCGGGGAAAATGCGACAGAACGAAAGCGTCTTAGATGGGCCGGTAGAGAGGCCGCTACTGGTGTGGGCCCTTTGTCTTAGGGGGCCCCAAGCAATTGCCTGGTTTGCCTGTCCTGTTGCAACGCCTCTGGCAACAGACTGCAGCGGGTGTAACAGACACTTCAGAGGAAATGATACGTGTGTGGACTTGAACCTGCCTCACAGGCAGTGTTCTTCTGCTGTTCTTCTGTTTACTGTTGGTCACATGTTAGACTGAGACTAAATAAGAAGAGTAGTAGAAGTCTTCAGAGTAGTCATCTGGACAGTGTTTCTGAAGATCAAGACGTTTCGACTCTTATCCGAAAGTCATTTTCATTCAGATTGAAAATGACTTTCGGATAAGAGTCGAAAACTGTGAAGACTTCTACTATGGATCACTCCTGGATGAATGAGGGATTACACCGTCTCAATAAGAGGAGGTTTCACTCTGAGACTAACAAGAAAATATATGTTATGCTTAAAAAAAAGACAGCTCATCTTTGGTCGTGCAATGGTTTATGGTGAATTAGCTTTTCTTTAGCTTCCATTTGTTAAAATTTTGCAAAAATGGTATTTTCATGAATCTTTAATAATATAAACAACTAAATAATTGATTGAAAAAAAAAAATCTATGTTTACTATAGTACTAGTACCAGAAGGTAAGCAGGACAGGGCCTGGTCTGGAGAATAACTGGTGTCACAGTGGGAGGACAGGAGTGGAGTGTCATTGTGTCCAAGAGCAAGACTCTTAAACCACGTGGCCTCTGTGTGCCCTGGATGATTAGATCCTTAAATGTAAAGTGCTTTGAGTGCCGTGTGAGGTGGAAAAACACAAATGTAGATCAGTTACCATTATTCCATTACTAAAATAACAGTCAGCAGCAGCCCTTTTCAGGAAACAAGACTGAACAGATTTAGATTCGTCTTTGCAGAGAAAAGTCAGGCGTGGGTCCAACTCCTCCACATCCATCTTTATTCTCTCCAGCAGCATCACCCACGGCCCAGATTACCCAGCATGCATTGTCACTTGTTTAAACTATTTCAAATTTCCCCCAAAACGTCTCGCTGTCACTCTCATCTCCGCGTGTCGTTTGTTTCCATCCGGCGCTAAGATGATGTACGGCCAACCTGCTCCAGCTCTGTTGGGAGAGGAATCATTGCCATTTAGCAAAAACAAGATTTACGAGCAAAAATAAAAATGGCGCCGCCTTGATGGATGTGGAAACTGTGAGAATTCATATTTCAAAGTGTGTCGCGAGAAGTGGGAGACAAACTTTATTGTGCGCGAGTAACAAAAAGGAAATTGTCTGGATTTTACGAGCCATGAATCAAAGCGCTGATGTTATTAAGAGCCGTGTATCTTTAAGTCTGAGGGGAAAGTGGAGTAAATACATGGGTTTTTTGATCTGTCGGACTGATGCATTATTAAACAGGAATCTTTGCTCTGCTCAACACATTTAGACAAAAGTGAAGAGAGGCTCAGCGGGGTTTTGGACAAGACTTTACTTTATAAACATTAAAAACTACAAAATGTGAACATAGGTTTGTGATACGCTCTTGTTTTAATGAAGCAGTTTGGACATTTTGAGTTTAAATATACGGACTATAGATTCAGACAGGAATGTGTCATATTTTAAAGTTTTCAAGAGTCTTTTTGCCAGGCCAAAACAAAAAACCCAGACCGCAATCGTTGTGCAGAAGAGATGTCCAATAAGGAATCACGGATGTTGTGAAATTTAAAGGGATTTTCCTTCAGAAGAGTGGAGAAGGCCTCCGTGTTGATAACCATTTGTAACCACTGATGAGGAGAAGGTGCTTCATCTGAGATTCACTGCACCTTTTTGCATTTTCAGGCTCAGTGCAACAGTGTGTAGCAGCTCCTTACGAGGCAAGTTCAGCTCGAGACGTGTCCGAGTTTCTTGCAAAGGGCCTTGTACATCAGCAGCAGTGAACCTGCGGTTCGGTATTGCCCAAAGCCGGGCGGATTACCGCGAGAATGCCTGTTTTATGACTTGAAAGTCTCATCAGACCGCTGTGACTTCCAACAAAATTAGACTTTCTACGCATTCTTTACGCTCACTCGCGCGACTGTACACAGGGATCATTTTTAAAACCTGGAGGCAGTTCATCATTAAGGCCCCAAAGGCACGTGCTTGCTTCTATTTGAATATGACAATTTGTGATATCAAAACCCATGCAGCAGTGATCATATTTGAAAACAATATCTCTGAGTTATCATTGAGTTGAGAGCTGCACAGTCAGTAAAAATGTATAAGGCTCTTCAACATAAGGCCCAGGGGCCAAACCAGGCCCTCCAACCAATAGGTGGGTTTCACATTGTAGAATTCATGTCACTTATAAGCCAGATGGAGGGCTAAAAGGCAGTTTTTTCTATTTATAACACTGTACTTTGCCATGAAATAATTCAAAAAGTATTTCACAAATTTAAAAAGTGGTGCTTGCTGGGGTGACTGGCTCAATTTATCTGGATTGAGATGATGAAATCCTTACAACCATCCATTTAATTTTGCCTTGGGGTCGAGAGTCGTTGGCGTGGCAATTTTGAGGGTCCCCATCTGAAAAGTTTATGAACCCACGTTCTATTGCACCACATTAATCTAATAGTAATGACACTGGATATACTGTAAGTGAAATATATTGGTACTTGTGTCAGTATTTTTACAATTATTTTGTCTAACAATAGGTGGTGTCCCCTCCCATCTTTATCCAGGCCAATCATGTTTGGGACACATGTTGTGAATATTGTTATGGTGACATGACAAAAATACTGATATTTTAGTTCCGATATAGTGCACTATAGTTGTGTTGGTCATGTCTGGTCAGGAGTATTTATCTAGAGGGTAATAAAGCTCAATAAGTCATTCATTTGAAACTCATAGTGACTTCTTTTTAAGTTGTTTCCTGCTGTTCTTTGGAAATGATCTGAAAATGTGCAGTACAAAAGAAGTCGCATCGAACAAACCACCCAGCATTTCAAAAAGAATATTAAATGCTCTATATTTGTGCTCTTTGATATTTAGTTTTTGCCTCGCTGCAGGTCAGAGTTTAAGCACTCGGCTGTAAAATGGCTGTGTAATTAAACTGACAACCATTCACATTACATTTGCTGCTTATTAGGCCCGAGCCCCCAGCAGGGCGTAGGGCCTATTGGTTCTGCAACGATGATGCCTGGGCGAAGCCCAGGCATCATCGTTGCTAACGCTCTTGCTGATCATGATGGCTGGGCGAAGCCCAGCCATCATGATCAGCCACTACCCCGCCCCCTGCGAGAACTACAAAATGAGCCCATGCCGAAGGCATGGGATGTGTATACTTACTTCTGCTAACACAGAGGTACTCAACGATGATGCCTGGGCGAAGCCCAGGCATCATCGTTGTCAAGTGTCTTGCTGATCATGATGGCTGGGCGAAGCCCAGCCATCATGATCAGCCACTACCACGCCCCCGGCGAGAGCTACAAACTAACCCATGCCGAAGGCATGGGATGTGTATACTTACTTCTGCTAAGACAAAAATAGTCAACAATGAGTGCATGGCCGAAGGCCATGCACTCATTGTTGACGAAAGCAGCGCGAAGCGCAAAAACCCTGAAACTGAACTCCTGGCATCATGACCTACTCAGTAATGCATGCCGTAGGCATGCATTATCCTTGTATCTGCTAAAATACATGGAAATCAATGGAAGTCAATGGGGGGGTTCGACTTTGAAAGAGACTGACGAGCGCGTAAGCGCTCGTCAGTCACTTTCCACCCCACGGGGACGTGCGCACGGCCGAGAGCTTTCCGAAAATGTATAATATGTTGTTGCCGTGGCAACGGATATATTGTTTTTGCTAAAATTTTTATTATTTTATTTTTTTTTTTTTTTTTATTTTTCTTTCTTCTGCTTTTTGATCTTTAATTTGACCCCCTGAACACGCTCAAAAACTCACCAAACTTTGCCCAAAATTCAGAAGTGGCGAAAAATTTTGTTTTTTATAGGTTTCATTTTCGCCTATAAAAAAATGGCGCGACAGCGCCACCTACAAAAGTCGATTTACATTGGGCCTATGGGAGTTGGTCGGACGCAAACTTTGGCGCACGCCCACGAAATTCGGTACACGCATTCTTCTCAGGAAGCCATGCATAAAAGCCAATCATGGCCACGCCCCCTGACGTAGTGTTTGGCCGCCATATTGGGTTACAGGTCCCAACGCGCTGAGTCAGCGTTTTTGCTCACGTCGCACTTTGACGAACTCCTCCTAGGGCATTTTGCCCACTGACCCGAAAATCGGTGTACATCAACTACACAAGTGGGGCATCTTAAGTTATCCAAATTTCTATTTTACGTCACGCGGTTTAAGTGTGACGCAGCTGCACATTTTAGGGAGCATTTTTGCGCAACATGAAAAACTAATTTGCCTACCGTTTCCACATAGTTGGTCCGATTGGAACGGAACCAATTATGCGTTTGTTACATTTTATGCCCTTGACACACTCGTTGTGAAAAAATTGGAATCGGCACGATAGCGCCCCCTACAGAATGAAAAAACTGTTAACATGGGAGGTCAAAATTTTACTTTTTCCGAATTGCATGAAATTTTACCCACAATTCCTTTGGGTCCTCTCGATCAAAAAAGCCAATGGGAAGCATGTAGTTTTTTTAACCGCGTCGCCGCAGGAAGGCGCGCAAGCGCCCATGTTATTCCAATGGCGTTTTCACTTTTCCTTCACGTCCTATTTTGTCGAACTCCTCCTAGAGCGTTTGGCCCACAGGGCTCCAATTCGCTGCACATGAACTTCACAAGTAGGACACCTTAAGTTATCCAAATTATTTCGATAGGTTTTTCGGTTTAGGGGCGGCAAAGCCGCAAATTCTGCCCAAAATCAGCCACATGCGCTCAAATCCCCATGTTATCTAAATGAGCGTTTTTAACAATTTCGTTACTTCATAAAATTGGATTACTTTCACCAAAGTGTGTGAAATTTGGCACAGTGACTCTTCATGTCACCCCGAACAAAAAAGTCATTGGGTCCAATGTTGTATCTCGCATGATGTTGCCGTGACCACGCAGCGCGTAAGCGCTGCTCTCCTGGTCTACTCTGTATAGTGACGAGGCTCATATGAGCCACTTATATGATATAACAGACTGACTAAGGGCGCGTCAGCGCCATCCTTAGGTAGGAGCAGGTCCGAGTAGTGGGAAGCACGGCCCGCGAGGGCCGTTGGAATGCCGCTTGCGGCTTTAATGTTTTATTTCCTTCTGCTCTTTTCATCAGTTTTTCTGCTTTTTAAACTCTAATTTGACCCCCTGAACATGCTCGAAAACTCACCAAACTTTGTCCAAAAATCAGAAGTGGTGAAAAATTTGTTTTTTCAAAGCTTCTGTTTTGGAGTATAACAAATTGACCTGACAGCGCCACCTAACAATATCAAAATACATTGCGCCTATGGGAATCACTATGAAACAAAGTTTGGAGTACAGCCACCAAATTCGGTACACACTTTCTACTTATGAAGACGAGCAAAAAACATAATCATGGCTTGCCTCTCTGACATAGCGTTTGGTCGCCATCCTGCATTTTAAAATCAAACAAGCAGTTTTAGCGGTTTTCACACACATCGGACTTTATCAACTCCTCCTAGGGCGTTTCACCTACTGAGCTCAAATTTGCTGGACATACACTAGACAAGATGCTCATCAAAAGTTATCCAATTTATTATGATAACTTGTACGGTTTTTGGGTACCCCAGTCGCCATTTTGGTCCTCATTCAGGGCCATGTGCTAAAGTGCCCATGTTATTGTAATGGTCTTTTACAAAACAGTTCTCATTCTCACATAATACAAGGCGCGAAGCACCATTCCTTGGCCAGTAGGTGTCATGTGAAGAAGTCCACTAGGGCGCGTGAGCGCCCCCTTGCGTTTCCGAGTGCGGCGAGGGCCGTTGGAATGCCGCTTGCGGCTTTAATTTATATTCTGCCCTCAGAACGCGGCGCTTTCCAAACACACACACGCACACATTTACAGGTTTTTAAAGTTTTTTTTGAGGTGTATCACGTCTGACATGAGCGGTCGCCATGGAAACCAGATTAAAGCGACGGGGAGACGGTTGTGAGTGGATTCCTGCTGCTCGTGTTTGCTTTATGACTTCTGTGGAGAATATTCGGTTCTTCTGGTTTAACGCAGAGTTCAAAAGGCCGAAGAACGTGTCCAAGAATCAGATTTTAAAAAGTGAGAAACTGCTGCAAAGACAAGTAACCGGGGAAAATTTCAACACAGTATCAATAGTTTCACTAAAAACAGTGTATTTTGAGCACGAGTTCACAGCTGTTTTTAGTACTTAAGTTACGCTGTACATTTAGCACGATATGAAAAAGACATAATTACACAAAACAGCTGTGAACTCGTGCTAATCATACGTAATGTACATGCCCTGTATTGCTGTGGTAAGTGTGCGCTTTCTTGTGAGATCAGGCTCAATATTTATATTTAGTCGTACTATAGACACACAATGACATGCAACCTTTTTGGTGAAACAATATGAGCTACTTCAATGAAATAATGTCTTTAGGGTAAAAATACATGGTTTACATGAATAAAACAATGAGAGTGTCTTTTTCACCTTTAAATCACCAAAAACTGTTGTTCACACCGGACAGTTTTTCATGTGAATGTTGAGCTTGATCTCACAAGAAAGTGTACATTTACCAGGACATTACACAACATGTAAATGAGGTATGATTAGCACGAGTTCACAGCTGTTTAGCGTAATTATAGTACACATCACAGTCCCCATTCATTTCAATAGTGGTTGTTATAACGTGTTCTTATTTATGAATATTAAGTGAAATCCTGATTCTAATCTTAACCTGCCCCAAGCCCCAGACCTAATCTTACCAATTTTAGTAACTTTATGCCTGAACTTACCCATTTCACTTGAAGAAAACGTCCCCACGTGACTGCAACCAAATAGCTGTGAGATCGTGGTCAAACGACGCTGTTTTTGTGTCGTAGTAAAAGTATGCCATCTAGTGAGACTGTGTTGGCTGCCATCACACCGGACAGTTATACATGTGAATTTTGATGCGAATACTTGTCAAATAAATTTTCGAAGCTGACGCCCAAATAGGTGTCCAAAACGCCCCGATGCGTGTCAAGGCGTTGGGGACAAAAAGACACTTTTAACGCCCCAAAGCGCTTCCTCGAGGCTTTGTTTTGCTCGTAGACAGATCACGTTGAATGAGAAAACGAGGGAGGGAGAGAGATAGAGGCTTGTTGCATTAATAAAAAGACTTTCTCTTTCTCCAGGCAGTGTCTTTTTGGCGTCTCTGTCTTCCTCGGCTCCTCCCGTCGTACAGCAGGTTTAAACACGGCACCGGGCATTTTTAATACATGTGAGGCGTTGTCAGTCCAGATCATGCCCTGGGTTGTTTGTTTTGCCATGTCTCCAGATTGTCTAAGCAACGAACAGCTAAGTCTTTGGAAAAAGCCCCAAACAAGCGACCTTTCGTTAAAAAAGTTATTAAAAGACTTCAGTAAACAGTCCTCCTTTCCCCTTGATGTGAGAGGAGAACATGTGTCACAGGAGTGGAGTCTCTGATTGGCTCACGTGTCTGAAGATGGATTTTCCCAACTTCTGCGGCGGCAGCAGGTTTGAGCTTCCAATCCGCAAAACGCCGCCCCAGATGCCTAGACGCGCCGCAAATACGCTAGATAGAACACTTAAGATGAGGGTTTACATTGACTTAACATTGAAAATGGACACAAAGACGCTGTCCGGTCTGAACGCACCATTACAGACGAGAAGGCAGCTCAGCACTTTTCTACTTTCTGATGCAGATTCTATAGATTAGACCTCTTTTATGGAGCCTAGATTATACTGAATACTTATACTGATTATACTTTTGGATTGAGGAAGTTTAGTTTTTTCTCCTCTAGGCAAGCTCAACTTACTCAACAGTGTATTTAGTCCAAGATGTTTTGTCTGTAATCCGTTTGAAAGAAAGTCTGATCACGATAATAATGAATTTTTGGTTTGTGAACACAGAAATGACGATCATAATCGTTGTTGTAAACGGCCGATTCGGTAGAAAATGGTCAATAAGAAGCAAATAAGCCACATAAACAAGTAAAGAGATGCACTTTACTCATAATGTGATTGTGAGACTCAGAGCAGACAAGGACAACACGACTTTATCTGATATGAGCCGCCACTGACTCCTCTCTCTCTTTCTCTCCTCTCTCTCTCTCTCTCTCTCCATTCCCTCTCTCTGATCTGCTTCTCCCCCTTTTCTCTTCTCACTCTCACCTCCCCTCTCTTTTCCTTTCTCCCCATTTCTCTCTTCTCACTCCTTCTCTCTCCCTTGCTGTATTTCTTCTCTCTCCATATCTTCTCTCTCCCTTTTTCTCCTTCTCTCCTCTCTTGTTCTACTTCTTGCTCCCTCCTCTCTTTCTTTCACTCCGTATTTCCCTCTCTCTTTTATCACTCTCACTGTCTTACTCTTATTTTGTCTTACCTCGCTCCACATTTTCTCTTGCTTTTCTTTTCTTTTCTCTTCTCTTTTCTATCTGATCCGTCTTTCTGTCCCTCACCCCTGTCTCTATTCCTCCCACTCTTCTCTCCTCTCTTTCTCCCTCCCTCTTCTTTCTCTACCTCACCCTTTCTCTCTCTTTTCTCTCTCTCCCTTGCTTAATTACTTCTCTCACCATCTCTCTTTATTTTTCTCTCTTATCTGCCCTCTTTCTTATCCCCTCTCTCCCTCGCTCTCTCTCTACCCCCCGTTTCCCTTCTCCCCCCCCTCTCTTTCTGTTCTTTTGTTCTCTCCCTCCCTCTCTCCTACCCACCCCCCTCTCTCTCTCCCTCTCTCTACCCCCGTTCCCTTCTCCCCCCCTCTCTCTCTTTCTGTTCTTTTGTTCTCTCCCTCTCTCTCTCCTACCCCCCCTCTCTCTCTCTCCCTCTCTCTCTTTTTCTTTCTAGCCCCCTACCTCTCTTCTCTCCCTTGCTCTCTCCTCCTTCTCTTATTCTCTCTCTCTTCCCCCCCTCTTTCTTTCCCCTCCCTCTTCTATCTCTCTCTCCTCCCTCTCTCTCTTTCTTCTTCTTCCTCCATCTCTCTCTCTCCCTCTCCTCCCTCCCTCTCTCTCTCCCCCTCCCTCCCTCCCTCCCTCTCTCTCTCTCTCTCTTTCCCCTTCCTTTCTCTCCTCTCTCTCTCTCTCCTCCCTCCCTCTCTCTCTCCCCCTCCCTCCCTCTCTCTCTCTCTCTCTCTCTCTCCCTCTCCTCCCTCTCTTCTTCTTCTTCCTCTTCTTGATGATCTCAGTGTCTGGGCTCTTACCCCCTCTTTCTCTATCTCTTTCTCGCTCTCCCTCCCTCTTCTTCTCCTTCTTGATCTCAGTGTCTGGGCTCTCCCCCTCTCTTTCTCTCTCCCTTTCTTCTTCTTCCTCTTCTTCTCCTTCTTGATCCCAGTGTCTGGGCTCTCCCCCTCTCTTTCTCTCTCCCTTTCTTCTTCTTCCTCTTCTTCTCCTTCTTGATCCCAGTGTCTGGGCTCTCCCCCTCTCTTTCTCTCTCCCTTTCTTCTTCTTCCTCTTCTTCTCCTTCTTGATCTCAGTGTCTGGGCTCCCCCCCTCTCTTTCTCTCTCCTCCCTCTCTTCTTCTTCCTCTTCTCCTTCTTGATCTCAGTGTCTGGGCTCTCTCTCTCTCTCCCTCTCCTCCCTCTCTTCTTCTTCCTCTTCTTCTTCTTGATGATCTCAGTGTCTGGCTCTCCCCCTCTCTTTCTCTCTCTCCCTCTCTTCTTCTTCCTCTCCTTCTTCTCCTTGATCTCAGTGTCCCTCTCTTTCTCTCTCTCCCTCTCCTCCCTCTCTTCTTCTTCCTCTTCTCCTTCTTGCTCTCAGTGTCTGGGCTCTCCCCCTCTCTTCCTCTCCTTCTCCTTCTTGCTCTCAGTGTCTGACTCTTATCTCTCTGAGTTGATTTCTCAGAACTGCTCTCTCAGATCTGAACGCTGTTGTTATCTGTTCAAGACGTTTGAATTTCATTTGAATTTGTTTCATCCTTTCGCCCCAAAATAAGATACTTGTCTCCAAAGCCTCTTTTTCTCTCTTTCTTCAAGCACCGGAGGAGAAAAAGAGCCGGATCAGCGCTGATTGCTCTGTCTTTGACACACTACACCTTCACTGTCCCTCTCACAGATTAGTATTTTGTGAAAAGATCCTTTTCTATAAAAACATGGTCCTAGTGTTAGTTTCAGTGACTCTCAGTACAAGTGTGTGTGATGTGTTTGTGTGTTTATGTGACAACTTTAAGCATAAATAATTAGCACAGAATTCACTTCAAAGGCCATTGTTGTCAGTATTTGTTCCACATGTGAACATCAGAACTAAATAATCTTTTAACTGATGTGTGACTTTCCCATGATGCTCTGTTTGTGTAATGTCCTGAAGTCATTGTTTTACATGTCTCTCCCCCAAGTTTTGACCTCAAGTCCCAGATTTGCCTGGGATGGTGAGCTAAAACCAGCCAGAACCAGAACCTCCTTTTTGTCACTCCCTTTCCTAAATCTGAACACTACTCGCATTCACATAAACAGTTTATGCGCTTATGGACATTTTCATGGACTTTGAAAAACATATTATGGACAATTATAAAACCATTCACCTCTTGTGAAAAGCCCGAACTTTTAGTAGTGTTGCGACCAGTGCAGTTCGTCGCTGCGTTTGCACTGGACTTGTGGACATTTGTTTTTTTTTGTTGTTGGTTGCTGATTGTAAACTATTGTGTACACAACAATTAATAGAGGGTTCTTAAGTGCACTTGTTTTAAAACAATACTTCTCGTATTTAAAAAAAGAAATCTCAAGCTTGAATTGTAAATATTGAGTATATATATTATTGTTGTTATTTTTATTTATTTTTACTTTTGTCCTTCTGGCGCTGAGATGTGCACCGCTGCACCGGAAGAACGAGTAAAATTAATCGATGCGTCAATTTATTTTGACGTGTTTAAACGAAAGAATTATCACACCGAGTTAGCGCATTCATTTCCATAGCCCTAGTTTTAAGTTTAATTGTAGCCCATGTCTTCAGCTCTTGACTCAATGATTAATCTTCAAGATCATTTTCAGCTCCCTGCATGATTAATAACAGCAGTGATTGTCGTAGTTATGTATTCAATAGGCTTGTCAAAACTGTCCTCAGTATTTTAGACATGCTATACTAAAAAACATTAAGTATATAAAGTGTAAACGAAGTGTAAAAGTGGTCCCATTCTGAGGTCTTGTTGTGGCGCCACAGGCCTGTTCTGAGCTGCTTTCTAACTTATTATTTCTCCAATAGACAGTGACCTGCTTTTCCCTCCGTCTGTGTTTGTCTTATTGGAGACTTTCACTCAAACGTCCGATAAACAGCCCACAGACGATTTGTAACACGCTGCAATACTTTTCTGTCTAAACTTTCAAATGTGCGTCACAGCTCTGCAGGGCAACGGGATCACTCTGCACAAGTGTGATCACAAGAGTTTGAGTTGTCCTGTGACCTAAAGTTTAGCTGGTTTATCACCACTTAAATGATCTTTTTAACTTCTTTTATGTCATTTATTTTACATAAGGCAGACAAATAAAAATGTTAATGACTGTTGCAAAAGTTTGTTAGTTCATGAGTGAAGGATTTGTGTTGCTTCAGGAAAAGTAAGAATAAAATTCGGGTTAAATAAAACCAATTTGAGGTGTTCATGTGCTCTTGCATGTGGCACATTCTGCAAATAGTAAAACGTTACATAAAGGAATGTCACGTTAAGTTAAAGGTGCATTGTGTCTTTCTGGAGGTGAAAAGTCAACTTCACAGTTCAATACAATAGGAGCTAAATCATTCTTTAGAACAGGGGGGTCAAACTCAAATGAACCTGGAGCAGAATCGACCAAAGTCAAGTTGGTCGAAGGCCACATTTTAAAATGTAAGTCTATATAAAAGTGTGTTTTATACAAATATGGCAATTAGCTGTATAAAGGCTGTTTACAGTTTAATACAGGACATCCAGATTTCAATTGTTTTACATTATGTTATATAAATATGAAAATAGACTAAGTGTATGTAATTTGCTGCATTATTGGATTTTACAAGTTTAACACATCTCAGTCATATAAACCTTCATAATTTCATAGAACTATATCTATTCTGACCTCTTGTCAGTGCAGTGCATTCTGGGAGCTGTAGTTCAAATTGATGCCTGCAGGCACCACAATCAATTATAATCAGAAATCATCTTGGGGGCCTTGAAGTTTGATATCTCTGCTTTAGAATATTCTTATTTAGGATAAATAAGTTTAAAACCATATTGTAAAAAAAAAAAAAGAATACAGCTAAAGCAGCCGCTTTTCCATGAAAACAAAAGGATAAAATCCTTTGGGTCAATAAACAGTTCATTTTGTGGCCATGCAAACCAGCTCATTAAAGTCACGGATTTGTAATGTTTATTTCATGACTTTATTTAGTAAGTTACACGATGCACCTTTAAATTTGGCACAGTTAGATGAAACACCAGCCATTATCCATTTAGAAGTGCACACAGTTATGTATCTACAGGTACCTTTACAACAGAGATAGAAGTGCAACTTGAACAAAGCATAATATAGAGCTTCTTCAAGTTTGAGACCCCTGCTTTACATTTGTGCTATAGACCCTTTACTGTATAGACACAGAGAGAACATGCAAACTCAATGTAAAGGCATCGAGCTGAGGATTGAACCCAGAACCTTCTTGATTTGAGGCCAGAGTCCAAGCTGCTTCACCCCCATGTCATGTTGGACAATTTTGATCATTTTTTCTCCAAATTACGTGCAAAATTTACTCCAAGCCTCTCAACAGTTGTGTGCTTTTGTTCAGCAGCTGGTCAGAGCAGAACATCAGCTTTTCCTGCAGATTCATGGACCATTAGAACAGAAAAGAGACTGAAAAGGGTAAATATTGGCCCGTATATGTGTAGGTATTTAGGTAACGTCATCGTGTGCAGTTGTCAGATTGTGTGTGTTGATTATTTTCACATTAAACTATCATTTACAAGGATCTGAGACAAACTAAAACTAAACACTTGGTGAGGATGAAATGACAAAAACACAAACAAAAGGCGAGCTGAACGACTCCCACGCGCTTTAGCCTGATTTTGTGGAGTTAAATGTAACGTTCGAGGGCCGTGGGACGGATAAAAACAGACATTTACTCAGCCACTTGTTTCCGCGGAGACGAGTTGTGATTATGGTCTGTGCTGAGCTGATTGAGTAATTACACTGGATCTAAGAAGAAGAAGAAGAAGAAGAAGAAGAAGAAGAAGAAGAAGAAGAAGAAGAGAAGAAGAAGAAGAAGAAGAAGAAGAAGAAGAAGAAGAAGAAGAAGAAGAAGAAAGAAGAAGAAGAAGAAGAAGAAGAAGAAGAAGAAGAAGAAGAAGAAGAAGAAGAAAAGAAGAAGAAGAAGAAGAAAGAAGAAGAAGAAGAAGAAGAAGAAGAAGAAGAAGAAGAAAGAAGAAGAAGAAGAAGAAAGAGAAGAAGAAGAAGAAGAAGAAAGAAGAAAAGAAAGAGTGGGAGAGAAAGAAGGAAAGAAAGAAATAGTGGGAGAGAAGAAAGCAAGAGTGGGAAAGAAAGAAGGAAAGAAAGAGTGGGAGAGAAGAAAGAAAGAGAGGGAGAGAGAGTGAGTGAGTGAGAAACAAAGCAGATAGAGAGATGGAGAGATAGTGGGAAAGAGAGAGAGAGAATGAAAGAGAGGAAGACAGGAGAGAGGGAGAGAGTGGGAGAGAGAGAAAAAGAAGGGAGCAGAGAGAGATGAAGAAGAGAAAATGAAGGAGAGAGAGAACGGGAAAAGGGAGTGAAGAGATAAACAGAGCAAGATAGAGAGAGGAGAAGAGAGAGGATGGGGAAACAGAAAGAGGGAAAGAGTGAGAGAGAGGGGGCAAGGGAGAACGAGAGAGGGATTTAAGAAGCAAGTGAGCGAAAGAGGGACAGAGAGAAGAAAGAGAGGGAGGAAAAAGAGGACAGAAAGAGAGAGAGATGAAGAGAGAGAGAAAGAGAGAATGAGCAGAATAAATACTGTCTAGCTCATTGTTTCCCAACTGGTGGGCCGCGACCCACTTATGGGTCGCGGACATCTATTGAGTGGGTCGCAAAAGACTTTACAAAATAAAATACAAATTTATAGTCTACATTTGTCTTATAACAGTGGAGTCGATGCAACGCTTTTATTTTGAAGGACAACGTGAGCGGCCGTGGCCTGACGTTGCCATAGCAATATTTGATTGGCAGGTGACTGCCCTGCTCTTCCGTGCCCCCGCGCACGTCGTGTCCGAACTCGACCGGAACCCGAGTCAGTCTCTGTGTGCCTGAGCCCGAAGCGAGCCCGCTCCGTCCACTCACTGAACTGGTATTTTAATGACAGAAAAAGCTCCTTATTATGTGTCTCATGTTAATGTGTAAGAGTGTCTCTCCACTAAAAGCGCTTCCTCCACCGCACATTTCTGTCTCTCCCTTTCTCTCTCGCTCTCTCTCCCTTGTTCCTTCTTTTCTCCCAGCGCACTTAAAATGTGCGCGCTTTCTCTCTCTTCTTTCTCATCTGAAAGACGTGCCTTCCTTGTCTCTCGTTCTCTTTCCACTTTTACCGGCTCCGCGCTTATACGCAATTAAGTCTTCTGTCTCTCTCCTCACTCCGCGGTGGTGCATCAAGCTTCTCACGCCGTAGTTGGCCACTTAAAACACTCGCTTTTTTATCACCGCGGTGGTTTTGCGCTGTGTTCTGACGCGGCTGTCAATCAAGGGCGGAGTGGCCATAGGGACACGTGGGAGATTACCTGGTCGACCGCCGCCAGCCTGTGGCCGGCCGCTGGAGTTCTTCTGTGCAACTAAAGACTGTCTATGTGCGGCAAACAGCGGCCGTTCCTCTCTGGGGCGCGGAGAGGAGCAGAGAGAAGATAGGCGCTTCTCTCTCTCTCTCTCTCTCTCTCTCTCTCTCTCTCTCAGTCTCTCTCTCTCTCTTTCATTAGTACAGGTCAAGTCAAAGCAAAGAAAGAGACTGGATGTTGAACATGATTAGAGAATAGCTCTGTCCACCATCAGCCCAGATATAGATGCAATTGTAAAATCCAAAGCAAGACCACAATTGTCACATTAGTTGTATGTGACACACCTTTTATATTGTCTGTATTCAGTTGGTGTTGTTGTTTAGTGGTGCAGCTTTTGTTTGTATTTGCATTTAAGCTGCTGATTTAAATCACTTCAAATTGCACTTGGCACATTGAGTGCTTGTATGTTTTTGTTGTTCTTGTTTGCATTCAAACACAGTGTTTGCTTGTGTTTTGGCATATTGGCGGCTGATTTACCATTTGTACATGGACAGCAATCTAAAAATATATGTTTTCAGAAATACATTTTTGTGGTGGGTCGCGACTTGATGAGTGGTTTGTTTGGTGGGTCCCAGAGAGGCACAAGTTGGGAACCACTGGTCTAGCTTATTTTTATTTGTGTGTGCATCTTTTGATTGACTGACACAACTCAAAAAACTAAAATAAAACCACAGATGACGTTGATTATAAGAGTCAAAAGTGCAACAAACAAGATCCATGTTTTTTATTTGGATTAAACTTTAAATGATTCTCTCAGATGAAGCTGTTGTTCCTCTGGGCTCATGTGACAAATATATGTTCCTCCCAGGGAAGAATTGTTCAAAGTAAGATAAATAAACCAATATTCCGCCTCTGAAAGTCCCTCCTGAGCAGCAGCCAACACACTCATTCTCCTAATCCGGTTAAAAACAGACACATGAATGCACAGACGAGAGGAAGTGTTCACACGTGTAGCTCCAGACCTGCTCTAAACACTCACAGGTATGTTTAACTCTGAGTGTCTTCTGTTTGAGTCTGTGATGTGAGGAGGAGGTAACGCCTGTTTGTGTTTCTGAGAACATAAAGTAAAGAAACAGTTGTACACTTTCAACATAGTCCTCTTAACTCTACTTTTGTCCAACAGTTATCTAGTAAAAAGTCTTCAATGTTGTCATCAGGACAGAGTTTTTCGAAGATCAAGACGTTTTCAATCTGAAGTGACTTGAGAAACCTGCTCAGGGGCCTGTTTGTCATAAATTGGTTTTGGTTTCTTTTATGACAAACAGGCGCTCATCAAGCTCCAACTCATTGACTCTGGAAGTACAGGCTTGCATTGTAAACTCACTAAAGGGTCTTTCACACCAAGCCGAGGGTCGCCCGTCTGAACCAGTTCGGCAACTTTTGCCGACAGGCGGCTCACGTGTGTTTGGTGTAAATGGGTTTGTCGGGGGTCAGAGGATCGCGGAGCAGGTCGTGGAGGCAGGTTTTTGAAGACTCGCAGGTAGAGTCGGTGTCGCCATTTGCCACAAATGCAGATGTTTGATTGGCCCGTGGCCACAGGAAAACCAGTGAACCAGTGCGCAGGAATATAGTACGGAAAACCGAAAATAACGCTTACAGGAAAAACAGTATTTAGCCGAGCACAGATTGCTGTTATTTACACGGGGTCAAACGGGACGTAACTACGACGGAGAATGGCTACTATTTGGATCAAGGAAAACATGGGGGAGTTACGGGGACCGCAGTACGAAGGCTGGACTGTGGAGGGAAATACGAGTTGAGCTTAATCCGTGAGGTAAGACTAGAAACATCTGTTTGCCATCAAGTTTGACAACTACTACTCGCGTGCAACTTATGTTTCGTCATTTTCGTCAAGCGTTACATCATGCGCATGCTCACTCTGCATTTGTTTGACGATTGTTGGCTGTTTGGATCGTGTTTGTCTGAATGTTCTTTCACATCGGTGCCGCCCATAGAGACGTGAACAGACAGTGCATCGCTCCTCCCTACCGACAGCGACTGGGGGTTGTGTTGGTGTGAAATACTTAATAGAGATATTAAAAATCTAGTCCTCAGAGTTAATCAGCATAAGACCTGCATTTTTATTTAAAATCTGTTAAATTATTAGGATGTTTTGCTGAATTTTCAGTTATAAATGTGCGTCTAATGCTGCGTATAGACCGACAGCGTTGGAGCGTCAAACGTGTTGAGGCCACGCTGGTGTAAACAAGAAACTACTTCCGGTTTATCGTCACTTTTTAATAATTTATTTAACTTTTTTTGCAAAGTCTCTGCGACTCTATGCTGCTTATTAAACGTGTTTTGTTTAATAGTTTGAGGCTGAATCATGTTGGACAGGATTTTTTACAGTGTTTTGCCTCGACAAACAGGAAACAGCTGATGCTAATGCGCTAGCTTTGCTTTGCTAAGTCTATCGGAGCAACAAATAAAGTTTTCATCGGTGGAAATGCGGTGGTTTGACAGGGGATCAAGTCGGCGTTAGGTGAGGAACATTATTTCATGTTTCTATCTGCTCTTTTACGTCTGGTTGTGGCCTGAGTCTGTGTTTTTTCTTGTCCAATCATCGAGCCTAAAGGGAGGAAAGGTTTGCTCCATGGTCCAGGCTAAAGGCAGGGCCAAAAGCGGGGTGGAGCGGCTCGCTTTGCGCAGTGGAAACAGCATAGGACCGTACTGTACCATCCTGACCGAGCCTATGGAAACAAGGCTTATGTTATATAAATGCAGCAAACTCTTCCTCCTTCTCTCTCAGCATCTCTCAAAATAAAGCCTTTTGCAAAAAAGTGTGAACGCAGAGAAGCCCTCCGTAAAAAGTGTCCTTGTCCCCCAATGTGCGTTGGGGCACCAGCTTCAAAAGTATTGTGCATCAAAATTTGCTTCAACACATAAAATTGGACGCTTAAACGCTCTCCGGTCTGAACGCAGCATTATTCTCAAAAAGTGTGCCGAGGACCATATTGAAACTGCATCAATAACTGCACCCGGGCCACAGTTTTAGACCAAAGAGTTGCTCTGATTTCTGCCTTTGATTTCATGTAAAGTGAATCAACAAAAACACGTTTGTCTTGAAGGACACTTTAAACCAGATCCATTTGAGCAAATCCCAAATGAAACGCTCTTGTCTCGTCTTAAACCAGCTGCTGTCTGTGTGTCTATATGTGTCTGTGTCTCTGTTTACTGTGATGTGGTTCTTCTTCTGTGGCAGATATTTCAGAGTTTTTTTCACCCAAAGAGCTGAACAATGACTGTGTTTGAGAGAAAAGATTGTACTCTCGCTGAACACAAGGATTCTGTGTCACTGAGTCAAGTTCAAGTGAGAAGAAGAAGAAAATAACACGACACCTCAGCAGGAGTTTAAGATGCTTACACACACATGCACAGATGTAAAGAAAACAGTTTGAATGTGAAGTTTACCAATCAGAAGATAAATGTAACGCTCTCTCTCTCCTCTCTGACTGGGCACATTCTCTCTCTTTCTCTCTTCCCCCCTCTCACAAATTCCTTTCTTTCTCTCTTTACTCATCATTATCTTTACCTCCCTTTCTCTCACCCCACTCCCTTGGTCATTTCTCTCTCTCTCTCTCTCTCCCTCTCTCTTTGCCCCCCTTTCCACTTGTGGCAGTACGAGTGGTAAGGCTGGGTTTTAGCACACTATGAATGAGACTGAACGAATTTTACCAGTTTTTATAGGTTGAGCAACGCCACCCCAGGTCTAAGCCCAGGGGAATAGTTTCTCCCTTGCAAATCCCAACTGACAGGACAGAGACAAAATAAATAAGAAATTACATTTATTTACATACAAACAATATTTGAATAAATATTATAGTTCGACCCAGAGGCAACAGAGCAGACAGTCACCAGGTACTGCAGGTGTCCCAATCTTGAGAAGTCCATGAGAAAGTGTCTTTAAAAGAAGGTTCTTGCCGGGTTTAAGTTCGTGATTACCTTGGCCATGGATCCATCATTTGCGGGGCACAACATTTTACTGCATTACACCGAGGAGCTGCTTGACGCACCATCTCCTCTCACAGCAGAACCACATCTGTCCCTTTAACGAGTACCAGGCAATTCACAGTCTCCTCTGTGTTGTCCTTACAGTTTCAAGTCAAAAGTTAAATAAAAGAAAAGGGGAGGCACTGGCACAGACAGGAGCCTATAAACAAAAAACATTACATAAACATACAGTTTGACACAAAAGAGGATTTGGGAAAGGGAGAGAGAGACGTACCGAGGCACTATGATTTGGGGGCCTGCCCTCCCGCAGCCCAACGCACCGGACAGCTTGCACCCAACGCCGACACGCACACAGCTAAAAACAACACTAGCATTAGCTTAGCTTTATGCACAAGTAACACTAATCAGACGGTTTTCGCCACTCACCCTCAATGCTTAACATTTCTGTCGTCGGGGCTTGACGCTTCTGACACGACGACTTGACTTTTAGTCATTTTGTAAACATTAAAAGGGCAAATCAAACGCTGGCTACACCGGTCCAAACAGCTTGACGCCATGCCTCGGCTCCTGTCGACGTCTGACGTCAGAGGGGGAGAGGTCAGGTGGGCCGGACAAGAGCAAGAGGGCACTTTATATAGTGGAGCGGGGGCGCGCATCACCCGCCCCACTACACACTCCTCTCCTAACCCCTACCCCCTCTAATCTCTTTCTCTCTCGTTCTCCTCTCCTTTTTTTCTCTCCCTTTTTTCCCTTTCCTGTCCCCCCTCTCTTTCTCTCTCCCCCTCTCCTCTCTCTCTCCCCCTTCTCTCTTTTTTATCCCTCTTCTTTCTCTCTCTCCTCCCTCTCATTTTCTCTCTTTCTGTGTCTCTCTCCCTTTCCTCTCTCTCTCTCTCTCCCTCTCTCTCTACCTCCCTCTCTCATCTCTCTCTCCCTCCTCCCTCTCTCTCCTCTTCTTTCTCCCTCTCTCTTTCTCTCTTCCCTCTCTCTCTCTCCGTGTCTCTCTCTCCCCCTTTCTTCCCCCCATCTCTCTCTCTTTCTCTCCCTCCCTCTTTCTCTCCTCTCTCTCTCTTCTCTTCTTTCTCCCTCTCTCTTCTCCCTCCCTCTCTCTCTCTCCTCTCCCCCCCCTCTCCCTCCCTCCCTCTTTCTCTCTCCTCCCTCCCTCCTCTCTCTCTCTCCTCTCTCTCTCTCCTCTCTCTCTCCCTCCCTCTCTCTCTCCCCCCCCCCCCCCCCCCTCTCCCTCCCTCCCTCTTTCTCTCTCCTCCCTCCCTCCTCTCTCTCTCTCCTCTCTCTCTCTCCTCTCTCTCTCTCCTCCCTCCCTCTCCCTCTCTCATATATAAAAGTGTGTTGTGTTCTCTTGTGTCTCAGTCTTCAGGGCCTGTACTTTCTGTAGTTTCTGTAGTTTCAGTCTTTGATTGTGTCTGTTGGTGAAAGTGCAGTCGGTTCCTCCTGAGACGTCTCAAAACACGAGACCAAAGCAACTTTCTGTGTTGCTTTCCATTAAGAGTTTGACCTTCCTGTGAACTTTTAACTCCAAGCACAACACGATGTTTCAAAACAATGGAAAACCTGTATGAACGTTACACAAAACCAGTCATACGTAGAGCTTGTGTGGCCTTAACATCTCGTCTATGTCTGATATGACCATGTGTGGTAGCATCTTACCGACATGTTTACTTCCTGTTTAGTTCATTTCTATGGGGTTTTCACAAAAATATGGTAAGATCCGACAGTGAACAGTGAGTTGTGTTTGGTTTTCTCAGGTAACATGTTAAATACTTTACAAATCTGGAGAAAAAAGTGTGTTTATGTGTCAGTATGCTAACACTAAAGTTTGACTATTTGAAAATAAACAGCTCACATGCACACAGTCAGTTCACCAGATCTCAAAAGCTAATCAGTTTGGGTCTGGCCAGTACTTGGATGGGAGACCACTGGAACTTCAGTTGGACTATTACAGGAATTTTGTTCTTAGGCAAGACACTTCACAAAGCTTATGTAGAGTGTATACACATTACTGACATTGGCACTTTTTCTTGTGGAAACAGTTCTGAATTGTCTTTCTCTCAAACATCTGACTTTATCAGTCTTCCTGAAGTTAGTGTGCTTGAGATGTGGTAAATTGTCCGAAGTAATGCGTTTCAGCTTTCAATACCAGACAAATACTGAAACTTAACGTCGCTGATCAGATGGAAATGAACCTTTCACTGCTCATTAATAAGCTGTAATAAGCTGAAGACTCATTTACCTGACAGTTTCAGCAGCAGGACTACCGCCTTCGTCAGAGGTGACGTCTGGTGTTGTGACATGTCTCTTATAGAATAGTCCCAGACGTGACCAGTTTGACAGATCAGATCTGTCAGACGCCTGGTGAAAGTCTCTGGAGAAGTGAGCCAAAGAAAATGCTCCTTCGTCTCAGTTGATGGTCTTTGTGCCTCGTATCCATCGTTTGTATTTGTGTTCTCCTGTCCCAATTATTTTTGCGTTGTCCCAATTCATGATGTGGTTTTCTCTCTTGCAGTGGTCGGATATTTCGGATTTTAGGTTCTCCTGTGTTACTTTTTCTTTTTCTGCTCTTGTAAAACGTCCTTGAAGTAAATGAGCACTCAGCTTATTACAACTGTCTTAATACAGGAAAAAAGAAAGTTCAAACTACAAAGTAGACAGAATGAATTTTCCAAATATTCAACTGCACAGTTTTTCATCTGGTGTGAGGTTGGAGGAGCCGATGGCGCAAAAGGTCAGCCTCAGTCTGCCCCAGGACATCTATGGCTACAATAGTATCACAGTTGAGTGTTGAGTGAATGAATGATGCAAAATGTGAAGCGTTTTGGGGTGTCATGAAAAGCTCTACACACACTAAAGTTTACAGGCTTGGACTGAACAAGATTTGAATGTTTTTTTACTGGAAGATTTGTTCATGTGTAAACTTCATTTATTAAAGCTTAAGATTTAAGAGTTTTAATTTTAGTCAGATATAGTTTACTCTAAAATATAGCAAGATAATCTATGTCAACAAATTGAATCAATACATTTAAATCTGCCTATTGCTGATCCCATTATGTGCGTCTTTGGCTGTTTTTACACACAAAATTCCTTAATTGGATATGAAAACATGACATGATATAGAACATGTATTACATTACTTTCTTAGCTTTACATTTTTGTTCAATTGACCATAAAATATGTGCTCAAAATCTTTCCAGATTATTCCAAATTGACTCTAAGAAAGTCACAACTTAATTCATAGCATTTCAAACTTATTTTAAAATCTAACACTTATTATACCAACTGTCCTTTGCTGCTGTCCAACACATCCTCCACTTTAACTTGATTTAACTATAATAAAGCCGTCCGACCTGGGCCTTTTCACACACACGTCACATTTACACTATTGTCAACACGTCGCATGTCTTCCGTCCTACTTCAGCGTGTCTCCATCTGTTCACACGCTCCTATAAAAAGACCAAACGCGCTCTGACGTCTGTGAAATGTTGTGACGGATCCAGTATGTTTACATGTAAAAGAGAATTAGTCAAATAAAATACCCACACGGGACAGCAGCCATAGTCTCTGTTCAGTCTGTGTCATTCAAACGGTTTTGTGATGTGATGGACCGGCCTCCAGGCGTTCGCAGACGTTTTTTTGTCACACATATGTTTAGCCTGGCGCCGGATTTGCTCACATCGCCGCGGCAACTAAAGACTGTGCTTTTAATGGGTCCCGACGGAGAGTTAACGTGAAACATACGCTGAGGGCTGCTGGACTGAAAACGAACGCTCCAGTTTGTTTTAAATGAGGATTTGTGAGTGTCAGTGTGTCTTAGATGTTATCAGATCACACAGGAGAAGTGTTGTAAATATTAGGAATTATTTAAGCTAAATTTGACAGATTGACTTAATGTGAGAGACTTCTAAACCTGATTATCAAAGTATTAAGGTGAACTGTCAATCAAAAAGGTTTAATGCAGATCTAATGAGATTTTTCTGTATATTTAGGAAGAAACTATGGCATAAGTAGATCAGTAATTCACACCTTGTTCATGGCAAAACACAAAAATGATCTAAAACGGCTTAGAAAATGGTTCTTTGACTTCTAGTTCAAAGCAACAGAACTGATAAGCCCCGCCTCTAAAAAATGTCTGTAAAAGGCCACAAACGTTAAATCTAAATTGAATCTAAATTCTGTAGTAATTACAAGTAAATACAGACAAGTGGGCGGTAGGCAGCTGCAGGACAATACAAGAATACTCAAACATGTATGTATGAATCAATCCAAATACAACTAATTAACACTGTTGTAGTCTGGTTAAAACTCAGAAAAGTCTATTTTAAATAAAAGGTCTCCTGTAAATCTAGGGATGGGTATCAAGAGAACCAGTTCTATTTGAGAACCGGTTCAATTTTAGCAAACCATTGGAATCGTATGTCTTCTCGTATTAAGCACATTATTTTAAGAGTCGTTAAGAGAATCGATAGTAGCATTGATATCAATAAAATCTTATTACCCATCCCTATTTAAATCATAAACAGACTTGCAAGTTGTGACTTGGACTCATGTCAGACTTTAGGCAGTTTAAAGGTGGGGCAGCTGATTTTCACACTATAAACATGAATTAGGTTTTAAATCTGACATCTTTTCATTTTGGTTGAAATTGCAGCTTAAAAACGTCTTTTTACAAACAAAGTGAAACTGGAGAGGACCACCCAAGCTCAGCCAATCAGAGTGCAGTGTTCCGCTCATCATTAGAACTTACATTTTTAGTATTCAATTTAGACAGCACACAGTGGTCTCATTTTTACACAAAGTTCTGCATTTATCATAATTTTTTGGGTGGAAAACAAGTTACAAGTTTACAAATCCACAACAAAAAAGTTTGCTCAATTTTGATAACCTGAGACTCGACTTAAAATGGACTTGAGAATTGAGACTTGGACTTGGAGCTTTGTGACTTGAGCCAATTTAATGCTTCTACTCAAAAAAACAAACAAAAAAAAACAAGAGAGGACACAGATACATTCAATCTAACCGAGTGTGCAAGAACTAAATAATAATGAACACATTTTTAAAAAGGTTGACCCGCACAACAAGTTTTTAATTATCAAACGCTCACCACCTTCATCAAACATCTACTCAAAAAACAAACACGGTACTTTGACATTAAGAAACTTCTCTCTTCTTTTTGTGACCAGAAATTTGTTTTAAACTGGATCATTTCATTCTTCATATCGTTTGAAGTAGATTGGGAACTCTGTTTGCAAGACTTGGTGACAAACAGAATAAAAACATGTTGGTGGAGCATTGAGCTGTGCAGACGATCTTTTCTCATTATTTTTGTTCCTGCACGCTCTTTTAAGATTAGATATGTGTGTGTTTGTGTGTCTTTTCTACAAACAGAATAAAAAACTAATCTTGAAGTTTATTTAACTGCCCACTCACTTGATGCACAAATGATCTGTTTTTAGGTTCAGTCCCATGATCGTCTTATTCAGAACCCAGAGCTCTCCACATTAATATCAGATTCTTCCACTTGAACCTCCGTGTGTGTGTTTTCTCTTGGTGAATCCCCGGTTATTGTCCGCGGCGTCTCTTCAGAGCTGCTGGACTGAGCTCGAGCCCCTTCACAGTGGACGGTCTGAGTCTGATTTCGAGTGGCACTGATGCGGCCGTAAACAATGTGAAATTGGGTTTGGGGATAAAGCGCATGGAGCTGATGCACGAGTGTGTGGAGTCTATTCACAGAGACTGACGCAGATTCAGATGAGAACGGAAAGAGAAGGGCCACAGCACAGCACAGAATAAACCCACCAAAAGATGAGCAGAAATGTAATAAAGGGAATATATATCGTCAGCCAAATGAAACTGCTTATTCTGCCTTTAGATAAATTAAAATCATTCTTGTGTATTTTCTCAACCAAAATAAGAATTGTGTTTTTCTTGTCAATTCCAGTTGCATTTATTGATTTGATTTGAGTTAATATACGCCCAGATAAACCTAAATCTCGTTTAATTTGGTCACTTGGCTTAACGCTGATTTGGGCATTTTGTATAGCTGTAAAAATTGGCGGCAGCTTTAAATATTATAACAATAGAAACAATTCTAGCTCTGTGAATATTTGCTTCAATCTTGTGCCAGAAGCAGTGACGTATTGTGTTACAACCCGGCCCAGAAGCCATGGCCCTCGGTAAAATCTGACCCTCTGGAAAATCTAGTTGAATAGCCCTGTTTTACAGTATGACTCTGAGGTTGATTTGACTTTAAATATGAGGGCTACAATGTTCTTTTTATCTTACTTTATTTATTTAATTATTTATTATTGTCAGTAAGTGAAGAAAAAATGGGCCGTCCCACTGGAGGGACAGTAGAAGGATAGGAAATTAAAAAATACTTTAAAAAAAAGATACCGTAGTTAAAGTTGATCAAAACTGATTACAACCTGATTACAATGCTTTAAATCTTCCTTGTCCAATTAGAAGAGCTTATTTTTGGCTGCCGGGACATAGTCCTGCCACTTTTAATGCGATCTCAGGCTGGCTTGAAATTACACCCACCGCTTCCATTGACTCAAATCTAGTTTCAGCCCTTCAATGCAAACTAATGGGACTCGTAGGTGCTTGCATCTCATGCTCTGCCATCACGTACATCTGTGTGACGACGCAAGTCTATCAGACAGCGCTGTCAGTGACCCAACTCAGAAAAAGTGTCATTCAAACAAGCCATTTTTAACAGGCTACGACCCTCTAGACCAGGGGTGTCAAACTCATTTTGACAAAGGGCCACATTGGCATCGGGGTTGTCCTCGAAGGGCCGGTTATGACTAAAATGAACCTTATTAATCTTTCTGTATTTGATTATTGTATATTAATTAAAGTGACAATTGCTGAATACATATCTGCATTAGTCTGAAAACATACTTACCGTATTTTTCACCCTATTGAGCGCGCCTGAATATAAGCCGCACCAACTAGATTTAAAAAAGAAAAGTGACAAAGTACATACATAGGCCGCACTTGTTAATAGTAAGTCTATGAGAATCAATATTTTGCTGCATTGCCGTATAAGCCGCAAAGTTCAAAGTTTGTGAAAAAAGTAGCGGCTTATAGGCCAGAAATTACGGTACTCTTTAAGTTGCAGACAAATCATTTCATTGGGTTTAGACAACCAGATTACTCCTGGCACTAGTATTAAATTAAAGTAAACCTTATAAGACCATGAGGGCCGCATAAAATGAGGTGGCGGGCCGCATCCGGCCCCCGGGCCTTGAGTTTGACATATGTGCTCTAGACCAAATGTAAACATCAAACAAGTTACAACAAAGGTGGGGGAATGTATAATGGTGTAGAATATCTTCACTTGTTGTCATGTCCAACATGTCCATGTTTACTGTAGCTCTCATGCTGGTTTTCTTGTCTTAAATATTAACAATTAGATATGTTATTATAAACATGAAGCCTGCTAATGCATTTTACTGGTCTGGATCTTGATTTTAGTTTTATTTACATAATTCGTTCCCTTTTTATGTGCATTTGAACTTCCTTGTTTTCATTAGATTTCATCCTTTGACAAGAAACTTTTGAGATAACGTCCTTTTTCTAATAAACTTCATGTCAGTGTTATTTTCCTCTATTCTACTTTTTGGGTAAAGATTATGAGCCACTACAATGAAATAATGTCTTTAGGATTAAAATACAAGGTTTACATGATTAAAACAATGAGGACGAGAGTCTTTTTCATCTTTAAAAGGAACCCCGAGAATTTTTTAATGTTTGTTTTCGAGTTTTCCTTATATCATCAAAGATATAAATACACACAAAAATAATCTGAAAAATCTACCGTTTTATTAAACTTTTAAGAAATATATTTTCACGGAAGACGCCATCATTGTTTACAACGCAGTGCATTATGGGTAGTATGACGTCGAATCGTGTAACTACGAGGAAAGCTATGAAAGCTTACCGCATTCTCCTTGTTTCCTCCCGAGACGAAATCACAACCAAAAGCCACTCAATGTACCATTTTACAATGTGTTGTCGACGAAAAACTACTGACGCTCCTGTTAACCAGATCAACGGCAACTGTTGCAGCTGTTGCGTGCGTCTCACGACTGACGCTCACTGCGCCAGTGCGCCACACGATTCTGCGTCATCACCTCAAGATGGCGGCGCCCGTAATATCAGGAAGTTGTTGTAAACATGACAATTTTACGTCAAACAGCGATTTTTTGTTTACTTTAAGTTCTACTTTTTAGTAAGTATACCTACGCGAAGTATTTTCGATCTATTTATGTAAATATTCGGGGTTCCTTTTAAACCACAAAAGCTGTTACAGACGAGAAGGCAGCAGCACTTTTCTACTTTCTGATGCAAATTCTATAGATTCAACCTCTTTCATGCAGCATAGATTATATTTAACCCTCCAAACATGAAGAAATCCAGTGGTTTGAGAGAAAGTCTTAGTTCAGTAGGATCGTCTTTTCTTCATTTTAAAGATCAAATATCTGCTCTAAACTTACTCAACAATGTTTTCACTTCAATATGCTTTGCCTGTAATCTGTTTGAAAAGAAAGACGACTCTTTAGATGCAGCTGAAAGAGTTTAGTGCTATAAATATGACCCTGATCTGTAATACAAGCTCATTTACAACAATAAAAACACAAAACAGTTATGCAACTGTGACAAATAAAGCCTTAGCTTAGCCTCAAATCTCCACGGAGACAAACAGACCCTCCACCAAACAGAAAAGTGGCTCAGCGCCTCTTTTCAAATCCAAATCAGTCTGATGTAAGCCTCCTCAGTCAATAACACCGACACTTCGGCGACAGGAGCCATTTGTACTTGAAAACTGATGATTCAACCGCAGCGCTCAATCCTAAAGACTTTCTAATTGCAGATCCCTTACAGCTAAAATCAATCCCGGCGAACACCAAATGACTGACAAGCCTTGATTCTTGCTTTTAAAACTTCTCTCAAAATAGCGAGAGATTTTGGCTGAGCTGTGAAAAACCCACAAAAGCTCTCGTACTCGGAGATGTCAGCCCAAAACAATGGAGGGATTATAACGGGAAGTGTATGGGAATAATACGGAGGAAAAAAAACACAAAAACGGGAGCATCAGAGTGTGCCCCGTGGTGCTTGTCAAGTCTGTGTACGTTTGAGAATTACCCCGGCAGCTTTCATGTGTCAAAACCACATCTGCCGCTTCGCAAATTGTTAAAAAGCAGCAAAGCACGGAGAAGTCGGATACATCTATAGTCTGAAGGCGAGATGGCAGAGGAAATTTGGCGTCTAACAGCGAGGAAAAGAAGAGATTAGGGGATTATACGAGTCTCCGGATGTTGCCGATGATGGAGCGGAGTCGACAGGAAAAGGGAAAAGCTATAGAAACCAGATACTCCATTGTTTGGGATTGTTCTGGATTTAGATTTTACCTGCCGCAGGGTCGAAGAGGGAGATGGAGCAGTTCAAATCCAGTTTAGAGGATTGGGTTTGAAGGTTCAGGTGAGGACAAGAAGGAAATGCTGTTCATTAGTTTACAACTATTCATGCTTGGTCTGTGGCAGTGGTTCTCAACATGGAGGTCTTGTGAATTGAACATTATTTTCAAATGCTGAGAAATGTAGATTTCTATTTGCTGGCCAAACAGATTAATTTATCAAAGCTTGTGTCTTCTAAACAAAATGACAACCATTAGGACTAAAGACCACATCATAACTCTGCAAGTATGAAAGGATTATTTTATTATAACACAATATATAAGAGTTAATCACTGTAGAAAAAAAAAAAAGTTATGCTGCTAAATCAACATTTGTGAATGAAATTTGACTTTGCGACTCACACCTTACATTCAGGTGAGTTTTTTATTTAACCAGAAAAAGAAAAATAACTGTCATTGCATAAAATCACACATACAATTTAAAACACAGATAAACTAATTCGCTTCATAAAATTCAAGTAAAACAATGACACATTGTTGACTTTAAATCCCTGTTGCTCAGGATGTGCTTAAATGAATCTAAGGAGATCAGCTCCTTCAACTTTAAATCATTTTGACAAATGTTCCAGGCCAAAAGAGCAGAAAACTGAAAAGCCTTTTTTCCAAACTTAGATTTAACCCAGAGAACAGACAATAAAATCCAGCCCTGTGAGCGAAGCCCCAGCATCTCTCCTGACAATGTACCTTTGCAGGTCTGAAGGAAACTTCAGGAGCCAGATCCATCAGACTGGTTCAGACGTGAATTATAAAAGAAGTTTCCACGGCCAACTAGACGGACAGCGTCTCTTTGCGAGCCCAATCTCACAAGAAAGCGTACGTTTACCCAGACATTACAAAACATGTAAATTAGGTATGATTAGTACGAGTTTACGGCTGTTTTGCATAATTATAGTACTCGTCACAGTCCCCATTCATTTCAATGGTGGCTGTTAAGACGTGTTCTTATTTATTTATTTATTTATTTTATTTTATTTGGAAAAAAGGGGGAACAATGCATATTAATGAACATTCAAACAAATGTAAATATGCCAGATTATAGCCTAGGGCTTTATGAATATTAATGAAATCCTGATTCTAATCTTAACCTGCCCCAAGCCCCAGACCTAATCTTACCCATTTTAGTAACTTTATGCCTGAACTTACCCGTTTCACTTGAAGAAAACGTCCCCACGTGGCTTCAATCAAAAGTCGTTCTATTTTAACGCTGTGAAATCTCGTGTCATTTTTACTCTTTTTCATATCGTGCTAAATGCATGGCGTAACATAAGTACTAAAAACAGCTGTGAACTCAGGCTCAAAATACGCTGTTGTTGTGTCATGGTAAAAGTACACCATCTAGTGAGACTGTGTTGGACATGCACAGTAGAGCGGAAAGTGACGTTGACCGATATACGTAGATATCAATGACAGACTTCTGTTTCCTGAAGCTTGAGACAGTGTTTTTCTCTGGGTTTTTTCACTCACCTGAATTTAATGTTTGTGGGTCGAAGGGACGAATTTCATTGACAAATATTGATTTAGCAGCATAACTTTTGTTTTCTCACAGTGATACACTTTTTCGACTTGTTTGTGTCTGAGTGGAGGCTCTTCCATAGAAATCATGAACATTCACTTTAAACCTGCTTTGAAGTGCACGTGATGCAAAATGGACTTTTTAACCATACTGCAAGTATGCCTGTCACGATAGATAATTTTGACAAACAATATATTATCACTGAAAATATCAAAATAAACAATATAATTGTCGATGGTGTTGTATACAAAACTACATTATTCAAGGTGATAATTTTTACTTTGATCTAAAATAGTGATGAGTGGCGGCTCTTTCTGCCTAACAGGTGCACGTGCATCACCGGCATTGATAAAGAAAAAAATCCCTCTATAACTTGAAATATCCAGTTTGTTTGATGTTTAATGTGGAGCCCAAGTTAAATAAAACTTGTTTATGATTAGTAGTCCATAGAAATGTGCGTGTCAGACGGAGTTCATTTTTATCTGACTATTTTTAGTTTTTTTCTTCATTCAAACAGCAGTAACATGACCCACAGTCAGCAGAAAGTGGTGGCAACCTCCACTTTGAACACAACTCATGTAGAAGTAATGGAAGCAGTGGAACAATTGGCCGAACATGTAAATACTGAATCCATTTTGATCTCATGCTTTAGTGTCCTGACTCACACATGTGACTATTACTTTGGCACATTTCTAATCTCCTCTTTAAGTCTTATTGAGTTCGAGCTTTGCCAAACGTATTTATAATCTCCTCTTCTTCTCTTTTGGCTTGAGTTTAATGCTCCAAATCACTCCAAGTCCTCGTGTTTTAACAAGCGTGACAAAAACATCAGAAGCCTGCAGTTTTTAATGGGAAAAGTGTATCATAATGAGACTTTTGGAGACAAGCGGGTCATGCGTCTTCATTGAAATGCATAGAGCTAGCCCGCGTCGCTAATCACCTGCGGCTCGTCTGTCAAGCTAGGCTAAAAGCTGCCATTTGTAACCATGACGACGCCTTTTCTGTGTTTTTTAAAGGCACGGTACGAAGGTGACACCAGCTGGTTTTTGGAGCGGGAGTGTTAGATGTGTCCCACCAGGCTGGTAATGGGTAATTATGGACACGTATTTTACAAATGACAAATTCTGGGAAAAAGATTCAAGGTTTTGTTGGACAGAAATGTGGTTGTACTGTTAGAATTTACTTAAATAGAGTTTTTCTTAGTACCAGCCGTGAAGCAACAGCGCTATTTTCTAACATTTTTTAAAGACGTAGACCGCGATTGTGAAACTTAATCGACATTTTAGATAATATGCTGTAGATTATTTTTGACAACAAAGTGGATTTCTGCTGCTAAACAAACTAGAAAGACTTACATAGACTTACATAAGCTAAAAATCTACTTTAACATTAAGTTGAGGTTTATTTGGAAAATTATTTAACCATCTTCTCAATAGATTCAAAGACTTTATTATGATAAAGATGATTTCATGATTAAAATGACATAAGACGATGTAAAGTGAATCAGATGTCCAAAAAAAACGGATTTATGGAGCGATTTATGCCATCCAAACTCAAAAAAAGCACACACAATGATTGCAAATGTTTAATGCAAATGTTTAATTTTATTAGATTTTAAGACATATACGACTTTATTGAAGGACAAAAAGTCCAAAAGATAAATTTCAGGCTTGTTGCCGTTAGTTACCATTGCTCATTCACGGCTGTAACATCATGTGATGTAAAAGTTTGATACCAAGTTATTCAAGGTTTCGGTTTCGTCCAAAGCCACATGATTCATGTAAATTCCAGCGGCTCGTTTAATGAATTGAAAGCCGCATCAGACCGCTGCAGTCTCCGGTAAAAATAGACCCACGCAGCTCCTGCACTCACATCCGCATTCCTCAAAGGTCAGTGTACATGAGCGCATTGGTTTTAAGCACTTTCTACATTTTGCAGGACCCGCTCAGGTCCAGGCCCTCACTGAACTCGCATTCAGTGTAAACTAACAGTCACTGATTATTTAAAGTCCTATGACTTGTGTGAAAAAACTGCTCATAAGCCGCGTTGTTCGGGACCTGATGCTCCTGTAGCGCCTCCCAGATGAGAGCAGTGCAAACAGAGAGTTCTGAGAGTGTGTACAGTCCTGTTGTGTATGTCCTGTAGAGGAAAAGGCCGCTCCATAGATCTTCTGTGAGGTTTTAATCACACGCTGGTCCTTTCTTTGTTGCGATGTGCATTTTCCAAACCACATGATGATGCAGCTGGTCACAACACAGTCTCACTAGATGGCGTACTTTTATCACGACACAAAAACAGCGTATTTGAGCACGAGTTCAAAGTTATTTTTAGTACTTATGTTACGCCGTGCATTTAGCACGATTTGAAAAAGAGTAAAAATGACACGAGATTTCACAGCGTCAATAAAGGACAAGTTTTGGTTGCAGCCACGTGGGGACGTTTTCTTCAGGTGAAACGGGTAAATTCAGGCATAAAGTTACTAAAATGGGTAAGATTAGGTCTGGGCTTGGGGTAGGTTAAGATTAGAATCAGGATTTCATTAATATTCATAAATAAGAACACGTCTTAACAACCACCATTGAAATGAACGGGGACTGTGACGAGTACTATAATTACGCGAAACAGCTGTGAACTCGTACTAATCATACCTCATTTACATATTGTGTAATGTCGTGGTAAATGTACACTTTCTTGTGAGATTGGGCTCGCTGGTCACAACACTCTGGCTAATGTACTTTTGTAAAAGTCACTCAAAATGTTGGTTTTCATGCCAAATTGTTTTATCTTTGTTAGAAAGAGTCTAGTGTGGGCCTTTGTAATGAGTTGTGTTGTGTTTTCTGACCAGGTAAGATCTTCACTGATGTGGATCTACTTCCACTGCTCCTGTAGATGGATTTATGCTGCTCAGACCTTTTCCTCAGGTCAATAGTCTTCACTTTGGTCTTAGTGGTGTTCAGATGGAAGTTGTTTTCTTTACACCAGATCTCAAGTAATGCCACCTCTGCCCTACCCTTTCCTCCCCTCTTCAGTTCAACACAATTCATAATGTTTCATGAGAGGTCCAACACAATATTTTGTCTTCTAGGCCTTCCATATTAAGTAAAGGAAACTCAGAACATTTGACTTTACATAACAGGTCCCCTCAAAAGACTGGAGCATATTAAGGTTTATTTCCTAATACATTCAAGCCTAAAGTTAAATAAATGTGTTTTTACCCAATCATGTGGCAGAGAGTCTCAGGTTCACAGTTGCTGTCCTGTTGCATCATCAAACCACTTTCCACTTGTACATTTGATTTGTGTCTCAGTCTTTAGGAGCGAGCAGCCTGGGAGCACACATAAACACCTCCATTGAAACACATTTAAACACAGCTGCATTAGCCTGAGCGTCGTGGGCTCGCTGTGAAATCCAGCAGACACCTTCTCCATATCTGAGTTTGAACATACGTCTGTGTCCGCCTCACAGCCAGTTCAAAGGCAGCGGCTTAACCCTCATCAGGATCACGGCTCATTTACATAAAGAGTTTGGCTCAGCAGAGAAGAGAGAGAGAGAGAGGGAGAGGGAGAGAGAGAGGGAGAGAGAGAGAGACAGAGAGGAGAAGAGAAGAGAAGAAGAGAGAGGCAGACAGGCAGGTTTTCCATACGACTGCTTTAGAGAATGGTAAAGAGTTTATACTGTTTTAAAAGTGCTGTGATTGGCTCCTCTCACTTAATAGACCTATGTTTTTGTTTTTTTATGTTTTTTTCTGGAAGTTTAAACAAACATTTAGCAATTTTAAGTGTTACAAGAATGGGATGATTCACTTAAAGGTTGTATGGAGGATTTTCAAACATTGTTGTCAGTATTTATGCTAAACAAGTACAAAGTGTTTTTTTGTTTGAAGAAATAAAAACACTGTTTTTTTAAACATTGTATTATTGTGTAAATTATACAAATACAGAGCATGGGCTTAAGTCAGTGGCTGTAAATAAATTAAATCTGGCCTTTATATTTGATTGCTGCAAACTTCAATCAATTTTAAAAGTTTTTCATTGGTTTGCAAGTTTGCATGTTCTCCCTGTGCCTGTGTAGGTTTCCTTCGGAGACTCCGGTTTCCCCCACCAATAAAAACATGTCTAGTTACACTTTCCCTCTCCCTTCCCAGGACTACAGATGAAAATTAGCTGCAAACTACAGTCTGGTCTCTGCATTGTGCTTAATGTAACTGTACTTTCTCTTTAACCCTAGAGCACCCACGGGGTCAAATTTGTCCGCAGGTATTTGCTCCTACCCAAAATGAACAAACATAAAAAAACTTGTCGATTTTAACTTTAAAAGCCCATAGTGCCACTTCTGACCCATGCAAAGAGACACCTAGTGGATCATAACTGAACTACAACTAGCCAAAATGGTGGTGTCAAAATTGTTGACCACATGCTGTTTTTTTGAGCTTGAAATTTACACAAACAGAATCGTCTCCTCAGCAACCCAGTGATTGAATTTTTTAGTTATTTTTTATTAATCTATTTTGTAAGAGCTTGCAGAATCACTAGAAATACGTTTTAGATATTTTTTTGATAAATCAGCAACTCTGAGCCAATTCAAAAAATGATGGGTCAGAAATGACCCTTCGGGTGTATGGGTTAAGAAGAGGTTGGGTCAAAAATGACCCTTTGGGTTTTTGAGAGATTTTGTAGGAAAAGAATGATGACACTCTTTTCTTGTAAAGCCTTGAAATAAATTCATTTCTATGATATATTTTATTGAGTCACCTTGATAGCTCAGGGCCAGTGGCTAATAAAGTAAATAACTATTTCTTTTCAGGGACTATGGTCCTTTTTGGTCCTTTTTCAGTACAGGAGAAGCAACAGGGGAAGTTCATTGCAAGACAAGTATTGAAACAACTTTAAACTGATTCTAGTGATTTGGCTCTAAATTTAACAGTGACAGCGATTCAGATGAACTGTTTCAAGCAAAAAAAAAAGTGATGGTGGTGAATCTTCTGCCCATGACAGTAACTCGTCCAATAACTCATCCGGTGATGAAGATGTGCTGCTTGTAAAGAGTGGGAGCCCACAAATAGAGCCAAATCAAACACAGAATAAATAGGAAAATTAGAAATTAGAAAATTGTTTCAACAAACATGGTTTGAATTGTGGTGACATGGTGGAGAATGATAAATGGTTCTTGACCTCAAAATGTTGGAGAACCTCTGCTGCAGTGTATTTCAGCAGTGACAAAATAATGATACAGTCTGCAACACATCATGTTTGAGGGTGTGGCCTGATGGATGTTTTTCTTCATTGGCAGAGAAAGAGTTAAATGAACCTTATTCATTGATTCAGCATCGAGTGTTCCTGGGCAAACTCTTTTTTATTGCTTATGGTACTTTGTACTCCATGAACATGACACACTTAAACTTAAACTTCTTCTTCTCCTGCAGCTGATGCTCGAGTGCTCGGCAAATTCTTGTTTTCTTTTCCTTTTCCTGCCCACTTGTTTACTTGCCCCTGGTTTGTACTCTTTGGTGTCTTTGGTTGAGCCCAGGCAAACTGTCTGTAATTGTCGACTGTAAATAAAAAAATATATTAACCAGCAAAGTCCGTTGTTTCATTTCACACTGGAGCTGAGACACCAGAGATATTACAACCCCACATCACACTTTCTTTGTGCTTTACAATGAACAAAATGTAAACTATTGATCTACATCTGTCAGCGTTTGAACAAAAGCATTGTCTCAGAAAAGATGGGAGGTTCTTTCAGTTTGCCTTTCTGTTTGTCCAAATGTGTTGCATCGCTCTCTTTTAAACCTTTTTATTCTTAAATAGTAGTTGTTGTTTTTTCGCTAAGCCTTGTTTTTCTTATTCCTCACACCTGTTATTACCGTCCTGCTTTGTGCTGTGAAGCCGCAGTTTTCTTCAGACCAAATTTCCAAATCCATTAACACTTACACTCAAATTTTTAACTTGGCATGTTATGTATTTGTTATTTTCTTCTTCTGCGAACTGTTTAAGACCTGAAAATGTTTTCCAAAGTCGAGTCACACGGAGCAGTTCTGATTATTCTCACATACAGTCCACTTTCGCCTTCTGAGAACTCTCACAGACTTTAAATGCAGTTTTTACCACACAGGCTTCAAGTTGGTCTAAACAAATCAATATTTTAGCACAAACAGTTCACACAGAGTCTTAAACTGCATTATTTTGTGTTAAACTTGATGATTTAAGGTTGTTTTGACAGTGACCTGCAAAGTTTAAATCCCCTCTGACACTGTAAATGTGAATGTGTTTAGAAAAAGGCTGGAGGACAAAATTCAACAAACTTACACAACTGACAAGTCATTTAGATAAATCTGGATGTTTTCTATGAGTACACATTAAACAATAAACTGCAACTTATATCAAACTAAATTATGACAAACATTGTGTGTGTAAGTGTCGTCTGGTGTCTTGTTCTTAGCTTAACACATTAGTAAACCAGTACATTTGCACAGTCTCTATTATCCTGTGGAGACATAAACAAGCATCAAAGTGTTTACCGCGAGATGTTTGTGATGCAGGACACACACTTTAAAGGCAGCCTCAGATCTGTCCTTAAAAGACAAAAACTACTTTACAAAACCAGCTTTGAGTAAAGAAAAGAGCACATCATCTGAATGAAACAGAAGAAATCACTGTTTGCAGAGTTTCTGTTTGAAGCCGCTGCCCTGGCGAAGTTTTACACGAAACAAAAAGCTCTATTCTAGTGTTATTTCAATATCATCTCAGGCGTTGTTTTAGCAGTGAACATATTTAAACAATGTGGTTGTAAACGTCTTATTTTAGGTTTAAGTGTCTTACAAAGAAGGATCAAAAATCACCCTTAAAATAACTGAATTGTCTTTTTCACACTACAGGAATTTTGGCCTGATTTTAAGTCCGATGTGCCCCTCTAAGAGTTCAGGAGGTGTGGTCAGTGTGTGGTTTCTTTCCTTATGTCAGTGCATCACTTTGACTCTTATACAATTATTTGTCTGGAGCATCATGGTGAGGATCATCTACTGAGGGTGATGCCCTTTACAACAGAAGCAGCTGGTGCATCTGTTGTAAAGGCGGTGCTTCTTAAAATGTAAAACAATGTGACACACACACTGTTCTCCGCTCACTGCTGCGCTCCACAAGTTTGAGTCGTCTCTGTTCTTGCTGTGACATGAAACCACTGTGAGACAAATAATCTTTGTAACCTTTTTTTTTTTTTTTTTTGATGCTTCTATAAATCGCAAAAGATCTTAAACTCCTCTACTGTGCAGTCGACTTTAGGGCTTTGATTGTAGTGACACTATGTTTTCTGATCGAGTGTCTATTATTTAGCCTGATGCATCATCCAGTTTCATTTACTTCTAGATTCAAAACTGGCCCAGGCAAACCTGGAATGGGATAGAAAACTAATGTAGCCTCTGGAACCCCCTGATTTAAAGCATGTGATCAATCATTTTATCAACTGGAAGTATCAGGCTACAGTTGACAACGTCTGCAACCTGCGGCTCGAGAGCCACATGTGGCTCTTTGAGGATTCAAGGGTGGCTCTTTGCACTCTGAGGTAAGAAGAGGGAATTACACTATAAAAAGTGAGAGAAGAGTGCTGTCGTCCAACCCTCATCTTGCCAGCAAACAACTTTCAACGATATGGACAGTTTCATGCACTGCAAAAACTATATGCTGTATCTAGACTTGCTTAAAATGACTTTAATTGCTTGTGTAATGCAGACTGTATTTCACTGGTTACAAAAGTTTTTTACCTGGTTATACGAGAATTTGGATTAAAACAAGAAAAGAAAAAATGCTAATGGGGTAAAATGGGGTTTTCTTAAACCATTGGCAAATAATCTGACTCGAGAAAGAACAAGGGACTTCGCACATCAATGTGATGAGGGTGCGTTGGATAAAGTGGGAGCAGCCCAATACTTAAGAACAAAAAAGAGGTCTTCTTCAGCCATTTGCCTGAAGAAGACCTCATGGTCGAAACGTTGCACAAATAAAATGCATGGTTTGACGGTGTGCGGGATCTTATTTGTTCTTAAATAATTTGACTCGAAATAAGAAGCAACGTCTTAAAATCAGTTCAAAACACTTTGAAACAAAGAAAATAATCCATGCCTCTACAATAAATCAAGCTTAAAATTAGAATCAAGCAACTTTGTCTTATGTGTTTTGCAGTGTGTAATCTCTTTCATTCTTATATTTATTAATTTGTTCATATAAAAACAAGGCAGTTTACAGATATGCACATTTTACGTCCTTGGGCAAGTTTTTCCATATACTGTATATACTGTATAATGTATCTAAAATGTGGAAGTTACAACTACAACAATCAACCATTTCCAAGCAGATCTACTTTTTTGTAACATTTGTGTGAATTCATTTATTGTCTTCATTTATTTCTTCTTAGTAAATACACGTGTGACTTAAATGTGCTTTGGATTGGGTCAGTGCGTCTCTTTCGTTAGTAAAAGCTGCAGATCTCTGGTTTAGACAGATTCACTCTCTCTGGATTTTGTTTGCCTCAATAGTTTTCAGCTCCACAGTCAGACTTGCTGTTGAACATTTGAAGTGAATTTCAAATGTGTTGTATCGTCCGCTGCCCTGTGGGAGGCGTCACAGCGGGAGTCGCACCTCTGAGCATTCTGGGAAAATAGTCCGGAGGGGCGAGAAAACACGAGCGAGAGAGTGCCAAACCATATCATCAACAAGTCAACAGTTTCAGAGGGAGAAAAGGTGAGAAAGTCAGACAACAGGAGAGAGAAGTTTGTGTTTTTAAAATCTCTCTTACTTGTGTTGTGAAGTCAAATCGTTTTTGTCCCATAGAGAATATCGTAAAAGCAGTAATTTGCCCTCAGTGTGGCGGCGGTGTTGTATTATGAAATGTTTTTATGGATTGTGAACCCAGGAGAGGTTTGTTGGTGTTGCTGTGAAAATAAACTTCATGTTTTAGTTCTGAAGTTGCTGTAAAATGTGAGACACGCCCCCTCAAGCGCCGTCCGCTTGGACCAGGTTTTCCGCGTCAGGGAAAAATCTGTGACTACGCGGACGGTCCGCGCGGCAATCAACGGCTTTCAATGGCAGCTCCCTACCCTCTACAAGCAGCCGCTTGAAACACACAGAAACTATAAACACGGTCAGCGTCTGCTCTGCTCTAGTCCAGGCGTCTAATTTCCGCGCGGACTTCACGTGCGGGAGCCATAAACCAAGCTTTAGATTTTGGTCTAAATGACAGACGACCAATCAGCTCCTTTGTTTCATCTGCATCACGCTAATAAGCTAACCTGATTGGCCAGTATGATGTAGATTTGATCTGAAACGCAGACGGAGGGCGTGGTGACCAGACCCACTCCTGGCAGTATGCTGAAGTGTGGGTTCTGGATTCCAGGCAATATAATTCCCAATCTTGGAATCAGAAGCAGAATATGGGTCTCCAAAGATTGTCAGATGGTCCACACAGGTCCAAACTTAATTGTGTAATTCTTAATGAAGAAATGTTGATGTTAATAATAGCTTCTACATTATGTTTTCTAATAATTAATGTTCAAACGCATGCAGAGTTTGTCAGAAAACGATACTGATTTTTAAGAAGGAATGTTTGTGTAAGATTTGGGTAAAAAGTCACTGGTTGAAGAATGACTTTTGAATGGTTTTAAACCACACATACTGTATCTCTCCCTCTCTCTCCCTCCCTGTCTCTAGTCCCCATCTCCCTGTCCTTTTTCTTTCTCTCTCTTTCTCTCTCCCTCCTCTCCCTCTCTCTCTTTTTTCTCCCTTTCTCTCTCCCTCTGTCTTTCTCTCTCTGTGTCCCTCACTCTCTCTCCCACTCTCTCTCTCCTGCTCTCCTCTTTCTTTCTGTCTCTTGTCACTCTCTCTTTCTCTCTCTCTCTTCTCTCCCTCCTCTCTCTCTCTCCCTCCTCTCTCTTTCTCTCCCCTCTCTCTCTTTCTCGCTCTCCTCTCTTTCTCGCTCTCCTCTCTTTCTCTCTCTCCTCTCTCTCTGTCTTTCTCTCTCCTCTCTCTCTCTCCCACTCCCCTCTCTTGCTCTCTTTTTTCTCCCTTTGTTTCTCTCTTTCTCTCTCCCTCTCTCTCTGTCTCTCTCTCCTCTCTCTCTCTTCCTCTCTCTCTATTTTTTCTTCCTTTCTCTCTCCCTCTGTCTCTGTCTCTCACTCTCTCTCCCACTCTCTCTCTCCTGTTCTCCTCTCTCTCTCTTCCTCTCCTCTCTCTCTCTGTCACTCTGACACATCTCACATTCAGATTAATATCTCTGACAGATCTCACTGAGGGAAATCTTTCTTTCTAATGGCCGTGTCAGAAGTTAGTGTCGTGTAAATCACAGTTCGGTCTGTCTCGTGTTTGACGGACAGGTGAAGCCCCGCCCACCAGCCTCTGTTTCACACTTATTCTCTCGTTTACCCGTCCCAGAGCTCTGCAAATGTCAAGCGCGTTAGGGTATGATGTTCTTTGTAAAACAGTTCAACTTATTTCCATGAACTTGCTGCCTCATTTAATATTGTTTAAGCCTTTTTTATAGTGAAGATAAACACATGGTCAAAGACTTACTCCGACCACAATCACACTTCAAACACTCTCACAAAACAGATGATTGTTGGTACGAAATATGGCAAGTGATCGCAGGTGGTCGAGTGATACAGTTTTGTGTGAGGTGAGGTTCTAGTTTCTTACTTGCACTTCAAGTTGCCTTTTTTATTACTTTACCTACATACAGTATATTCATGGAGAAATGAACCTATAAGTGCATGGACTTGTAAAGATACTGCTGACATTTTTAAGTGCGTAAGGTTCAACTGCATTTTTAGTAAAACACAGTAAATATGATTATGATTAAGATTGCACTAAACATTTGTTTTGTTTTTACCCAAATGCGTTGTTTTGATGAAGTTCATTATCGTCTTTTGTCCAGTAAATATGACACATGTGGAGAGCAATCCATCGGGGCCAAAATCAACATAAATTACATATAACACTATGTTTTCAGTGCGGCATCAATATCGGTTGTGTCTGAACATTTACAAACAGGGAGCAGGACTAATGCTGCACTCATGTGGTCCTCGGGTGCTCATGTTTCCGAGATGAGAAGTTGAGGTTCCGACTTTGTTTGCATTTATGTGCTTTTTACTTTTGACAATCGGGATGTTGTAGTTAAAGGGGCACTGTGTAAGATTGAGAGGAATTTTAATTATCACATATAGTCCACAAACATTTAAATCATAGTGATTCTTTACAACATGAATACTTAAGAGAGCACTGTTAACCACTCCACATCAATTGTGATACATTTATACTTATTTGAAATGTTTTATTACGGGCCGGAATGTGGATTATTGACGCTAGATGGCATCATGCTTAATAGGCAAAATGCATGTGAAAGGCTCCCTCTGGTGTTCAAAAGTGGAAATCACTTTGTTTGTTTGTTTTTCTTACATAGTGCCCCTTTAACCATAATAAATAAATGGCACAGCACTTTTAACAGAGGTTAGATGAGCTCGGGCAGCTCCGTTTGTCCCGAGTTTCCGAGCGTTTTTCAACTCGGAACAACATTTTTCCGAGTTCCCGAGGGTCACATGAACGCGGCATTTGTAGCCATATACTGTATGTGCACGTGTGGCCTGCTGTCATTAGGCTTTGCCAGTGGTTTCTTTGCGTTAGAATGAACAGCAGCTGATAAATTTTCATTGTAAGTAATGACAAAGAATGCACTGCTGGTAAAAATACATTCTTCTCCCCTTTTTTAAAATAGGTTTTTCTATCTAAAACAGTGTTACCATGGATACACACACTCTTAATTGGTTAGTTCCTGGTTTAGTCCTTATTTAGCTTTGAGATTAGTTTCTCTTAAATTGTCATGTGTGTCTAATGTGTCATAAACAAACAAAACTTAATGCATTATATTACATGAGTGACAGTCAATGGCTTTGTTATTACAGTTCATTTCTATCAAACCAACAAAAGCACATTTTACAAAGTGCCTAAACCTTTAGCTTCTGTTTCTATGTATTTGACACCTGCTTATGACTCAAATCACATTCTTTTAACTCCCTGATAAATCAAACAGCCATAAAGTGCATAATATGAATAAATATTACAGTTTTCACAGGGCGACGTGACCGAGTTAAAAGCTTTTATGAGCGAGCGCAGAAGCACAAATACATGATTAGCATAATGGAAGCTAATGCGCTAAAATGTGCTAAATGTCCAAGTGTAAACAACAGAAGAAAGAATGAGATATTAGTGGTAAAAGTGCTGTTTTGTTTTATGATAAGTCTCTGTGTGCTCAACTAAAACCTCTGCGTTGATTAGTAAACACAGAATATCATTGCAGGTAATAAACCATTTGTGCAGAAAATAATAATAACTGCAGGTCAAAATGACAAAATATCTCTCAATTTACTTCCATTTCCTACAGTCCTGATGAAAGTGGAGTTTTTTCACCTCAAATAAAGTTATTTAGTCTACTTACGAGGACAAAAACACACAGGGAGCTGAAGAAACATATGCTTTATTAAAGTCAGACCAAGTGTGTTACTTGCTGTTAAACCTGTCAATCACACCTTAATGCAGGGCAATTACTCAAGGGACATGTTCACACCCAGAACAGTAGTGCAGGGCTGCCAACACTGGTATAACAATTTCTCATTATTGCAAACATATTTTTTTGACAGAATATAGAAAACCAGTAGAAATAAAATAGAATCCAACAAACTCTTATACTCATTTTAACATTTACAAGATTATAATATAACAAAACCTCAAGTTAAATTCATAAAATGGCTTCTTTTTTTCAGTAAAATCATAATCATTTGTCCAACTAGCTACAGTTGTTGTTTTTAGCCTTTTTTAAAACTGTGTCAGTTCACAACGCAACAAAAGCATTCGATATTTACACTGATGCCTTTTTATCTAAAAGCATGTTTTGGATTTGGAAGGAAGCAGTGCACAGCAGGGCTGGTCCTAGGCATAGGCAAACTAGGCAGTTGCCTAGGCCGCCATCTGATGATGAGGGTGCCAAATTGCAACCCTGAAGTTCTACCACTCATAAGCTATTAGCCAGTTTTAATTTCGTGTCAATCAGACATATACAGTATTCATTGAGTTATGACCACAAATAGCTAAGGAACTTATTCTTCTGCAGATTTAATAAAACACTGGACTTTTGTCCTGACAAAATTTCGAGCTGTGTTCAACTCTAGTGCCGGAGCAGTGGTGGAGGGGGGAGGGGGAGCAGAAGGCTGGGACCCATTTCAATGTGGGGCCCCAAACAATTTGAATCTTGGTGAGGATATACACTACATATTGTAGTACAAAATTACCTATATTACATTAATATGTAAAAGCCAAACATTTTTGGTCAAAAATACTCCAGATTATAGGAAATTGCATCTGCACTATTAAAATAGGCAAACATACAAGATTATACTCAGATAAAAAGTCGAACAAAAATTGGAGGGTGGGGGTGTCTTGCCTAGGATGCCAGAAACGCTAGTTCCGGCCCTGGTGCACAGAGAAAACTTACACGGAGAGAACATGCAAACTCCACCTAGAAAGATTGTGAGATGTTGAACCCACGAGCCACTCTGCCACCGTGCACCCCAAAAATACAAAACTCTCAGCGTTTTGTAAAGAAGAAACCAATTTATTCGATTGACCATTAAATAAACGTTTTAGCCATCAATATGACCATTATTGATATAAAATAGTAAGTTTGCTGCATACTTTGGATCTTGAAAGCTGCTCTGGTCAAGCTGTCCTCAGACGTAAACACAGGAAGTGCATTTGGACTGACTTTAATCCAGTAATAGTCGTGTATAGTCTCCAAAAGAGCAGAGCACTCAGTCAGACACGGGCCCAAAGTTAATGTTGTGGAGCCTATAAAAGCCTGGTAATTCATAAATGATTCAATGACTGTACTTTATGGACTTTGGGGACAAATAACCCATTTTAGACTAAACTTTTGTGACTGCTCTGAAGGGCCACTTAAAACGCTGCATTTTCCTCTCGAGATTGCTTTAACAATTGATATAAAGTGCGCAAACATTTGGGTAATGGTGCTCAATATTGTTTGGAAATCGGTGCGGAGGAAACAGTGCGGTCTGCAGTGGTCATTATAGATCTTTTTATCACTTATTGTTCTGTGCCCAGGTCAGAAAGAGAGAGAATTACTTTGCTTTTGTGAATTCAAAGCAGTGGCGAGAGATAAAGGATTGTATAAGGACATTATTGTGGTTATTATAGGTAATGTCTGCAGCTTCACCTGAAAACAACTCTGAAAAGAAAAGATGTAACTCTCATTTAAACTTCCAATCTATTCTATAAGTTTATTTATCATCAATCTGTGAGATGCAGTGTATAAATAAATGTCTTCTTGTTCATAACGAGCTGTTAAAATGCAATATGTATTTGAGATTGAATTGAATTGTGTGGCTTGAAGGAGAAATATTGGGTTTCATTCATTCATGACATGTTCTTATGGACAATTTTGTTCTTAAAATTTCCTTGTGAACATTTTTGGCGTTTACAAAATTTGTTCTTAACGGAAAATGTTTGTCTGTAAGAATAAATCCCAAGAACACTCAGGAGAATCGTAAGAACAAAAGAAAATCTACTGTTTTAGAATTTTATTTCTTATCTCATTCAGTCAAAAATTGTATCTCTTGCATGATTGTAGGTTATGTATTTTTACAAATTATTGTATTTAAAATAAGGATGGGACGAGACAGAATTTTCGAGAGACAAGACGAGCCACGAGATCGAGACAAGATAAGATTTTAAAATAATGTGCATTATTTGTTTTAATTCATTATTGGTGGACGTCCATTTTTGCTCTATACTGCATGTCACCTGCAGAAGGAGACGCTGTCCGTCTAGTTGGCTGAGGAAGCTTAGTCAGTTTTATCAAGTCAAGTCTCTGTCAAGTAAACACCTCTGACATACATACATGTAGATTAATAATTTACTTTTGTTCATTGCAAAACACTGGTCTGAAAAGGCTTGGAAATATAAACATTGACTTCCTGTTCAAACTGATGAGCCCCGCCTCCAAATGTTAAATGTTTGATGTAACATTTCCAGACTCATTAGCATTACCATATCAGCCCAGATTTATTTGATTGTTTCATTAAATCTACTTTCAAAATACATGACTTAAAATAAAAAGTGTCCCTCTGCACAGTCTTGTGTCTGTCTTGGGTTGTGCTCCCCTGAGATCCTTTAGTTTCCCTTCAGAGCAGCAGCACCACGTCAGGTCTGGAGCTGCGTCCTCCTTTAGACAATTAGCACGCAGACTGTCACATCAGGCGGCCGCCCACAGGTGCAGAGCAGAGAGGATGATGGGTAATTGTCAGTGATGTATGACAGGGCAGGACGGAGCTGACAGAGGCCACAGAGACAGGACGTCCCACTTAGGCACGAGCGGGCGTCAGAACAGGCACCAGAAGGACTCACTGAACACCGTGTCTTATGTCATTCAGGATCAATTTGCATCATTTACCTGAAGCAGTGTTTCCCAAACAGATGTGCAGGCACCGCTGGGAGTACGCAAGACTTCATGAGAGGTACTTGGGATGGTTTCAGACTTTAAAGGAATTAGAATTGTTATTTGTAGTAGGGGTAAGTGCTGCAGGACTACAGTAAGCTTAGGAAATAAATGACATTCAGACATGTCAAAAAACTTTACAGCGTCCGTCATGTGAGCTGTTTCACCTTGTTGCATCTTTTTTTTAAAGTTAGCAATGTCTAAGTTTCATTTTATTTATAATAATGGCTGCTAAACCTAATCCTAAACTTTGCAGTAGAATTGTGTCTAAACAGCCAAATCAATCTTACGCCACAAAAAAACAAGCAAAGAAAGTTGAACTCGATAAGACGCCAGCTCTAAAACGCAATGTTAAGATCTGATGTTGAGGGGGACAGGGCCATCTCCACAGCGCTGTGTTCTGGATTCCAAATGTGGCTAACATGCAGATACAGTTTAATTACCTTGCATTGAGTGTTTTAGTAGAATTAAAAATCGTACTTTAATTCTTGCGTTGATGACTGGTCCCAAGTGGCGTTGTTAGCCAAACGCTTAACTTAGCATTAGAAAGTTACTTACAGAATGTGTAATTTGGCACCTGACAGTCTCAAAAGTTGTGCAAACGGATGGCTGTTGTCAGGGGTGAGCATTACTTTTGAGTAAAGCTGATGAAAAGTGACAGCTTTTTTGATTGAATGAGGAGGAGCAGCCATTGGTTGTCCATCTTTTATATAGGTCAGCCGCTCACTGTTACTGATGCACCATGTCTGTGTGTACACTGGGACTAAGTTTTAAGGTCTTTCACACCAACACAACATCCAGTCTCTGTAAGTTGCACGTGAGTAGTTGTCAAACTCATGAATTAAGCTCAACTTCTATTTCCCGCCACAGTCCAGCCTTCGTCACTGAAACTCTCCCATCCTTGTTTTCCTCGGACCAAATAGTAGCCATTCTCCTTCGTACTTGTGTCCCGTTTGAACCTGATTAAATAACAACAATCCATGTTTGTTTAAATACTATTTTTCTGTAAGAGTCATTTTCGATTTTCTGCATTACTTTCTTGCGCACTGATTCGCTGGTTCTCCTGTAGCCACGGGCCAATCAAACAGCTGCATATGCGGCAACTGGCAACGCAGACTCTTCAACCAAGTCTTCAGAATTTTGCCTTCAGGACTTGCTCCGCTCCTCTGACCCCTGACAGCCTCATTCACACCAAACACATGTGAACCGCCTGTCGGAAGAAGTTGCCAAACCGGTTCAGACGGGCGACCCTTGGCTTGGTGTGAAAGACCCTTTAGAAACATTTCTAAAACAGGATCAAAAGAAATTCATATATTTTGGACTGCTGCTAAGGACATTGTTGTCTAGAAAATTTACTCTGCTCAGCTCAATTCATATACATGAAATAACTAAAAAACATTTTATTGGTGAATACATTGTCTGTATTTTGGCTATGAAATGGGTAAAGAACCACTTGACTCCATTCTTCCATATACTCACTCTGCACTGTTGCACAAAATCTACACTTGGATTGAAACCAAAGTTGTGCTCTGAAAACGGCAGATGCTGCGATTGGCTTTATTCAGGCGTTTAGACAGACACGCTCGGCTTTCCTCGTCAATAAACGACATTACATTTTACATTAATCGTCGGCGGTGTAGTTAAAAGGCAGCTGCTGTAACACTTGTCAACATTTGGCGGTGGCTGTTGTCATTAAAGAGTAAATCTGTTCAGTCGCTCGCGCTGTCACTCATCGGCTGAAAACACATTTAGCCTGTCAGGATACGTTTAAGCTGATTTTAAGAGAAACAGGCAGGCGTGGGAGGAGCCAAGCATTAAACTCATGTAGTGTTACAATAGAGGTGTTAAACTCAACTACTGAAGAAACAATCGAGGTATAACTTTACATTTATGAGTTAATTTATGTTGATTTTTGCCAGTGCTATGAGGTAAAAGTTAAGGAATTCTTTTCACACTAAACCGTCTGAACTGGCCTGTCAACGTCTGCCGACAGGAAGCTCACGTCTGTTTGGTACAGTACAAAGGCTGGACTGTGGCGAGAACTAAGTTGAGCTTAATCCATGAGGCAAGATTAGAAACATCTGTTCCCCATCAGAGTTTGACAACTACTCGTGTGCAACTTACGTTTTTGTCATTTTTGTCAAACATTACATCACATGCATACTCAGTATGCATTAGTTTGGCGACTGACCGCTGTTTGGCTCGTGTTTGTGTGAATGTACTTTTACATCGATGTGCACCAAAAAGACTTGAACAGACGCTGCATCTCTTCTCTCTACCGGCAGTGACTGGGAGTTGTGTTGGTGTGAAAGACTCTTTACAGGAGAAAATGTCATTTGTCTCCATTTCTTGCCTTTCAGTTCTCACTTTTAGAAACCTGGGATGTCACCTGCATAACCTCTATACCAGACCTGTTTGTGAGAACAAACATTACTCTTTACACTGCAAAGTGTTTTGATCTGGTCTAAGTTAAACCTACTTTTAGTTTTAGCCAGATCAGAATAAATTGCTAATACCTGGCAGCATATTTCACTTGTTTTAAGACATTTACAAATGTTGAACTTTAATCAATTTGCAAATCTACTTAAACAAAACAGGAACACCTCTAAACAAGTTAAGTGATCTAGTTCCAGCAACTAAAACTATTTTAACCAAAACATAAAGATTAAAGGGGCACTGTGTAAGAAAAATAAATAAATAAAGTGATCCAAGTAATGTCCACTTTTGAACACCAGGGTGCGCATTTTAAGTGCAGTTTGCCTAACTACCATAGTGACATCTAGAGTCAATATTCACATTCCGGCCCGTAATAAAACATTTTGAATAACTATAAATGTGTCACAATTGATGTGGATTGGTTAACAGTGCTCTCTTAAGTATTCATGTTGTAAAGAATAAATATGATTTAAATGTTTGTGGACTATATGTGATCATTAAAATTCCTCTCACTCTTACACAGTGCCCCTTTAAAATACAGATTTCAAGGCTTTTTAGCGAACCTATATCATAACATTTTTTGCTTTTTGTATTTCTTTTATTTGGCTATGTGTCTTGGTGTTTGCACTTGTGTTCTTAATACACACAATGAATGGACACAACTAATAGATCAGTCGCCTATTTTTGTATACAAAATATGCTAATGAATAACAACAGACGGCAGTTCCAGCAGAAAAAATAGTGAACTTTTAAACATCATAGCCGTAAGATCCAACCAAACACTCACTCAAAAACTCTCTGGATTTGCAATAAATACTCGGCTTCACAAAACTTAACTCATGTTTCTTGGATCAAACTGTCTTTAGCATTCCGCCATCCTTCACCTCTGCGCTGACATCCTTTCAGTCGTTGTCATACCTGTTTTGTTCGGGGAGTGTTGGCGTCATTAGCAAAGCCGCTACTAGCCTCGGCACACCTGCTCCCCATCTGGCTCCTTCACCCGCGACGCTACATTTTGTCCCGGAGGAATAAACGTTTGCTTGTCAGTCGTTTTTTTTTCTCTCACCTGTTCTTTCGCGCAGACAGGGGAGCAGGTGCGCGGGAAGAGGCAGGCGCTGAAGGCTTTGTGCGTGCGTGTGTTTGTGCGCGTTAGCTCAAAGTGGGCCTGGAGCGTTCACAGGAAGAGTGCGCCGAAGGGACCGCAGCCTGTGACAGAGAGGTGCAAGGGCGAGTCTGCCTTTTTACACCTGGGAGTCCAAACCAAGAAGGCAGAAAATGTTCATTCGGTTCAACAGCTTCAGCTTTAAGTGATGGCGAGTGGAGAGAGTGAGAGCGGTCTCCTCCACTGGTTCTGTGTTTGTAAAGAGCAGTTTTACATGGAGGCTTTTGTAAGGTTTGGAGAAAACAGGTGGTTCACAAAGTATGTACAAGCAAGTGTATTACAGAACAAACTGCAGAATAAAAAATAAACATATAGAAAGGATACATGTTCAAACACAGCTGAAGTCCTGTCTGTGAGATACTATCCTGTTCCCTCTGAGCCTCAGAAAACTTTTAAGGTTGATCTCTGAGAATCATCTGCTCTGTTTTTTAAAGGAGACCTGTTGTGATTTTTCTTTTATTTATGAAGAAATTATGCCATAAGTACAGTGCATTTTGTTCATTGCAAAACACAGTTTGAACGGCTTAGAAATAGAAGCAGGTCTATTGATTCTTCCCCGCAAACTTAAAGTGCTTATCGTACGTTTTTCCTTCGGAGACTGAGCTGCCAAAAACATGCATGTTTAGGTCAATTGGCATCACTGTAAGATTCTAGTGAATGAATGACAGAGGGAATGATTGTCTGTGTCTGTCTATTTGTCAGTCCAGGACACCTAGTGCCTCCACTCAGTTTCATTTTGCTCCAACTACTCGGTCAAGTACTAAGGACTAAAGACGATTCCCAAAAAGCAGGAAGTACAGTCGTCCAATTAGCGAACAGGAGCTGAGTGGCATACATGTCAAATATCAACCTAGAATATTATATTGTACCTTTTAATTTACAAGTTTGCCACCAACAGCAACAATCACTGACCCACATGCTTATGTTCTACTTCCTGAACAACAAAACAATCAAAAAACAATGATTGGTTAAATCAAAAAAGTCCTGATGCATCAGGTGTTCGCCTGCCTAAATCCCAAAGTCATGAGATAGGCTCCAGTTGCGCCCTTAAATAGGAAGAAGCAGAAAATGAAGGAATGATTTATTTCTGTTTACTTTTTTTTAAATGGCAACAATTGGGTATAAGGTATTTGTACTGATGATGATGATCCAAAAAGTTATTGCGTCTTAAGCCGGGTGCAGCTGCCGTATTTGTGACTATATTGCTTGTTTTCCATCAGGGACACAGCCTTGTCTCGATGCTATAGCTACATGCATTTTCTGCAGTCGTCAGCACCTCAATTATCATTCACTACACAACACTTTATTCCTCCTCCGCGGAGTTCTTCCCATTCCCTTCGACCCTTAAGTCTACAACACAACTGCTAACTGCTAGTAAATATGACTTCTAAATAAATGGCTGCAGCGGGAGTGTTATTGCGTCGAATGCATACAGTCCAATTCGCGGCTAAGCGGGGGAGCAAACCGCGAAAGGCAGGGATTAGTTTTTAATTTCCAGACATTGCTTATACTCTAATGTGCCCCCTTTGCATTGCCGCACACACTGCCCCGGCTAAATGCAATGCAGAGAAGCTTAGCGGTGACTTATAGACCATTATTGGGGCGATACACAAGCAGCAGACCACTATGGAGGTGGAAGATAGCACTCCTCGGGCACTCAGCTCATTTTAGCCTGGACCCACCGCTTATCACTGCAGGTATAAGGCGAGCAGGACCACATATAGAGAGGTGTGTACGTGTGGGTGAGAGCGCCATCCATCCCATCAGCAAAAGGCCGAGGGGGGAGGAGAGGGAGGGGTGCAGAGGCAGACGGAGACGGATGAAGTGAGGGAGCAAAACTAGAATATAAAAGGAGAGAGGAGGGAGAGCGAAAAAGGGAAAGAAATGGAGATGTATTTAGTCCATCAGGTGAACTGTACTCAGATATAGACACATATATATAGAGAGTCTGGTCTTGTTGTTCTCATATTTGATTAAGATTATTACTATATTTACTGTTTGTTTCTTTACTGTGACAGATATGTTTATTGCAAAAGCTTCTTGCTACAAATTGATTCTTAAGCCACGTTTCTATTCGCCTGGCTCCCTTAGACCGGTTCACTTTGGAGCGGTTTGGGCCGCTTAAAGAGGACCTATTATGTCAAATTCACTTTTCTAAGTGTTTAACCTTGTTATTAGGGCATTCCTTCATCATTAGTTTACTCAAAGTTATATTTGAATGAATTCCTGCATGTTGCAGTAATCTTGTTTTGTTCTTCAGCTGGACCTCAAGTGCTCAGAAATCCTCATTCTCACCTACCACCTATCCCCTCCCACTTGTCTGTATTTACTTGTTCTAATTCAACAGATTAATACTCAAAGTAAAGCATATATGGTTCAATACTGTCCCATATTCACTTTCCAACAATAAAAAATAGTTTTTAAAATCTGTTGCTTTTTACAGTTACATTTTAAAACAAAGAGGCGGGGCTTATCAGTTCTGCAGTTTTGAACAGGAAGTCACTGGAGCTGTTTCTATTTTTAAGTTGTTTTAGATCAACTTTGTGTTTTACAAAGAACAAAAGGCAAATTACTGATCTGTTTATGTTCTAGTTTCTTACTAAATAGTTTTAAAAAACACAATAGGTCCCCTTTAAGTTAATGATGTTGAGTGTTTCCACTGAAGGTCCAGGCTCCTGAGGGTCTGATACCTGAGCAGCTAACGTCACTCACACACAGGCCCGGCGTGGCTAATCGGGAGAGTCGGGAGACTTCCCGAAGGGCCGGGGACTTTGAGGGCCGGTGTGGCTCAAGTACATGTCAATACAGATGTGACTGGAGCGGCCCGAGCCCCGTCCCAAGTCAGCCCACATTTCCCGCTCTGTTGCCGGATTGGACCAAGATGCAGAGACGTGCTGAAAGCACGAGGGCAGTCGCTCTAGAGCAGAGGTGAACCCGAGGCTTGCGAGCCGCGTGCGGCTATTGACCAATCAGAGTGCGGCTCTTTGGCTCATTCAGAAACATTAGCGCCTCCACACGCTCTCTCTTTCCCTCTCGCAGACATGAGGGAGAGAGAGCTGCATGTGCGTAAAGCTGCTGTGCTGTAACTTGCCGCCTAATGAAGCTAAAACATAGAAATCCTGAGCCCTGTGAGTGTTTTGAAGTCGACAGCGACACTCTACTAATCACAACCTTTCAGCCACTTTTTATTTCACACAGATAGACCTCAGATTCACAGAGTTATGATTGTTTTCGCCTTTACTGAAAATTGCCATTCATTTCAATGGGGCGGGCGCGCGGAATTTGACGGGACGTTTCGAAGCATTTAATTCACTGTCTCAAGACACAGGAGATGTAAAAGTGATACTAAACATGAGTTCATATGTCCTTAGTGAAGTTTGTGTTGTTTTTAGAGCTTCTACAGCTCCTGCTTCACTGTCACTGCTGCGTAATGGCGCCGTGCCTCTCCACAGTCTGCGCTGGGAAGAGCAGGGCCGGTTTAAAAAAAAAAGAGGACCTTTGAAGGGGGGGCTCATCTAACATGAAAAAATTTAAATTGATATTAGAAATTGATAATAATTATATTGTTAATTATAGTAAAATTACATCACATATCAATAAGAATATCACATCTAAAACTCACCAAAATGCAGGAAATTGCACAGATTTTTTAAAATTCTCCTGGGGGAGAATTCCCCCAGACCCCCCTGAATTACATAAAAACCATGTTATATTAAAAAAATAAAGATACAGTTGACTTTGCTGGGGCGCTATAACCCACTCATAAAAGTAAAAAATAATATTAATAGGCCTAATCGCATACATATTTACATTTTTATTTGTCAGAGGGCTGGTCCATTAAAAATTTTCCCGGGCTGAAAATGAGTCCCACTCCGGCCCTGCTCACACATAACACATGCTTTCTTAAATAAATAAAAAAGAAAATGTACCTGAATTATACTTTTTCTTCCTGGCGTCAATCTGTGTGATTTACAAAAAGACGTGTAATAATTTGAAGTCTGTGGCTGTGACACGAGGGTCACGTTGGTGTAAACAAGAATATACCTCTGGTTTATCGTCACTTTTTTTCAAATGTAAAATATTTTTGCAAAGCTTCTGCGACTCTGTGCTGTATTTTAAACCGGTTTTATTCAATGCTCTGAGGCTGGATTATGTTGGACACATTACGCACAGGGTTTACATATTTTACAGTTTTTTGCCTCGACAAACAGGAAACAGCTGATGCTAATGCGCTAGCTTTGCTTTGCTAAGTCTATCGGAGCAACAAACAAAGTTTTCATCAGTGCAGCGGTTTGTCACATGATCAAGTCTGCGTTTGGTGGGAAACATTATTTCATGTTTGTATCCGCTGGTTTTCACCTGAGCCTGATTGAACAGCCTTTAGATTGATTGTTCAATCAAGTCTAAAGGGGGGACCGCTGCTCCAGGGTCCAGGCTAAAGGCAGGGCCAAAAGTGACATGCTTTGGACCCAACAAGCAGGGCGGAACAGCTTGCTTTGCGAAGTGGAAATAGCACAGGACCGTACTGTATCGACCTGACCCGAGCCTATGGAAACAAGGCTTTACTGTGAGCTGACTCGGATTTTCATCCCAGTCTCCGAAGAAAACGTAGATACAATAAAAAGTCAAAAACGATGAGCGCATTTTCACGCTTTTTTTACCTCAATAGGTTACGGAAAACAAAGCGTAAAATAACCATTTTGATTGAAGCCATCTGGAGACATTTTCTTTGAGTTAAAGTTTAGGCTTCAAGTAACTAAGGATTGAGGCCTTAAAGAAACTTGAAGCCTGTTACTCTTGTGTTTTTGACTACAGAAGATGAGATGTAACTGAACAGAGCAACAGGACAGGTTATTTGTGGATCGATGGCCGGTTCTGTCCTGGGTTTTGGGGGTCACGACCTACAGGAAGTGAAATGTGACACTGGAGTCTGTCTCTGGGGAGCTGTTAGTGGACAGGTGTCTGTGGAAAAGCAGGGACAATGTCTGAGATGTGTCCTTCAGCACAACATGAGGGTCAGAGGAAGTGTCTGGGGAGGAGGAGAGAGAGAGAGTGTGTGTGTGGATCATCTACTGTTTTTGCTCAAAGCTCTTTTTACATTGACAAGATTGTACTGTGAGTCTCTGTGCTGCTTATAGATTAATGTAGAGTTCAATTCAATACTCGGATAGTCGTCCAAGAACATGTCAATATCACAATCTATGAACGATTTTTACCTAGAGAGCGATAAACAGAGAGAGAGAGAGAGATGTGTATCCATCCAAAATGTTGAGATATATTTACTTAATCTTAGCTATGTCCATTTTAGAATTAGTTGCTCCCAAATTTCTGCAGTTGTATCCGTTTTGACACCTGAAAAATGACATGATAGAAAAACTGATAACATGTTTTTTTCTCTTACTTTCACTCTGCAAAATATTGATAGCTTAATTTAAGGTTTTCCTGTTCACCTGCAGTGTCTTGCTTGAATTAAATCAGGTCTCATTTCTTATAATAGTTTAACTCCGACATGATTTACTTAAAGTATTAAACGTAAGTGTAACTTGAACATGTTTGTTGTATAGAATGTGCACTACTTTTTCTCACTTGAAGCTGCTTTTATGTAAATGTTTTAGTTTGGTACCTGCCTTGAACAATGAGTCCAAAATGTATACAACTTAAAACAATGAGTTAGCATAAGTAGCATAGTAGTAGGACTTGAAGTCATAATAAATGTCCAAAAGCAAAGCAGTGAGTCAGAATAACTTAAAGATTGAGTTACTTACAGGAACAGAGAGTTTGACTGACAAGGCTGCCAATGGAAAATAAAGCAATCTTGTTTTTTATTGGTCAATGGTTTACACAGCCTAAATGTATGACACTTTTTCCATTTACCAGAAATACAAGGCTGTTATAAATTAGTTATCTGTCACCGTCACTTTCCGCTCGACGGCGAAAGTAACCTACAAAAAGAGACACTGTCTGTTTAGTTGGATGAGGAAACTTCTTTTAAAAATACAACAAAACAGGACGAGAGCATCTGTTTGGATCAGGTCTGAGCTGGTCTGATAGACGTCTGTCTCCTGAAGCTTGAGACTGTGTTTCTGAATGTAACTATGAGTCGTGAAGACAAATTTCATTCACAAATGTTGATTTAGCAGCATGACTTTTGTTTTCTCACAGTGATAAACTCTTGTAATTAGCTGACAACAACCCTGGTTAGTGTTGCTGCTATAGTTTTTGTCAATCAGCCGCGGCTCTTTCTGCCGCGAACTTTTTTAATCTTCCATACTGCTTAAAGGATCATGCATTACATTATCTTATAAACAGTAGCAACAATCAGGACAATTCATGCAATTGAAGACTTATTAATAACTTACATGTATAATTATTTTTGACACATTTTAGTGTGTTTAAATAACTTACAACATTGAGGCAGAAATGTATATCAATTCGTTTTCTATAGCTTGTTCCCAATAGGGATCGTGAATGACTTTAGCCTATCCCAGTAACTTTGGGCCTTAGGCAGGGAAACACTCTGGACAGTCATTCACTCTTACATTCATTCACTTTGGGAAAATTACAGTGATGCTCAATTAACCTAAACATGAAGATGAGAAGAATCTAGAAAACTCACAATGACACAGGGATCACATGCAAACTTTACCAGCCTGCTACAGTGCAAACATTTACTTTTATGTTTAATTTTATGCATTGCAGTGACTCAAACTTTAAAATCACTGCTAACATTTTTTATAACTTTTATTTTTTATAAAACAAACACCTCTCCAAAATGCCACTGCGCTGTTATATTTCCTATTTTCCTCTCACCTTAACCCTTCCTAAACAACTTGTGCGGTTCAACTTTAAATTGGTAAAGTTTTAAGCCCCAGAACTCTTATTATTCAGTTGTTTGAGTTGTAGTGCTGTGTCATCCAAACAGTTTGCTCCTCGCTCGGCTCCGGAGGTTCCTGCATTGGGACGATTTTATTTTTTTATTTTTTCTGCGAATGATTCATCTCCCCCGACGACGGCTGCAGTCTCACAAATTGCAGGTCGCGGCGAGAGAGACGAAGATAGCGACTACAGATCAGCATGTCTGGGGATTAACTCCACAACTTTGACTGCAGAAGCATCGCCCGAAACGACTGGAAAGTGTAACCATCGAGAGTGAAAATCCACAGCTTGATGCGCCATTAGATCATATCACACGGGGAACATTTGGTACAGTCGGAGAGGCGTTTTTCAGATAAACGAAGTCAAAACGCTATAGTGCAATTCTCACACTATGCAGCTTATCTGTGAAAAGGCAAAGCTGTTGGGCTCGTTCGGGTTTGGGTGGCTACAAAACGTCTGTGTACAAGAGATTTAACCCGATGCAAAGTGGAAATTGCCGGAGATAAGCGAGAGGATTACGACTGGAGATGCTTCGAGTGAGTGAGCAATCAAGTTCAATTTGTGCAGCGATCTTCAAAAACAGGTTATTTGCAAATGTCTCTTAAGCGTCCGGGTGATTTAGTGTAAGGTATTACTTCAAGATGTCTTCTCCAAATCGACACTTGAACGAGAAGTGGGGTAGTTTAGGGGTAAATGGTGGGTTTGTGTCGCAAAAGTAAAGTAAAGTTTTGTTTTGTCTTTAGTGCCTCTGCGGCCCAGACTGATTTATTTTTCCTCACTTCGTCCTGTCTTGGATTCTTCCATTATGGTTGCAGAAAATGGGTGAGAAAGTCCACAGAGGGGAGGAGACAAGGAGAAAGGAGATGAAGAAATGAGGAGAGAGGAAGCAAGGAGAGAGGAGACACAGTAAGGAGAGAGGAGATGAGAATAGGAGACGAGGAGAGAGGAGACCCAGTGTGGAGAGAGGAGACAAGGAAAGAGGAGACAAGGAGAAAGGAAACACAGTGAGGAGAGAGGTGACAAGGAGAGAGAAGACAAGGAGAGAGGAGACAAGGAGAGAGGAGACAAGAAGAGAGGAGGCAAGGAGAGAGGAGACAAGGAGAGAGGAGACAAGGAGAGGAGACAATGAGAGAGGAGGCAAGGAGAGAGGAGACATAGTGAGGAGAGAGGAGACATAGTGAGGAGAGAGGAGACACAGTGAGGAGAGAGGAGACAAGGAGAGAGGAGCAATGAGAGAGAAGACAAGGAGAGAGGAGACATAGTGAGGAGGGAGGAGACATAGTGAGGAGAGAGGAGACAAGGAGAGAGGAGACATAGTGAGGAGAGAGGAGACAAGGGGAGGAGACATAGTGAGGAGAGAGGAGACAAGGAGAGAGGAGACATAGTGAGGAGAGAGGAGACAAGGGGAGGAGACATAGTGAGGAGAGAGGAGACACGGCAGAGGGAGGAGAGCTCTCAGTAATTATTGGGACATTATTATATTAAGGTTTAGTATTACATCTGCCTCTTTACCCATGCAGCCTGGTTTCCTTCCTTTGTCTCCTCTGAGCTTTGGGACAACTCTTCATGTGACACATTTGATTGACAGCTGAATGACGGAGGAGCTGAGGAGGCGATGAGAGGAAAGGAAGCGAGCACGGAGAATAGAGATGAGGCCTCACTAACATGATTTATAAGATCTTTGAGTTCTGCTAGAGCTCTAGTACTGGGCGTGTTTCAGTCTGCCTCGGGGCTACAAAAAAAGACAATCAAGCATTTGCTCATGTGCAAAACATGTTGGGTGGAGCAAGCATCAGACACAGCTGACATTTTTGTCTCACGCAAAGACTACACTGCAAAATTTGAGTGTTGCACATTGTTTTTGTGGAAGATGAAGTGCATCTCCCCTGTTACACCTCTTACTATTGTGCTCAGGTGGAGAGTTCTTGCTTCAAGTGGAAGAGTTTAAATATTTCAGAGTCTTGTTCAGGAGCGAGAGAAGGATGGTGCAAAGTCAGCAGTGATGAGGTCTCTGTATTAGATCGTTTGGGGCGAATTTACAGTTCATTCTACATTTTAAGTCTTTGGGTAATGACCAAAAGGACAATAGGTCTAAATGAGATTCTTTTACAGGGTGGCGGGGTGCTTCCTTTGAGATAGAGTGAGGAGTAACTCAGGGTAGAGTCGCTGCTCCTCCAAGAGAAAGCCAGTTAAGGTGGGTCAGGTATCTGTTTCCCTGCCTCCTGTAGTCGAGGTCTTCTGATCATGTCCCACAGAGAAAAGGTCCTGGGGAAGACGCAGGAAACGTAAAGCAACACACTTGTTCTTGACTGGTCTGGGAACGCCTCGAGATTCCTTTAGAAAAGCTGAAGGATGTGTGTGTGAACAAGGAAGTCTGGAATTTTCTGATTCGACTCCGAATCAAGCCAAGGATAGATCTGGGTGTGTTAAAACATCCACATCATCCACCATGAGGGTTTTAGACCAAAAACAATATTAAGACTTGTTTGTAAATAAATGCCTTCTTCCTTCTTGTACTTCTACTTCTTTTTCTTCTTTGTCTTCTTCTTCTTTGTTTTCTTCTTCTTCTTCTTCTTCTTCTTCTTCTTCTTCTTCTTCTTCTTCTTCTTCTTCTTCTTCTTCTTCTTCTTCTTCTTCTTCTTCTTCTTCTTCTTCTTCTTCTTCTTCTTCTTCTTCTTCTTCTTCTTCTTCTTCTTCTTCTCCTTCTCCTTCTTCTTCTCCTTCTTCTTCTTCTTCTTCTTCTACTTCTACTTCTTCTGCTTCATCTTCATCTTCATCTTTATTTAGTTTATTACCGCTCTACAATAGAAATAAAAACCCACTTTAGCGGTGTCTTTTTGCAGCTGAACCACCTCTAAACTCCATGATTTCGCCTTCACTCAGGTGTGCGTGTTGGTTTGCGTTCAGCCCAGAGGCTCATGGGAAATGTGCTGTGCTGACTTTGAGCTTAAATACAAACATGAGCAGGTTAATTACTCTGTGTTGTCTGTGCGGAGGGAAACAGCTGAAGCTCTGGAGAGGTTTACCAAAGTCAAGTATCTGGCACCAAACAGTTCAGGCAAAGCTGCATAATTAAAAAGGATAATTGGAAGTGGAGTAAAGTGCTATCAGAGGTGCCACTGCTAATGTTTAGACTTATGGAAGCTCTGTGAAAGGTTTGGATCATATGGAAGAGAACAAACAAAGGCCTTGTGTGTGGATCTAATTATCTCAATGTGGCGATTACATTAGTAAGTAAAACATTGTTGACGCAGATGGACGGGCTTGGGCTAGAATTAAATAGACTATTAAAAAAATGTCTAAAATTGTGGTTGAATCCAAACAGAGCTGAACACATGACCACACTGAATGGAATGTAAAATGTTAATGCTGCACAATTATTGGTAATGTTTTAACCTTTGTATTGATTTGCTTAAAAGCCTCCTGTGGACAGCTGTTCAAATCAGCACTTGTGCTATAACACTTGAAACAATGCATCTGGTTTATCCACCGTTTGTTATTTGTTATGTTTAGATCAAATACATAAATAACGTATTTTCTCACAGTTTGCATTTCTTGACTAAATGCAAGGAACAGGGCTTCTCCTATCAACTCATCCACATAATATAAGGCCATGTGCTTTATAGTTCAAGTCTTATTCGCAAGGCATAATATTTACCTCGGCATGTATGTAAACTTTAATTACCCCACACGACATCTTCATTCATGAAATGAGTGTTCCGAGTGTTTTCGGTTTGTTTTAACGTGAATAAGCCTACCTATGCTGCAGCAGTGTTAACATGGCTCCTCGTCACATTAAGTCCGTTTATCAGAATAACACCTACCACCACACCACAACATCAGATTTCTTATGAAACAGCCGTAGACTCTCTCTTTTAATCCATTTACGATGATAAAGTCCATCCATTCAAACTTTGCAGCGTTTGTTCAAACTTTACCCAAATATCCATCTTACCAGGCTTTCGTTGCTACGACAACGGGATGGTGGTGAGTAGTAAAAAAATTTTGTTTAAATTTGAAGGTAAAACAAGCCACAGATTCATTATTAATTTATTTATAAACCGTTCATGGCATTAAAACACAGACATATGCATTTGCACGACTTTAGAATTACATGAGGACGTCTGAGTTTGGCGAATTACAGGAGGTAACATTCGGAGGAAACTTTACAGACATTTTTACAGACATGGACGATTCACACAGGAGTAGAAACTCGAGTGACATCCGTAAATATTACAATTTACATGAAGTCCCAAGGTAAATATTAGGCAGTGCGAACAGGACATAAGTTACACAATGTAAATAACTGGGAATCTGGCTTGACAACAACTGTTTCCGGATTTGGACCAGTGGAGAATAAAATTGTGTCATCTGCACACAGATAAACAGTTCCTTTTCCAACAGAGTGTGGGACATTATTTCTATGAATGATGATGAGACAAGAGTTGGACCAAGCATGGACCCTTGAGGGACTCCTCCTGAAACATGTAGGGGTTGAGAAGGTCTATTTTATTTAGAGACAAATCTTGTGCCAAGTAGTTGGTACTACTTGGTGTAAAAGGTTTGGGAACCACTGACTTAGTTCTTTGTGCTTTTTGTTGCATGTTGGAGCTTATTTTTGATACTGACTTACAATCTGATCTGAGAGAAAAAATGCAAAACAATGTAAAACAGGCAGAGGTACAAACTTAGATCAGACACTGCCCTGCAACATGATTTGTGTAATTCATTATTCAGACAAACACAAAAACAGACTCATTCTTCTTGGAGTTTGAAGAATATGTTTTGGGTGATATAATATCAACTTCAGAGTCCTTCCTCTTCACTATAAAAACCTTATTTAGCCCTAGTTTTCACACACGGCTTGATCTTTCGCTGCTGGTAGCTAAAGTTCTCCTCATACTCTAGATATAAAGTCCATTTTTGATCAGAGGCGTCTCTTCTGACCTGCGCTGGCTCAGATGTAAACTCATGAGTGAAGCTCCTCCATCACATCTCACTGTGGATCCTCATTCAACCTGTTTCAAAGCGCCTCACGTCTTCTTCTTCTTCTTCTCTTACATACACAGAGAGAGAGAGAGGAGGACCCACCAAGCATTTTAATATCTACATTTACACCTCAGAGGGAGCGCTGGGTAATATGAAAAAAGAGAAATGCATCATCATGAAGCCTGAATAATAACGCAGAGTTTTTATCTTCGCCAAACACTTGAGGATGTGACCAAGTACCATAATGTTTTGGGATTTTAAGTCGCTACTTTCTACAATATTTGAGCTCTAAAAGGCTTCTTTTAGGTTCAAAGATGTCCTGCCTAAATACATCACACTATTGCCTAGTGACCATGTAATAAATAATGGGGACTTTCTTTTTGGTACATACATTTCTGTCATTTTAAGTTCTTCCTCAGCAAAACCACCAGAACAACCTTGATTTACTTATTGCTTAAAGTCGTTTGCTCAACTGCACATTCCATCTCTAACAATAACTCTCTCTTATTGGTTCAAATAAGAAAGAAGTTTGATGAAACACTTCCTTCTGCGTCCGACGAGTCAAATCTGTGATAAAATGCCATTAGTTAAAACACTTTATTTGAGCCGTTTCCTAAAGCCGGTCTCCGACTCCACTGCGTCTGGCTCTCGGAGATTTATGGAGCTGAACCCGTAGATGTTATGTCATGTTAATGGACTATAATTACATTTTTCATCTTTTATCGCACTCTAAATCAGCTCGCGTCCACTTAAACCTCTGGCATCCGCAAATGGCTCCATGTGTTTCTCCCTGTTTTATTTCTCCTCTTTCCTCGTCATGAAGAAGCTCTTGTCCTTTTTCTACTTTTATCTTGTTTTCCCTGGAGAAAGAGAGAGGGAGGATGTACCAGGGAAGTGCATTCTGTCCCAGGTCACAAAGGGTAAGAGCAGAGCGTTCTCAAAATGGCAGAGAAATGTGCGTCATAAACCGTGTTCTTTCAACCGTTCGGCTGCGTTAAACTGGCATGAAAAATAGATATGCTAAAATGTTCAAGTGTTGGATTTTGGAAGCGTTTTGGAGTGTTTGACCTCAAGATATTTTCAGAGAGTTTTTTTTTTTAGCTTTCAAATTTGACAGTAAATGTTTTGTGTTTTGTGTTTGGGAGCAAATGTGGGTTGTGTTCAAATTCTAATGACTCCAACAATGTCCAGACAACTTAAAGACAATATATTGAGATGTATTTATCATGTTGACATATTTTGGCTGCTGTCTGCTCGGCTCAGTCTGATCTCACTGAAATGTCATTTTGTCCTTTTCTTGAGTATGTATGGTACATGTTGCTGCCCAGGTTCATTTCTATGATGGATGTAAAGATGTATGATTCTCCAAGCCTTTGCCCTAATCCTTTTTTAGACATTTTTGTAACTTCAGACCTAAACTTAGCCATTAAGCCCAAAGAACATCTACTCACGTGGCTTCAACCGTATGACGCTAAGAAAATATTGTCTCTATTTGACGAAAAAAAGAGATGCTCATGATACACTGTTAACATATCGTAGTAAAGACATACATTTCTGTGAGACTGTGCTGCTGGTTCTGGTGACGACCAGAGGCCAACCACTGCAGTTCTCCATAGCGGCCGCTATTCATTCATTCATTCATCATTTTACCTGGTAGCTCAATTGAGAACAATTTCTCATTTACAATGGTGACCTGCCAGGCATCAGCACAAAACACAATCAAACCTTAGGGCTGCTTTCACACAGGGAAATATTGGTCCAGACTTCAGGATTTTTCTGTTTGGTCCAAAGTCCAGATGTGAACGCTCTCACAGTCCACAGTCCTGGTCCAATCAACTGGTTCTTTGGTTCAGACAAAAGTGCTGGACCAAAGTCTGGTCCCGAGCAGAGTGAGCACTAAGAGCCCGATCTCACAAGAAAGCGTACATTTACCACGTCATTACAGGACATGTAACTTATGTATGATTAGCACGACTTCACAGCTGTTTTGTGTAATTATAGTACATGTCACAGTCCTTATTCATTTCAGTGGTGTTTGTTAAGACGTGTTCTTATTTATGAATATTAATGAAATCCTGATTCTAATCTTAACCTGCCCCAAGCCCCAGACCTAATCTTACCCATTTTAGTGACTTTATGCCTAAACTTACCTGTTTCACTTGAAGAAAACGTCCCCACGTGGACAAGACCAAAATTCGTGTTTTTTTAACGCTGTGAAATCTCGTGTCATTTTTATTCTTTTTCATATCGTGCTAAATGCACAGCGTAACATAAGTACTAAAAACAGCTGTGAACCCGTGCTCAAAATACGCTGTTTTTGTGTCGTGGTAAAAGTACGCCATCTAGTGAGACTGTGTTGGCACTAAAGCTAAGGCTTTGGACCAAATCCAGGAAGTAACGTTCGATCACGCACAGACCAGAAAACATGAGAAAGACTGAGCCCAAATATCAAATCAAATCAATCAAATTTGTTTTTTGTATAGCCCAAAATCACAACAACAGTCGTCTGTGAGGACTTCCCAAGATTGTTATTTGAGCAAACATGAATGTGAGGAGAAAAGAGAGAGACAAGTGCAGCAATCAAACCATAAAATCGAAAGAACATTTTCAATTTAATGTATTTCTTCTTTCTTTTGGTGTGCATTTGGTTTCTCAATGAGGAGATTGTGGGTTTGAATCTCTGAACAGACATCTCAAGTCAACATCTCATGATCTCTCTGTGTGGAGTTATGTTTTTGTGTGTTTCCTATGTAACTGTGTCACCCAGCTGTAGGTCAGTTGGCAATACAGTCAATAATCTCAAAAAGTTCATTCTCAAAGCTCAACGTTCTTTTTTTTTCTTTTGCTTGTCCTTACAGATGTGCTGCAAAAAGATATTTTATTATACCAGTGTTTACTGTCCGACCCTCCACCACTTGTCTTTGGGAAAAATAAATGCCCCCCTCTGCCCCAGTGACTACACGAGATGTTTGATTACAATGATTATTTGTCTGTGTTAGTTTTGAGATGAGTTGGCCTCTATCCAGGTTGTTCCCCACCTAAAGCCCAAAGTCACTGGGATAGGCTCCAGTCACTCAACGCCCCAAACACCAAACTATAGAAAACGACTGAATGACTCACCAGATCTATACAATCTTCTGCTGTCCGTCTGAAATCCCAACTTGATTCTAAAAATGTCATGAACTCGACTTATTTAATGTCACGCCTCCAATAAACCACACATTTCCCTCAGACATATATATATACACTCCCTGATGATTCTTTGCAGCAGACGTTCCCACACACCGCCCTCTGTCTCCATCTCTGCCCTCGCGGCCTTTCGGCGCTCGCTCTCCTCCCGTCGTCATGGTTACCACCCGTCAGGCCCGGGCTTTAATTGAAGATTCCTTAATGAAGTTTAGTGACAGCAGCTTGGTGGAGATTGATGAGAGGAGCGCGGCAGACTGTGGGTCACACGACGGTTTACGGGACTGAATTAGGCTCGTCTCTGCTGAGTTTGGTGAGAAAAGTGAAGCCAGTGTGTTTCTAAGAATAACTCCAAAAACTCAAACCAGTGATGTGGAGCAGAAAGACACACGCCCGGATCCAAAATGATGGAAATAATTGATTTTATAGCTGGATTCAGGAGTCAGATACAGACACAGATAGAGTAGGAGGGCACGATTGGTACACACAAGAATGTAAAGTGTTTAAAATATGCATTAACATCTCAATTTATTAAGTATAAAACAGTAAGGTAGTATTAAATAGATGACTTGTAAGGTCGTCAAAAAGTACTGGTAGCACTTTAAAAGACCTCCACGGTACCTACCAGTTAAGTACCGTGTCAGTTACTAGTAACTGACAGTGACACTTACTAGTACTTACTCTGGTACTTACTGTGGTACTTACACTGGTACCTACAGTGGTACTTTGAGTGGTACTTGTACCAGCAGTTACTGGTACATACCACTGGTAGTTACTGGTACTTACTGGGGTAATTACACTGGTACATACAGTGGTACTTTGAGTGGTACTTGTACCAGCAGTTACTGGTACATACCACTGGTACTTACACTGGTACCTACAGTGATACTTTGAGTGGTACTTGTAGTAGCACTTGTACTAGCAGTTACTGGTACATACCACTGGTAGTTACTGGTACTTACTGTGGTACTTACACTGGTACCTACAGTGGTACTTTGAGTGGTACTTGTACCAGCAGTTACTGGTACATACCACTGGTAGTTACTGGTACTTACTGTGGTACTTATACTGGTACCTACAGTGGTACTTGTACCAGCAGTTACTGGTACATACCACTGGTAGTTATTGGTACTTACTGTGGTACTTACTGTAGTACTTACACTGGTACTTATGGTGGTACTTGTGTCAGCAGTGACTGGTACTTACAGTGGTAACTATTAGTACACTTACCACTTTTAATAATTTGTGGCACACACATATGTTTCAGTGGTGGTATTATTGGTACTAAATTAAAAAAGTAGAGCTTATAAATTATGAATAACAACAAAATGCAAATGTTAAAAAAAAATCAATGTCTTTATTTATGTCACAACAATATTGGGTATTGACAAATACCAAATTAATTATTTGTTTCAGTAAACAAAACAACAGAAAACAATTTACAACAATCTTAGCTTAATTCCAACATTTATAGACAATACCATGATACATAATGGTAAATAGTGGTACTACAATGGTACTTACTACAGTAGTTGACAGTTAACTACTGGTAACAACGGGACCTGTTCTAAAGTGACACATACTGGTACTTGAGTGGTACTTACTACAGTAGTTGACAGTTAACTACTGGTAACAACGGGACCTGTTCTAAAGTGACACATACTGGTACTTGAGTGGTACTTACTACAGTAGTTGACAGTCAACTACTAGTAACAACGGGACCTGTTCTAAAGTGACACATACTGGTACTTGAGTGGTACTTACTACAGTAGTTAACAGTCAACTACTAGTAACAATGGGACCTGTTCTAAAGTGACACATACTGGTACTTGGGTGGTACGTACTATAGTAGTTGACCGTCAACTACTGGTAACAACGGGACCTGTTCTAAAGTGACACATACAGGTACTTTAGTGGTACTTACTACAGTAGTTAACAGTTAAGTACTAGTAACAATGGGACCTGTTCTAAAGTGACACATACTGGTACTTGAGTGGTACTTACTACAGTAGTTGACAGTAGAGTTCTTGCACATGCCCTGAGTGGGAGTTGAACCCGGGTCTCCTGCGGGGCGGTCCACTGACAAACTCATTGAGCTAAAGGGAACGCTCCCCTCAGCCCAGTTTGCTGGTCAGATCTTATACCTGAGGGGAGTGAGTTTATCCCCACCACTACCACACACTTCTCCAACTTGGTACCTCGTGTGGGTTAGTAGTTGACTGTCAACTACTACAGTAGTTGACAGTCAACTACTATAGTAAGTACAACTCAAGTACCAGTATGTGTCACTTTAGAACAGGTCCCGTTGTTTCTAGTAGTTGACTGTCAACTACTGTAGTAAGTACCACTCAAGTACCAGTATGTGTCACTTTAGAACAGGTCCCGTTGTTACCAGTAGTTAACTGTCAACTACTGTAATAAGTACCATTGTAGTACCACTATTTACCATTATGTATCTTGGTATTTGTCAATAAATGTTGGAATTAAGCTAAGATTGTTGTAAATTGTTTTCTGTTGTTTTGTTTACTGAAACTACCCATTGCGGTAGCACTTTAAAAGACCTCCACGGTACCTACCAGTTAAGTACCGTGTCAGTTACTAGTAACTAACAGTGACACTTACTCTGGTACTTACTGTGGTACTTACACTGGTACCTAGAGTGGTACTTTGAGTGCTACTTGTACCAGCAGTTACTGGTACATACCAGTGGTAGTTACTGTGGTACTTACACTGGTACCTACAGTGGTACTTTGAGTGGTACTTGTACCAGCAGTTACTAGTACATACCAATGGTAGTTACTGGTACTTACTGTGGTACTTACACTGGTACCTACAGTGGTACTTTGAGTGGTACTTGTACCAGCAGTTACTGGTACATACCACTGGTAGTAACTGGTACTTACTGTGGTACTTACTGTGGTACTTACACTGGTACCTACAGTGGTACTTTTACCACCAGTATTGGCATGATGGTATGGTCGTAGCCATACCAGCATGCCAAAGCCTGATCCAGTCAGATCTCAGAATCTAAGCAGGGTTGGGCCTCGGCAGTACTCGGATGGGAGATCACAGAAGAACCTCAGGTGCCACAGTGGGGCAACTTCAGTGGTACTTACTACAGTAGTTGACAGTCAACTACTGTATTAAGTACCACTGAAGTACCAGCATGTGTCACTTTAGAACAGGTACCGTTGTTACTAGTACTTAACTGTCAACTACTGTAGTAAGTACCACTGAAGTACCAGTATGTGTCACTTTAGAACAGGTCCCATTGTTACTAGTAGTTGACGGTCAACTACTGTAGTAAGTACCACTCAAGTACCAGTATGTGTCACTTTAGAACAGGTCCCGTTGTTACTAGTACTTAACTGTCAACTACTGTAGTAAGTACCACTGAAGTACCAGTATGTGTCACTTTAGAACAGGTCCCGTTGTTACTAGTACTTAACTGTCAACTACTGTAGTAAGTACCACTCAAGTACCAGTATGTGTCACTTTAGAACAGGTCCCGTTGTTACTAGTAGTTGACTGTCAACTACTGTAATAAGTACCATTGTAGTACCACTATTTACCATTATGTATCATGGTATTTATCAATAAATGTTGGAATTAAGCTAAGATTGTTGTAAATTGTTTTCTGTTGTTTTGTTTACTGAAACAAATAATTACTTTGGTATTTGTCAATACCCAATATTGTTGTGACATAAATAAAGACATTGATGTTTTTTAACACTTGCATTTTATTGTTATTCATAATTTATAAGCTCTACTTTTTTAATTTAGTACCAATAATACCACCACTGAAACATATGTGTGTGCCACAAATTATTAAAAGTGGTAAGTGTACTAATAGTTACCACTGTAAGTACCAGTCACTGATGACACAAGTACCACCTTAAGTACCAGTGTAAGTACTACAGTAAGTACCACAGTAAGTACCAGTAACTATCAGTGTTATGTACCAGTAACTGCTGGTACAAGTACCACTATAGGTACCAGTGTAAGTACCAGTGTAAGTACCGCAGTAAGTACCACAGTAACTACCAGTGGTATGTACCAGTAACTGCTGGTACAAGCACCACTCAAAGTACCACTGTAGGTATCAGTGTATGTACCACAGTAAGTACCAGTAACTACCAGTGGTATGTACCAGTAACTGCTGGTACAAGTACCACTCAAAGTACCACTGTAGGTACCAGTGTAAGTACCAGTGTATGTACCACAGTAAGTACCAGTAACTACCAGTGGTATGTACCAGTAACTGCTGTTGCAAGTACCACTGTAGGTACCAGTGTAAATACCACAGTAAGTACCAGTGGTATGTACCAGTAACTGCTGGTACAAGTACCACAGTAAGTACCAGAGTAAGTACTAGTAAGTGTCACTGTTAGTTACTAGTAACTGACATGGTACTTAACTGGTAGGTACCGTGGAGGTCTTTTAAAGTGCTTCCAAAGTACTAAAGGTAAATACATTTTTTGTTAGAATCAGAATACACTTGCATAAATATTTAACATTGCAATAATTGATAATTACATAATTTCTTTGATTGAAAATGCTATAATCTGGGGTTTGAATTTGCCAGAATCTAAGATTATATTGGCAGGATGGTTTATTAGACTCTGTGCATAGAAGCTGTTCATTTTTAAACTGTCAGACTTTAGCGTTAGCATTGACAAACACATCTTTAAATAAACACACTTTGGTTCTTTAGTGAAATATTCTCCTCATTTGTAAAGTATTTAACATGTTTTCAGAGAAAATCACCAACAACTCACTGTTCACTGCCTGATCTTAAAGTTTGTTTTTATTTTAGACTGAGGCAGTGAAACCCCATAGAAATGAACTAAACAGGAAATGAACATACCGACAGGAAGTTAGCATTTTTGAAAATAAATAGGCCAACTGACTGCACACACCCAATTATAAGTAGCCGTACCAGTTCTCAGATCTCAGAAGCTAAGCAGGTTTTGCCTGGGCAGTACTTGGATGGGAGACTGCTTTAATCTCAGATACAAAAGTGGGACGACTTGAGGAAACTGTGTCTTATACCAATAACATGCACGTTAGGGTAATATCCTCCAGCTACGGTAGTCCTGACCAAGCCTAGCAAGAACATCTGGAGATGGGTCCCCGAGCGCTGCACTGCGGCGATCACTGCTCCTGAGGAGATGCCCCAGAGGCATTGAAGGATGGGTCAAATGCAGAGGACAAATTTCCCTACAGGGACAATAAAGTGTACCTTACCTTACCTTACCTCTTAAGCGAGAGACTTCATCCACACTGTCAAAGTCGGACTTTCCTATTTGCAGACTAAGCAAGGTGCATAGGGTCTCGTATCTGTGGAGGGTCCCGCCTTCTGAGCACAGATCATTATGTCATTATCATGTTTGTTGACTTTGGTCTAAAATAACCTGCTCCAACTTTAGAGAAAATGCATCTGTTTTATTCAAAACTTTCTGGGGCAGAATCCGTCTCTTTATTGTGAGAAATATTATTTTGCCTACAATTATTTAGTCTGTCAATTTGTATTTATTTTATAAATTATAATTAAAAAAAGTCCATTTAAATTTGACTTGACTGGGTAAGTTCAGACAAGATGGGCCCCAAAGATAATTTTTGCTTTGGGCTCCCAAAAGATTAGATCTGGCTCCTCACATTGTTGTGATATCTGAGGGGACTGATGGCGCAGAGGTACTTAGTCAGTCTGCCCCAAGGCAGCTGTGGCTAGACAAGTGACTTACCATGAATGAAAGAATAATGATGACCTTGTAATGTGCATTACATTACTATTTTTAAAATGTAAACCTCCATTAAATAAACCCTAACCTTTTTTTTTTTTTTTTTTACTTTGAAATTGCTTTCCTTTTAGAAACCAGAAGAGCTTTGTTTCCGGAAATCAATGATTTCTAAATGGCCAAATGTTAAAAAATGTTAAAGTGACACTGGAGCGATCTAGGGTGAAAAATCAAATGCATAATCCCATTAAAATTTGATTATTAAATTGTTAAAAGTCCTAAACCTGATTTTTGCTTTAAACAGAAACACTAACCACAGCAACAGACAAACTTAGCGGCGATGGGTGAACAAACTGGACAGTAATAGACTGTAAGGACATTGTGGACTAATTTACACCTGAATATATAAATGTACAAGACACCTGTGGTTAGAGAAATAGATTTTAGGCTTTTTTAACAGTAGAATATTACATCTAAAGGGACAAGATTTCCATGGAAACAAGAAAGATGCAAGCTTAAAGACAATTTAATGAGTTTTTTTTTTGTCTAAGTGAAAAAAAAAGTTACAAGTATGCCTTTGAATTACACACTTACACTAATGTGCTAATTTCTGCTAATTTAATTTCATCTTTGCTGGAAAAATAAGTGAATTCTGCTCGTCGACTCACAGTTTATCTCCAGTGGGTTTTGAAGGAGGATATTTCTGTTTCCAAGAATAGTTCCTGCGGTGACACAAAGCAACAGTGACAGGAGTTAGTGTGAGACTAGAGCATCCAACAGATCGCTCAATGCTCAATCCACCGCTCCACTGGCTTCTTCCTTATTCCCCAAACCGCGTCAGGACCAAAACCCAGGAGAAAATCAGACAGAAACCATTCAGGAAGTCAGCTGAAGACGAAGAAGAAGAAAAGGAGGAGGAGGTGTGGATGGGAGATGAAAGAGCGGCAGATAATAACGGGAAAAATGGAAAATGTGGCCTCACAATGGTGTTTTTCCTTTTACTCCGCCGGTGCTTTCATGTTGTGGTTCTTCACGTGTAAAGTGCTGTGATCCAGGAGAATGAGAGATGGAGATGTTGTTTCAGATGTGCAGAGCTGTGGATCTAATGTAGTGTTGTTGTTTTTAAGCACAAACGGATCGACTCAAATGTAGTTACATGATTTTTGTCTTATGTAAACAACAGGAAGTCTTTGGAAAAGCCTTTGGAGTGATATTATGCGTGAGGTGATAGGGAAGTCTTTGGTTATGTCCTGGTTTGGACCCACATAACCCACATGAGAGAAGAAACAACAACAAATTAAAGTCATAAATAACAATAGAGGCTGTGCAAAGACAATGTTTTATTTGAAATACGCTCCTGAGCTTTCTGACCGAGGCAAAAGCATGATAAGAACACCTGACTAAATGTGTTTCTTTCTTTTGGGGCTGGAGATGTACACTGTGTCCAGACCTCCACACCTATTCCCAAACCATGCAATCACTTGATGTTGTTAGGGTGAGTGCACTCATGCACACTACTCGGCAACTTTTACATGTATGGAGTTTGCACCCCGTGTCGGGGTGGTTTCCAGCACTACAGTTTCCCCACCAACCAATTACATGCAGATATAGGGAATGCTTGGTGGTGGTCAGAAGTTGAGGTGTTTAGGCAAAACGCCTCTGCTGAGCTGCCCCAGGCCTGCAGCTGTCACTGTTCATCTCATTGTGAGGCGCTTTGTGACTTTGTCTATGAAAAGTGCTATACAACTTTATTTACTTACTTCCTGGTGCTGTCCACTTTGTTTTTTCTCGCAATGCGTTGTGATCTATATTAATCATTCTAGTGATCGTTGATGCTCACTACTTTTATAGATGCCTTTTGGAATTTTTGAGTACACTACTTTTTGTTCTGTTGGAAATTCGGACACCACTAAAAATCAGTGTATACCTTTACCACTATTTAGTGTTTAGGGAGCACATTCGGACACAGCCTTATGCCGGGTGTACATTGACTTTGAGATGGGTTCGATTTGGGACACAGGTACAGGTGTCTTGCAACTGCAGTCCAGTTTCGGCCAAAGCCTGCAGAGTCACAGAAATTCTTGTGAGAACGGCCATATAATGACTTGAAAGCCACACCAGACCGCTGCAGTCTCCTAAATATCACACAGATTCCTTCCTCACTCCTCAGAGGTCAGTGTGCCCGGACACTTTGTCTTAAGCAAATTAAGAAATGTTTTCTGTTGCACAACAAATAATTCATTCAAATGGACTAAAAACATGTAACCTGACATTAGGAATGACATCAAAATATGAGAATCATTACTCAAGCCACAAGTTCTCGAATTCATGAAGAATCATCAAAAAACGATTATACTAAGTGTGTTTTATTCACCTTATTCCACCCCACCCATTTTTGGTAGCTCACTTCCTGTTTAGCTTTGGTACAGTATCTAGCGTGTTAGCTTGTCTGTTTTGCAAGGAAATCTCAAATAAACATTTTTAAAGTTATAGAATAAACCCACCAAATGAATTCTACAGACTAACCGTAGCTAAACAGGAAGTGAGCTGCCAAGAAAGTGGGCGGGGCAGTCACAATTTGTCAATGAATATCTCTACTTTTCTTTACAAACTGGTGCCTGTTTGATGTAAAATAAAAAAAGAAAAGTTTTATTTGATGTTCCTCACACAACACACATATCCTTCCTAAAGTCTTGCCCCAGTTGCACACGAGTCTCAGACCACAATGACTTCAGTTCCACAGTTAATGAGCCGCCATGTTTGAGTGATGAGTGAAGACGGCAGCAGAGGAATCACTCTCTTTATGTTGAAGGACAGAGCAGAGAAAAGATTCTGATTGAGCCCAGAACAGCAGACTTTAATCAGACGTTTTGTGCTCTCTCAATTCTTCATCAAAGCACAATTCATCATCTGACCTTCTCTCATCTCACACTCCTCAACGATCCTGATTTATCTCATCCAAATCCAGACGCAGAGTTTCAACTTGTTTTTTACAAATCGACTCATCACCATTCTGTCATTTTTCACTTTTAATAAAATAGCATTGAGTGAGTGTCAAAGAGACTGGTCCATTTGTTTTAAGTTTGTATGACAAGGTTTATCTCTTTTAAGATGTTTTCTGGCAAATTAAGTGTGTTTTTAGCACAACTGAGTCAAGTTGAGTCACAACCAAGTTTAAATGGAGGTTGTTGATGTGGCATTTTGTCAGAAAAGTAAACAGAAAGCTAAAGAAAGATACCAGCCAAAAACTTTAGTAGGACTTTTGTATTGGCTCTGCCTACATTTTTTCCTGAGTAATTCCAGGTTCTAAAGCACATTTTTACCTCAGTTACCTTCGACTTTTGGAGAGGAATGGTCCAAGTCATTCCTCTGCAAAATCATTCCTCTGCAAATCTCTGTCATTCAGGTCTCAGCTGTAACACCAGCTTCACCAATCCTTATATTTAGGTCGTAAGTTACAAACACCAATCCTTATCATTTAATAAAAATGATTTTGTACATTGTGTTTTGTTTTGTTTTTTTGTGTGGAGAAAGTTCTCACTTCTGATCAAAGCCTCTGACAGCCCGATCTTGCCCTTTTGTCTTAGCCGGTCTTAGCGGATGGTCTTAATATTTTCTCTGTTGGCCACTAGTGGCTCTCTCCAAGCTCTATACACTGTCAGTATAGAAGGTGTGGCTCCAGTCAGATGTGAGGGGGTGCAGTTTTTTTCATTGAACCTGACACATGCTCACGCCTGTGAGCAGCTGCTTTAGGATCACAGGCAAAAATACTGTAGCAGCAGCTTCAGTTTGGAAAAAAACTATAATAATAGAAATCTATTTGATGAAAGTCTATTTATTTGACAGACTTTATCAACTTTGTCTAAAAATGTGTCTTTTCTTTTACATAAACTGTTGACTTCTATTATTATATTTTTTTTCCAAACTGAAGCTGCTGCTACAGTAACTTTTGCCTATGATCCTAACACAGCTGCTCACTTATCACAGAGCATGTGTCTGGTTCAATGAACAAAACTGCACCCTCACATCTGGCTGAAGCTGCACCTTCTATACTGACAGTGTATAGAGCTTGGAGAGAGCCACTAGTGGCCAACAGAGGAATAATTAAGACCATCCGCTAAGACCGGCTAAGACAAAGGGCAAAATCGGGCTCTAAGTCTCATGAGCTTAAACTGGGTTTGAGCTTCATAAAGACTCCAGCCATTTGCTTGTGCTCCAAAAGATTTTGGAGTTTTAGTTTGAATTTTAGGTGATTTTAGTCAGACGTGATGTAGGGAAAAAGCTCCCTAAATGTCCCTAAAACTCATGTTTAATAGAAAAAAAGCTCCAACTTTGGAACAGGAATTCACAAAATCCAACATATGTCAAATTCTGTCTCAGGGTCAACATGGTCTCACTGAAATGTGTGTCTAATCTACAAAATGTTAATATTGTATCATGATCATGTTTCTACATTTTTGTGTGTCTACTATAGAGCATCTCTATTTGACGCTTTGAAAAACATTAAATAGAGACACTATTATCACAAGTTTAAGTCGGAAGTCACAAAAATGTATTTAGGTACGGGGCTTAGATTTGATTAAAAAAAAGGATTCACACAACCACCATTGAAATGAATTGGGGGCAGCATCTTCTTTTAGCTTCAGCGGTGATGAGGACTTAACCAGCAGCCTTGTAGTGAGAGAAAGAACAAACCATGAACACAGATGTAAAAAACGCTCTCAGACAAACCTCCAGAATCGATGGAACACGACTCGTTTCACCTCCACACACACACTTCTTCTTTTTCTTCTTCTTCTTCCACAGAAAACACATTTCTTCTCTCTGGGGTCAAACGCTGCTGCTGTTAATGACTTTCTCATTGTCCGATCTGACCGAGTCTTTGTGCTCCTCCTCCGTTTGTGTGTGCCGTGTCAATACTTCATTAAGGCGGCCATCTTTACATGTGTCCAGGCTCTTCTGTAATCACGGCTTCTTCTTCACAATCGCACCGGTTTGGTTTGGTTTGAACACGGGTCAATAAAGTTTGGCTTTTATGTGTGAAATTAAAACTAAAATCTGGTTTTAGTTTGACCTTTGTGTGGGTTTACAGCTCCTCTCTCTCTCTTTCTTTTTCTCTCTCTCTTTCTCTCTCTTTGATCTCTTCACTCTCTCCCTTTGTCTCTCCCTCTCTCTCCTTATCTCTTTCATATCCTCTCTCTCTTTCTCCTTCTTTCCCTCTTTACCCCCCCTCTCTCTTCTCTTTCTCCTCCCTCTCTAATCTGTCTTATTCTCTCTCTTTCACCGTCATCTCTCTCACTCTCTCCCTCCCCCTTTTTTTTCTTCTCTCTCTTTTTCATCTCTCTCACGCTCTCTTTTTCCTTCTCTCTCTTTCATTTCCATATTCTCTCCTCTTTCTTTCTTCTTCTCTTTCTCCCTCTCTGTTTGTCATTCTCTCTTCTTTCCTTTTCATCCTCCTCTCTCTTTTTCTTCTCTCTCTTTTTAATCTCTCTCTGTCTTTCTCTCTTGCCTTATGTCTCTTTCATTTCTTCATTCTCTCCTTCTCTACCTCTTTACCGCTCCCTCCTCTCTCTGTCTTTCTTTTATCCTCATCTCTCTATGTCTTTCTCTCCGTATCTCTTTCATCTCTTTATTATTTCCTTTTTTCCCTTTCTCTCCTCTCTTTCTGTTCCCTCTCCCTCTCTTGCTGTCTCTCTCTCATTAACTTTTTCATCCCATTCTTTCCCCTCTCTCCTTCTTCTTTTCTCCCTCTTTACCTCTCTCTTTCTCTCTCTATTTTTTCTTTCACCTCTTCAGTCTCTCCTCTTTATTTTTCTTTCTCCTTCTCTCTCCCTTTTTACCTCTCTCTTCTCTCCTCTCTCTGTCACCCCTCTCTCCTTTTTGCCTTCTCTCTCTCTCTGTGACTCTCTCTCTTCCTCCTTCTCTCCCGTTTTACATATTTCACTCTCTCTCTCTCTCTCTTTTCTTTCTCTCACTTTCTCCTTCTCTCCATCTTTACCCTCCGTCTCTCTTTCTCTCTTTGTTTCTTTTTCTCCTTGTCTCTTTTTTTCTCCTCATTGTTTCTTCTCTCTCTCTTTCATCCTCTTTCTCTTTCTCCTCTCTCTCCCTTTTTACCTCTCTCTCTCTTCTCTCTTTCTCCTCTCTCTCCTTTACCTTCTCTGTGACTGTCTCACTCTTCCTCTGTCCCGTTTTACATATTTCACTCTCTATCTTTTTTCTTTCTCTCTCTTTTTCTCCCTCTTTACCCTCCGTGTCTCTCCTCTCTCTTTGTCTCTCTCTCCTTGTCTCTTTTTTATCTTCTCATTTTTTTCTTCTCTCTTTCTCCTCTCTCTCTTTTACCTCTCTCTCTTCTTCCTTTCTTCTTCTCTCTTTGTCATCTCCTCTCTTCCCTCTCTCTTTTTTCCTTCTCTCTCTCTCTCTCTCTCTTTCTCTCATTCTTATTTTCAGCTGTAGTTCATTCTTTCATTCGTCTTGTCGGAGGACAAACGCAGCATTTTGAAAGAGTTTATTTTTTCATATTTACAGAAAATCTTTAGATAATTAAAAACAAGAATCACTTTGAGTCACTTTTCGAATCTTAAACTTTCCTAAAAATAAAACAAACTTGATGCATTGGAAACGTTTAATTAAATCTTCCTGTTTTGTTTTTACATAAGTTATAATGAAAATTCAAACTGTTTGTGACGGACAAACGGCCAGTGAAGCTGATTACATTAAACTCTGTTTAAAGCATTAATTATCATCACAAGTGTTTTGACCGTGTTTGCTAAAAGTTGGTTTTCAATTAAAGTTTTGTAACATGAATCACCTTCTCTCTGTTCACTCAAACTAGAATGTATTATTATTTTTAATTACATTACAGTTGTTCTTAAAAAAAAGAAGATTATGTAAAACTTTAAAATCTGATGAACCTCAGTAAAGACAGGATTAAAGAAACTTTAAATCAACGTCAGTCCAGGACAAAGACATGACTAAAATGACACAAGGCTAATCTCTCTCTCTTTCTCTCTCTCTCTCTCTCTGTCTCTCTCTCTCTCTCTCTTCTTTTTTCTAATGTCACACTGTGTAATGTCGCATTTTCTGTTTTATATGGTGGGTGTAAAAAATCTTAAAAACTGTATTATTTATGAATGGTAAGGAAATCTTAATCCTAATCTCAACTCACTACGAGCCTCAGACCTAAACTTACCCATTTTTGTAACTTTGAAACTTTAAAATGCAAATAAATCCTCCTGTGTGGCCAAAATCAAAACACGTCTATAAGACGTCTTCTTACTTCAAGTGTCACAGACTCTCCAGAAAAGAAAATGCATTCAAATGACACTATAGTACATATTTTATTATAGATGTGCATTACATGAGAACCTGTTGGTTTAACAATCCACAGTTTCACAAGAAAGTGTTTATTTACACAAAAATATAGAATTATGAGCACGATTTCATATGTTGGACACTATGTATTGCACAATATTTCAAGAATTAAAAAACACAAGTTTTGGTTGAAGCCACGTGGGACATTTTCTTTAAGTGTAACGGGTAAGTTTAGGCCTCAAGTTACTAAAGTGGGTAAGTTTAGGACTGGGTCTTGTGGCAGGTTAAATTCTAATGATAACACATCTTTACAACCATCATAGAAATGAAGAGTGGCATAAAAGGACGTGAAATCGCTCTAATAAAACACTTTTTTGTGAGATCGGGTTAACAATACATTTATCATATGTTAAAATGTTATAATAATATTGTGAGAGGCCCAGAGAGATTATTTGTTTATCAACAATTAGGCAGAAAGAGACGTCGCTCATTGATCAAGCTGGACAAACAACTCGCTAAGGCTGCCAGCTAACTACAAGAGCTAATCACTGTGAGGAAACAAAAGTTATGCTGCTTTTTACATTAGATTTTGCTGTCCATGTCCACGTTTCAACAATACTTTTCTTTTCTATTTTTTACTGCTTTTGTGGCATATACATTAATAAGGGAATAGGTAAAGTTGCAAAATGCAGCTTTAATCATAGAAACCACAGAAACATTTAAATTGCCTCTAATAAATAGTATTTTCCAGACAAATGCAGCTGAATGTCTGGATTCTGATGCGTCCGATTTGTCTGGAATCACTCTCACCGTTTTCCTCACATTTGAACCGCATCGGCCACATTAAGCTGAACCTTACACTTAAGAGATTCCCACGAATTTAAACGAACGAGAGCTTATGAATGACGCCGCTTCAGAAGTCAGACTTTCATTACATCCACGTCTCTCTCGGTGGAGAAGCTGTGATTGCCTCCGTGTGTTTGTGATCCGGACGGTTAAGCAGCACTTTACTTTCACCTGCGCAGAAGATGTATCGTTTTGTGTTTTAAATCAGGCTTTAGTCAGAGAAGAAATGAAGCTAATGTATTTATTTGAGTTTCATCTGCAGCTCCTTCACGTGAAAAGGAGAAGATGTGTGAGGATTGGCTTTGTTCTTGTCTGAGAGCATGTCATAAATGAGGAAGCGATGTTAGAGGAATAAAAACTCTTGAAAATCCTTTCCTCACAAGTGTTTAGACTTAGTATGTTGTAAAGAAACATGCTTAGTTTATAAAGAGACGTGTTTGTGTTTAAATGCTCAACGTAAACAAGCCAGCTGACGTTCCGTGCACAGAGCCTACTGTTTGCGTAGCGAGCAGTATTTTTATTATAATGAAGTGACACCTGCGCTCTACAGTCACATGTTTAAACTCTGCTCTGGCTCACGACATGAGAGTGTGAGTCTGACTGTGCCTAATGTTCCCGTTTGAGTCACATCCAGATGCTTCTCTCTGGGACGCGCCTTTAACTGAACCAACAGCTGTGACATTCCTCAACTTATTAAAAGTCATCGCCATTTACACAGCGACGCAATTAGCACCAATTAAAGAACTATAGGGCTTCTCTTTGTCGTGAGTTATTCATTCAAGCACAATAATGTTCTTTTATTCCTTTTGTTCAAGTGGTTACAGCTTTGTGCTTGATGTTATTGCGCCTTTAGGAAATACATTTGTCCAATTAATGTAGGCACTTGTCTCCGTTTGGAAAGTTTAAATCAAATATATGGTCATGTAAGTGTATTGTTATGTTCAACACTTTAACTAAATTCAGAGGCTTTTGTCTCTCCACAACTTCCGAGTAATATGTCGTGTCGGTGGATTAACATAGTGGTTCCCAACCTTTTTTGTCCCAAGTATCCCCTAATTTTTGTCCCACACGCTGAGTAACCCCTAACTTGTGCTTTTAGGCAAACAGATGGGTTTTCTAGTAGAATACTGCCAATTGTTTTCATGAAATGCTGGCTTAAATGCTTCAAAAGTATTAAAAAACACCACAAATAAAATTTTTAATGAATTAAGAATACATTTCACCTTGTAAAGTCTGAAATCAGTGCAAGTACCCCCTGGTGCAGGCTTGTGTAGGTCCACGTACCCCTGGTTGGGAAACACTGGATTCACACAATCTTACTGAAATGTATATGTACACCATGTAATTTTGCCTTATACATGTTGCTGCCTCAGTTAATTTCTATGGTGGATGTATAGATGTGTTGGTATTTATGAATATTAAAAAATTAAACTCAAGACCTAAAATTACTAACTTTTGCAACTTCAGATCTAAACTCTGTCGTTAAACTCAAAGAAAATGTCAGCACATGGTTCATTCATGTGATTCTGGTTTAGCTGCGTGGGATTATTTTAACTGTGGTCATATGGGCTCCGTGCACGGAATTTCAGTTGGCTGCGTACGTTCAAAAATGCTAACTTCTGTATGTACGACCACTTCCTGTTAGCGTTAGCATTTAGACACAATTATGTCTCTTTTTAAACACACAAGTGTCCTCTGGTGAAATATTCCTCTAATATGTAAAGTCTTTAACATGTTTTCTGTAACATTTACAACTGTCTGATCTAAAGAGGATTTAGTCGTTTTAAACTGATGGAGTGAAAACCTCATAGAAAAAACAAATAAATCCTCTTTAGATCAGACAGTTGTGGTAAATGTTACAGAAAACATGTTAAAGACTTTACATATCAGAGGAATATTTCACCAAAGAACACTTGTGCGTTTAAAAAGAGACATAATTGTGTCTAAAGGCTAACGCTAACAGGAAGTGGTCGTACATACAGAAGTTAGCATTTTTGAACGTACGCAGCCAACTGAAATTCCGTGCACGGAGCCCATTGGTCTGAGATTGCCCCACGAGACAGGAAAACATGTTAGTTACCTTAACAGAGCGAAACAGGAAGTGTGATTCCAAGAAAAGTGGGCGGGGCAGAATAGGGTGAGTAATAAACACAAAAAAAGGTAGAAGGTGCTCATGATAGAGGGATTAGCAGTCAGTTTTTTGCTTTACTGCGCTTGTTACCTACAGAGAGATACGCTGTCTGTCCAGTTGGGTGGGGAAACTTATTTGATAAAAGCAACAAAACAGTTTGAGAGCAGCTGTTTGGATCAGGTCTGAACCGGTCTGACAGACATCTGGCTCCTGAAGCTTGTCACTGTGTTTCTCTCTGTGTTTCTTCACCTGAATGTAACTGTATGAGTCGTAACAGTTGATTTAGCAGCATAACTTTGTAGTTAGGTGACAGCAGCACTGGCTAGTGTTGCTGCTACAGTTCAACCGCCGCTCTTTCTGCAAATCTGTTGTGCATGCATGAACAATAATTCTTCTATACATACACATTTCTGTGAGATCGTGTTGGACAAATGTTTTGGGGGCTTATAGAAGGAGCAAAAATTAAAGTTTTTTTATTTTCCTTTATTGATTATTTGGTCAATATTAGTCAATTGTCCGTTTTGTAGATTGATTCAACACCAAATGGTTTGTTATGCGTTGTTGTAGAGCTGGACGTGAATCACATGTTTTTTTTTTTTTGTTTGTTTGGTTTTTTTGTCATGGCTAAAATGTCTTTGTTGTGTTTTTTAACTTGTCAGGCTCTTCTTTGACAAAATAATAGGCTATTCTTTTCTGAGGGCCATCTTTCTCGTAGAGCTATAACATCCGGGTCAGGTATTTGCATAAAACATCATAATTCATGATTAAACAATAGTTCACAGCATCAAGATAAAAACATTGTTTTGGCCAATGTTTAATTTTTATTGTGCTACGTACAGTATTGTTTAAAATCGTGCTGAACCAGTATTAAACTAAACCTTAAACTAGACCTTAACCTTGACATCCCAGCATTAAACCAGGACCAAACCAGGTCTAAAGCAGAACTAAACCAGGTCTAAAAAAAGAATGCCTTTAGTCGACTACAGCGTTTATCTCCACGGTTCAGAACATTGAATTACTATTTGCAATATCAAAGTAATGCAGCTGTGTTCCTGAAAATGTTCTCTCTGTTTTCCTCCTCGTTCTCTCTGCTCCGTGTCTGTTCTGTCTGTTTCTGCTTCACTTCAGCGCTCCGTCACATGAATCCAAAAGTATCCAGAGGTATCCAGATGTGGGATTGGTCTGTCGGGGCGAGTGTCTGCTCCCTTTATCCTGACGAGTGGAACCAGCCGGGCCAGACAGACTCACACAGAGAGAGAAGAAGAAGGAGAAGAGAGAGAGAGAGAGAGAGAGAGAGAGAGAGAGAGAGGGAGAGAGAGAATAATAATAGAAACACACTGATGAGATGAGATTATAGGAAATTATAGAACAGAAAGAAGAAGTAAAGAACAGAAGATGAGAGGAAAGAGAAAGAGGTAGAGCGAGAGGGGAGAGAGAGAAAGAAAAGAGAGAAATAGTGGGAGATAAAGAAAGAGAGAGGGAGAGACAGGGCAGAGGGAGAGAAGAAAGAGCAAAGGATAGATAGAGAGAAAGAGAGATAAATAAGAGAGAAAGTGGTGGAGAGATAAAGAGGGAGAGGGAGAAAGAAGAGAAAGATGGAGAGAGGAAAGAGAAAGGGAGAGAGAGAGAAAGGGGGAAGACAGAGGAAAAGAGAAAAGACAAATAGGAAGTGAAATAGGGGTGAGAGGGAGGAAGAGAAAGAATAGAAAGTGAGAGAGGAAGAGAGAGGGAATCGAGAAAGAGATGGAGAGAAAGAAGAGAGAGAGAAAAGGGAAAAGGAGGGAGGGAGGGAGGGAGGGAGGGAGAGAGAAGAACAAGAAGAAAGAGGAAGAGAGAGAAAGGAGAGAAAAAAGAAAGAAAGAAAGAAAGAAGAACGGGGAAATATAACGAAAGAGAAAGATGTTGAAAACCTGTGAAATGATCGCTATGTTATGTCTTGGCAAACTACAGTGGCACTTGCTCTCAAACTGGCCTATTAACATGAACAGAACCTGTTGTAATAGATACAAAAAATAATATTAAGAACTGAGTATGTTCTTTAGTATTGAACAACATGACAGTAAATATGGACAGAAAGAGAAAAAAGAGAGAAATGGAAAAACAGGGCTCAGGTACATGAAAGAGAGGGAGAGAGAGAAGAGAGAGAGAGAGAGAGAGAGAGAAAGAGAGAGAGAGAGGAAGAGAAAAAAGAGAGAGGAAGAGAGAGAAATAGGAAGAGAGAGAGGGGTGAGAGGGAGGATAAGAAAGAGGAGAAAGGGAGAGAGAAAAGAGAGGGGAGAGAAAGAGAGAGAAGAGATGAAGGGAAAAAGACAGAAAGAGATTAAGAGAGAGAAATAGAATGAGAGATAGAGATGGGGAGAGAGGGGAAGAGGAAGAATAGAGAGAGAAAGAGTCAGAGAGAGAGAGAGAAGGAAAGAAGAAAGAGAAAAAGAGAGAAGATAGAAAAATAAGAAGAGAGAAAGGTGAGAGGGAGAGAGAGAAAGAGAAAGGGAAAAATAAAGAAAAGAGAGAGAGAGAGAGAGAGAGAGAGAGAGGGAGAGAATGAGAGAGAAAGAGAGAGAGAAAGGAGAGAGAGAAAGGAGAGAGGGAAAGGAGAGAGAGGAGAGAGAGCGAGAAAGAGAAAGGAGAGAGCAAGACAGAGAGAGAAAGAGAAGGAAAGAATAAAGAGAAAAAGAGAGAGGAAGATAGAAAAATAAGAAGAGAAAGGGGTGAGAGGGAGAGAGAGAAAGAAGAGAAAGGGAAAAAGAAAGAAAAAGGAAAGAGAATGAGAGAGAGAAAGAGAGAGAGAAAGGGGAGAGAGAGAGGAGAGAGAGACAGAGTGGAGAGAGAGACAAACAGAAGGAAAGAATAAAGAGAAAAAGAGAGAGGAAGAGAGGGGGAGATAGAAAGAAGATAAAGGGAAAAGAAAGAAAGAAAGAAAGAAAGAAAGAAAGAAAGAAAGAAAGAAAGAAAGAAAGAAAGAAGAAAGAAAGAAAGAAAGAAAGAAAGAAAGAAAGAAAGAAAGAAAGAGAATGACAGAGAATGAGAGAGCGAGAGAGAGAGAGAGAGACAGAGTGGAGAGAGAGAGAGAGAGACAGAGTGGAGAGAGAAAGAGACAGACAGAGAGAGAGAGAGCTCGGGGGGTAGAGACACATGAATGCGTCTGAAACAACAAACAAACAGGAGCAGGTGGACGAGGAGGCAGAGGTTAAACAAGGTGGAGATGTAAGTCAAATAAACAGGGGCCAGTGAACGCACCAGCTGAGTTCAAGAGCCCGGGCACAGCTGGGAGATTTCATGTTACATTACACCAAATCAACACCACGATTTCAACAGCGCGGCGTCAGAAATGGAGCTGAAATGTCTCTGAAGAACATCACCATTTACTCATAATTCAATAGATCTGCCGCCAAAGCACGAATATTGTTTCCATGGTGATTCTGATTCAAACATGTCTTTATTTGGGTTGTTATTAACATTTAGCACTGAGGTCTCCAACAGTAAACAGCTACTTGAACCTCGAACCCTGCAATTTGGGAACAATATAATCACTTATTTTTTACCTGATGTTGATTGATCTGGATTTTTGATTCAATTTTATTCAGCATTTACAAAATCAATATCAATATGTGTAAAAGTCACAATCAATAAATGGCTTTTGGTTATGATTTCTGGAACATAAACTAAAGTCTGACTTCATGTTTTTACTGACAGAGGATCAGCTGAGGAGCTCCTGATTCAAAAAACATCTAAATACTTGGTTATTTGACATGATCTCTCAATCTTTCAATTAAGAGTGCATTCACAAAACTTTAGGTTGGGATCAGGATTCGTTTGCCTGGATAGTTTGGTTGTATTGGATATTAGTGAATGTGCAAACGAACTCTGATCCGGTCTAAAACTTAAAAATCTGATCCGGTTGGAGATCACAGGTCCAAACAACCTCATGTGTGGGATCGATATACTGACAAATAATACACAAAAACAGTAACAGTAAATGTTCAGTTGTGGCTGATTATGATAACACGGATATCACCGGTAATTTACTAAAATAACAGTTATAAAGCTTACATGAAACCAAACAACACAAATGCAAGAAAAACGGCACAGATTTGCCCAGTATGTGGTTGTTCAACTAAATGAATAGATAACATATCTACTGTATCAGCGTATACATACTTTTTTATTCAATCAGATTCGATTTTTGTAACGTTTTACTCTGACTCTAGACATTTGGAGTAATCCGAGGCCGGGCCATCATTTCTCTTTCTTCAATATATTTGTACATTGTCCGCGCTCCGACACTTTGTCTGTCAATTAAACAGGGTCAGTTAATGTAAGGCAGGTTGTGAGAAAGATTCATAAGGCACAAATCAGTCCAACACTGTGCAGAAGTACTGCTACTTGTTAGTTCGTTTGGATGTGACACCGATCAGGCAGAGACAAATGGAGGAGCCAGGTGTCTTCTTTGAACTTCCTCTTAGTGATTCTGGTTCATGGCGCCTCTACAGACGAGGAGCTGATGTGTTTCAGCTCTGACTCAAGTGGTAAAAGTGTATTGTGAACGTCCGTTTAGAACAAAATACAAGGTTGAGTCTTTGGTCCCCAAACGAGCTGAGTCTGATTCTGTTCGTTTTGTGAATCCAGGCTAATTGACTCTGTGCACAGGAAGTGTTTATTTTCAAATAGTCAGACTTCAGCGTTTGCATTGGCAGACAAACACATCTTTTTATAAACACACTTTGCTTATATTTTACAGAAAACTACAAACAACTCACTGTACTCTGAGGAATCTTAAAATATTTTGAGGCAGTGATACTTCATAGAAACAAACTAAACAAGAAAACAAACATGCCTACTGGAAGTTAGCATTTGTGAAATAAAATAAGCCAACTGTTTCTTATGTAGTCCACTTAGGTCCTTTTGTTGGAAAGGGACTCTGAGTAGTTGCAAGTACATACAGACAAGGGGGCGGGGACAAGTGGTCGGTGAAAAGAGGGATTTTCTGAGCACTCAAGCCTCAGCTGCAGGAAAAAACAAACAAGAAGCAATCCAATTGACATCTTTGATTAAACCAATGCAAAGAAAAACATTGCAAGAACATATAAAAAACTAAAAAAGTGAACTATATAACACTTCCCCTTTAAAAATCTACTTTCTTTAAGCCTATTAAGCAGTTCACTTTTTACTATTGTAGTTTTAAGTTTGAATAAATGACCAACTTTAATTCTATATGACCCAGAATGGCTTCCCTTTCAGCTCATGCTTAACAATGAAAAAAAGCTTGGACACCTTCTCCATCAAACTCATGCAGAATAATATTTACCAAATTTCCATCTCCCTGTCCCTCTCCGCTTCCCTCCAATCCAGCGTGTATAATTCCCGCCTCTTCTGCTCCCCGTTCACGTTCTCGTCTCAACACTAAAACTATTTGTGAAGCAAAAGAAAGCACCTGTCTCTGTCTGTCTGTCTGTGAGCGACGTCTAAAAAATCAAATCTCACGCGCAGCTGACAAATGCAGTCGTTATACTTTCTCCCTGTGCACTTTCTGATTAATTCATAGGTCAACAGCCCCCCGCGGACCACAACAAACCCTTTTTCAGATCTCATTGCGATTCCCAGCGTGTCCCCTTCGGTCCTGTAGCTTCAGACGGCGGTGGCTTTAACCCATCCGAATAAAAAAAAAACAAGATTTCTATTTGAATTTCCCCTCGCAGACAGACGCCGCCAGAGACCAAAGCTCGTCCGAGATCTTACCTGCGTTTGACAGATGCGGGGCGAAAAGGCGAAGAGAGTGGGCGGCCATGTCTAACCACCCCCCCCCCGGTCCTGACGCAAAGCCTTGTGGGTGATGTTCGGTGAAGCGTAGCGGAGGGGTTGTCATTCTCAGGAGTGCGGCGGGTTCCATTAGAGACGCAGGCCTATCCGTGTCGGCTGAGCGGGGTTTGTTTAGAGTTTTGTAAAAGACGGGGTGTGTGCGTTTCAAAGGAAGTGGTCGGCGCAGGATTAAAAGCATGTATGTGCATGAGGAAGATGAGAATATCCAGTGCACTGTTCAATAATGCAGCGGAGGATTCTGGGAAAGCTTCTGTCGGCAAAATATAGGTTCCCGTCAAATCCATTTAAGAGCAGTATGGACTTACAGCTGCGCTTAAGTGATTGTGTAATGTTGATAGATGTTCTTCGATGGTTTACATTTAGTGGACAATGCCTGTTATACTAGACAGCAGTGTTAATACAGAACAATAAAGACAAAACCAATTCTTTATTTAAAAAAAACTTTACTGCTTCCTTTAATATGTAAGCAAACAGAAATAATTCATTTTAAGATTCCTACATCAGTCACATGCTTTGCTCACTTACCTAATGCTACCTGAACCTGTTAGATGCAGGACGTGTCGGTGCTGCGATTAGCCATACTGCTAACAACAGCAGACAAATGTAGTAGATTTTGGGAAACAAACGGGACATTATTAGATGTAGTCAGGACATATCAACAAGATATCTGTGCTAGGGGAAAGGGATTTTAAGTTATTTAATTGTAATAACTGACTATCATGATCTTTTGTAGAGTGGCTTAGAACTCTCACTAGTTTCCATCAAGGTGTTTGCTCATCTTCCTGGGGTAAAAATAAAAACGGATTAAAAACAGTGCAATTTTAGATTGTCATCAAGAATATGTAACATATTGTACAACTACATGGCAACACGGTCTCTGAATAATTTTCAATGAAGCCACATTTTCTTTAGGTTTAACAGGTAAGTTTAGGATGGGACTTAGATTAAGATTTACCTGTTAAATCAGGATAAAATCGTAGTTGTGGCATTTTGTAACATATTTATGTATAAAAGGCCTGGAAACGTGCTTATCATACGTTTTTGGTTTTTCGTTTTCTTCGGAGACTGGGCTGATACAAGGACAATCTTGGTTTCAGTGGCTTCTGAATCGATCAACACAGTCTCATGGTTTAGGTCTGAAGCTAAGTACATTTATGATCTTGGAGTTCATCCACAATTGAAATGAACCGGGGCAGCAACGTATAACATCACAGGAGAAATTGTGTGGTATACATATGCATTTCCATGAGAAAGGGTTGAATATATATGAGGTAAATCCTGTAACTCTCTGGACTGTTCTGCTGGATCTGAGCCTGCTCAGATGTAATGTAATGTATGCAGTCACACAGTTAATACTTCAGGCCTTTAGTCATGACTTCAGTCTGTTGTTTGGGCAGGTTTTTGCCCAAACACAGCCAACCAGAACACGGCTCTTGAATACAAGAACTGAATGACTTTACTGTTAAATTCAGAGAGAACACAGCAGTCCTGTTTAGTTTTACACTGAATGTGTGTCTATAGCACAAAATGTAAATAACATCAAAGCATTGAGGTGACACACTATTACATTAAATGACACGATATTTTCTTTCCGCGCCAGGCCTAATGGCTGAGTTTAGGTCTGAAGATACAAAAACTGCCAAGTTTGGAGACTTTGAGTTAGCTAGTATTATTATTAAGATTAGATTTTGTTTTCATATCCACCATAGAAATATGAAAACAAATATAAATATGACGAACGTTTCTGTGAGACCAGGTTAAACTAAGTGCTACATTTGCTAAATTATTTTGTTGAACACATAGTTTTTAATAGTTTGTAACAATATGTCAGGTCATATGTTCAGCTTGTCTTAGTGTAATAGTACTTGATAGACCTGTCTTGAGGCCACTTTTTAAGGTCTTGTCTCTGATTCTACGACATTTGGACTTGGTCTTGTCTTGGACACTGAGACCACATTTTACTTCCACCACACTCTGCTAAACTTGTACCAGGAGCGCAGTGACACATCCCAGGCACAGTTTGGATTAAGCACTGCATAAGATGTAGATAATTCTATAAATGACAAAGTTGGTCTTGATTTGGTCTCAGTGGACAGCGGTCTTGGTCTTATCTCAGTCTCGACCTATAAAAGTCTTGGTCTTGGTCTTATCTCATGACTCTGTGTTCTTGGAAAGCTTTTGGTCTTGATTAGTGCAATCTTGACCGCTACACTAGACTGTCCCACCTGAAATACTCAGCTTGTATGTACAGTATATGCTATATTGTATCCTCTTTCAAATCTCCCTAAATCTTAATTCTGTGGTGAGCTTGTCTTCTCTTGCCTCCAGGACATTTTGTAATACAATTTAAAGTCTCCCCAAACACAATTTCACGCAGACCAATTTCAATGTAAAGTGAGTATTATGCAGTGTGCTTTTTAACTTTAGGTTAAGATTCTGCTTTTCTTTAGGAAAACGAGCAGGTATTGTGTTTCAGCAAATGTGCATTTTATTTATGGTAGAAGGTAAACGTCCTTCTGGGGATACGAGCAGAGAAACTTTATCCTCAAGTATTGTGCCCACAGGCGAGGCCAGGCTGAGCTGGAGGTTCTCTGTGTAATTGGGTTAAGTCTGTAAGGAAATTATGTGTTACTTAAGACTGGTCCTGCCTAAGCAATACAGTAATGTGATCAATGCAACATAAGCATAAACTCAGAGCAAACTCAGAGGAGGACAGATGTGCATGGATCACCTGAGCGTGGAGTCAGAAAACTGTCATCTCCTTCATGTTTGACATTAGACTCTGACAGAAAAAGTACAGCCTAATTTAGTATTTGACTCTTCGAGCACCAGATCAAAACTTGAACTATAGTAGGCTTAAATACATTTAGAAATAGACTAAATCAGATCCTAAATAATAGGGAACCACAGATAATACAGTTCTTATAGACCAGGGCTATTCAATTACATTTACCAGTGGGCTTTAATTTTTGGAAAGCTATGGTCTCAGGGCCAGATTACAAAATCAACTACAAGAGTGTTTTATATCTGATATCGGCAAATATTATATTGCTAATTCCTAAAAATCTGCATTTTTAATTGTCACAGACGCAAACTACATCTTGAACAGGCTAGACCACAAAATCTGAGCAGTGACTAAATCAGAACTCTAAAGCCTTATTCATGTAAATGGCATAACAACATCAGTAACAGCACTAACTTTAGCAAAGAACACTAAGAACAACAAACTCATCTTATCAAGCAAAAGAGGCCTATTGATTAGGCCTGCAGTCCATCTTCTTCTATATTTTCTTTAAGTCTCTCTGTTACTCACCACTTTTGCATTTATTGTTTGAGATAACAACTGGTTAAAAATCCAAAAAAAGAAACAAAATCCAGACAAAACCACAACTTAAAGTGAGGCTAAACATGTGGTCCACCCACAACTGAACCTCAAACACACTCGTAAAATGTGAGACACCCAGTGGGAGTGAACAGACATTGATTGACAGCACCAAATATGGACAGAGAGCTTGTGAATGATGTGAGTTTTGTGTGGGAGCGATCCTGACATGAGGAGAAGTTCACAGCTCTGAGGCTGTGCACAGGTCTAGTTTCTTACTTGCACTTCAAGATTCTTTTTTAATAACGTTGCAGACATAAAACTTTACCTTTACAGAAGCACATGAGCTCATGTGAGGATGATCTAAAATTGAAAATGAGAACAAAGAAACGCAAGATTCGAACATCCAATCACCCGCTTGATTATCTGAGCCAAATGACTGATGTTTAATTTCTCTTTAGCAATCGCTGCAATATAATAGCACCCAAAGAAGCACTAAATCCTAAAAAAATGACTGTTTCAAAATGTGAAAGTTATCCAGTTTGACCCAGTTTTAGCCGGTCCTTTCGTCGCAGTAATAACCGTGTCCCTGGTCACTTTTGTCCGCTGCTTCCTCTGGACTTCCTGTGTGTGCGCTCTCATTTCCTGTTTCCTCGTAGATCTCTATCAGAGCTGGAGCGAGGACACTTTTCTTCCTGACACTGGGCTAATGGGGTGCTCTGTGTCCAGGACAATTACCCACCTGTGGATCTACTGCTGCTGGACTCGTGCGCTATAAACACAACGTCACTGTTATTACTGTGTCTCCTTCACAGACTCAGAGGACAACAGCAGGACTTTTAATCATCTGCTCTCTATGAAATACAAATGGTTCAACAAAAAAGAAACAGGATCATTAATAGAGAGACTGTATTACTCTCATTTTAACTCTTTAGTATTCAGACGGTCTTGTAATCCCTCTTTTTCTAACATTTTTTGTGCACCATATGGTTAAACTTGTACATGAGATGAGAAGTTCAAATAGTTTCAGTCAACTTAGCCTTTCTGAGATTAATCAAGCTCAGTTTGTGCTTCCCAAAGTCTGGGTCAGGGTCACAAAGCAAATCTGGGGCTGCAAGATGATTTCAGGATGTAAAGTTTCATCTATGATTCTGTATTTACCGTTTGATCATATATAAGTTCATCCATTTTCTTCCGCTTTATCCGGAGTTGGGTCATGGAGGCAGCAGTCTGAGCAGGGAGGGACAGACTTCCCTGCCCACACCATGGATGCCCCCTCTGTCCTCGTGTGAGTTGCGTTGGTGTCAATGTATTTTTCGTCTCTTAAAACTGCTCGTGCTTCAACTACAACTTGAGCAAAGGTCTCATTTTGAAGAAATGTATCTCTTCTTCACAACGCAAAATTCTCTGCTTCCCTCGCTCAGGCCACCATCACCCTGAATAGTCAGAACTGATCACGCAGCCATGTTTGCTAGCCCATAATCAGGAAAGAGCACGAAAGAGCCGTCAATGCGCCACTGAGCCATTGAAAACAGCAGGCCGCCATCTTGGATTCATCTTTCAGTTCTAATCATACTTCCTTGTCCACACACACTTCCTCCTGCTCTTCCAGGGGAATCCCACAGCCTTATTAGGTCAGATGAGAGAGAAAGTCCCAGATAAAAAAGTGACTTATGAGACTTTTGTACAGTTACAGTTAAACTCTGGCTTGGCTTGAAATTACAAATGTGTTTTTTTTTATTTTGCAGGAAGTCGTTCTTCTGCTCTGAACCTACAAATAAAAGATAAAAATGTAGTTTATTTTGTACTTAATTTTAGCTGACAGTTGCTTTTGTAACAGATGCCAGGTTCATCGGACATCCAGCTCAGACCTGGCCTCACAATAAAAAAATTGAAAATAAAGCTCAATAACAAAGAATTCTAATGTTCACAAAGTTGGCAATAGCCTTTGTTGGATCACAGATGTGTGAAAGCTTTCATTTAGGCAGGTCTGGTGTTCCAGATGTGAACCTTTAACAGTGAAAGTCTGACTGATGTGCGACGACACCGGCTTCATGTTTTTAACCACATCTCTTACAACAGCTGAGGACAAGCTCATGCATTTGAAAACCAAAGTTGATCAAACTTGTTTGTTTTACAAAAATGTTTCATTAGTTCAACCTCCTGGGCTTTGGTCCATCACTTTTAGAGCTTGTTTGTACAATGACAGCACTTTACATTGACGACTGACTGGCCTGGCTCCAGACTGTGATACAAGATGAAAAATGGGATAAGTACTACTTTGCTTCTTCTAAATTTAATACATACATAAATACTCCTTCAAAACAAAAAAACAAACTTTTTTTCCCAGCATTTGTTCAAGCCGCATGTCAATTGTTGTGACTAAAAAAATCATATTTTTGACCAAATCATATAGAAATCCTAGTCTCAAACACCTTTTCCTCCCTGGTGTTTGCACCATTGTAAATCAGAAACATTTCTGTGGAGCAGCAAATATGATTGTCTAATTCCAAAGTGAGTAAATAGTGTTGCTGCTGGAGGCAAACATACAGTGATATAGTGTGGCTGTCTGTCTGTAATAAGCTGTGGCTCCCTCCATTTAAATCAAGGCCTCAATTAATTAGAATAAAGCAAATCCAATGGTGAGGACTGTGGGGAAATCACCTGAGTATGGATCTGCAGCTGCACAGACGCAGCAGAGGAGTCTGGGTAATGGACGGCTGTTTGAGCTCAAAGGAAGATCAGGCCGAGCAATGAGCAACGACGTGTGGAGTCATTTTGTGTAGAATATAATCTATAGAAAAGAAGAGATGAAAAGGCTTTGAATCCCTGGTTTGAACGTACGTAATGTTTATTTTATTATTTAAGGCAGTATCAGCCCTTAACAGAAGGATTTGTTATTATATTGTTAAACTTGGCTCTGTGTTGTGTTTGTGTTAACCTTGTTATGTGCAATTTTGACCATTTGTGTTATTTATTTGTGATTTTTACACGAAAACACAACATGATGAAAACCCTTGTGATGCAGAAACTTCACAGTGATAACTATATGTTTTCCCAGTTCACCTGCAGTGTTTGAAGTGTTAAGATGAATGATTTGCATCTGTGTCACGTAAGTCCTGCGCCAGATTTTGATAAAGATTTGTAACATTGTGTCTCCATAAACTAGAGTGACCAGACGTCCCTATTTACCTGGGACAGTCCCTATTTTGAGCTCTGGGTCCCATGTCCCAGCAAATGTATCCAAATCCACTTATTTGTCCAAGTTTTACACAAAAACATGACCCAGTTGTCCTGATTTTTGATCACTCTGACACTTTTCGACAGTGAAGGAGTTAGTTTCTATTTCTTTTGTCAAAACAGTGCTTGAAATTTACAAAAACACGAGAAAAAATCCACCAATTTGCAATGCACTGACGGAAGAATATACGTGAGTGTGAATGAGCCATGAATTTAGGAATATACTTATTTACTCACTATATTCACCGAACGTTCATTACTCTCGACTAAAACTTGCGTATTCCGGTTTTTATTTTGAAACTATGGTCATCCCACGATAAACACAAGTGGAAGTACTGTTGTAATACTGCAGCTCGTCTGACAAAAACTTTGAGATGAGATCACACGACCATTTTTCTTTTCTGGTGAAATGCAGTTTGTTGTAGAGTGTTTTTAAGTGTCTTTATTTCATTGGTTCACTTTGGACCAGCTGGTTGTGCCTGGAGCCAGACTCAATATATTGAGGCGAGTTTGGGTAGACTAGTTTTGGTTTTGTGTGAGCTACATAAACTCCAGTGCACTGAGGTCTGTTTTTGACCAAAGCTGATCTTACTCCAGCTTTTCCATTTGGAAAGATACAGACTTAACTCTGCACCAGCTGTTGTAGAAACAGAGATATCAGTTTGGATTCTTTAGGGGAATTCAACCTTTTTCATCTGGAGATACTTTTATTAAAACAAAACGGACAGAGAGCTATGACCATGACCCTGATCACAAGTCTTAAATGGGTTCAAAGTACACAAACTTTTATTTTTATTCAGTGCACATGATTAAGCATCTAAAGTGCAAATTTAATTGTAATGGGAGTAGAAGTTGTGATGTTGGTAGATTGTTTTTTTTTTTTTTTTGATTACTTGTTCTTATTTGGAATCATGGGTGATGAGTGCTTAACCCAGTGACTTTGAGCCTTAGGCGGGAGAACAACTTGGACAATGAACAATTCATCGCAGGGTTAACACATAAAGACAGACACAGACATTCACGCTCTCATTCATTCACTAGAGGGGAATTTACAGTGTTGTCAGCTGACCTACACATGCATGGTTTTGGTAGAAGCCAAGAAGTATCCAGAGTATGTAGAACGCACGGTAACATGTGGAGAACATGCATCATGATATGTTGATTTAGTCTCATGAGGATTCAAACCCTTTGAGGAGCTACTTAGAAAAACATCAGAAACTATCTGGAAGTCCCAGAGCCAGAAGTTGGAGACTCTGCTTTAGAGCATTGGTTCCCAAAGTAGGGCTCATGAAGCAAAATCTAGGGGTCGTGAGTTGATTTCAAAATGTAAATTTACACATATGACACATTATTTAATCTGTTTTTGTTTTATTATTATTGGAAACGGCATGTTTCCAATAATACTGCTCTAAGCTAAAGGTATTATACTTGGTTTGTATTCCAAATGAACAACCTTCGTGCCTAAAGGGTCAACAATATACAAAGGCTACAAAATAGAAAGATACACATAAAAGTAAGCAATCATTCTGTTGTGGGTCATGTGTTGCCTGACCAGTCAGCCCCTCCTACATTCTGTTACATTCTGTTTGAATGCAGAAGGGTCTGGGACCTGACGGTTAGCCAATAAAGTCGTTTTCCCAAAGTCAAGGTCATGTGCTTTACCCCAGAACACAAAGGCGGCTTGTATCTGGGCAAGTTTAAAACCCCTGAACCTCCGGTTAGCGGGCTGATGCTTAACCTTTAACCTTCACAAACCAGCACATTTAGACCCAGCTCACAATCCTTCCAAACTATTACTCTGAGGTGGTATAAAAAATCTATTCTCCATCCCCAGCTCGGTTCGTGTCTTTCTGTGCCGCACACTGACATTTCTCATATATACACAGCAGATAAGTAAACATACACAGATTGCCGTTAAAGATACTGTAAGGCAAACACATATGTAACAATATGTCGTATGTAAATGTGCTTATCTGTATTTGTTCTGCCCACACACAGAAAACCTCGCTGCTCTGCACTGGATTCATTAGAAACACATTTCATTTACATTTAAACCTATGTATAGTTTTCTCTTGCATGAATAAAAACAATGATACATCGTATATAAGCTCAGAGCAATAGCATCAGATTTTATTGAGGAGCATGACTTTTGGGCCTGGTAGTGGCACCGCTTTTGAGACAATGTTGTGCCAAATATTCACAGGACTAGATTTGTTTCTATAATGATAATAACTATTGTTGCAGTCTGTTTTTATTGTTCCCCAAAACTTTCAAATCAAAGTATTAAACCAGGACCAAACAAGCTCTAAAGCGGAACTAAACCAGGACTGAAACATCACCAAATCAAGTCCAAGGTCTGCACTGCAAAAAGTGACCATTTTAAACTGGATAATGATTGAATAAATTAAGTTTTGTTTGCTTTTATTTGAGCACATTTTAGCTGTCTTAAAACAAGATTTGCCAACAAAACAATGAGGAAAAAGAAAAAATGCAACTGGAACTGAGACAAGAAAAACATACTAGAGCCATCTGGCAATTCTTATTTACAGTAAAAAAAAATATATAATAAAACAACTCAAGTAAACTCTTGCCTGGTTCAAGCACTTGTTGACACATTTGAAAATTTAAGTTAGCTACTTTTTCCTGAGTAATACCCCAGTTGACCCAATTTAATGTCCATTCAAAGATGCTAATGAGTTCTGGAGTTTTTTTTTTGTTTTTGTTTTTTTACACAAAAACTTTGTCAATCATTTGTGCTTCTTTTGTGCTTAAAAAGCTCCAAAACTGCATCAATCACTTGTGATTTGTCTGTACTGGCTTTTGCTATAAAAACTTGCATTTGTGCTGTTTGCATTTTTATTCTGATTTGATCATGTGGATCCAAACAATTGGCCAGAAATTACGGAATTCAATTCCTGCTGCAAAAAAAAAAAAAGTTATGCGTGTTTTTAAATATGCTACTAAAAAAATAAAATACGCCCAACACAAAACAATTAATTAGGGGAGAGCGGGGTTATTTGTCACACGGGTAGGTTGTCACAATTACTGTATCTCAGCTTGTGATTGGTGCATTTGAAAAAAAGTCAGATTAAAATGTTCATTAAATGAACCAAAATGCAATCGCTAAAAAATTCCTGTAAACTTTTGTTTAAGATTGTGATACGACGAAATCAAAAAAATTTGAAGCAAAATGTAAATTTTCTATTTTGTCTATTTTTCCCAAAATTGTTTTGAAAGCTTAAAACTGTTGACATTACAAAGAGGAGGGTCAGAGTGACAGTTAGGACTATTGTTTATTGAGCTGGTTTAAAAATGTAGAAGAAAGTTGAGGTGAGAGCAAAAAAGTCCAGTCAGGGTTGGTTGTCACATATGATTATATCTAGAACAGCAGCACAGCCAGAGCGGGGTTGGTTGTCACACTTTTACAGAAGACAGATTTTCTCAAAAATACTGTATTTTAAATATTCCAGTTCAATGCAGGAAATCAGTGTAAAGTTTCAACTAAAAAATAAATCAAATTATTGTCATGTAGCTTATTCTGTTCAAAAGTTCTTAATCACTAATTCACATTAAAAATATAGTTTTACATTATCATTAGAATCTTGACAAAAATGCATTTTTTAAATTTTCAGTTGCCTTTTTCTTGTAATTTAACGTCTCCTGATTCAGAAAATGTAAAACATTCTTAAATCAAAATGAAATCCAACATAAAAAATCAGACCAACGAAAAGACACTTTTGTCATCGGTCTCCCATTGATATAACATTGTGACAACCAACCCAGACTTGGGGTTGGTTGTCACAGGTGAACAATTAACAATAAATGATCAATAACTTTTGATCAGAATAAGATAGATGACAGCAGGTGGATTCATTAGTTACCCAAGACTCTGATCTCTCCTTTGTAAAAAGTGTGACAACCATCCCCGCTCTCACCTAACACCCTTTGGGGCTGTTTTGGGCCTTTTTTAAGTTTCCTGCGAAGCTGAATTGCTCTCATATGAACTATAAAAGAATTGTTATTATCTCAAAAACAGCATAAACAAAGCTTTTTGCAGCAGACCTACTTAACAGAGGTGTTCAAAGTTGTATGACATCATTCCACATCAATACCTTCATTTAAACTTTGTTCTGAATCAACTTGAAGTAGTTGTGCTAAAAATACACTTAAATCACCAGAAAACGTCTTAAAAGACATAAAAAGTTTAGCTTCCGATGCCTTAACATTATATTTCCCCAACAACTTTCCCCCACAACAAGCCGCGCTCCCAAACATTACGCGTTCCCGACTGTATCTATATTTCTGTGCAGAGAACTTACAAAATAAAGGTACAAAATGTAGTTTATATTTGACAAAAGCTCAAAGAAGAGAACATACAGTCTGGCATCTCAACTCGGATTGGTTCTGGTCAACACGTTACTTCATCTCTGTTCACTAATTGGTCGATTGTACTTCCTGGTTTATCAGAAACCGTTTGCCGTTCTGCTCTGATCTAGAAGCTGGAGTTAAATGACATTGAAACTGGCGAAGGAACATTGTTTGTTTATGTTTTTAAGGAAGTTATGTTTAGTGTTTTTAATGAGAAAATAATGAATTTGGCAGCCAGGCATTCATTCGTCTTTCTTTCCTCCACAAATACTTGAAATGTCTGCTTTTGGTGAAGATTACTTTGATTCAGAAAACCATCTCGATGACTCCAAACGTCTGCTTTTGATCCACAAAACACTCTGCTGGTTTAATAATGTTGTAGAGTTGAATTCAGTTAAAGAGCCGTGTGAAAAACTAAATCCAGTCAGACTCAAGGCGAGAAAGAGACGAGGAAACAGCACTTGACCTCTGACCCCTGAACTGAGTCTGATGTTTTAGCAGAGGCACATTTGCATTTTAATTCACGCTCCGGCTCTTAATCAGACGTGTTAGATTTCATGATGAGTTTCTAGGGCTGGAAAGCTCGAACTGTGAGGGGGAAGTAAAAAGAAGAGTGAAGTTGTATCTCAATTCGGTTCACGCTCAGTTTAGCATTTAGCTCTGAGTTTTTCACAATAATAATGTAGTTTATAGTTTATAGACTCATAAGCCAGTGTTAAAGGGGAGTTTTTTAACACTGTTTTGTATTGTCTTAATTTGTGATTTCATGAGAGATCTTCTGCGTTTATTAAATCTTTAAATCATCCATCAGCATTTCTGTGGCATTAGCATATCAGGTCAGATGGATCGGATTGTTGTCCCAGTGTTAAATAAAGAGTTTTAGTTCAGGGGGACAGAAACACGTTACGTTGGCCCACTGTCTCCGCTCCAGTCCGCTCCGCAGGGCTGCGTTGCCCCGAGGAGTTCAAGAAGAGCATGCGCCAAAAACACAAGTTTGTGAAATAAAAGTCCTCCTTGAAGATCAAATAACTATATCAGGAGCACAGACGACTCCTGTGTTCACATGATCACAACAGTAGGATGTGTTTTCTTCCTCCGCTGAGGGTAAAGAGGCTGTTACGAGCACGAACTCAATAACGTTGTTCTGTCCATGTGTCAGTGACATAGGCTGTAGTTAACAGTCTGCTGTGTCCAAATATCAAAGAAACTTCATGTAAAACTACAAACTTTTCATTATCTGATCAATACAAAGTACGTGTGGAGCGATTTTACTTTGTAAATCCAGACATAGTTCAGTTCTTTTTCCTGTTTGGTGCGTTTTGATTGGCGGAGATTGACTTGGCCGGACTCGGGCGGAGAAGAAAATAGCCTTGATGCGTATTTTGGTCGTACGGCGACGGAGTGACGGAGCTGAGGCGGAGCCCTGCGCAGCGCACACGGAGGATGTGGAACGGTCTCAATTCATTAAAACAGCTGTGCAGTTGATCCGGCAGTCGGAACGGAGCGGAGCGGAGCTGCATGTAGTGGGATAAGCCCGTTAATCTCACAAAAACAGCAACAATCACTGACACACATGTATGTTCCTGGACGACAAAACAACCAAAGAGCAGTGATTGAATAAATCAGAGAGTTCCCGTCTACTGTGAAGCGAACAAAGCCCAATGAAGCGATGTCAGACGTTTTCACAAAGTGATTCAGCCTAAGGAAAAAGCAGCTTCAAGTAAATACAAACTATGACAACTACAAAATACTGAATCTGTTTGTGACATGTCAAAAGAGAAAATCAGGTTAAGAGTAGCAGAAACGCAGAAAAACTACAACAGCACATCTGTTTCTCTCACATTTTTCACCAACACAGACTTTAAGATCACACTCAGTTCAACTCATCACCTTTCTCTGCTTAAATAAGATGATTTTTAGGACATTGTTTTGTTTTGTGCAACTATAAAAATTTCCAACTGCTGTTAGCGAACAAGCTAGCCAGAGTCTGCACTGTTGCCATCACAATAGAAAAGCTATGAAATTTCTGCCAAACAAATGCTCTCTCAGTCTAGTCTTCTTACAGCTGATAAATCACATTCATCTCACACTTGCTGCTGCTGCTGTTGTGTCTGTGAGCAAGGCAAAAATATGAGTTACCAATGTGATTCTATAGCATTGATTTCTTCCAAAAACAAAGCGATGACATCATTATTTGGTCCCCGGCTCGAGCTTGACCCTGAAACATTTGCTAATTCCCTTGTTAGCAGCGGTATTGTCCGCATCCATCTCTGATATTAGCACATGCCAGCCTCTTTATTAGCTTAGCCTCTTAAACACAAAAGGTCGCCGCAATTACCAGTGGCCACAACACGGCCTTTATTACCTCCAGCGTCGCTCTGACATTTTACCTGCCGCTGTTCATCTGAGGAGTTTGAAATGTTTTGGGCCATAATTGTGATAATTCAGACCCCGCGCAATCTTAAAAATACAGAGAATGTCCTCAAAAAGAGAAAGAGAAAGGTAACAGACAAAAAAAAGAATATATTAATGTCTGAAACACTTTGAGTCATTTCCTCGTAGGGTTGGGTGATATTGACAAAAGTAAATATCTGGTTATTTTTTGGTGTATCTATAATATTTGGACGATATTCTGTCAGTTCAACATAAGCTTGTTAAAACCTGTCGTCACATTTGTTGCTACACTGTAAAACAACCTTAAAAATGTCAATAAGTTTAAAATGTATTGAATTACTCTGTGTTTGTCGTGATTTGAGCATGTTTGACTTTCTTAAAAAGACTGGCCAATAGATGAAGTACATTTAGTTCTTTTTTCATGTTTTTCTTTTATGTAAAACAAGATATTTTATTCTTCCATTGGCATTTCAATATTTCTGAAAGATGTAAAAGACTTATTCCAAGCATATATTCCATCATTGTCTAAATTAAAATGGCCATTGTGTTTAATTATCAGACAAATGATTGTCAAATTAATAACAAAAGTGCAGCATTCTCTCAGTATACCCTCATGGGCGACATGGTGGCGCAGCAGTTAGCGCTCTGGCCTCATAGCAAGAAGGTTCTGGGTTCAACTCTCAGTCGACCCGGGGCCTTTCTATGTGGAGTTTGCAGGTTCTTCCCGTGTCTGCGTAGGTTTCCTCCGGGTACTCCGGTTTCCTCCTACAAACATGTCCATTAATGCCTCCCCTGACCCTTCCCCCAGGGCTCTTCTGCAAAAGAGATTCTGAATCTCAGTGGGACTTTCCTGGTTAAATAAAGGTCAAAAAAAATGTTCCTGTTTTGTGAAGGAGCAAATCAGGTAAATCTTTAGGTTCAGGGCTACAGCCCTAAACTTACCCATTTTAGTGACTTGAAGCATAAACATACCTGTTAAACCCACATGGTTTCAACCAAAAGTCACGGTTATACTATTTTTTTTAGCTTTTTATAACATATTGACGTAAAAAAAAAAAAAAAAGGTGTGAAAACGTGCTCATGAAAAGACATTTTGTTGTACACTCTATCTATGTTTTCTCTGGAGAGTGTTGTAATAAAGTGGCCACTGAGGTTTATTTACAACAGTGACAATTCTTTCCTATTTTCAAAAAAAGCTTTTTTTTTTTCTGGTTTACAAGTCTTTCATTTTGTACAAAACTGCTTTTGTTTGTCCCGCTCTTGTAATGCAAAATATCAGAGATGTCTTGAACTTGAGTCAGACTTGAGTGGGGCTCTGACTTGAGACTTAACCTGGACTTGAGATTTATTGAGACTTGCAAAACTGTGACTTAATCCGACTTCTCCAAAATATCATGAGGAAACACAACTGTGGATGTTTATGAACCTGTAGAAAACAAATGGCTAAAGCTCCAGGGTCAGTGAGCAAAGCCATTGACACAAAACGTCGCCATATTTGATCTTCTGGGCCTGTTTGGTTCAGTGTTGTTGCCTCATCTGAACAGAAGTTTGACCAAGGCAGAGTTTTCCCCTGTTTCCAAATCAAAGCATTAGATTAGACACTTTAAATGAGCAGCATGTTTAGTTCTGGTCTGGTTTCCTTTCACAATGATCCTCATACATGCTTCTGCTCTGGTCTTACAGTAAACACATGCACATATTTACACCTGTCTGCTTTTATTTCCTCTGACTCTCTGCTGCTTCAGGTCTCTGGCTCTGAGCCCGGACGCCCCGCCGCAGTCACACACAGATTATTACAAAATGTGTCTGTTGTGTTTATCCGTTTGTGATCTGGACGCTAAAGCCCACTGTTGTTTTATTTATTATTGAAGAGGCTTTTTCTGTGCGCACCTCACTGTGGGCGGCTCTCTCTGTCAGCAGCTCCAGTGTACAGGCTCTAATGTGATTGTATCAGCTCATGTGGAGAGAGAAGGGAGGGGAGGAGAGTGTTAGGGGCGAGGAGAGAGAGAGAGAGAGAGAGCAGGGAAGGGGGAGGAGAGAAAGGAGGAGAAGAGAGGGGGAGCAAAGTGTTAAGGGGAGGAAAGAAAGAGAGAGAAAGGAGAGATAAGAGAGAACAGAGAGGGGGTGACAAGGGAGTGTAAGGGGAGGAGAGGGTGAGGAGGAAGGAGAGAAAGGGGGAGGAGAGAAAGGGAGGAGGAAGACATTTCCAGTACAAATGTTTTCATACCACACCAGATCAAAGACACTACTGAGTTTTCATGTCTCAAAGGAGACAAAATGTTTTGCATTATAAACTATGACATCTTCAGATCAGTCATTTACATTTTGTTCATCATGAAGCTCACTAAGCGACCTGGTAGCAGAAACAGGTTCATCAGCTTCCTGTTCAAAACTGCAGAACTGTCAAGACCTGGATCTTCATTGTAAAACTTTAGAACTATTCTTTTGAATAATCGATTGTTATTTCAAATACAAAAGACAACCATTTTCACACTATCTGATGAGTGGAGAGAGTTAAAGTGAAGGAAGGTGGAGCGTGGCATTGACAGGTGGATTGGATTGTCTGCAGTGATGAGAACTCTATGGTTGTGAAGGAGATGAGTCAATAGGCAAAGCTCTCGATTTACTGTCGATCTGCTTTCCAACCCTCACCTACGATCATGAGCTTTGGGTAATGACTGAAAGGACAAGATCACAAATACAAGCAGTCTAATTTAATTCTCAGGTGGCTGGGTGCTCTGTAGATAGGGCAATGAGCTTAGTCACACTGAAGTAACTCAGAGTAGAGCCGCTGCTCCTCTATGTAGAGAGGAGGTAGCTCAGGTATCTGTTTGGGATGCCTCCTGAACACCTACCTGATGAGGTGTTCAAGGCTTTTACCACAGAGAAGAGGCCCAATGAATAGTCAGGACTTGCTGAAGGGACCATGTCTCTGGACTGGTCTGGGAACAACTTCTCATCCGCCCAGAAAAGCTGAAAGAGTCTTGTGTGGAAAGAGCGTCTGGACGTCCCTGCTCAGACTGCTGCCCCCCGCCCCAAACCCCACCCCCAAGCTGGCCACAGATAAAGAAGAAGAAGAGGGTATTTTGTCTATTTACCAATTAAATAGTTGTAAAAACTAGGGCTGGGCGATATAGACAAAAATGTATATCCCAATATTTTATGTTTCCTTCTCTCGATAAACAATATACATCTTGATATCTCTGAAATTACACTTTTCAAGTGAACTATTTTTTAAGCTTATTGTCTGCTAATTAGAAAGTAGAAAGGTACATTTCATTTTAGTTGTGCCTTTTGCTGAGTAATTATATGCATAGCACAAGTTTATCATTTTAGTATTACAACAAAAAGAAAATTGATTGATCTTCTTCTTCTCTTTGTCTTTTTTTTCTGTAACTGTACATTTCTCCATCACTGTTCAGTCTGAGTCGTAAACTGCTTCTGTCAGATCAAGTTTTGGAACAGTTAATGATCAATTATTAAATGAGTTGACAATTTTTCCAATAATCAATTAGTTGTGATTATTCATGGTGGGGGCAGTTGATTTTCACACAATTAAAGATTTAAATCAGACTACTTCCTCTTCTAATTCTTTACACTTAGTTAACATTGACATGTATTCACTTTTGTTGCAATTACAGCTTATAAACTTCTTTTACAAACCACAAAGTGAAACTGGAGAGGACCACCCAAGCTCAGCCAATCAGAGCGCTGCATATAGCTCCTAGTTTGAACTAAATAATGTAATATTCATTCAGACAGTACTCAGTGGTCTGTTGTTTGTTAGTTCCCACCTCTCCTCTCCTGCAGCCCTGGTACATCCTCCTCTTATCTCCATCTGCTCTGAACCACATCTGTATTTACGACGCTGGCTGCAGACTGAAGTAGGACTCATAAAACTCTTACACTGCTGCTGTAATCCTGTGAGTACAGATCAGGCCTATCGTGTGTGTGCTCAGCCTCTGTGCGTTTGATAGACTCATCTCCAGCTCCAGCGCATCATGTTTATTCAGCCGCTTTTACATTCACAGTCTGCGCAGGTACTCCAGCCGCTCCATGATTGCACCGTTAAATCAACTCCGGCTCTCTCTTTCTCTAATTGCAGATGTTGTGTTGTCTTTTGTCTAAACTCTTCGACATGAATAATCCATCGTGTAGAGGCGAGACGTGAGATTACAAACTGTTCCCGAGCTAAGAAGAACAGTTCCCGGTCCAGGTTCTTTGATTGTGATCAGGATGTGTGAGGTGTAAGCTCTTGACGACCTTATGTTAAGTTTAGTATTTGTTAACTTGGCTTGAAGCTTTCTGCACACAAGAGGATTGGAAACACTTTATAATACAGCCTGTTATGAGCAGGTAATGTGGCGCTTAATGGTACTTCGTGTGGTATTCTCAGTGGTACTTAAAGGTAGTATTTTTAGAGAGTTATTTAAGCTCTAAACTCTTGTGTCCATGGTTCATTTTGACTCTCTTCTTAAAGACGTGGAAATGCAATTGTTAACCTGTAGCTTTTTCTAACTTTGTTGCTAACCTTGTGTCGTATGTTGTTGGAACCTCTTGGCCTGGCTGCCTTGAAAATGGGACTTACTTGGTATTAATATTCACATTTGTTGACAAATATGTACATGTCTTGAAACTTGGCTTGATCACATTGCCGTTTGTGGCCTAATTTTTGTGTTGCAAAATGCCAATAGATGTTTTTATGAGGGTTTTGACTAAAAAACTGGCTTTAAAAGTCAAAAAACATACATTGCTACAGTGACTGAGGTCGCCTCTCCGTAGATATGACCTGTGACTTGGTGATGTTATCTTTTGGTCCATCTCAAATCTCAGAAGCTAAGCAGGTTGGGCCTGGGCAGTACTTGGATGGGAGACCGAGGGAACTTCAGACACTTCACTCACATTGTCTTGTGTAAATCTGGTGTGTGCATGAATGGTTGGCGGTGGTCGAAGAGACTGATGGTGCTTTTGTCAGTCTGCCCCAGGGCAGCTGTGGCTATGGCAGCTTAAAACTACAGTGTGTGTGGAGTGAATGAATAAGGCAAAGATGAGAAGTGTCTTAGACACTCCTAGTTATGAGCCATTCAAAGACACAAAATAAAAATTATTATAATTAACAGCTTAAAGGTGCTATGCTCAATCATTCATTTTAAACTTACTACATCAGTCACATGTTTTATTCACTTAACTGATGCATCCTGACGCTCTGAATCCTTCACCACTATGTCTGGTGCTTTTCACGATGCTTTTGTCACATCTGTTTGGAGCGAGGTGTGTGGGTATCCTAAGAGGAGTTAGCCCAGCATGTTCTCATGACTTACAGGTCTATACCAGGTCATGATGACACTTCCCTTTTCTTGTGTTCTTATTACACGCACAATTTGGTTGAAGGCACACAAGAGGTTAGAATTAGGAAATATTTAAAGCCATATTGTGAAACATTCCAAGTAAAACAATAACATGCAGGTCATGAGCCCCAAACAGAAACAAAGAGTTATGACATTAATCTGTAAAAACATGTTTAAATCACAGTATATACAGTGTTTATCTCTCAGCCTCTTCTCTTGTTTGCGTCTCTGACATTGTATCGACTCAAAGCCTCTGAACAGGTTTTCAATGAGCTCTGCGCTCGTCGATACTTCTCCTTCACTGTGCTTTTAATCAATGTACATGAAGAATGTGAGCAGACAATGACAGAATGAGGCAGTTCTCCTTCATAAACTGTTTTACATGTAGAATGAGTCCAACAAACAGAAGCAGGCTGGAGGCAGATGGCTGGAGCAGGAGGAAGCAGGACAGATGGAGGTGAAGAGGACACAGCACCCACAGGACCTGCACCGGGTCAAAAGTTTACCCAAATCTGCCCACTCAAGCACAAAAGTGGGTAAAAACACAGTGTCTGGGTCAGTGGCACCTCCTCACCTCAGATAACCGTCTCATACACAAGAGCGTCACGTCTGCTCCAGAGAAGAGAGGGTTTAGGTTTGTGACAGATGTAGAATAGTGTAAATGTAAATTAGATTAGGTTTAGGAAACATCTGTGATGACAGCTAATATTAATATAAGTACTGTGATATAGTGAAGCCCCTCAAATAAATCATCTTTCATGATTAAGATACAACAAGATACAATTTTATTGTTCGTAATAAAACACACATTTTCTTTGCATATCAACTACAACTACAGCTAGTCCCTGTGGCCATACCAGCTCGCCAAAGTCTGATCTCATCAGAAACTAAGCAGGGTTGGGCCTGGACAGTACTCGGATGGGAGAAACCTCTAGTGCCACAGTGCAAAGAAAATTGTTCCCGTAGTAATCCATTATTTAGGATTAACATTTTAATTCCTGTTCATTAAGGATGACATCAACTACAACAACCATTTATTAAATTGGTTCAAAACCTCTCTAATGTAAAATAATACACATATTTTGATAAATTTATGCTTACAGACTCATTAAAAGGTGTTTCCTGTGAGAAAATGTAAAATGTCTCCTCTCTGCTCTTATTCCTGTTATCCTCAAGTTTCTTCACAAACTTTTTCTTGATTTTTTTTTTTAACCCTTGAAATATAATCATCTGATATTTCTTGCAACATTGCACCTGCAGCAGATGGATTCAAACACAGAAGCACTGAAAACATAAAGACATGAATGTTGGGCTGTTTGAGGACGAGAGCTGGACTATTCCTTTCAGCTGCTGAGCAAACACACAGAAGATCTGAGTGTTGGAGGTGATGAGGTTTGAGCTAAAAGCAGACAATCAGATGAAAGAACGCAGAGGAGGAAGAGTGAGCTCCTTATGTGTTCAAACCCACACAGATCTGAGCGTTTTCACAATCCAGGCCAGTCAGAGTCGGAGGAGTCACTCTTTGGTTTGCAGGGTTCATTTTTGTATCATTTATGTGTTTTATAACCACCTGTTCTGACTTCACTGAACTGTCTTGTTTTAGTGTTTCAAGTCTTGAGCTGGTGAAAAGTCCAAAATGTGTCGTTTGCTTTGGAATAAAAACTAAATGATTTAATTAATGAGTATGGATGTGTAGGTAAGTCATAGACAGGTCATTTCTTTCAATTGGACGTCAACTCTGCGTCATATTGTTTTGATTAAAGGCACAATACACTGTACTTCTTCATCAAAACACTACAGAAGGTCTGCCTGTGACATCGATACAGTTGGCACTGTGTCATATTTGGGGACGTGGCCTGCTGAGGGGGAAAGTCGTGTTGGAAATTCTATGTTAAGGAACGGAAAGCTAAACTTTTTGCTTCTTTTCAGATGTTTTCTGGTCATTTGAGTGTATTTTTAGCACAAAATTCAAGTCGAATCTAAACCAAGTTTAAATGGAGGTTGCTGTTGTGGGGTCTTGTCATAAAGTAAACAGAAAGTTAAAGAAAGATGTTGAGCGCAGGCAGCACTAGCATCACATTAGCATTTAGCTCGCAGCTACCATTAGCATTGTTCTATTTGCATATTTGGATCGTTGGATCACTTTATTCATCTAAATGTCTTTGTATTTGTCACAGTATATCTCCTTAAGTCCACATTTGCTGTTGTGGTTGCTGAGCAGTGAGTAAAAACTGTTGTCCTGGTCCACTCTCACAGAGGTCCGTTAGTGGGCGTGGTCTCTGATGTCGACTGTATCTTTGCTGTTCTTTCTCCTCAGAGCCTCAGAAAATACCGCTCTGCTGCTGCCTATAACCAGGTCCTCATCAATTTTGAAATAATAAATACATTTATCCCAGATCTGTAGATCTCTGAGATCTTCTTAAGTGTTTTAACATCCAAACACGTTTTTGAGCATTTTTGCAGCATTAGCATATCAGGCAAGATTGATCTGATTATTTCCCTGAGTCATTGCCTTTGCTGTCAGATTGAGCTCTAACCTAATTCTTGAAGTAGGAAACACCTGATCTGCTTTGTTAAACTTTTTTTTTCTTTTTCTGAAACATAAGATGCCAAATAAAAGATTTTAAAGAGCATGTTTAAAAGAAAAACAATGCAAATAGTACATTACATTTGTTGTGCTACTGTGTGTACATCTTTATCCCCATATTTGTGACCCACACTCATAAACACTCACAGTTTTCATACGTAAAAGAATGCCTCCCGTACAGACTGCGAGGCGAGTTCACTGCGGTCCGTTAATGCCCAAAGCCACGTGGATTACCGTGGATTACCGTGAGAATGCTCGTAATATAACTTGAATGTCGCTTCAGACCCCTGCGACCCCCCTCCAACAAAAACAGACTCTCTACGGTTTCTTTCTGCACACTCGCACTGCACCAAGGTCTGTGTACAAGGAAGCATTGGTTTTAAACATTTTCTAAGTCCCGCCTCGCATCGAACTCACACTCAGTGTACGGCAGGGGTAAGTGTTATAATCTCTGAGCTCTAAGTCTTGAATGGAGGACACGATTACTCAAACACACACGAATCACTCAAAAATACATCAATGAGTGGATTGGTTCATAAATATCAATTCTGCAGAGTAACTCCATTAATAGATTAATGAAATATCTTTTTGACTTATTTAACAAAGTGTATCCTCAAACATTTTTAACAAATACGTGAGCTGTAGTCAGTAGATCAGACGGACCAACCTCTTTTCTCTGAGTGGACTTTCAGCAGCAGCTTCTGTTATGACACTGGAGCTGTTTTGTAGTTTTATTACATCCAGACAGAAAGAGGGCGCCGCAGGGACTGATCGCCTCCATAAAAATACATCAGCTTCAAGTACCTCACCGTTAACTCACTGTAAAAGCTCAGACTAACACTTTATAGAGTTTATGTTTTCACCTCCTCCATCACTTCTGCAGCTGCTGTTTGAAGAGAACATCATAGAAAGGGAAATATGGACACTTAAGTAGCTTCTAATCTATTATTTGAATATATTTCTAGTGGTTTGCTGACATTGCATTTCTTGGTACAACATGTGCGCCCAAATTCACTAAACCTCAAAGTGTTTGCCTACTCTAATTGGTCTCTGGACATAAATGAACATAAATGACCAGACATGGGTCTGATTAACCCAAGAGAGACTTCACACAGTAATTTAGGCCAATGATTCTCAACCAATTCCCAATTCACATACAACAAATGAAAAACAATAAAATAAATAAATATGAGAGTCACAGAGACGCACAGACATAATGAGAGAAACAACAAAAAATCTCTTACAAAAATCCTTACTCTGGCCCCACCTCCTCAAACTTGTGGAGGGACACACTGGGCTTGCAATTGAGCTAAAACTCTTGTAGTGCAGAAACCATTACCTATACTTGATTTAATTAGTCATACTCAATATTTTACAATAAAATAACAGCACAGATATCTGGTTAATGTATGTATTCAGGTGGAAATGTGTGTTTCTGTCTAATAATGTCTGGTTTATTCACCAAACTCAACAAAGTTTGTCTGTTGTTGTAACTGCTGTTAGCGTACTATCATGTCTCACTCCTAACATCTAATAGTAATGCATTGGATTAATATAGAACTTTTCAAGACACCCACAGACGCTTCACATTTTGCAATATTCATTCATCCCACACTAGTTGTAAGCTACTATTGTAGCCACAGCTGCCCTGGGGCAGACTGACAAAAGCGAGGCTGCCTTTTTGTGCCATCGGCCCCCTCTGACCACCACCAACCATTCACACACACACCAGAACCATACTAGGCAATGTGGGTGAAGTCTCTTGCCTCTGTTCGTCCCACTGTGGGCCCTGAGGTTCCTCCCGCGCTCTCCCATCTGCCCACACCCAACATGCTTAGCTTCTGAGATCTGACGAGATCAGGCTTTGGCAAGCTGGTGAGGCCATAAACCCTATCAGTTTCACATCTGTGAAAAAAGCTTAAGCTTAAAGGTGCACTGTGACTTTCTGGAGGTAAAAATTTAATTACACAATTCGCTAGAAATAGAAAGTTAAAGCCAGACTCTGGGACATTCTGAATTAGTCTCTTTTATATCATAATGTATAAAATACAGCTACAGTAACATCTTTTCTGTTGAAAAAAAGATGAACGGACCCCTCTTCAGACCAAAAAGACATTTCCATATTGTGGTTATGCAAGCCTATTTTTATTATTTATTTAGCGCAACAATGAAATCTAAATTTCAAAAACATACTTTTATTCAAGTCTATTTGGGGCCAGAAAGTTACACAGAGCACCTTAAACTAAACATTTTCTAAAATTCTATTTTTGTTTAGAGTCAGTGTGAAGAAAATCTGTGTTAGTGAGAAAACGAAGCCAAAACAAAATGCATTTCCATATATTTCCAGTTTGCCGCAGCAGTTAAGCCTCTTTGTTACAAACAGTGTTGATTTACTGATTTTGAATCCTATATTTCATAAAACAAAACGCTCCCCGGTCGTTTCTGTGTTTGTTCCAACTGCCAAGAAGAAATATCGCAAAGCAGATTGTGTCTTTAAAAAAAAGGCAATTTTCAGTCAAATAATTCATGCAAATGCAGCGATTTCCCAGTTAATATGCAGCGCGCGTCTCACACCGCCATCTGCGCGCGCTGGGACTGTGGTGCGTTCAAACGTCGTGGGGAAAAGTGACGCTGGCAGTGATGGTCAGATATGAGAGTGTAAAGAGAGAGGGACAGCGAGGGGCCAAATGTTTGAAATGAGACAAACGCAGAGCCAAACGGAGCCTGATGGACGGACCGGCTGTGCACTGTCCCGGCGTGTTTTAACAAAGACTCCAGTGAGGAAAGAGAAGCAGACTTGATTCATTTTATTCACGGGACAAATGTTTAAAAAGGTGTGCTGGTTCTGGTGTGTGTCCTTGCCAGAGATGAGATTTTTAAAAGAAAAATTCACTGTATAACTTTCAGCTACACATGTCAGGTTAAAACTATTGACCCTTTGCACATGTCGTCACGCTCTTTCGAGGGAACGTTAAGCCCGATCTCACAAGAAAGCGTGCATTTACCACGACATTACGTGGCATGTAAATTGTGTATGATCAGTATGAGTTCACGACTGTTTTGTGTAATTATGGTATACGTCGCAGTCCCAGTTCATTTCTATGGTGGCTGTTAAGACGTGTTCTTATTTATAACTATTACATATACAGTATATGACAATTTTTTCCTAATCTTTACCTACTCAAAGTAACTTGAAGCCTAAACTTACCCGTTTCACTTGAAGAAAACGTCCCCACGTGGCTTCAATCAAAATTGTCCTGCTTTTTCATTCATTCATTCATTTTCTACCGCTTAATCCCGTTAGGGGTCGCGGGTGACTGGAGCCTATCCCAGTGAATTCGGGCCTTAGGCGGGGAACACCCTGGACAGTGGCCAACTTGCCGCAGGGTTAGACAGACAAACATTCACTCTCTCATTCACTCATTAAGGGAAATTTACAGTGATGCACAATTGACCTAAACATGCATGTTTTTGAAGGTGGGAGGAAACCGGAGTACCCGGAGAAAACCCACGGTGACACGGGGAGAACATGCAAACTCCACCCAGAGAGATCGTGAGATGTTGATATGGTCCGACTCGGGAGTCGAACCCACGACCTCCTTATTGGGAAGCCAGAGCTCTAACCACTCTGCTACCATGCACCCTGCTTTTTCATATCGTGCTAAATGTATGACGTAACAACAATATTCAAAAAAGGTCTGAAATCATGCTCATAATACGCTGTTTTTGTGTCGTGGTAAATGTGAGACTGTGTTGTCGCTTTACAACTATGGAAACTTTGCTGAAAACCTGCCTGTTTCTACGTCACTTTTATTGATTTCAATTGTAAAATGTCTGTATCTTGTGGAACACGCTGCACCAACAGGCAGGAGGTTGTAAGCCTAAGCCTGTAGTTTTTTCGTTTACATTTTGATGAAGATAGAAGACACCAGTGGCAACAATAAGTCCAAGGAACTGGAATCACTCTAAGTTGTTACAGAAGTCAGTGCTAATGAAAAAAAAAAAAATTATTATGATATTTGAAAAAAAAAAAAAAAAGATGCAATGAATATCTGAAACAGCCTGCATAATGTGTGGCTTTAAGACACACTCCTGTTAACCACAAAATGGTACAAATCACGAGGAGTAAAGTCAGGCACACTTGTACTTAAGTCAGACATGAGTCACTATTTTGATGACGTCAGACTTGACTTAAAACTTGGGATTTGGCTTTGACTTGAACAATTTGACTTTTTGCTTCTTCTCAAAAGATAAGTTGTGTAATTTGACATTTACAAACTGAAACATGTTCCTCCTTATTCCTTTTTTGTGACCAGAATTTTGTTTTTAGCAAGATCATTTACAAAAAATCTAGAAATTTGACTTGAAGCTATAAAAGCACAACACTTGGACTCAACTTGGACTAGTGGGGGTCTGACTCAGGACTTGACTTGGACTTGAGGCCAAAGACTTTAGACGTGCAAACTACTTGGCCCCACTTCTGGCTTCCAGTTTGTACATATTGTTTTATGACTTCAAATAAAGTGGAAGGAAATGGATTTTGGGGCATTATAACTCAACAGTGAAATCATTACTCCCCTGGAAAATTTGCTGGAGTACAGCCCTGTTTTATATTGTTATTATTCATGACTTGTACAAGCTAATAAAAGAAGGGTTCCTTAAAACTGCAGCTTTTGTGGTTTTCTAAATGCGTCCATTATTTTTGTGATTTCGATTTGATTGAGTTTAATCTTGCAGCCCTGGACCAGACTCCTAAATATAACACGTTACTTCAGTATTTATTGCAGAAGTGTGTGTTGTGGATCCATCTGTCTCGACTGCAGCTTCAAACCAAACTACATCCTCTGTTTTCTCCTGCAGGTGCACTGTTCTGATTGTCGAGTTTAGATGTCTGGTCTGAATTGTGCTGAGGGCGCAGTTGTTCCCGCTTCACGACGGTAAATCAGGACGATGTGATTTAAAACTCAAAGATAAAACAACAGTGTGAGAGAGCTCCAGAGAGAGCGAGAGCTACTGTTGAATCATTGTTTAGAGACTGGAAGTGAAGGAAAACTATGACAAAGACACAGACGATGACTTGGCTAGACTCTCATAACTTATAAAATAAATAATATGTTTGATTTATTGGACAACCAGGATGGTATTTTACTGTCGCAAAGCAAAGAATCCCATTGCTATGAGCCATTCAAAACAAATTTAAAGGAGACACAACACTGATCCAAAAGGCCTTGTCCACACGAAGACTAAACCGTGATCATTTTAAAAAACATCTGGCTCAGTATTTGTAAGTGTCCACATGAATCACTGAAACGGCCTGAGTCTGCTGTAATGCTTGTAACTGTCCAGAGAGTGGCACTGTGGCACACTAACACACAAAGGCACACAGTTAGAAGAAGACACAACACTGACAATGTGCAGAAGAGTGGCTAAATGTAAACAGCTTAGAGAAGCTTTGGGTACCACTGTAAAATAGCAGGTAAATCAGCCTTAGTAAAGCCTTAACAAAGCATGAATAAAAACTTAATTATCCATGAACAAATGATAAATTAATGGTAACTACTTACTTAAGCAACTAAGATTAGGTTTTATGGGTAAGTAAACCTTTATAAACTTTTTCTTGTGTTGATTTGCCATTTGTTTGTGATGAATTAAGTCTTTATTAAGGGTTTATAGCTATCTAAGTTGCAGTTATTATAAGTGTTATTGAGATTTCTACTTAGCAAATCCTCTGAATAAGGAGCAATAGACAAAAACAGTCTATTTCTGCTTTAGATTTAAATTGTTGTCCCTGTGGTGAGGTGAAGAGTTTGTGTCATTATAAAACAGTAGTGGACCAGGTCCTGAAAAGCAGGGGGCCTCCGAGGTGAATAACACATAGTTATATATATTTATAGTTGACTAAAGAGGGCAAGGGTAAAGTTAAGAAAAAAATAACTGATCAGCTCCATCTCTTCATTGTGACATTTAGTGTAACAAGCTACAAATTGTAAGTAAGTAAGTAAGTAATCTTAATTTGTATAGCTCATTTCACAGACACAGAGTCACAAAGCGTTTCACAGTGAGATGAACCCCTACCCTAACCCTAACCCAGTGACAGTAAACTGCCCTGGGGCAGCTCAGCAGAGGCGATTCGCCTAAACACCTGACGCCTCAACCTCCGATTATCACCAAGTGTTCCCTAACCTGCATGTTATTGGTTGGTGGGGAAACCGGAGTGATCGGAGGAAACCACCCAGACACGGGGAGGAACATGCAAACTTCACACAGAAAGGTCCGGGCTAAGCGGGAATCGAACCCGCTAAATGACAATATAAATTGTCTTAATCACATTAAGAATTACACTTGATATTGCCCAGTCTTCCTTCTATATAAGTGAATGCTCACTGAATATACGGATAGAGAAGAAGTGCTTGAGTGAATAATATGCAAAGCACAGATGTTCTTGTCTATGAGCACAATCCTGTGTCTCTCTGCATCAATTATAATTTCAATTTTCACACAACAGATGGGGAACATACAACATTTGATTAAAGTCAACAGTTCATTATTTTGAGAGCAGCAACACAGAGGAAATGTAATTACTGTTTCAAAACGAACATTAACGTACACAGTAGATTTCACCGTAAAATCTCATTTTAAACCCTCCTCCTGCAGCTCGTTCACTTACAGCAGGAAGTTACTCAACATCAGCATCTGGACTTTGAAAGACAAAACACAAGCTAATGATCAGACTCAGAGACACAACTTCTGCAAAAAAGATGAATCAAAAGATGGTAGATCCACAGGGTTTTGTAAATGTTTAAGTGTGAGTCCTGATGCACCAGCAGATTCAGAGAAGATCATTAGACTCAAACAACAGAGATGTGGATCTGCAAGTTCTAATGGACTTGAGTCAGACATGGATAACTTCAGACATGGATAAGTATCAGACTTGACTTGATAGGGTTAGGGTTAGGGTTAGACTTGACTTGACTGAGACTTGAGACCAAAGATTTGAGACTTACTTGACATTTGCAAGACATGATTTTCACATAGAGATTGTATCTGAATCTGAATTTGTTTGAAACAACCTAAATTATGTTACTTTATATTTATGCAGGAAAAAAAAGACGTAGACACCCTTTTGATTTTTGGTTCAATCACAAATTTGAGAGAGACAGTGTTGACCGTCTGTTTTGGTCCGGTTGTATATTTTCCTATAACCTCTGTCTTTACTGAGCTGAACATTTGCTTGGTGGATATATTTTTCTGTAACGGTTTCATTACAGTGTCAGCGGTTTACATAAATGGCTTTTGAAAACATTTCTATGAAGAGCGTTTTAGACAAAAGAACAGCGACCAACACAAAAGAGCAGAGACAGGACAAAGAGAGAATGAGAGAGAGAGAGAGAGAGAGAGAGAGAGAGAGGGATAGAGAGAGGTTGGGTTGAGAGAGGAAGAGATGTTGGTGATATTGACCCTTTGCTCATGTGGTCACGATCTTCGAGGGAACGCCCACTTCTCCATGATGAAGAGCAAAAGCGTTGTCTGTGTGCATTTCAACTGTGGAAACTTTGCAGAAAACCTGCCTGTTTCTAAGTTACTTTTATTGATTTCAATTGTAAAATGGCTGTATCTTGTGCGACACTCTGCAGTAACAGGCAGGAGGTTTTAAGTCTAAGTCCAGCTTTTTCGTTTACATTTTGATGAAAATAGAAGACACTAGTGGATGGCAGCAATAAATCGAAAGAACTGGAATCTCTCTAAGTTGTTACAGGTTTGCAGTGAACATTTTAAACAAGATAAGTCAGTGCTAATGTGAAAAATAAAAATTACATTTGAAAAAAAAAAATGATGCAATGAATATCTGAAACAGCCTGCATTATGCATGGCTAACATTAGCCTCACATGATATACAAACTATTGTAGCTTTTAAATCCGCTCCAGTGTAAAACAAAACCCTGTTTACCACAGAATGGTACAAATCATGAGGAGTAAAGTCAGACAAAGTTGTACATTTTATTAAATCGACAAATAGCAGGAGGAAGAAGGTCTGGATCAGTTGCATTCATTAGCTTTCCCAAATACTTTACTCTGTGCGTCTAAAAGACGTCCTACTTCCACAGACAAATGTACTGAACATGCACTAGAATAATCCACTGCTTTCTTTACGGAAAAAAATAAAAAAAAAATGTGTGAATTTGTCTCCATCATGGCGCACCCACATGATCGAGTGACGTAGGTGCAAAGGGTCAATAAATAATCTATATTGGAATGTACTTTTTTTTTTTTTCATATCGCCCAGCATTACTTTGATGCACAGAAATCCTGTTTGAGCAGAATACATTCTGACCTAAACAAAGCTCAATGAGGACTTTTAAAGTAAACTTTTGAAGTAATATTCTTTCTTGAAAAATCACTTCTCACAGTTTGATTCTTCATAAGACTCATTTTGTGACTTGATTTGGGCTGAAACGCAGACCATCATTATAATAAGAGTAAAAGCCAGCACAATGTTCCCGAATTTTAATTGGACATTTTCTTTCCAAAATGGAGTTGTTCCCATTGGACTAAATTGGAATTTCTTTGTCATTAAACCTCGAAAATAAACCCACGAACAAAAAACGAATGTGTGAGATTAAGTGTTCAGTGAAGAGCCTGATTGAGGAGGAGGAGAGGCTGAGGAGGCTGGTGATTCTGCTGCTGTGGTCGAAAGGTTATGAGATTAAGAAATGAAGAATTATAAAGCTGAAGGAAGGCTATGGGAAAACACAATTTTTGAGTCTCAAATGCAGACTAGTACTGCATAAAGATTTACTCAAACATGCATTCATCAATTAATCAAAACAGTTTTCAGTAAAGATAATGATGAGGAAACACTATTGGTTAAAGACTATTAAAAGAGTAATGCTGCATTCAGACCGCAGAGTGTCTGAACTTCCAAATTTACAAAAACATATACAGTGTTTATGAACCTGCGCAGAGTCTCATCGCTGCCTTAAGACAACTCTCTCTCACAGCAAAGCGTTTATACCACAACATAACAGGACATTTCAATAGCATATGAGTAGCTTTTTGTGTAAATATGTCGCGTGTTGCAGCCCCAGTTCTTTTCTTTGGTGCTTGTAAAGATGTGTTATTATTTAGGTGTATTTCCCCTACAGGTGGGTGGAGAGTTCTTGCCTCAAGTGGAAAAGTTCAAGTGTCTCAGGGTCTTGTTCACAAGTGAAGTAAGGATGAAGCGTGAGATTGACAGGAGGATCGGTGCAGCGTCTGCAGTGATGCAGTCGCTGTATCGAACTGTTGTGATGAAGGAGCTCGATCTCACAAGAAAGCGTACATTTACCACGACATTACACGACATGTAAATTAGGTATGAGTTCACAGCTGTTTTGTGTAATTATAGTACGCGTCACAGTCCCCATTCATTTCAATGGTGGTTGTTAAGACGTGTTCTTATTTATGAATATTAAAGGGACTACACTCTAATTTTTTGCTACAAAATAACTTAAAAACAACTTCCTCCTAGCATTGATGTCTTGTTAATGTATCTATTCAGGTAGAAATTAGTCGGCAAAGTAGCTAACAGCTGTGAAAAAACAATAAAACACATCATGATGAACAATTCTGAAGCTCAGAATTCATTAACTAAGTGAGCAAATCATGTAGACTGAAGGAGGAAGTTTAAAATTCATTATTTCTGTTTGTTTACATTTTAAGGACGCAAAAATCTGGTACAGCTCTTTTAATGAAATCCTGATTCTAATCTTAACCTGCCCCAAGCCCCAGATCTAATCTTACCCATTTTAGTAACTTGATGCCTAAACTAACCCGTTTCACTTGAAGAAAACGTCCCCATGTGGCTGCAACCAAAACTCTTGTTTTTTGACGCTGTGAAATCTGGTGTCATTTGTACGCTTTTTCATATCGTGCTGAATGCACGGCGTAACATCAGTACTACAAACAGCTGTGAAGTCGTGGTCAGAATACGCTGATTCTGTGTCGTGGTAAAAGTACACCATCTAGTGAGACTGTGTTGGATGAAGAAGGAGCTGAGTGGAAAGGCAAAGCTGTCGATTTATCGGTCAATCTAGGTTCCACATGTGTCAAAAAAAATAAATGTTCCCACGTGGCTTCAACTAAAACTCAAGTCTATTCAACACTTTTTCATAACGTGCAACTTATACATCATAACATATATACGCAAAAAGGCTTTCTTGTGATACTGTAATATTCAGGAAAAATAAAAACCCATTTTTACATCCACCATAGAATATAACTAGGGCAGAACCAATGATTTTTACAGAAACCCACATCATTTCTAACCAGTCTCTTTTCTATAGATTATGTCATTGAGTGTAAATGCAGATTTGTCTCTCTTGTTGCGGCCCTGACCTGTGTGTATGTGTGTGTACGTGTCTGTATATGTGTGTGTGGGAGTAAGGGGATGGGAGGGGGACGGCAGGAGGCGGTGAGCAGGTGACACGGTACTCAGGATAAAGCAGCATACATTACACCATGTGACTTCTTTATTATGTAAATGTGCAAATGTCTGATTAGCATGAAGCCGCTGTGTCTCCTCTGTGTCCTTCTCATCTCATCAGATATTCACCACTGACTTCTACAGGAATCTAACGGCTGTTTCACTTTTAAACCAGTTGAAGAGAGTTTTATTAGTCGCACACATCAGCTGGTTTCAAACAGTATGACATCGACAACATTGGGGTTTGTTAGCAGGGACTTTTTTGTTTGTCTTTTGTGAGCAGTAACCTTATAAATGAAAGATGCCTATATCATATTCCATATTTGGCTCAAGGTCAAAGGAGGAGAACATGTACAGTGTGCTATATCACCTCTGGTTAGTTCTGACCAACATTCTGCTTCATCTCTGTTCGATGATTAGGCAATTGTACTTCCTGTTTTTTTTAAGCTTTTTCACAGCTGTTAGGATCAAGATACAACAGTTAGCCACAATGCTAACGACAACAACAGATGAACTTAGCTGAGTTTAGGTCAGTTTAATCCTTCATTCGTCCAGGTGTGATCCATAGTAGAAATGCTTCAAAGTTGTCACCTCGACAGTGTATTTGAAGATGTTTGCGACGTTTCGACTCTCAACGAAAATCTGCAAAACCAGACTAAAAATGACTTTCGGATGAGAGTGGAAACGTCTTGATATTCAAACACACTGTCCAGATGACCACTTTCAAGATCCTTTCTACTTCGTGGAGTTTTGTGAACAAAAAGGACATTATTAGCTGCAGTCAGGAATTTCTACCCTCTTTCTCTAGATACATTAACAATATATCTGTGCTTGGGGAAATTGATTTTAAGTTGTTTATTGCAAAGAATAAGGTATGGTCCCTTTATTTAATGTTTTATTCAAAGCATTTTAACGAACATTGGAAATCTGCAGCTAATACTGAATGAGACGCCAGACGTCTGAAAATGTGTTATCTCTTCTGGCGTTTGTCTGTTTCTCTTTCACTTGAAACACCTTCATTCTCACAAAGTTAAGCCTGCGTAAAAACAGCAAAACAGTGCCCTGTGTTTCTTACCTGCGTATTGAAGAGGAGGAGACACGAAACGCAAACATTCCAAAGCATCTCCGGGTGTTGAAGATTCGTATAATTCATTGACATTTGTGTGTTCAAAAAAAGAAAGCTTGAAGCACTTCACAACAAATATTATTCCACAGGCAGCGATCAGCAGTTGTCCAAACGTCTACGTCTGTTTGTGTTTCAAGGCGTTTCCAAGCACGCTTCAGGTCCGGTCCTTCTGTGTTTCAGGCGATCTGCGGCGCTCCAGGTCCGTGGTCTTCCGCACACATCCCTCATTCTATGAGCTAAAATCTCAAGAGAAGCGCAGTCTCAGTCGCTTGGACCATAGAGCTGCGTGTCTGTTCCTCTTTCACTCTCCCACACAGACAAACAGCATAGGCTTTAAGCTGTATTCTTTTTTGTTTTTTTGTTTGTTTTTTTGCTGTATTCTACAGTTTAGCTTCTGCGTTTGTAGACTGGTCGTAGAAAATCTTTTACAAGACCATCGACCTGGCTACGAACTTACAAACAGGCAGCGAGCACTGCTTTTTTCGCAACAGTGCCTCAAGGATGACGTAGGAAAAGAGCAAAAAAAATAGTTCGCAAAGAGGTCGTAGCAGGTCGTACGGATCATTGTGACCATAGCTTTACCATGATAAATGTCACAAACTTCTGGACGTTTGCAGTTTTAGCTTCTGATTCTGATTGACTCTAATTATAATTGAGAACAAGAATAATAATGTTTAACTTCCACTTACATTTCTTTTAATTAATAATCAGGTGTCCGGAAGTGGAAGCTACAACAAACATGAAAAATGAGGTAGCAAATGACGAGTAATAAAAGAAAAAGCAACACATCCTTGTGAATTTCATGCCGTTGTATTTAACATTATTTCAATTCTTTCCCCAACGCAGTTATGTCATGACACGATTAGCACCCAAAGCTCTAAACGTCATCAAATTAACTAAACCTAAGCCTAACGAAAATTTCTTAAGTAAATTGATTTAAAATATAAGCTTTTGCTAGCTTAGCCACCAGTGCAAAGTGATGGCAGCTTGGCATAACTGAGTCGGGGAGAAAATCATGCACGTTCCATCTAATCCAGTTTATCAAAATACATCCAGCACAATCCTGATCTGATCAAGATACAAGATACAAGACTCCTGTCCCTTCTTTTCTGTGCAAACCTCACCTCCGACACTCGACCAGGGTTAGCACTAAACACCCCTGAATGCTAACGCGCAGGTGCATAATCACTGCTGTTGTTTCCATAATAAATCATTGTCAGAGTGCAGCCATATCTTTGTATAATTTCGCTCTCCACGGCCGACCCCTGCGGAGAAAACGAGGCCCCCGGATCTCCACTACTGTGTTTTAGTGTTTACCGAGTATTTAATGCAGCTGGCCTCTGCTCGGCGCCACCGCTCAAACTGCCACGGCACTCACTCAAGCCTTTTTAAATCATACCCATGCTATGTAATTTCACTAATGACGCGTCGCTGTGTAAGGGCCACTCTTAAGGCCGTAATGAGGTCCAGTTAAAGGGGATGTTTGACTGTTGTCGGAGAAAATGCTCTTGAGATTTGTTCAAAAGCTTCAATTATGTGCATTTATTTTATTTATTTATTTATTTATTTGACAGGGACATTGCACAATAAATGTATTGTACAGACCAGATATAGCTACAAGCTAATTTTCATCTGTAGTCCCTGGGCAGAAGCAAAGTGACAGCAGGTTTTAGTGTGCAGGAGGTCATCATTAAAAAAAAAAAAAATCAAACCCTTTTAAAATACAATTAAAACATAGACACCAGCACCAGCAGAGCAGACACCAACTAACCACAAAAAACACAATTAACAATTTTAAATATTTACAATCTACCTTTAAATATACACAATTTGACGTACTTCCTACACTAATGACTACATACCTGGTTCTCTTTAAGCCATTTTTTAAGATTATATTTAAAATGTCCTAAAGTATTAGACTCTCTCACATATAAAGGCAAGGAGTTCCAAGCTCCAGCTGCTTTTACTGAGAAGCAGTTCTGTCCAAATGTAGTGGACCTAAAGTTTACATAGCAGTCTCCTCTTGAGGAGGCTCTAGTTGTCCTGACTCCTGCCTCATCACAAGATCTTACAAAGGTTTTTAAAGGAGGAGGCGCTAAGTTGCGAAAAATCTTATACATAAGACTGGTATTTGCCAGCAGGATGACATTTTCCAAAGTTAACATCTTGTATTTCTCTACAATGTTACAATAATGATGTGACCTAGGTTTCTTATCCAATACCTTGAGTGCTTGTTTATACAAACTTTGCAGAGGCTGAATTGTTGACTTTGCTGCCAGAGACCAGGTTGTCATACAATATGTAAATGTGAAAATATCATTGCATGCATAAAAAGTTTTGCTGCATCTGTACTCATTTGATTTCGAGTAAACCTAAATTGCGCCAAATTAAATTTGACAGTTTTAGTGATTTTAGATATATGCTTTTTAAATGACAATGTTTTATCCAACTCAACTCCCAAATATTGAACCGACTCTACCATTTGCAACATCTGTCCCCCAACAACAATTCCCGGTGCAACAGGTAAAGTCTTTCTTATAGAGAAATACATGTTGACAGTTTTTTTTAAATTTAGTGTCAAACATGAATTTAACATCCAGTCTGAAATCTTCTCTATTGCGCCTTGGAGCACAGCTGCAGCTTTTTGGCTGGATTTGGCATGAACGTATATGACCGCATCGTCTGCGTACATTTGTGTATTACTTCCGGACAAACTGACGGAAGGTCATTAATGTAAACACTGAACAATAGGGGGCCCAGAATAGACCCTTGTGGCACCCCAACTGAGCTGTCTAAAAAGTCGGACATAGTGCTCTTGATTCTTGTACAGTGTTTTCTATTTTGTAAATATGATTCAAACCATTGCAATGCACAGTCAGAGAGATTATGATTGGACAATTTGGATAACAGGATGCTATGGTTCACAGTGTCGAACGCTTTCTTTAGGTCTAAAAATATGGCGCCCACCACCCCCCCTTTATCCAACATACATTTGAGCTGTTCAACAAAGAAGCAAAGTGCAGTCTCAGTTGAATGATGTTTTCTGAAGCCAAATTGTAGTGGATTCAGTGGGTGTTCCCCATAGTTTAAGTGATCCATTAACTGCTGGGCCACCACTTTTTCAGCTACCTTTGATATTACAGGTAGGATGCTAATTGGCCTGTAGTTGGTAAGTTTAGCCAAGTCTCCCCCTTTATGCAAAGGTGTAATCACTGCTTTTTTCAAACAGTCAGGGAAGACTGATTCTTTAATAGATCGATTTATCAGATGTGTAAGTGGCCTGCTAAGGTGGTAGCGTTCCTTTTAACTGTACATGAATCTAAACCATAGACATCCTGTGATTTTGATGTTTTAAGCCCTGAAGAATCTTTTTAATTTCTAGATCTGAAACTTCACTAAGATAAAAACAGGTTTATTTGAAACTACAGGTTTGATTGTACTAGTTCTATGGCCAAAGACAACAACAAGTTCATTTACAGAATCTTTAAAAATCTATTAAAAGCATTGGCTATGATGGTTTCATCATGAGTTTGTTCATTATTAATTTTGATTTCATATTTCTTTGAGGCTTCTCTTTTCTAGAAATAGTATTATATGCTTCCAAATTAATCGATTATTTCCATTAGCTTGTGTGATGACATCAATAAAAAATTTGCTTTGGCAATCCTTAGTTCCTTTACAACTTTGTTGCGATAATCCTTAAAAAGACGCATATCATTATAATGCCAGATTTTAGGGCTTTTTTCAATAAAAAATACGTCTCCTATTAAGCTCCAAATCTCTCCTGTCAACCAGGGTAAGCTAACTTATTGTTAACCTTGTGTCCCGTTAGAAAAAAGTTCCTAATTCCTGTTAGCGCCTTTTACTCCACTTTTTTTGATGGCTGTAAAATTAAGTAAAATATATTTTTTTCAAACTTTTTTGCTCAAATCTGTTAATCCACTTCTGTTCTGACTAAAATACAAATTGAAAAAATCTCAAGGTGTTACCGTACTTTCTGGCCTATAAGCCGCTACTTTTTTCAGAAACTTTGAACTATGCGGCTTATAAGGCAATGCAGCAAAATTACAGATTCCATTGACTACTATTAAAAAGTGCGGCCTATATGTACTTTATCATTTTTCTTACTTAAATTAGTGGGTGCGGCTTATATTCAGGTGCGCTCAATAGGGCAGAAATTACGGTAATATTTTTACAGACTTCTAAAAAGTTGATTTTCAGAGGAGGTGAAAATGTGACACAAAATGGCCCATTTTTCATATAAAATGAAATATAATCTGGATTTTTTTGGACCTTTTATTACGTCTTGGGCATGTTAAAATGAGTCCTGACTTTGACTATGATGTATTTGTAGTTTTTGTGCAGAAGCAGTTAACAGTTTTTTCTTCCTCTTGTTCTGTTAGCGCCATTTTTTCCCCCATTGACTTCCATTATAACACTTTTTTTTACTGCTCTGAAATCCACTATAAAGTGTGATTTTACAAACTTTTATGTTTGTTCCTTTTCAGAAGAAGTGAAATAAGTCATTTTTAGACTTGGTGATGAATTGTGTGTATTTTCCATTGAAACAGGCCTGTGAAGAGTAAGACAGTTTCCCCATGTAACCTATGGGACATAGGACAGCATGGACCTCCATGTATGGATTAGACATGTTTGTGTTTAGGAGACTCCTGGTGGCGAGGCCTCACCTGGGGCGGGGTGGAGGTGTGTGGGGGGGCACCGGGGGGTGGTTGGGGAGTATGTGTGTGAAGTTTGGTGTTTGTGCATATAATGGTGTATAGAATAGAGCTGTTCAAAGACAGCTTATCCTATTGTAATAAGGGCACTACATTCAAATATGCATATTGTTCAAATTCACGCACATACTCCCACAACCCCAGTGCCCCCCCACACACCTCCACCCCACCCAGGTGAGGCCACGCCCCAGGAGCCTCCTAACACAAACATGTCCTGTCTCCTGGTGGCTCCATAGGTTTACATGGGAAACTGTGTCTTACTCTTCACAGGCCTGTTTCAATGGGAAATACACACAATTCATCACCAAGTCTAAAATGACTTATTTCACTTCCTCTGAAAAGGAACAAACATAAAGTTTGTAAAATCACACTTTTATAGTGGATTTTCAGAGCAGTAAAAAAAGTGTTTATAATGGAAGTCAATGGGGGGAAAATGGCGCTAACAGAACAAGAGAGAAAATACTGTTAACTGCTTCTGCACAAAAACTACAATACATCAAAGTCAAAGTTGGGACTCATTTTTACATCTCCAAGGCTGTAATAAAAGGTCCAAAAATCCAGATTATATTTTCATTTAAGATGAAAAATGGGCCATTTTGTGTCACATTTTCACTCTCTGAAATCAACTTTTTATAGTCTGTAAAAATATTAAACACTGAGGATTTTTTTCAAATTTGGTATTTTAGTCAGACGAAGTGGATTACAGATTTGAGCAAAAAAAGTTTGAAAATAATCATTTTACTATATTTCACAGCCGTCAAAACAAGTGGAGTAAGGGCTCTACAGAACATAAGGACAGTACATGTGTAATGACAAGACTATGGGTTGGCAAAACTACAAGTTAATTTTGAAATATGACTCGATCGAAGGTTTGTAACAAGAAATCATTGAAATATCTCCATAACTGTACCAATGGTGGACACTTAAAATGAAAAGTGCAAAAAAATGGAGTAAAATTCCCCAACGGGAACAAGGGTTAAAGTGACACATTAACAATATTTCTTTCACATTATTATTATTTTAATAAGTTTGCACAAAAGTGCTTATGTCATCTTTTGAATCACTGCATCCCAATCACTTTTTCTATTCTAAATCAAGTGGGCCAAGTCTTTTAGGTATTGTAAAAGCTCTCTTTCTTTTTATTTCTAAAGGCAAACCTACTTTGTTTAGTTTGCGTGCAATTAAAACTAAATTGTGATCTGAAATTCCTGTAATGTAATTGTAGCTTTTGGTTACTCGGTCAGGTTTATTTGAAAATATTAAGTCAATTTGCGTTTTAGACGTTTTGGTAATCCTTGTGGGCCCATTTATGAGCTGTGTGAAACTATAGTGATCTGTTATTTCCTTTAACTTTTTCTTATTTGTTTTGTCTGTCCAGTTCACATTAAAATCTCCTAGTATAATTACTTCTTTCCCAAGAGTATTAAGTTCCTTTAAAATTTCTTTAAATGACATATAAAAATTTACATCTGCTGAAGGTGGCCTATAAATGCCAACTAATATAAATGACATTTGAGGTGACAAGGTTACAGTTATTGCAAGACACTCAATTTCCACATCTAAGTTTCCCTGTACATTTATTTCCTTAGATTGCAATTTGTCCTTTACATAGAACAACAATCCACCTCCTTTTCCAGTTGTTCTGTCCCTTCTGAATATGCTGTAGCCAGGAATGCTATATGCTGCACGCGGTGAGGTTTTGACAGCCAAGTTTCTGACAGACAAATAAAGTCTAAGTTCGAATCAAGGAGCAACTTCTCCACTTGGTCACTTTTCGAGGCAATGCTCCTAATGTTAAGATGTCCTCCCAGAAGTCCTTTCGGCTTACATTTAGCATCCCAAATGACTTTAGCATGATTTAATGTGTGAAGGAGTGTCATGTCATACCTCCGTTGTTGAGGTCTTGCGGGTGCATTTGCCTCTTTTCGTACTTTAATCCGTTTAGAGGAACTTTCTCTCTGTTGAGTGCTCCGATCCTCACCACATTCCGTCCCGGTGGCTCGGCTAGTTCCCAGCCGATTGTGCACATAGTTGAGCCTTCCTCTGTCCGCTCCTTGTCCCTTCCGTTCGTCTTTGTCCACGGTGCTTTCATCGTGCCGCATATCCAAGCTTCCCAATGCGGGTGACGAATCCTCCAGTGCAGGGTCGATGGTTAAATCCAGATGTGAAGTACATGCTGGTTTCGCTGCGCCTCGCGCGCTCGTTGCGCTTGGATTCACCACACAAACAGGGACCACGTCGCCGGTGTCATCGCCGACACCTGTGCCAATTTCGCCACTAGGGCCAGGACATTGATGAATATCTCCCGATAATAACAAACATAAGATTACTATCAGGGCTTCACCATCTGATTGGCACTTAGTTAGATTCTTGCGTCTTTTTTTGCAGGAGTTCATCAGGCCGGGAAACACAAAAGCCATAGCCACAGCGGTTTTCCCATATCCAAAGTGCTTGCCTCTTAAGTTGTTAAAAAAGGCTCCATCTTTCACAGGGTTGTCACATCCATTAAAGTTCCATGCGTGATTATTACCATCACAATAATGGTCGGCTATAGTTAAAATTAACACATATAGTAGATAGGCCACCTGCACACCGTACCTGCCGCACCTGCCTGCCGCCATGAAGCTCATTGACTTAAAGAGGAGACTTAAACGTAACATTTATTGGTCGAGCAATAGGATAAGAGAAGGGAATTACAATAAAACATGCAGGTATTTTAGTACAAGTGCTGCTAAGTCCATAAAGTAATCGTCAGAATGAAAAAAAGTACTAAAATCTACCAAAATAATCTTGTTTTATTGTTTGTTTGTTTGTTTTTTTGCAGCATCAGTTGACACAAAGTTATTATTTTCTAACTTAACATGGAAATGCAGATAGACCAAAAATGCTGTAGTTCTTATGCCGCGTCAGGAGGTGGCGTAATTGTACTCGGGCACAGGACCCAAGCCGGTGCACCGTCAATATAATGGCGAAGAAAGCAACAATAACAAGAGCGGGGGGTCTTCTACAGTTGGACACAAACACAAGGAGGATAGCTCACTTTTACTGGGCGCAGACACTTAGACAGCTGTCCTGCACGTTCACGGTCAAATAATACTTTTCTGAACACACGACTTTCAATGGCTTTGGAAGATTTGTTTTGTGTCTCCTCCTCTCCAATAACCAGTTAAGAAACACTGGACACTATTGGCGCAACTTTGCGAGACTTTGTGAGAATGAAACGTGCTTTGGCTGACATTTTTTGTGATTGGCCAGTCTTCTTCTACAGTCTTAAAGTAGCGGCTACTGTGACGTAATCGTCTTAATTTTTCCTGCCCTCGAAACTACCTCTTTAATCGTAACCAGAGGAACGCTGATTCAGTGAACACAGGAAAGCCTCGAATTCATTGTCGTATAAAATGCCCCTAATTTGAATAAAGTTGCTAAGTGATAATGTCAAATTTTTTTTTTCTACTTATAACATTGCACTTAGCATACAATAAAATATAATTTCGCACTTGGTGGTCATTTCTGTGACTGAAAAAAAAAAAACTGGCTCAGATACGAGGGCTTGTATGTACAATATTTACAAAGTTTATTCATTTTAGTGCATTTCGTCAAAGAAATAAATGAAACGAGAAGAAACTATCCGCAGGTAAACCGAAACTAGCCTAGACATGAAAAGAGGCTATATCATGAGGAGACGCCCAAAGCCTTTTAAACCCACTTTACTTCAGTTGTGTGTGAGCAAGAGGCCATGATAAACTCCAGTGTAATGTTAATGAGACGTAATGATGCTGTTATTGACCTACTGTAGCATGAAGGAAGGAGCCATCGTTAGAGAAATCTACACCACACACACGTTACTACACACTGGGCTGAAGATTCATTAGCATAAGACATTTAACTCACCACAGGCCCATCCTTTAACCACTACATGAATGAACCAGAGAAAGCATATTTTACACCAGGAGATAATAACTATCGGCATCACAATTTCCTTTCTCTAATTTGACTGACCGTATCTCATCGAACAAAATGAATAAACCAATTAAATGAGACACTAGCAAAAGCAACCGCAGCAGAACAGATGAAATATGAGTATGTTTGAGTACAGTTCTTTTGTAATGTGCCCTTCTGTGTTCTCATAATCTTCTCTTTATTATTTTGTGCTTTTTCCACCGTTTAATCTACATTAATGTGGCTCTGTGCACAGGTCATCAGTTGGCTTGTTTTGTTCAAAATAGCTCACTTCTGTAGCATTTCCTGTTAGCGTTAGCATTTAGTTACTGACAGGTCTCTAGGGTGAATTATTCTTCTGATTTATGAAGTCTTTAATGTGTTTTCTGTAACATTCATGATAACTCACCCTATTTATCATTTTAAGCTGGTGTAGTGAAAACCTTATAGAAATGAACTGAACAGGAAATGCTTATGTACAGAAGTTGGCTATTTTTAACAAAAACAAGCTGATGCACAGAGCTTGTCATTCCCCAATTTGAGTCAAAAGTCAATGTGCGCGTGCCCAGAAGCATCTGTGCAGGCGCATAAACGTTACTGTTTGACTACAGCAACACCCACGAGGACAAACAACAGTATATGCTATATAACTGTTAATAAACTTGAACAAACAGCTCAGAGATGTGAAACTTCAAGGTCACCAACGTTAGAATTAAATTTAATGTTTTTTATGCGTGTAGAAAGTACGAGATTTTACATCACTATCAAAAATAGGCCAAAACGTTATTAACTTTCTTAACTTATTATTTTTTTTAACCTCTTCTCATTCCAGCCTTTTTTCCCTCACACGCCTGACTAAAATCGGTAAAAATTGAAACTAAAACTGTTCCTGAACCCTTTGGAGCTCAGGCAAATGGCTGGGGTCTTTTTAAAGCTGTATCCCTGTAGTTTTTACTTCTGATCCAACAGGCTCTCATCAGAAGTGAGAACTTCTCCAAGCAAAAGAAAACAAAATCTAAATTCCGCCTAATTTTTTTTTTTGTTCGATATAAGGATTGGTAAAGCTGGTGTTGACAGCTGAGACATAAATGACACTAGATTTGACATATGGGGTTTGACAATTCCTCTGTAAAAGCTGAAGGCAATTGAGGTAAAAGAGTTTTAGGAACCCAAAATTACTCAAAAAATTTAGGCTGAGCCAATACAAAAGTCCTATTAAAATGTTTGAATTTTTAAGGACTTTTTTATTTGGATGCTTACAGTAGAAAACTGAGTCTGTTCATCCCAGAATGGCTGATTTTGCTCTAAATAAAAGAGATACATGGGATTTTTATATTTACCTTTTCCAGGTGCTTCATGTATGCTTTTTCAGACACTCAACAAAATGGAATTTTAAAGAAAAAGTGGGAGGGCCTTCAAAGGAACACCGGAATGAATTAATCTTTTATGACAAATAACTTTTTTTTTGTTTACCATTTCTTGCAACTTTTCATGGTTTAAGCCTTAAACTATGAAAATATAGTCAAGCTAACTACTAGCATGATTGACTCAATTTAGGCAAGTGACTCAGATTGGAGAATGACAGCGCCGACTGAGTATAAGTAAATAAAAATCTTGGGGAATTAAATTAATTGTGAGATAATTATATAGCATAGCAGAGTATTTTTGGTTTAGATATGTTTATTTTAAGTTAAATATGAGCTCAACGTTTGTGAAAACACAATAATTAACTGTTCATAAACTTTAGCTCAGAGCGGAGAAACTTTGAGCTCACTCACATTAGTGTTAAATGGATGTTTTATATGAAAGTATGAGATTTCCCATGACTCGTATATTTGTTGATCTAAGGTTACAATGATGACTGACTCAAATTCGACAAGTGACTTTGTTTGGGGAATGACAATCTCAAACAAATACATCAGTTAAGACAAACTCAATTCTACAGACTGCAGCTTAACAGGAAGTATGCTGCCAAAAAAGTGACTGGAGCAAAATAAGGTGAATAGGAATGAGATACCACATGAAGGCAGCTATTTTTGTTTTTAATTCAATCATAAGTCTTGCGATCTCTTTGCTAATGTAACATTAAGATATACAAATGTAATTTTAATTTGATTTTCAGACGTGGTTTTAATGAGAAAATACCATTATAGCCTAAAAGCATCTCTAATATTGCAGATTTATTTAACGCTTTACAAAAACATTCCTCTCACTGGTAAATGTTTGTGTCGGTGTCCCTGAAGCAGCTGAAGTTTTGCTCACAGATGGTTCATCCATAAACATTTTAACATTGTATGAGACGCAGGACAAAAGGCCTAAAGGTTTTTCACTTTATATTTAGTCCTGATGAATATTTTAGCACACACACACACCGTTCTGACACGCTGTTCGTTTAGCTTTATGGTAATTTGTTTTAAGCCGTGTGTTACTTATTTATAATTAAAGTTTTCAAGGTTTCAAATTCTGATTTTAAGCAAAGTTAAATTGAAAAGTTATAATTGTGTTTATCTCATTATTCTGTTCATGCAAATGCTGCTCTGAATATGTTTTATTTATTAGATCTGTTTGGGTTTATATATTTGTTCCTGTCTTTTAGTCTAGTTGTGAGTCATTAATTAAATATTTGTTAAATATATATCATCAGTGGTAGCTTTGGACTCATTTCTTTGGTCAATATAAAACCACTCATCAAATCCCACAATCAAACACTGACTCACATTTTAGACCACCTGCTGACATTATTTTTGGTATTAGCTAGTCTAATGGCAGCATGTAGAGACTGAAGAGAAGGGGTCCTAGGGTTGACCCCTGGGGCACACCACAGGTCAAGACCATGTGTTCTAATACACAGTTTGAACAACATATTTCATGTCTTATAGAAAGAGATTGAATACAAAATAATAAACCCTCTGCACTCCAGAACAGGTCGAAAAAACTTGCAACATGTACTATTTGTCTCACAGTCATAACCAGTTGCAGGAGGGAATTATATTAGGAGAGCGGATATTTGTTGAAGATTACTAGAGGGATTTTCAGTTGTCACTTTCCGCTCTACTGTTCATGTCACCTGTAGAAAGAGACACTGTCCGTCTAGTTGTCTGGGGAAACTTCTTTGATAAAAACAACAAAACTATCTGTTTGGATCAGGTCTTACCCGGTCTGACAGACGTTTGGCTCCTGAAGCTGAAGACAAGTGTTTTTCTCAACCTTTATAGCAGTGTTTTCTCATATTTTTTACTCAAAGGTCAAAAAAGGTTAAAGGAACCGTATGTAAAAATTGTATTTAGTTTTGACAAACTTTCCATAGTGTTAAGTTACACGGTANATCGTAAGAGCAAAAGAATAATAATTGTGTCAAAGTTATAAGCAAGCTTAAGTCTTTTTATTTCATAAACTAGAACCAGTCCAGCCAGATAGAATCTCGTGATATTTGTGAATTGACAAAATCCAACTGGGCTCTAGAAGCTGATTGGTTTGCAGTCTGCACCAGTGGTTTAACGAGCCAATCACATTGCAGCAGGAGGATTGAGGGGGGCTGTTAACAAAGACAAAAGCAAGTAGCGCCTAAAACAAGCAAAACAAAGATGGCACGTGTTTTTGATTCTGTTTTATCAAAAAATACTTGTCTTTTTAGAGAAAAGAGCTGAGAGGTGTCGTTGTGTGACACTTGTTTTATCCCATGCACAGATTTGATATGTGACAACAATTCGCTGCCGTGATTGGTTAAAGTGAACCCTGGATATAATCACATGTTTATCCTAAAACACTTATAATATCATCACTTATATAAATACAGAACAAATACCTTGGAAGTATTTGTAGTTTTATTAAAATAGTGTTTTGAAGAAATGACATGGAGGCTGCCATTTTGCTGCGGTTATGACATAAAATAGTGTTGTCAGGTAACAGGTACTAAGCAACATGAATTCCTGGGTTAAACATTTTCAGTTTGAGCCGGAGTAAAGCCAAATAAGGAAGATAATGTGGAATTTTAGTTTACATTGAAGATAATCAAGAGGAAGAGGCAAGAACTGGACCAATGTCAGTGGTGTTTTTGTGGCAACTGTTCACCTGATGAAATTGTGTGAGTAACCATGGCAACACTATTTATATATCAAACAGAATGCATGGACAAAATGGCGGCTCCCAGTGGCTTGAAAACAACATAAACAATGACAATTTATAAAAAATTGTTAGCAGTTATATATTTGTTTGCAATTCATTTTAGTAAGCATGAACAGTACTAGTGTTTTAGCCATATTTGTCTTCATAACCAGGGTTCCCTTTAAGCACAAACATAAGTAGCCAGGCACACCCCAATCAGCTCAAAGAATTTTAATCAGCAGGGGGAGGTTCCAGATGGATAATGTGGAAGAACTCAAATCAGAGTTCAACACATATCCATTTGGCATGCTAAAAAGAAACTAGGAATTGACAATAGATCAGTAGTTCCAGTAATGGCATTAGCCGAGTTTGTAAAGAAAAATACAATAATAGGCACAGAAGTGTTACTTTTATCTCAGTGAAAATAAATGTGTGATTTTTTTTTTAAGCATTGTTATGGATATAAAGTTCTGAAATCAGCAAATATTGGTTCAGTACAACAGGAGGTCAGATAGGATATCATTGTCCCGTGCCTAAATGTGGTCAAAGTAAAGTTCTGTTATTCAACCTTTAGAAATATTACAATTTCAGAAGCAAAACTTTGTCAATTTCTATTAAAACAATTGCCATACATCTAAATGTCTTATCACATTGAGATTTTTTTCATTCAGAAGTCTGATTTCATACAATTGATTTCCTGTAGTCCTGACGGCCATAATCATGATTAAACCTGGTAAATTTGTCACGACGTTGCAAAGCTCAGCAGATTCTTTACGCATATAGACAATAAGTACTTTTCTTTAAGCTGTTTTAGCTCTGTTTTTGGCTCTGCAACCTTGGTCTGAGCTGGATTTTGTTTTAAATGCAGTGAATGCTTGGTTTTGTTTGACTCAAAATGATTTCTTTGTTGAAAAAGTGGCACTCGCAGCAGCAGCAGCACACAAAGCAGGCCTCCTTCAAACTCACAAAAAGCACAAAAGCAGAAGGTGTTGAGAGAATCCTGAGCTGGTATTTCGGGTTGTTGGTTACAGAAGTTGGCTGTGGGACGATGTTGGAACAGCGATTGCACCATATGGAAGCAGTGTGGACACCAGTGGACAGTGGAAGCTTTTCTCTGCCAAAGCTGAGTCTCCTGGAGAGTAGAACATGTTTGCTGTAGTAGGTTCACTCTAAACTGTTCATAATGCATTACAGTTAAAATTAAAGATGTGACGATTGACCCAGTGCCCTAATGATCCAAAACTGTATTCAGTCTTTATTGTATTCAATCTTTTACTGCCTAAAAACAAGACAATAATCATGATTAATTTAAAGGCGAGATAGTAATTATGGCAATACTCATTATTTTCCATTTTCTAATTTTTGGTCAGTTTGTTCTCTCAGTACACTCATATGGAAACAATACACTTTTTTAAATTGCCCCCTAAAAGTGTTTTATTACCTAATTCAATCCATATCATAATGTTCAAAGAATCTTTTTCTCTGATTGGTCAAAGCATCTGAACTATAGCCAAGATGTTTACAGTGTTTTACAGTTGAGAGAAAAGCACTAATAATCTTTTTCCTCCACAAATGAAACAAATTTCCTCTGTGTGCAGGTTTTTTAAAGTCAAAATAGTCCTCTCTGTGTCTAATAATGTTTTCTTCTAAAATTGGCTTAAATACGTCTGTTGTTGATACTGGTGTTTGTTTTGGTTCAACCTGCGCTTCTATTCACATAGATAAGATTTTTTCTGGCAAATTAAGTGTATTTTTAGCACAACTAATTAAAGTTTAGTCACATTAAAGTTTAAATGTTATAAATATTTAAAAAGTTTGGACCATTGGTGAGTGATGAAGCTGAATTTGATTCACTCTCATGTTAAGTTTTTCCCATGGAGGTCCGTCTGTGGGTTTGGCCTCTGATTCCAACTGTATCTATTACGTTGCAGCGCTGTGATTGGTTCACTGCTGCCGTCTGTAACGTACGATGAGGATCACTCCAGATGGATCTTCAGATTTTTGAAAATCACAAAGATAGCAAGAACTTTCTGTCTCTAAACAAACACAGTCTGTCTATAAGCCTTCTGTTTGACCAATGTGTTGATACTACATTCCTAAATACATCATCATTAAAAAGGCTTTGTGTCCTCCAAACAATCTGTTATTACAATATTTAGCACATTTTTTCCTGTACACGTAAACCGCTGCTCTCTCCTGAAACTCCTGTGTGGGCCTTTAGTTGATAGAAATTCCCAGGGCTGCGTTTGTTCACCTCAGCGCTCAGAGAGGAATGCACTTTTGAGTCGACTGTATTTGTGCAGCCAGGGCGAGAAAACAAATGTATGTAGGTCCCTGATGTGTGAGTTTTAGAGGCTGCGTGTGGCTGCTGCAGAGCCTGGGTTTAAGTGGAAAATCTCAGCAATATAAAGCTTTTGTGCGAACGGCCTCTTGGCATCGAACGGCCAGGACAAATGGAAACGTGGGCATCTCCCCAGGCCACGGCCAAAGAGGATTGTGGAGGGACTGAGCGAGCTTACATCAGCAGCAGCAACGCAGTTTGTGTCCAGAAAAGAGATCTATGCTTTAGTGTTGATTATTTTGACCTTAGGAGACACATGAATAAGGATGGGACAAGATCTCTCGAGAAACAATTGCTGCAAAATTTTTACCTGAAATTATGTTTGGTTAGAGCTAATAATGTGTCAATGCTGGTAAAGTAACTCTCTTGTGAAGTCGTAGTTCCCAAAAGCAGAGCTACAGTGACAGCAAAAAAATTTAATTGACATTGTGGGGACGAAATTGTGGGGACACTTTGGACTGCACAATTTATTATACATTCTGTCAAAATCTCATCTTGTTTTGTTCTAGTGGATACTTTCTTGTGTCTTGTCTTGTGGAAATTGTATCTCGTCCCAGCTTTATTGAATGTTTCAAGTAATTGCTGCAAATCAAATCAAAAGATCAAGAGATTGCAATTCATCTTATTCTGCCAGGCCCACTTTTCTTGGTAGTGTACCTCCTGTTTAGCTCTGTTGGTCTGGCTAGCATGTTAGCTTGTCTGTTTTGCAGAGCAATCTCAAACAAATAAAATCCAGTGACTGAGGCCTTGTCCAAATGAAGACAAGATCAGGCGTTTCAGAACAAAAACTTTACCGAACCCTCAAAAAGTCCACACAAACCAGGAGTTTCAGAACACAGAAAACTAATATTTATGAAACCAGGTCCCAGAGTAAAAAGATTTATAAAGAGTCTATACATCTACCTTCTTTTTATAAAATATAGGAATGATCTAAAAGTATCAGTTAAAAGTTGATGGAGCACTTCCTGGTTTTGTTTGCTACAGTAACTTGAATCCAGAACGACCTGACCTAAAAGTGTTGTTACATTCTGATATGAATGAAACTTACTGTAAATACTGTCCACACTGAGACTCGTGTTTCTGATCTAAAAGTGACATTTCAGCAGTTTCCCAAAAGTCTCTGTTTGTTTTAGTGTTAGCTTAGTTTAAACAGTGTCGGCTGCTTTACACTGGATCTGCAATATTGTATTAGCTGATGTAATATTCATAAGGCGAGTCTCAGGAGTCCTACACAGAGCAAACTGTGAAACTCGTACTGTTTTGTAAAGTCAGTGTGGAGCTAGGGTTGTTTTGTTCCAGTTTTGTCCTCTTCTTAGACGTACTATTGTAGTTCGTCCCAAAACATTTAATCCAAATTAAAAAACAATTTTTTGATTGAACGCTTGAGGATTTTTTGCAACTTGTCTCTTTGTTTTCACCAAGCCTAAGGCATACAAATGTATCCACAAAAATAACATTTCTATTTTTTTGAATTACTACTTAAAGGATAAATAGTTGTTTCTTTTGTGTAAAAGGCAAGGCAAATTTACGTTGTGTAGCACAATCTATGCGTAAAAAAAACTAAATAAATGCAGATAAAACTTTTCCCAGCAACATGCACAGACAAACAGAAATGTTTTGATCCTAGATTTGAACATTGTTATAGTCAAGGCCTGTCTGACATCTTCAGGAAGACTGTTCCAGATCTGAGCTGCATAAAACTGAAACGTTGATTCCCCATGTTTAGTCCTGACTCTGGTCCATGTTTAGTCCTGACTCTGGTCCATGTTTAGTCCTGACTCTGGTCCATATTTAGTCCTGACTCTGGTCCACGTTTAATCTTCAGTCTGGTCCATGTTTAGTCCTTAGTCTGGTCCACGTTTAGTCCTGACTCTGGTCCACGTTTGGTCCTGACTGGTCCATGTTTAGTCCTGACTCTGATCCATGTTTTGTCTTGACTCTGGCACCAGCAGGAGGCCGGTCCTTCAGGTTCTCAGAGTCCGAGATGTTCATGAGGCACTAACATGTCAGAGACTTTGGTGCTAGTCCATGGAGAGACTTAAACACAAGCAGAGCTGTTTTTAAAGTCTATTCTCTGAGCCACTGGAAGCCAGTGCAAAGACCTAAGCACAGACTAATGTGATCGTACTCCTGAATGTACTTCAGCAGTTTTACAGCTCGTTTAGTTTGGCCGGATGATGGACCGAGTTAGTGTGATGTCATCATTTTGGTTTTACGGCAATTTTTAACAGATTTCTCAACTTTTCGCCCCAAACAGCTTGTTGATTGGTGTAAACTATAATGTAAATGTACAACAAGCTAAAAAAAAACACATTGAAAACCACTAAGACTAAGCACTTTAAAAAAAAATAAAAACGATACTGTATTATCATTTCTTACTCTGCGCAAAGAATTGAGTCACGTCTTTCCTAAACAGTTTACATAATCATAAGCCATTGTTTGCTCTTTCCTTTGTAACTGAACATTTCCTCTGGTGATCTGGGTCTGGCTTCACTCAAAACTCTCCATAACGTCTGCCTGTCCTCGTTAAAAAAAGAACCATAACCAGAAGTGTTTGGGTTCAATCTTCTCACCACTTTTCCTTTTTATCATCGTCCACAGCTGCTGATGCCTTTTAAGGAGCGTCTATGCGGAGGACGAGACTTTTTTCCAACCGGAGAAAACGCACCAAGAATAGAGACATCGGGACAGACGCTGGACACAGATTGTGAGTAGCCAAAGCGGTGCAGATGAGAATTTAAGCAGCGATGATTGTGGCTAGTTTTTGTGTGATGAATTACCTTAGAGCTGCTCATAAAATCATAAATTACAATTTAAATCACAATTATTCAAATTATTGTTTGGTTAGAAAGAGCACAGAGCATTAGCACATCATGATTGCAGGTGGGAATGTAGGTCGACAACAAATGTGTTGATTAATCACAACTACTCGATTATATTAAAAATTGTCTACTAATTTGGTAGTTGAATAATTATTAACTGGTCTTATAGAGCCCATTCCTTGGTTCAGTAAGTACAAACTATTATTATAAACTCCCATTGGGTTTTAAACGTTCTCAGGGCAAATCATCTGTGGTGAGAAGTCAGCACAAGACCTAGATTTTTGTTTAAAATCTGTAACTGCAGCTTTATAAACTACAAAGTTATGAACATGTTTTACAGAATTTTAGGATTTAAACACGTTTGTTAGACTTATGTTGTCTTCATTTAAGATGGTCAATTCAACTTGTGAACTGGTCATGTGTTGTGTTTATCTCAACAAATACAGGGTATGTAAATCCAGTGGAGACAAGTTGAAATTTTACAATGTCCATAAGACTGTTCTGAGGGAAAAAATAACTTTTTGACTTTTCATTTAATTAGCAGTAAAAGCTAGAATCTGGTACAAGCATCTCTGCTATTGTTCTTAATGCAATTGCACATTGTCCTTAATAAACATTACCGTCACTGTTAGTGTCATTAGGGGATTGCACTAACGTCTTCAGGTCTCAAATTAACAAATGTGATGGACATCAGACGAGGGATTTTGGTCTAGTCCTGTGGCAATCCTCTTAAGAAAAAAGTTTTCTTTTATCGGGGGCTGTTGCTTTTGGTTCTCTGAAAGTCTGGGAACATCGAGCGGTGCATGTGCTCACTTCTTCCCAATCCTCAGTGCCTCTGCCCGGGCTCACGAGCACAGCAAGTCTCGGTGTGTGCGCAGAGCTTCACTTTATGAAAACTCTCAGAAGCCGCGTTTTCCGTGCTGTTACAGCTGTTGCTGCGTCTACAGCAGATGACAAAAAGAAAATTATTATTATTATTTTTTTAAGAGGATTGCGCCAAGTCCCTCGTCTGATGTCCATCGCCTTTGGAGTAAACTACGTCACTATGGTAACTACGCACCAGATGTAGTGACCTATGTCCATCTGAGATCAGAAGACGTTAGTGCATAAGCCCTACAGAGATGCTGTTCAACTTGTGTCTGTCATGTTTTAGCAGATATTAAAATACTTGCAAGTGAAAAATTCTTCATTTGTGATTCTTTTGCCGCTGTTTCTCAAATTGAAAAGTCATTTTCAACTCGGCAACTCTGGCATCAAAATTATTTCCCTGTTTCGCAGTAGTAATTACAAAATGAGGGGGCGTTCATGTGCTATTTCCCACTCAGAAAGTCATATTTACCATAATTCTTTCACCAAATGAAGGCAGCATAAAAACGACAAGTGAAGGGATATATTGAAATAGTAGAAATAGAGAAAAATAGACTGTTGTAAATGTACGTGTGACCTACTTTTCAAACTCAAGGAAATATATCATCATGGTTGCTCAATTACACGTTTTTTATTCCATTCTAGGCATACTAGTATTCATTATTAAAACTGAAATGTAATAATTGCACAGCCCTACATCCAGTGAGCAAAACATTAGCTAATGATTTTTCTGACTTATCAAGGCCAAGGAGACAAATATTTACTTTGGGCTAATATTGATTCACACAATCAGTGAAGCGGCTGGAAGAAAAGGTTTTTGTCGCCTCAAAGTGTTAATAACAAGTCAGACCGCACCTTTTAACTTGAAGGTGCTGAATGTGAACAAAAAAAAAGATTTATTTTTATTCACTTCAAAAATAAAGTTAATGTAACAAAATGGCTGCATACAGTATAAAGGTAGAGTACTTGACTTTTTTAGTTTTAGATTAATTCATTTTGTCATTTCAACCAAAAAGTATATTGTATAAGCAGCAGTTTGTCATATCACTGTGTGCTGTCTGAATCAAAATAAAAGGCATGTTATTTCTCTTTAAAAGTCAAATGCAGCGCTCTGATTGGCTCTGTTTGAGTAGTCACCTCCAGTATCATTTTGATGTTTTTAACTGCAGACAAAATATTATGTACGTAGATATTAACATGTGCTGAAGGATGTGTAGGAGTTTGGAGCTAGTTGGACCTTGCTTCAAGTTTTGTGGTTTGAAAATCGGCTTCTCCTTTTAAGCTGATGAATGATGCTTCTGCCTGGATTGTATTTCTACAAAAAGCATTAGCATCTGATTTTTTTTAAAGGAGACCTATGGCAAATTAACTTTTTCTTTTTTCTCTTTGATTTTTCTCCTTGATAGCTCAAAGCAGGGCTCTGATTGGCTGAACTTAGGAGGTCCCCTGTCTTTATAGCTGCTTTGGGCTCTTTTTTGGAAAGTTGCTTGTGAATTTTGATAGTCGCGGGTTGCAGTTTTTTGGGCTTGCTCCTGAGCAGTACTTTGGTGTCATATACCAAGTGATTTTTTGGGGGGTTTTGTCAGGTTTGATTTGTGGAAATTTACCCGCTAATGACAAAAATAAGGACCTTTAGCATATTTTCATTTTTTAAAAATCTTTACCATTGATCCAATAGTATTTAAAACATCCCAAAATCCTTAACCACTGTTTTGCATAATGTTTATTTAATTCATTTTGAAGTAGCTCTGTGCCATTAAGCAGGGTGTCCGCGGGGTCTTAAAAAGTCTTAAAAGTTGATAAATGAAATTTGCCAAAATTAAGGCCCTTAAAAAGTATTAAAAAGTCTTCATTCCAATTTGAGAGTCTTAATTTTTTGCAAAGCAATATATCAAATAGATCTTGATAATTCGTCTTTGTTTGATAAAATGTTCAGAGCGTGAAATAGGCAAAATAAATAACCTCGGTGCTGCGGTCAGACGCCGCTCTGAGCGCGCACTGATACGCGAGTGACAGCTGCAGGTGTGAGGAACGGACTCAAGAGCGAGGAGGAGCGTGGGCCTATATTTTGGACAGGTGGACCACCAAAGACCCGGAGCGCACAAGGAATATACCGTGTGTCTTTACGTTACGGGATCTAGCGAGTATCTCAAGATGCTGCAAATAAACTGCAAAACTTTAACTTCAACAACCAAAGCGCGCAAAGGACGAGCGAGTTGGATCAGAGCCAGGCATCAGCAACGAAAACCTCCGCAGCAGCATTCAAGCACTTTCATGGAAAGTATTGTATTGGATTGTTCGCAAACGTGAAGAGTGGAATATTTGTACAAAGTTTTTACGCGGAATAAACACACAGGCTACGTCTCGTGCATTCACCTGCTCCATCAGGTAACGTAAAACTAGCCTCCATATTTATTTATTTATTATTTATTTATTTATTTATTTGACCAGGGACATTGCACATAAATGTATTGTACAGACCAGATATAGCTACAAGCTAATTTTCATCTGTAGTCCCTGGGCAGAAGCAAAGTGACAGCAGGTTTAGTGTGCAGGAGTCATCATTAAAAAAAAAAAAAATCAAACCCTTTTAAAATACAATTAAAACAGACACCAGCACCAGCAGAGCAGACACCACTAACCACAAAAAACACAATTAACAATTTTAAATATTTACAATCTACCTTTAAATATACACAATTTGACGTACTTCCTACACTAATGACTACATACCTGGTTTCTTTAAGCCATTTTTTAAGATTATATTTAAAATGTCCTAAAGTATTAGACTCTCTCACATATAAAGGCAAGGAGTTCCAAGCTCCAGCTGCTTTTACTGGAGAAGCAGTTCTGTCCAAATGTAGTGGACCTAAAGTTTACATAGCAGTCTCCTCTTGAGGAGGCTCTAGTTGTCCTGACTCCTGCCTCATCACAAGATCTTACAAAGGTTTTTAAAGGAGGAGGCGCTAAGTTGCGAAAAATCTTATACATAAGACTGGTATTTGCAGCAGGATGACATTTTCCAAAGTTAACATCTTGTATTTCTCTACAATGTTACAATAATGATGTGACCTAGGTTTCTTATCCAATACCTTGAGTGCTTGTTTATACAACTTTGCAGAGGCTGAATTGTTGACTTTGCTGCCAGAGACCAGGTTGTCATACAATATGTAAAATGTGAAAATATCATTGCATGCATAAAAGTTTTGCTGCATCTGTACTCATTTGATTTCGAGTAACCTAAATTGCGCCAAATTAAATTTGACAGTTTTAGTGATTTTAGATATATGCTTTTTAAATGACAATGTTTTATCCAACTCAACTCCCAAATATTGAACCGACTCTACCATTTGCAACATCTGTCCCCCAACAACAATTCCCGGTGCAACAGGTAAAGTCTTTCTTATAGAGAAATACATGTTGACAGTTTTTTTTAAATTTAGTGTCAAACATGAATTTAACATCCAGTCTGAAATCTTCTCTATTGCGCCTTGGAGCACAGCTGCAGCTTTTTGGCTGGATTTGGCATGAACGTATATGACCGCATCGTCTGCGTACATTTGTGTATTTACTTCCGGACAAACTGACGGAAGGTCATTAATGTAAACACTGAACAATAGGGGGCCCAGAATAGACCCTTGTGGCACCCCAACTGAGCTGTCTAAAAAGTCGGACATAGTGCTCTTGATTCTTGTACAGTGTTTTCTATTTTGTAAATATGATTCAAACCATTGCAATGCACAGTCAGAGAGATTATGATTGGACAATTTGGATAACAGGATGCTATGGTTCACAGTGTCGAACGCTTTCTTTAGGTCTAAAAATATGGCGCCCACCACCCCCCCTTTATCCAACATACATTTGAGCTGTTCAACAAAGAAGCAAAGTGCAGTCTCAGTTGAATGATGTTTTCTGAAGCCAAATTGTAGTGGATTCAGTGGGTTTCCCCATAGTTTAAGTGATCCATTAACTGCTGGGCCACCACTTTTTCAGCTACCTTTGATATTACAGGTAGGATGCTAATTGGCCTGTAGTTGGTAAGTTTAGCCAAGTCTCCCCCTTTATGCAAAGGTGTAATCACTGCTTTTTTCAAACAGTCAGGGAAGACTGATTCTTTAATAGATCGATTTATCAGATGTGTAAGTGGCCTGCTAAAGGTGGTAGCGTTCCTTTTAACTGTACATGAATCTAAACCATAGACATCCTGTGATTTTGATGTTTTAAGCCCTTGAAGAATCTTTTTAATTTCTAGATCTGAAACTTCACTAAGATAAAAACAGGTTTATTTGAAACTACAGGTTTGATTGTACTAGTTCTATGGCCAAAGACAACAACAAGTTCATTTACAGAATCTTTAAAAAATCTATTAAAAGCATTGGCTATGATGGTTTCATCATGAGTTTGTTCATTATTAATTTTGATTTCATAATTTCTTTGAGGCTTCTCTTTTCTAGAAATAGTATTAATATGCTTCCAAATTAATCGATTATTTCCATTAGCTTGTGTGATGACATCAATAAAAAAATTTGCTTTGGCAATCCTTAGTTCCTTTACAACTTTGTTGCGATAATCCTTAAAAAGACGCATATCATTATCAATGCCAGATTTTAGGGCTTTTTTCAATAAAAAATCACGTCTCCTCATTAAGCTCCAAATCTCTCCTGTCAACCAGGGTAAGCTAACCTTATTGTAACCCTTGTGTCCCGTTAGAAAAAAGTTCCTAATCTCCTGTTAGCGCCTTTTACTCCACTTTTTTTGATGGCTGTAAAATTAAAGTAAAATATATTTTTTTCAAACTTTTTTTGCTCAAATCTGTTAATCCACTTCTGTTCTGACTAAAAATACCAAATTTGAAAAAAATCCTCAAGGTGTTACCGTACTTTCTGGCCTATAAGCCGCTACTTTTTTCAGAAACTTTGAACTATGCGGCTTATAAGGCAATGCAGCAAAATTACAGATTCTCATTGACTTACTATTAAAAAGTGCGGCCTATATATGTACTTTATCATTTTTCTTACTTAAATCTAGTGGGTGCGGCTTATATTCAGGTGCGCTCAATAGGGCAGAAATTACGGTAATATTTTACAGACTTCTAAAAAAGTTGATTTTCAGAGGAGGTGAAAATGTGACACAAAATGGCCCATTTTTCATATAAAATGAAAATATAATCTGGATTTTTTTGGACCTTTTATTACAGTCTTGGGCATGTTAAAAATGAGTCCTGACTTTGACTATGATGTATTTGTAGTTTTTGTGCAGAAGCAGTTAACAGTTTTTTTCTTCCTCTTGTTCTGTTAGCGCCATTTTTTCCCCCATTGACTTCCATTATAAACACTTTTTTTTACTGCTCTGAAAATCCACTATAAAAGTGTGATTTTACAAACTTTTATGTTTGTTCCTTTTCAGAAGAAGTGAAATAAGTCATTTTTAGACTTGGTGATGAATTGTGTGTATTTTCCATTGAAACAGGCCTGTGAAGAGTAAGACACAGTTTCCCCATGTAAACCTATGGGACATAGGACAGCATGGACCTCCATGTATGGATTAGACATGTTTGTGTTTAGGAGACTCCTGGTGGCGAGGCCTCACCTGGGGCGGGGTGGAGGTGTGTGGGGGGCACCGGGGGGTGTTGGGGAGTATGTGTGTGAAGTTTGGTGTTTGTGCATATAATGGTGTATAGAATAGAGCTGTTCAAAGACAGCTTATCCTATTGTAATAAGGGCACTACATTCAAATATGCATATTGTTCAAAATTCACGCACATACTCCCCAACACACCCCAGTGCCCCCCCCACACACCTCCACCCCACCCCAGGTGAGGCCACGCCCCCAGGAGCCTCCTAAACACAAACATGTCCTGTCTCCTGGTGGCTCCATAGGTTTACATGGGGAAACTGTGTCTTACTCTTCACAGGCCTGTTTCAATGGGAAATACACACAATTCATCACCAAGTCTAAAATGACTTATTTCACTTCCTCTGAAAAGGAACAAACATAAAAGTTTGTAAAATCACACTTTTATAGTGGATTTTCAGAGCAGTAAAAAAAGTGTTTATAATGGAAGTCAATGGGGGGAAAAATGGCGCTAACAGAACAAGAGGAAGAAAATACTGTTAACTGCTTCTGCACAAAAACTACAAATACATCAAAGTCAAAGTTGGGACTCATTTTTAACATCTCCAAGGCTGTAATAAAAGGTCCAAAAAAATCCAGATTATATTTTCATTTAAGATGAAAAATGGGCCATTTTGTGTCACATTTTCACCTCCTCTGAAAATCAACTTTTTTATAAGTCTGTAAAAATATTAAAACACTGAGGATTTTTTTCAAATTTGGTATTTTTAGTCAGAACAGAAGTGGATTAACAGATTTGAGCAAAAAAAGTTTGAAAAATAATCATTTTACTATAATTTCACAGCCGTCAAAAACAAGTGGAGTAAAAGGGCTCTAACAGAACATAAGGACAGTACATGTGTAAATGACAAGACTATGGGTTTGGCAAAACTACAAGTTAATTTTTTGAAAATATGACTCGATCGAAGGTTTGTAACAAGAAATCATTGAAATATCTCCATAACTGTACCAATGGTGGACACTTTAAAAATGAAAAGTGCAAAAAAATGGAGTAAAATTCCCCAACGGGACACAAGGGTTAAAGTGACAACATTTAACAAATTTTTCTTTCACATTATTAATTATTTCTAATAAGTTTGCACAAAAAGTGCTTATGTCATCTTTTGAATCAACTGCATCCCAATCAACTTTTTCTAATTCTAAATCAAAGTGGGCCAAGTCTTTTTTAGGTATTTTGTAAAAGCTCTCTTTCTTTTTATTTCTAAAGGCAAACCTACTTTTGTTTAGTTTGCGTGCAATTAAAACTAAATTGTGATCTGAAATTCCTGTAATGTAATTGTAGCTTTTGGTTACTCGGTCAGGTTTATTTGAAAATATTAAGTCAATTTGCGTTTTAGACGTTTTGGTAATCCTTGTGGGCCCATTTATGAGCTGTGTGAAACTATAGTGATCTGTTATTTCCTTTAACTTTTTCTTATTTGTTTTGTCTGTCCAGTTCACATTAAAATCTCCTAGTATAATTACTTCTTTCCCAAGAGTATTAAGTTCCTTTAAAATTTCTTTAAATGACATATAAAAATTTACATCTGCTGAAGGTGGCCTATAAATGCCAACTAATATAAATGACATTTGAGGTGACAAGGTTACAGTTATTGCAAGACACTCAATTTCCACATCTAAGTTTCCCTGTACATTTATTTCCTTAGATTGCAATTTGTCCTTTACATAGAACAACAATCCACCTCCTTTTCCAGTTGTTCTGTCCCTTCTGAATATGCTGTAGCCAGGAATGCTATATGCTGCACGCGGTGAGGTTTTTGACAGCCAAGTTTCTGACAGACAAATAAAGTCTAAGTTCGAATCAAGGAGCAACTTCTCCACTTGGTCACTTTTCGAGGCAATGCTCCTAATGTTAAGATGTCCTCCCAGAAGTCCTTTCGGCTTACATTTAGCATCCCAAATGACTTTAGCATGATTTAATGTGTGAAGGAGTGTCATGTCATACCTCCGTTGTTGAGGTCTTGCGGGTGCATTTGCCTCTTTTCGTACTTTAATCCGTTTAGAGGAACTTTCTCTCTGTTGAGTGCTCCGATCCTCACCACATTCCGTCCCGGTGGCTCGGCTAGTTCCCAGCCGATTGTGCACATAGTTGAGCCTTCCTCTGTCCGCTCCTTGTCCCTTCCGTTCGTCTTTGTCCACGGTGCTTTCATCGTGCCGCATATCCAAGCTTCCCAATGCGGGTGACGAATCCTCCAGTGCAGGGTCGATGGTTAAATCCAGATGTGAAGTACATGCTGGTTTCGCTGCGCCTCGCGCGCTCGTTGCGCTTGGATTCACCACACAAACAGGGACCACGTCGCCGGTGTCATCGCCGACACCTGTGCCAATTTCGCCACTAGGGCCAGGACATTGATGAATATCTCCCGATAATAACAAACATAAGATTACTATCAGGGCTTCACCATCTGATTGGCACTTAGTTAGATTCTTGCGTCTTTTTTTGCAGGAGTTCATCAGGCCGGGAAACACAAAAGCCATAGCCACAGCGGTTTTCCCATATCCAAAGTGCTTGCCTCTTAAGTTGTTAAAAAAGGCTCCATCTTTCACAGGGTTGTCACATCCATTAAAGTTCCATGCGTGATTATTACCATCACAATAATGGTCGGCTATAGTTAAAATTAACACATATAGTAGATAGGCCACCTGCACACCGTACCTGCCGCACCTGCCTGCCGCCATGAAGCTCATTGACTTAAAGAGGAGACTTAAACGTAACATTTATTGGTCGAGCAATAGGATAAGAGAAGGAATTACAATAAAACATGCAGGTATTTTAGTACAAGTGCTGCTAAGTCCATAAAGTAATCGTCAGAATGAAAAAAAGTACTAAAATCTACCAAAATAATCTTGTTTTATTGTTTGTTTGTTTGTTTTTTTGCAGCATCAGTTGACACAAAGTTATTATTTTCTAACTTAACATGGAAATGCAGATAGACCAAAAATGCTGTAGTTCTTATGCCGCGTCAGGAGGTGGCGTAATTGTACTCGGGCACAGGACCCAAGCCGGTGCACCGTCAATATAATGGCGAAGAAAGCAACAATAACAAGAGCGGGGGGTCTTCTACAGTTGGACACAAACACAAGGAGGATAGCTCACTTTTACTGGGCGCAGACACTTAGACAGCTGTCCTGCACGTTCACGGTCAAATAATACTTTTCTGAACACACGACTTTCAATGGCTTTGGAAGATTTGTTTTGTGTCTCCTCCTCTCCAATAACCAGTTAAGAAACACTGGACACTATTGGCGCAACTTTGCGAGACTTTGTGAGAATGAAACGTGCTTTGGCTGACATTTTTTGTGATTGGCCAGTCTTCTTCTACAGTCTTAAAGTAGCGGCTACTGTGACGTAATCGTCTTAATTTTTCCTGCCCTCGAAACTACCTCTTTAATCGTAACCAGAGGAACGCTGATTCAGTGAACACAGGAAAGCCTCGAATTCATTGTCGTATAAAATGCCCCTAATTTGAATAAAGTTGCTAAGTGATAATGTCAAATTTTTTTTTCTACTTATAACATTGCACTTAGCATACAATAAAATATAATTTCGCACTTGGTGGTCATTTCTGTGACTGAAAAAAAAAAAAACTGGCTCAGATACGAGGGCTTGTATGTACAATATTTACAAAGTTTATTCATTTTAGTGCATTTCGTCAAAGAAATAAATGAAACGAGAAGAAACTATCCGCAGGTAAACCGAAACTAGCCTAGACATGAAAAGAGGCTATATCATGAGGAGACGCCCAAAGCCTTTTAAAAACCCACTTTACTTCAGTTGTGTGTGAGCAAGAGGCCATGATAAAACTCCAGTGTAATGTTAATGAGACGTAATGATGCTGTTATAATTGACCTACTGTAGCATGAAGGAAGGAGCCATCGTTAGAGAAATCTACACCACACACACGTTACTACACACTGGGCTGAAGATTCATTAGCATAAGACATTTAACTCACCACAGGCCCATCCTTTAACCACTACATGAATGAACCAGAGAAAGCATATTTTACACCAGGAGAATAATAACTATCGGCATCACAATTTCCTTTCTCTAATTTGACTGACCGTATCTCATCGAACAAAATGAATAAACCAATTAAATGAGACACTAGCAAAAGCAACCGCAGCAGAACAGATGAAATATGAGTATGTTTGAGTACAGTTCTTTTGTAATGTGCCCTTCTGTGTTCTCATAATCTTCTCTTTATTATTTTGTGCTTTTTCCACCGTTTAATCTACATTAATGTGGCTCTGTGCACAGGTCATCAGTTGGCTTGTTTTTGTTCAAAATAGCTCACTTCTGTAGCATTTCCTGTTAGCGTTAGCATTTAGTTACTGACAGGTCTCTAGGGTGAATTATTCTTCTGATTTATGAAGTCTTTAATGTGTTTTCTGTAACATTCATGATAACTCACCCTATTTATCATTTTAAGCTGGTGTAGTGAAAACCTTATAGAAATGAACTGAACAGGAAATGCTTATGTACAGAAGTTGGCTATTTTTAACAAAAACAAGCTGATGCACAGAGCTTGTCATTCCCCAATTTGAGTCAAAAGTCAATGTGCGCGTGCCCAGAAGCATCTGTGCAGGCGCATAAACGTTACTGTTTGACTACAGCAACACCCACGAGGACAAACAACAGTATATGCTATATAACTGTTAATAAACTTGAACAAACAGCTCAGAGATGTGAAACTTCAAGGTCACCAACGTTAGAATTAAATTTAATGTTTTTATGCGTGTAGAAAGTACGAGATTTTACATCACTATCAAAAATAGGCCAAAACGTTATTAAACTTTCTTAACTTATTATTTTTTTTAACCTCTTCTCATTCCAGCCTTTTTTCCCTCACACGCCTGACTAAAATCGGTAAAAATTGAAACTAAAACTGTTCCTGAACCCTTTGGAGCTCAGGCAAATGGCTGGGGTCTTTTTAAAGCTGTATCCCTGTAGTTTTTACTTCTGATGTCCAACAGGCTCTCATCAGAAGTGAGAACTTTCTCCAAGCAAAAGAAAAACAAAATCTAAATTCCGCCTAATTTTTTTTTTTTTTTTGTTCGATATAAGGATTGGTAAAGCTGGTGTTGACAGCTGAGACATAAATGACACTAGATTTGACATATTTGGGGTTTTGACAATTCCTCTGTAAAAGCTGAAGGCAATTGAGGTAAAAATGAGTTTTAGGAACCCAAAATTACTCAAAAAAATTTAGGCTGAGCCAATACAAAAGTCCTATTAAAATGTTTGAATTTTTAAGGACTTTTTTTATTTGGATGCTTACAGTAGAAAACTGAGTCTGATTCATCCCAGAATGGCTGATTTTGCTCTAAATAAAAGAGATACAATGGGATTTTTATATTTACCTTTTCCAGGTGCTTCATAGTATGCTTTTTTCAGACACTCAACAAAATGGAATTTTTAAAGAAAAAGTGGGAGGGCCCTTCAAAGGAACACCGGAATGAATTAATCTTTTATGACAAATAACTTTTTTTTTGTTTTACCATTTCTTGCAACTTTTCATGGTTTAAGCCTTAAACTATGAAAATATAGTCAAGCTAACTACTAGCATGATTGACTCAATTTAGGCAAGTGACTCAGATTGGAGAATGACAGCGCCGACTGAGTATAAGTAAATAAAAATCTTGGGGAATTAAATTAATTGTGAGATAATTATATAGCATAGCAGAGTATTTTTGGTTTAGATATGTTTATTTTAAGTTAAATATGAGCTCAACGTTTGTGAAAACACAATAATTAACTGTTCATAAACTTTAGCTCAGAGCGGAGAAACTTTGAGCTCACTCACATTAGTGTTAAATGGATGTTTTATATGAAAGTATGAGATTTCCCATGACTCGTATATTTGTTGATCTAAGGTTACAATGATGACTGACTCAAATTCGACAAGTGACTTTGTTTGGGGAATGACAATCTCAAACAAATACATCAGTTAAGACAAACTCAATTCTACAGACTGCAGCTTAACAGGAAGTATGCTGCCAAAAAAGTGACTGGAGCAAAATAAGGTGAATAGGAATGAGATACCACATGAAGGCAGCTATTTTTGTTTTTAATTCAATCATAAGTCTTGCGATCTCTTTGCTAATGTAACATTAAGATATACAAATGTAATTTTAATTTGATTTTCAGACGTGGTTTTAATGAGAAAATACCATTATAGCCTAAAAGCATCTCTAATATTGCAGATTTATTTAACGCTTTACAAAAACATTCCTCTCACTGGTAAATGTTTGTGTCGGTGTCCCTGAAGCAGCTGAAGTTTTGCTCACAGATGGTTCATCCATAAACATTATTAACATTGTATGAGACGCAGGACAAAAGGCCTAAAGGTTTTTCACTTTATATTTAGTCCTGATGAATATTTTAGCACACACACACACCGTTCTGACACGCTGTTCGTTTAGCTTTATGGTAATTTGTTTTAAGCCGTGTGTTACTTATTTATAATTAAAGTTTTCAAGGTTTCAAATTCTGATTTTAAGCAAAGTTAAATTGAAAAGTTATAATTGTGTTTATCTCATTATTCTGTTCATGCAAATGCTGCTCTGAATATGTTTTATTTATTAGATCTGTTTGGGTTTATATATTTGTTCCTGTCTTTTAGTCTAGTTGTGAGTCATTAATTAAATATTTGTTAAATATATATCATCAGTGGTAGCTTTGGACTCATTTCTTTGGTCAATATAAAACCACTCATCAAATCCCACAATCAAACACTGACTCACATTTTAGACCACCTGCTGACATTATTTTTGGTATTAGCTAGTCTAATGGCAGCATGTAGAGACTGAAGAGAAGGGGTCCTAGGGTTGACCCCTGGGGCACACCACAGGTCAAGACCATGTGTTCTAATACACAGTTTGAACAACATATTTCATGTCTTATAGAAAGAGATTGAATACAAAATAATAAACCCTCTGCACTCCAGAACAGGTCGAAAAAACTTGCAACATGTACTATATTTGTCTCACAGTCATAACCAGTTGCAGGAGGGAATTATATTAGGAGAGCGGATATTTGTTGAAGATTACTAGAGGGATTTTCAGTTGTCACTTTCCGCTCTACTGTTCATGTCACCTGTAGAAAGAGACACTGTCCGTCTAGTTGTCTGGGGAAACTTCTTTGATAAAAACAACAAAACTATCTGTTTGGATCAGGTCTTACCCGGTCTGACAGACGTTTGGCTCCTGAAGCTGAAGACAAGTGTTTTTCTCAACCTTTATAGCAGTGTTTTCTCATATTTTTTACTCAAAGGTCAAAAAAGGTTAAAGGAACCGTATGTAAAAATTGTATTGAGTTTTGACAAACATTATCCATAAGTGTTAAAGTTACAAGGTAAACATGACCAAATGTAATCAGGTTTTTACCGAAAGTCATTGTAAATATCACTTTTTCTTACGTAATATTCATTTGTTAATGTTTACATTAACATTGTTTTGGTTCTCAAGAGGATCTAGACACAAGTTGTGATTAACCACCTGAATCATGACACAAGATATGTGTCGGAAAAAAACAGGTGATTAGTCAGTTGCTTCTAATCTTTAATAAACATGTCCATTTCACTCTCTGGCAACACAAGTTCATTCATGACCAGTATCTTTTTAAAACCACTAGTTGTGCATCTACATACGATTCCTTAAATGGTCTTAAAGACATGACATGCGCTGAGAAAAGACACAGATTAAACAACAGTTACATGAACATTTTGACCTTGATGTTAACACCAGTCTGTATATGAATTATTGATCTGCAAATGTCAAAGTTTCTTCCTAAATACATAGAAAACACAATAGGTCTCCTTTAAAAGATGTAAATGTAGTTGTTATAGTAGTTTATTCTTGGCTGGCTCCTGTAGTTTTGCTGCTAACACTATTTTTCCATCATTTTTAATTATCCAAGTTCTCAAACAAAAGTTCCTGCCGCAGTGATCTTTGCCAACACAATCTGTTTGTTTAGTAATGTCAAGGCATTTTCTTGACACAGAAATATATATGAAGCATCAGGGGGATCTCAGCCGAATAACGAAGAACACTTAGTCATTAGCATCAAGAAGAGTCGTCTCATTTAAAAATATGTTTTACTGATTTCTCTCCCAAATGACGTTCATTACTTTGTTTTTATTACACAAGCCTCCATAATTACAGCCCATTGTGACACTGACTGTGCACTTTTTAAAATTAATCAAAACAAGCTGACTTAATTGTCCACAAGCTAATGATTAATTTCACATGTTTTTCACAGCGACGCGGAGACAAAAGTGATAAATTATAGGTGCCCTGTGTCATTTCTGCCGCAGTGTTTTGTTTGGTTTTTCATAACTGCCATGGCTGAATCGTTCTGTAAACTTTTTTGTACTTAATTTATTTGATACACATTAGAATACGACTTCTTAGTGATTGTTTTGAGGTGGTGGAGAGTCTTGTCCTCTAAGTGGAGGAGTGAAAGTTCTGTCTTGTTTGTGAGTGAGAGGGAAGGATGGAGTGTGAGAGTGACAGGTGATTTGGACAGAGTCTGTGCTACTGTCTCCGTATCGAACTGTGTTTAAGAAGGAGCAGAGTCGAAAACAAAGCTCGTGGTTATGTTCCAACAAGTCTCCGATGTTCCTACGAGCCATCTTTGCATTCCGGTTGCTGACCATTATGGACTAGATGTCGAGGTCTAAAATCTAAAGAGCAAACATGTACTGTCCACCTTTGTCTACATTCCAGGATCTACCTCTCACTCCAGACCGAAAGCACCTCTCCACACAGACTGGAAGCCCATAGTCCCCTTTCACATTTAGTCCCCAAATATAAGATTAGGGTAGGATTAAAGAGAAAGTGGCTAATTATGGTTGTCCAGTGTGTAGGGACAAAAGAGGTCTGCAGCCCTTTAAAGATTTTCAATTGTAGTCAACTGTGATGTCAAAATCACTTTATAACAGCAATACTCTGAAACACAACAGTTCTTCCAGGCTCATCACTTTGCCTTGGATGTTTTAGCAGAACTCAGGTAAAGTTTAACATACAATCTTACTTTAACCGCTGCGCTTATGGCTTATGGCTTATATCGACTAACGTGAGAGTTGGGCGCTGCAGCCTGATGGAAGAGTGGCTGGACGCTTCTTTAGAGCAATGATTCTCAACCTCTGGGGGGTCATGAAAAGATATGTGAAGCTGAACATTTATATCTTAAACACTTTCCAAATGCTTCAAATGCTGTGATAGATGTAGATTCCTGTTGCTGAAAAAAAAGAGAAACACTGCTTTAGAGATCAAGATCTGAGAAGTATCTCAGAGTAGAGGCGCTGCTCCTCCACTTTAAAAAAGTCAGCTGAGGTGGCTCAAGCATCTGATCTTCTACCTCCTGGACAACACTTCACCCAGAACATCTCACCTTGCTGATGTGTTCTGGACATGTCCCACTGGAGAAGACTCCTGGAAAGACCCAGGACACAGTAGAAGGACTGTCTCTGGAATATCGCTAGACTTACTCTGAACTGGACCGTCTCTGGACTGTTTCAGGACTGTCTCTGGACTGGTTTTGGGATGAATCTAATTTCTTCCATTGCACTGGAGGACGTTTGTGGAAAGGAAACTCTGGGAGTCCTTGCTGAGACTCCCAGAGTCTCCATGACCAGATTTACAACAATTTACAGCTTAGGCTTTTCTCGTTCTGTGCTTTTTCAAATTAGTATTATTAGCATTTATAAAGTTAGTTTAAAATGTCCCATTTATGAATTCTAGATGTTTTTATTGCTGTAAGATTGACAAACTTGGATTATTCGTTACTGTTTTGTCTTTGACTCTTTTCTCTCATTAAAGCCACACAACTCTAGTTACAACACTTAAACATTCAACTTTTTTTTCATAGTAGCGCTTTGTCAAATTTTTTTTTTTTACCTTTCTTATAACTCAAAAACTATGCATTCTATTAATGCCTATGCCTCTCTCTCTGAATCTAAATAGCTCTCTTACCCAAAAGCCAATCAGATCTACAAATTACCTAAACCCTTGTATCTCTGCCGCAGCTTCACAAAAATACATTACTCGATTCTTCCTCAAGCTGTTAATTTCTCCCTGTTTTTGGGCTGTAATGAGCAGACACATATCATTTCCCACGCGGCTCAAATGTAGCGCGACCAAAGCATCTCCGAGACTCACATAATTATACGGTTTTCAGCCGAGAAAATGGAGCCATGTTTGTCTCAATTACACCCAAGTTCATTAAGCACAATCTGGATAATTCAGCGTTTCTTTGTCCGTTTTTTGGAGGCTTAGGGCTGGGAAATTAATTGAGAAAAGCAAGAGGTTGAGATTTGTCTTCTGAGTTTGTAAAAATGTCCCCAAACTCAGACGTCCTTGTGTAATTCAGATTTGAACAAAATGGTTTTCCAGGGGCGTTCGGTAAAGATTCCTGGACAGAAACGTGTGATCGGAGGTGGAGTTTGGATTCTATATGGAGATTCTTCTGTTTTGTGCTGAGATGTTTGTATTTGTTCATTGTTTTCCCCAGAGAGGTGATTAGAGTAAGTATCCTCTGTAGCGTTACTGTTATAAAGCCCTGTTTGTCTCACTCCTCTCTCTCTCTGTCTTACTCTCTCTTCTCTTTCTCTCTCTCTTTCTATCTCTTCTCTTCCTTTCTCTTTCTCTCTCCTTCTCTCTCTCTTCCTCTCTTTCTTCCTCTCTCTCTCTTTATCTTTTTCTCTCTTCTTCTCTCTGTCTCTCTCTTCCTCTCTCTTTCCTCTTTCTCTCTCTCTCAAACTCTGTTTCTCATCTCTCTCCCTCACTCTCTCTCTCTTCCTCTCTCTATCTCTCTCCTCTCTCTCTCTTTCTTTTCTCTCTGTCTCCCCTCTCTTTCTCTCTCTCTCTTCTCCCTCTCTCCTCTCTTTCTCTCTCTCTTCTCCCTCTCTCTCTCTCCTCTCACTCTTCTCCCTCCCTCTCTCCTCTCTTCTCCCTCTCTCTCCCTCTCCCCTCTCTCTCACTCTCCCTCTTTCTCTCCTTTCTCTCTTTCTTCTCCTTCTCTCTCTCCTCTCTCTTTCTCTCTTCCTCTCTCTCTTTTTCTCTCTTTCTCTCTCTCTCCCTCTCTCTCTCTCTCCCCCCTCTCTCTCTAGTCTCTCTCTCTGTTTCTCCTCTCTCCCTTCTCTTTCTCTCTCTCTCTTCCTCTCCTCTCTCTCTCTCCCTCTCTCTCTTCCTCTCCTCTCTCTCCTCTATATATCTCTTCTCTCCCTCTCTCTGTTTCTCCTCTCTCTCTCTCTTCTCTCTCTCCCTCTCCTCTCTCTCTCCCCCCTCTCTTTCTCCTCTCTCTCTTGCTCTCTCTCTGTGGATTTCATGGTTTGTTAGTTTCAGGTGGTGGAGGATCGTTGCAGGTGTGAATTGGTGTAAAATTAATGAATGAAAAACAATGAGCTTCATTTGACAACAGTAGTAGAAACACGTCCAATCAGTCTTTTCTCTGGAGTCATAAAAGAATAAATAAATGTCTCAGGCAAAATTGATAATTTAGGCAAATATAAATGTGATATTATTACCTGCTTTGTCTGATCGTTCTATAGAATTACCAACAGACTTCAGGCAATGTAGAGAAGATGAGTTTATTGTGTTTTATTGCAGATTAAAGATAAGATGATCCAACAGCCACTGCACACTGCTTTGTTCTGGAAGTAAAATTCCCAACATTTTTATTTATTTATTTAGGAAAAAGGGGGAACAATGCATATTAATGAACATTCATACAAATGTAAATATGCCAGATTATAGCATACGGCTAATTTCAATCTGCAGACCCCCTGGCAGGTTGATGTTAAACGAATAAAACACAGACTATATGTTCTTCAAGGGAATGCCCACTTCACCATGATGAAGGGCAGAAGCAGTGTCTGTGGTAAATCTATGTAAACATTGCCATAAACCTGCCAGTTAAATGGTTACATCTTGTTCTAAGCTTGTGTAGCTTACTTTTTGATGAGTTAAATATTTGAAACACCTGCAGAAATGTGTGGCTAGCACTAATATGATATACAGCCAAGTTACTGAAAACCAAACTCTTGTATGCTTTTTAATCTGCCCCAGTGTAAGAAGAAACACCAGTACAAATCATGAGTCAGGCAAAGTCAGGCAAACATTTTATTAAGGGTGCGCTCACACTGGCACAACCGAACCGTGCCCACAGCCTGTTCTCATGGATAAGCGTGTCAATTCCACGCTATAGTAAACAGCGTGTCATATGAACGCTACTTCTATTTTATGCGTGTGTATTTGGCGCGTTTCTGTCCTAGTTCATTTCAATGGTGAATGTTAACAGGTGTTATTATTCATGAAAACTAACACAATCCTAATTCTACCTTAACCAACTCCAAGCCAAAGAGCTAAACTTACCCATTTGTGTAACTTCAGACTTAAATTTCGCCGTTAATCCCTTGAAAAACCTTGTGTTTGTCGTCAACCACTAGGCGTGCCCAAACCACGCCAGAGAAAACGAGCGTTTAATTGCACACCAAAACAGGCAGAGGGCGTCGTCATGACACGCAATTTGTCATGGCGTGCTATTTTACGCATTCCATGAGAACACGTTGGTGCCCTGGTCTGGATGGTCTCTACAGCGCGGTTCTTTTGTCCGGTGTGAGTGCAAACAAACCGCTCTCAGACTCGACACGGTTCTGTCTCTGGCACGGTTGGAGGAGGGGGGCCAGAGCTCGGCACGGTTACACATGAACACGCACACGCACAACTTTAGCTACAAGCCCACTGTGAACGCTGATATTTGTCACAAGAAGAAAGAAATTCTGCACCAAACTCCGTAGAAATGCGTTTACCTTGAGTTGGCATCATGACCCGGAGCGAAAAGTTGTGAAGTCGCCCGTCTTCTGTTGTTTTTGCTGCTCCACGTAATTTTTAATCCAAAGCCTGGTGGAGGAGCGCACATCATGGGTAAAACTCTTGTCTGCCTCATCATACCAAAGATATAACGCCCCGCAGGACTTATTTTTGCCGCTACAGCATCAGTACCTCAGCGCTTGATCCACTCTTCACCGCGACATGTAAACAAGCGGCGCTAGAGGATAACGTCACCGGCCTATGGCTTGGATCGTTTATGCAAGTGTGAGTGCGCCCCAAATCAGCAAACATAGCAGGAGGAAGAGGGTATGGATCAGCTGCATTCATTAGCCTTTTCAAAAACCAAAAATCCTTCAAAAATCCTTGTGCCACTTAAAATATGTCCTACTTCCAGCTGTCCAACAGACAACTGTACTGAACATGCACTATTTAGCCATTGTTTTCTTTACAAGAAATAAAAAATTTGAATTTGTCAGTTTTTGCGCTAATAATCTATCCTGCTGGTGGCTCGGATCAAATAAATAACTTACAGGTCTCGCCATAGGATCCTAGCAAAATACCACTACACCATGTTTATTCTGCTGTTGCACATTTCCAGATAAAGCCCTCACATGATACTGTGTGATCTGAAGCTCTTAATAGATCTTTCCTTTGCGGAGTATTGATCGTGTATCTGCATCAGTGCGTCTGTGATCGGCTCTGTCCCGCCTTCTCTTTGACAACACACAATTCGCTCAAATCAATTTCCTGCGGCTGCTATTTTCTCACGCCGGTTCAATGTGTCTCAGATCTATAGTTTGAATGCTAAATGAAGGCTGCTTTTGTTTTCAAATGTGCCCAAAATCACACCAATGAAGCAGAAAGGATTGATCGAGGGAAATAAAACGGGCTCAGTGGGACACAAATGTATTCTGGTGCTTGAGTCCAGGAGGAACATTGATTTACGTCGATGGGTTTGAGCGTGAGGAGGTCGGACGAATCTGAACAATCAGAACAAACGTTCTGGAGATGTTTCTGACGAGAGTCTGACGAGAGTCTCAGAGCAAAAACAAACTGATTTTTTCAATGAACAGAAGGGAATGTTTTAGTCGAGAAGCAGAAAAAAATGGCTGTCATCTGTTTAAAAGTTTAAAACATAAGAATTTAAAATGTTAAGCAGAAAGAGTAATTTACTAGAATTCATGTTTATGTAGCAAAGGACACTTTGAAAAGGTAAGGTAAGATACACTTTATTGTCCCTGTAGAGAAATTTGTCCTCTGCATTTGACCCATCCTTCAATGCCTCTGGGGCATCTCCTCAGGAACAGTGATCGCCGCAGTGCAGCGCTCGGGGACCCATCTCCAGATGTTATTGCTAGGCTTGGTCAGGACTACTGTAGCTGGAGGATATTACCCTAACATGCATGTTCTTGCACAAATAAAATTCTAAAACTCAAACCATTCTAGAATTTAAAACGTTTGGAAAATTGTAATCTCAAAACATTCTTGATTTTGAACATTTTAGTATTTGAAACAATCTAGAATTCAAATCCTTCTAAAATTTAAAGATTTCAGTCATTTAACATTATAGAAATTCCATCATCTAAACTTCTAGAACTCTAGAACTTAGAAAAGTCTGGAATTTTGAAGCATTTCTAATCTTTAACATTCTTCAACTTGAAACATTCTAGAATTTTTCTGTTCTGAAATTTTTTTTGTTCTTTTTTGCATTCTGAAATTAAAATGTATGTAAAAATAAATATAGAACTCGAAAAATGTTCATTCCATGTCAGACCTGGGCAAACTGTGGCCTGGGGGCCAGATGTAGACCTCGGACTAATCTGGCCCTGACACACTTTTGAGCAAAAGAGTTACTCTTTATATTTCTTTTATTTGATTGATTTAACTCTGGAGCTTGTGTCTGTGCTTGAAGTCTGAATATTTTTAGATCCCGAGGGAAATTCAGTTTTGTAGCTGCTCATATCACATCGGACACATTCATTGACACAGACACAGAAACATTTACAATAGAGATTATAACAGTCCAGAGAATAAATAGAATACATATATCAGTGTATCATAATAAATGATCAATTAATAGATTAAAAGCCTGTTTGTGTCTACAATAATGATCATTTGTCACACTGATGCCCTCTCCGCCGCTTGTCCAGGTTCAAATGAGGCTCAAATACTTGCCCAACACTGTAATAAACTTTAAAACTGTTTAGAATTTGAAATATACACAACTCAAAACATAGAGTTTTACCATTCTAAAGATTAAATTTGGATTTTAAGATTCTGTTTGAAACATTGTAGATTTGAATATAAAGTAAATGCTTCACATTTTTTGCAAGTCGTCGGAGTGCGGGATTCCTCTTTGTTGCAGATTTTAATATTCTAGAATTTTGATAATAAAATTTGAAACATACTACCGTTTTAACATCCTAGAGATTCGATCAATCTTCTGGAATTTTAAACATTCTGGACTTTTTATATGACAGAACTTCAAATATTCCAGAACTTAGAAGACCTATTGACCCTATTTTGTCCCTCCTATTTTTCTAGGACATGCACTTCCTGTTTAGCTGCATTTAGCCTGTAGATTTCAGTTGATGGGTTTATTTTAACTGTTATTATATTAAATTAAAATTGCCCCACAAGACAGACAAACAAACAGGTTAGATACCTTAACAGAGTTAAACAGGAAGTGCACTTCCAAGCCAAGTGGGCGGGACAAAATAGGGTCAATAGAGAACTTGAAACACATCTTCTAGAACGCAGCACATTTTCAAAGCTTCAAACATACTTATTGTGCAGAGACAGAAGTTACAGCCTGTTCTTGTTTCTGTGCTGCTGCTGCTGCTGCTGCTGCTGCTGCTGCTGCTGCTGCTGCTGCTGCTGAAACACGGTGGTCCTGATGAGACACGATCAAAGGCACAGTTCATTTAAGTTTGACCCTCGGCACAGTTTTTCTTTTTCAGCTGCTGATTGTGTCATCCTGGACTTCTCTCTCATTGTGTTTGCTTGATTGTAGAGCACAACACAAACTATAACAGCATTTCCAAACTTTCTCAAACACAAATCATTACAAAACATCACATTCTGGAACTCTATGACTGCTTTTTTTTGTACATTTCGGTTCAAGACTCTTACCAGTCTCTGCTCTGAAATACTCGGTGCAGCTCCACACTCGCACAGCTCTTCAGATATCATAAATAATTCTCTGTGTGTGTCCCTCACTTCCTGGTCTTGTGTCGGTCCCTCTGTGTGAAGTGTTCCAGCCGTTTGACCCACAGACTCGGGTTTATAGTGAAGGTTTGTACGGATCATTGTGTTTTAACTTTGTAAACAGCATCACTCCAGGAAAAACACATCTCCAGGCTTATTTATGAGAGTCTATGTGTACAGTGGTAGAAGTATTATAGCTCTAATATATTTGTACAGGATTAGTTTTACTTATGTTAACGTGAAAAGACAGTTGTTTGTACTCTTATGTTGTCAAATGAAAAGAAATACTATATGAAGAGGAATTATCAAAACCCCAAATATTCCACATTCAGGCCCAGGCTACAGTGGAGATACGGTGGCACAGTGGTTAGTATTTGAGTCTCATAACAAGGAATGACTCTAGAGCCTTGAACTACAAATGTCGCTCAATCCTGGATAAGTTTCTCTTGCCTGGTCGGACTGAACCAGACATGAGCCGCTCTGGATAAAGTGTACCACAAAATCTGATCTGATATCCCTGGATTTTCTCAATGAAACTGTGATGTTCAAAGAGCAGAGGCGGGGTTAGCGCAAACTGACCAATCAGAACAACCGAGCTGCAGACTTCACACATGAGGAAAGTAAAATATAAAGAAGTTATATAAAGTCTAATCCAAAGGAAACACGCTGCAGCTTCAGGTGGAGTTTGAGCTCAAGATCAATCACAGACAGAGAAGTTACTAGGTAAGGATCATTGTGAGGGTAAAATGAAAAAGTTTCAACAAACTCTGTTGGCCTTGTTATAGGGTTAGGGTAGGGGTTAGGCTTTGCACATCATTTGGAACAAGTGTGTTGAAAATGACGTGCATAATGCTCATAAAAAAGAATCTGTCACTTGGATCACGTGCACAAAGTGTTTTACATTTATTTACAAATGATGAAGCAAAGTTTCTTCTTTATTTTATGTGCACCTGCAGCTTGTGAACCTCACAATGATGCTCCTGATAAATAGTCGCAGTGATTCACAGACATAAGGAGAGAAACGACAAAAAATCTCTTATGAAAATTCTTACTCTGGTCACGCCTCCTCAAACTCGTAGAGGGTCACATTTAAAATCACACACTTAAAATCGAGCCCAAACTGTAGTGTGCATTCAGCTTTAGTCTGAACGAGCTGTGTCTTTAGCTCAGACAAGTGTCTTTTGTCTGAGTCAAAGTAAAGACGCACAGCCAAAAGTTCACAAAGTGCAGTCATCCAATATTTCTTAACTATGAAATATTAATCATCACACAGAATAAGTAAACAATAAGATTCTTCAGCCTAGTCCCTGTCTGACATATAAGATCTCATCCTCCTCAAATGTGTGCCCATCACATTGATATATTATTCATCTCACTCTCGCCTAAATTATTGTCTCTGATTAGGCCGACAATTCATCATTTGTTAAAGCTTTATTGCATTTTGCAAAGCCTTTTCCTCACTGAAGACATGTTCTAAAGTTTATATCCATAACATGTGACTTGTTCCTGTGATGCAGGAGAGAAGTGTTTCACATTAGACCTGAGCTCTGGACATATAAGAGGCCAACGTAAGAAAACCTAAAGCCAGATAGAGCCCATTGTGTTTTATCATATCACAAATACACTCAAGGACAAAAGAAACGCAACATTTTCTTAAATTCCTTAAAAAATGAGTCCATTTGTAAAAATGTGTTAGCATCATGATTTCAGTCCACAGTAAGATGAACAAATTTCTTGGTTTGGCTTGACTGATTGTGAGAACAATAAAGAGTGCATTACAGGGTCGTTTATTCACACAAACTCATGTTTGAAACTCAGAGTTAACTTTTACCGCTGGTTAACTGTGTTCAAGTCTTCTCTATAAAAGGCACCAGAATGAATCCAAAAACACACTTCTTCACAAAGCCACGATTGTCTCAACCAGAGAGGGCTGCTCCAAGCTGGACGGTGTTGTCTTGTGTGTCCAGGGTGTTTGGAGTCACCGCTCTACCATTAGTCGTCTTGTGGAGTGATACCAGGCCACTGGTTCCTCTAACGACCGCCCTCGTACTGGTGGCCCCCGTGTAACGACCGCTGCACAAGACCAACCGCCCGCACATCTCCGGGACAGGTTCAGCCGCCACCAGGTCCATAGTCGAGACCATTGGGACACACCACAGGCCAGTGTTGGCCAGAACCATCTGTAATCGCCTCCGCGCTGACGATATTCGACCATATCGACCATATGTTGGATCAGTGCTTACCCCCCAACATCGCCAAGCTCTCATCAAATGGTGCACTGCACATCGTCGTTGGACTTTGCAGAGGTGGTCCCAGGTTGTGTTCAGTGACGAAAAAAGGTTCCAGTGCTTCAGAGCAGATGGCCAAGATCGTGTGTACTGGACACTATAGGACAAACTCAGCAGCAGCTGAGGGCGGCACTGGTGGAAGAATGGGCGGCATATCCACAGGATCAACTCAGACACTACTGCCGATCCATGAGGCGACGAATAACCGCTGTCCAGGAGCCAACGGGGGTCACGTGAACTATTGACAGTCTGATGAAACTCTGTCACTTTTGGTTTGGGGGTTGCTCTATTGTTTAGTTGTGTTTTTGGACTCGAAAATGTGTAAACGCCGCAAGAGTTGGCCTGAGGATTAGAAATGGATGTAAGGTTCACATGAAACAGGCCTAAACAATACAATTATTCTGCCCCCCAAAAACTCAGAAAACTGAGTGCTGCGTTTCTTTTTTCCTTGAGTGTACATAAGAGAATATAAAACAGTCATAACTTTGTTCCAATAAGCCGTCTTAAATCTTCAGTATGTTGTTCTCAAACACTTTTCTGTGAGTTTCTCTAATTACCGAGGATAAATCAGCCTCCATTTGGACTAATTCACTGTAATGGCCTTTAATATTCTGATTCTTGGTGTAGTTTTCAGAGTTTCACTGTGAGAGCCTGATTAGCTAGGAGTCATGAATCTCGTTGAATTGATTGCACTTAACATTTTCAAGGAATCTGCTTTTTTTTCTCTCTTTCAAATAAGAAAATACAAATCAACTTTAACTTTGATAATCTGTGCACATAATGAATCATTAACAACAAACTTTTTAATGCTACAAGTGGTTTTCTGCAGCTAACTTTGATTTTAAATTACTTTTCTCTTAAAGACTTTGATAATTGAACCTCTTTGTGCATTTATTTATGCTTCTGTTCAACCAAACTAATGTGAAAAAGTAAGCACTGTAAGGATGAATGTTTGTGTTCAGATAATGTATGACACAAAAATAGTTTAATTCTGCTTCAAATCCAGCCCAGTGCAGTGTTTTAGGCTGAATATTTATAATCACAATTCAAAAGAAAATGACCAAACACAGACACTTGATGATTATTAGTTAAATTATCCGTACTCAATGTTGTGCTGGGATAATTTTTTCAGGCTGGGAAATGTAGGTCTTAGATTGGCCCACTTGTTTCTTTTGTTTCATATGTTTTAGCAGCTCGAGTGGTCAAGAACACGCATTGAAAATATTGAACCCACGTTCCAGTCCCGCTCATGTTCTCTCTCTTGATGTTTTTGATGATCTTTTCCACCCTCCTCCCTGCTCCAGCTCTCACACATTCCCTTCTCCAGTAAACTGTTTATTCACACATGGTTCGTACATGGTCCTGACTCTCCTCCTCCTGACCTCTCCTCAGCTCCACAGCAAAGCGCGCTCATCAAGTCAAATTAAATCTATTTATTTTTGTGCAGCCCAAAATCACAACAACAGTCGTCTCTGAGAATGTAGAAAATAAAAATAAAATAATACACATTCAATAAAAAAATAATCATGCACACAGACAGAAAGACTTGTGTCTGAAACGTTGTACCGGTGCAGATATGCAGGCTGCAGTTGGTCCCGCTCTTTCCATCGTCGTGGGCACACTTGCCAGTTGCTGTGTGGACCAGGCCCCTCTCTCTCTCTCTTTTACCCTCATTCTGTCTGTCTTTCTCTTATTCTCTTTGTTTCTCTCTTTTCTAACATTCTCTTATTCTCTCTCGCTTTTTCTTATTCTCTCTCTGTGTGTCTCTCTTTTTCCATCTCTCTGTCTCTGTCTTATTCTCTCTCTCTTTTAATCTTTCTCTTTTCTCTCTCTCTCTTAGTCTCTCTCTTTTCTCTTTCTCTTATTCTCTGTCTCTTCTCTCTCTCTCTCTCTCTTAGTCTCTCTCTTTTCCCTCTCTCTTTCTTATTCTCTGTCTCTTTTCTCTCTCTTTCCTTTTCTCTGTCTCTTATTCTGTCTGTCTTATTTGCTCTCCTATTTTCTCTCTCTCTTATTCTCTCTCTTATTCTCTTTATTTTTTCTCTCTCTTGCTGTCCTATGTTTTGTTTCTCTCTCTAATCTCTCTCTCTTTCTCTCTCTCTCTTCTCTTTCTCTTATTCTCTCTCTTATTCTCTTTATTTTTTCCGTCTCTTGCTGTCTTATTTTGTTTCTCTCTTTTTTCTCTCTCTCTTATTCTCTCTCTCTGTGTCTCTCTTTTCCCCTCGCTCTCTGTCTTATTCTCTCTCTCTTATTGTGTGACCTTGTTTTTACAGTATTTTCAATTAGCCACAATTACCACGACAACAGGCCTCACACTCTCTCTCTCTCTCTCTCTCTTTAGTCTTTCCTATAACTCAATGGCACTTCTCGCTGCTCACAGAATATTACACAGTGTGGCTTTAAATTCAGATATCTCCATGGAGACGAGGAGCAGTCATTCTGGAGTCCGTTAAGACAGCTTCATAATGTCTGACGTGACTTTTAGTAGTGTTTGTTTTTCTTCTTTTATTCATAAGTTTTCAGAGCACAGGCCTCTCTCGTGAAGCCTCCATTATGATCTTCAGTCTGTTCACTCTCTTCAGTCTGTTCAGTCTTTTCTTAATGCGTTTCAGAGATGTGTGGGTTTTTTTTCAAAGCTTTTATGCTTCTTGACTTCAGTTCAGTTCAGGTGACAGTCATTGTGGATTTGAACACAGATTTAAAAGCTCTAGTGTTTTCATTAAACTACAGAACTTGTGTTTGACTGTAGGTCTGGTCTTGTTCAAATGTCTGGAAATTATTAGTTTATTAAGAGTGTGACAGAGGAACATTTGCAGTCATTTTGAAAACCTTTATTGTTCGATTCATATCAGGGTCACCAACCACCGGGCCGGGACCCAAAGCCAGACCACGAGCCATCTAGGCCTCAGAGGATCTTTTTTTGTTGTTAAGGATCAGTAGAGTCACATTTTTCTTTTCCAGGGACAGGTGGAGGTTGGGCAGCAACATTAACAACAACATTAAAAGCTACAACTGATTATTGTACATATTCTTAGCTCTTATTGCTTCATTTATCTGTTTATTGGGTTATGTGGTGCTTTATTGTCATAGTAAAGCATGAGGAAGTAGTGACAGACAATACATTTCTCTGGGGCCCAGAAGCAGATGGCCCGCGGGTCAGTTTGGGGCCCGATACCGATGGTTGAGGACAACCATTGCAAAGTTCTTGTGTTTTGGTATGAACATATGCAGCCAATTAATAGAGGTTATATAGCTGACCTCACAGCATTCTAAATGTTCATGCTGAGTGGCAAGGATGCATGAGAGTCAATGGAGAGAACGGACATTTTCTCTTGTAAGAGTTCAATAAACGGCTAAAACAGGAAAAATAAACTACAGTTTGATAACAAATTCAACCCACAACAAGTCTACTGAGCATTGGGTTTGTAACTGACAACAGTTGTAGCAAAGAAGATAAACTTTAGCTTCTCACATTTATCAGACATTAAAATCACACACAGTTGAACTTATTACCCTTTTCTTCTTAAAAAATATGTTTTTGAGTCCGTTTGTTGCATTTAAAATGTCCTAAATCATTAACTGTTGTTAGCAGAAAAGCCGTTGCCACGACAACAAAGAAATACATTGAAGAAATGCCACTCATTCTAAATGTTGCTAAGCAAAATTATGTCAGTGTATAACCTCTATAATGAAAAGCTGATTAAAGTACGAAGACACTTAAAAAGAAATAAAATAGACAGTTGTACATATTTTAAAAGTGCGCTGTTTAATTTTTTGACCCAAAATACACTTGACTAAAAGAATGGTTTTGTCATTTGGATTTTTTCGTTGTACTAAAAACATAATGGCGACAAAATTGACTAGTATTTATGTATGTATGTATGTATGTATGTATGTATGTATGTATTTATTTATTTATTTATTTATAATTATAAGAAGGGCCTCCATTGTTTCGAGGGAAAAATTATTCCTTTAGTTTCATTTTTCACATTATGGCTTAAAATGTACTTAACCTCAACAGAGTGTCCTAAAATATGGTTTTAACTTTCTATTTTTATTTATTTGTGTTCTTTTTTACCTCCAACAAGTTACACAGTGCAGCTTTCAATTAAACTTAAAGTTTTACTTCCTGATTAGAAATGACAATGTCACACTTAACGGTTTCCTAGCAACCTAAACTTCTTTTGTTGAACAGCTTTTTTAATTTTAAAACAACAAAAATACAGTAAATGACAACATATTTACTGTTATGTTTAAATGCTAAAACAAAACGAGTTTCTCATGAGAAAACTGACTCTGTGCACAGAACTTCAGTTGGCTTGTTTATGTTTAAAATAGCTAACTTCTGTACATACATGCATTTCCTGTTCAGTTCATTTCTATAAGGTTTTCACTTCACCAGCTTGAAACGTCAAATCCTCGGAAGATCAGACAGTGACAGTGATTTTTGTGGTGAATGTTACAGAAAACACATTAATGACTTCACAGATCAGAAGAATAATTCACCACAGACACTTGTGTGTTTAAAAAGAGACGTGTTTGTATCTAAATGCTAACGCTAACAGGAAATACTTGTATGTACAGAAGTTTGCTATTCTGACCATAAACAAGCTAAACTGAAGTTCCTTGCACCGAGCCAATAGAAAAGGTCCTGACATTCCCATTGTGATGTCATCAGTTTTGAACTCCACTTCCTGTTTACATTCAATATTGAAGTCTATTTTGATCAAAAAGTTACACAGTTCACCTTTAATGTTCTGGATTCAGCTAAGACTACAATAATCCTCCAGATAAAGTTAAAATTATTACACACAAAAATCAACACTTGTTATTTGTAGGAATTCACCCGATCAAATTAGCAAAGTTTGTATTTGCTTAAGTAATAAAATAAAGTATTCGCTCCACTATTATTGATCCGTAATTTGAGATTTTTGCTGAATTATTGACGATGGTGTAACTATAGCTCTTTGATGTTCTTGTTCTTCTTTTTCATGTTTCTGTTTTAACCTTATAGAAGCATGAAGAGGTCGTTTGAGGCAAGAGTCGATAAAAAAAAAAACTCAAGTTGATCACCAGAGTCAGTCAAAAACACGGTCTTATTCGAAGGACGACTTAAAATAAACGAGAAGATGGAGTGTCCACTTCTGACCCGGGTTGTTTGAGTCTTCTGTGGACAAGGTTGTTCTCTGACTTTGGACTGAAACAGAAACACAAAAACATTTTCTGACGTGAGACATTTAGACTGACAAAGGTGAAGAAAACCTGCTAAAGTTAGAGACGGAGTTATTCTTTCTCTGTGAGTAAATAAAAACAGAATTTATTTTCATCTGTCGGTGACGTTATGAACTGAAAACTTCTTTAGATAATAGTGTTGATAAAACTTGTGCTTATTCAGTTATTTAGTTGTTGTTTTTAGAAAGTATTGTTAGAATTTTATCAATGTTGAAGTTGTCAAGGAGAGAGAGAGACAAGAGAGAGGTAAAGAGAAAGGTAGAGAGAGAGAAGGAGAAAGAGAGGTAGAGAGAGAAAGAGGGAGGAAGAGGTAAAGAGAAAGAAAGATGGGGTAAAGACAGAGAGAGAATGAAAGGAGAGAGAGAAACAAAGAGAAAAACAGAGAGAGACAAAAAGAGAGGGACAAAAAGAAACAGACAGAGACAAAGAGAGAGAGAAAGGAGAGAGAGAAACAAAGAGAGAGAGACAAAGAGAGTAACAAAGAGAGAGAGAGAAGAGAGACAAAAAGAGAAAGAAACAGACAGACAAAGAGAGAGAGAAAGAAAGAGGCAAAAAGAGAGAAATAGACAGAGACCAAAAGAGAGCCAGTGAAAAAGAAAAAGAGACAAAGAGAGAGAAAGAAAAGAGAGAGAGACAAAGAGAGAGAGAAAAAGAGAGGCAAAAAGAGAGAGAAATAGACAGAGAGAGGAAAGAGAGAGAAAAAGATAGACAAAGAAAGTAACAAAGAGAGAGACAGAAAAAAGGGAGAGAGACAAAGAGAGGCAAAAAGAAAGAGAAACAGAGAGCGAGACAAAGAGAGAGACAGACAGAGACAAAGAGAGAGAGAGGAAAGAGAGAGATGCAAAGAAAGAGAGACACAAAGAGAGAGAGAGACAAAAAGAGAGAGAAAAGAGAGATAGACAGAAAGAAAGAGAAACAAAGAGAGACAAAAAGAGAGAGACAAAGGGAGTAACAAAGAAAGAGAAACAGAGAGAGACAGAAAAACAGAAACAAAGAGAGAGAGAGAGACAGAGAAACAAAGAGAGAGAAACAGAGAAAAGAGAGAGAGACAGAGAAAGAGAAACAAATCGAGGGACCCAAAAAGAAAGAGAGGGGTGACGGAGATAGAGAGAAAAATTTTTTCTTTGTGAGTAAATAAAGAGTTCAATGATCTTTAGTAGTTTTGTTCTGATACCGACACTTTTTCCCAGGATAAGAGACACCAAATACTGTAATGACTATAGACGTAAACTATTCACAGTATTCTGCCCCGCCCACTTTTCTTGATAATGCACTTCCTGTTTAGCTCTGTTGACGTAACCAATATGTTAGCTTATCAAATATATACAACTACAAAATTAAAATAAAGCTAACAATGCTAAACAGGAAGTCCACGGCCAAGAAAAGTGGGCGGGCCTGTCAGTCAACCTGTCAATCAAACTGTCTATGTTTCTAAGTAACTCATTGAAACTTTCTGTCCTCACTGCTGCATTTAGAGAGCTGTGACTTTTTTGTGTTATATTGTGAAGACTTTTTACTTTTAGCATTTCTGTAATTTCCCCTGTGGACTGTTCGCCGAGAGAGAAGTGACAAAAAAGCAGATGATTTCTGTTGAAAGACGAAGAACAAACACATAAATACACTTTAATGATCTGTAAAGCCACAGATTTAATAGAATGAACCTGTGGAGAAGAAGGGAATATCTGTAATGAACGACAATAAATGTATAGTGATCTACAAACTCATGACTTATTTGTGCATTTGATATTTATATTTCTATTTAGTATTGTATATGTGAAGCTTTGGGCAGAGAGAGAGAGAGAGAGAGAGATAGAGAAAGCGAGAGAGAAGGACAGAAAGCAAACAGAGAGAGAAGGAGAGAGAAAAAAGACAGAGGGAAGGGAAGAGAGAGGGGGTGAGAGGAGAAAGAGAGGGGAAGAGAAGGACAGAGAGCAGAGAGAGAGAGAGAGAGAGAGAAGGAGTGAGAAAAAAGATAGAGGGAGAGGGAAGGGAAGAAAGAGACACAGAGACAGAAGAGAGAGAGGGAGAGGGGAGAGAGCGAGACAGAGAAAGCGAGAGAGAAAAGAAGAGAGACACAGAGAGAGAAGGACAGAGAGCAAAGAGAAGAGAGAGAGAGAGGAGAAAGAGAGGGAGAGAGAAAGACAGAGAGCAAACAGAGAGAGGAGAGAAAAAGACAGAGGGGAGATGGGAGGGAAGAGAGAGACAGAAGAGAGACAGAGGAGAGAGAGGGAGAGAGAAAGACAGAGAGCAAACAGAGAGAGAAGGAGAGAAAAAGACAGAGGGAAGGAAATAGAGAGAGAGAAGAAAGAGAGAAGGACAGAGAGCAGAGAGAGAGAATGAGAGAGAAAAAAGATAGAGGGGAGAGGGAAGGAAGAGAGACAGAGAAAGAGGACAGAGGAGAGAGAGCGAGAAAGAGAGAGAGAGAGAGAGAGAGAGAGAGAGAGAGGGAGAGATATAAAGCGAATGAGAAAGAAAGAAAGAAGAGGGAGGGAAAGAGAGACAGAATGAGAGGGCTAGAGATAGATGGAAAAGAGAGGGACAGAGAGAGAGAGAGAGAGAGAGAGAGAGAGAGAAGGAACTTGTACTGTACTGTACATGCAAAGCTTTGTTCAGTTTTCGTTGCTGTAAAAGCTCCACCATGATACTGACAGTGAGACTCGTATAATAGTGTCCAATAAATGTGAGTGGAAGTAATGTGAGTGGGCTCGCCTCTCCACAGATCTGACCTCCTCAAACTTGAACTGTCTGATTAACAAGACACTTGAGTTTATATAACACGGGTTCACACTGTACGTTATATTCTCTTCAGTTTGTGCTTTAGTGAGAGGTAATTATGAAGCAGAGTCTTTGTGCTGCAGGTGAAGGACAGGACCAGGTTTCTATAGAGCCACGAGCTGTTCTTGTCCTCTCTCTGTCTCTCCTTCTCTCTCTCTCTCTCTCTCTCTCTTTCTTTGCAATTATGAGTTATTTCAGTCCAACCACCTTATTGTCCCTGGTCTTTGACGAAAGTTTACACAATAGATTCCAAACTTATTGCCACAACATCTGCGGTGATGCAAAAATCTAACTTTTCTTCATCTTTGTCAGACACACTGTTGAATATTTTGTAAAAACACACTACCACACACAATGATTATAAAAGGACTGATTTTACTTGCTTTAATACTACTTGATGTAAGATGGTTCACACTGTACTTGATTGTTTCGACTCATCTTTATAAACTTTTTCTGGTGATATTGTCTCCACTGTGTTTAACAATAAAAAGATCTGCATTGATTAATATTCACAATTTCTTGACAATATTGGTCATAATACGTCCTCGAAGCATCACATTTGTCCAAATGGAACAATTGAGCTAAAATAAAGCTACATAATTACATCATAAAGCCAAAGACATTTTTATATAGCAGATACATTCATTTTGTTTGTATTCTTTTCAACAATTTTAAGCTTCTTTGATTGAAATAGGCAGAAATGACACCCAAAACTGACAAATTCTCACATATTTTCCCTTTTTTTCCATAAAGAAAGCAGTGGATGCTTCTGGTGCATGTTCAGTACATTTGTTTGTGGAAGTAGGACATCTTTTAGCATTTAGCACACAAAGCAAGGTATTAGGAAAAGCTAATGAATGCTAGCTGATCCATGCCCTCTTCCTCCTAAATAAAATTTACAAGTTTGCCTGACTTTACTCATGATTTGCACCATTATGTGGTAAACAGGGTTTTGTCTCACTCTGGAGCAGATTAAAAAGCATACGAGAGGTTGGTTTTCAGTCACTTAGCTGTATATCATGTGAGGCTAATGTTAGCCACGCATAATGCAGGCTGTTTCAGATATTCATTGCATTTATTTTTTATTTTTTTTTGTCAAAGGTCATCTTTTTTTTCTCGTTAGCATTGACTTACCTTGTTTAAAGTGTTCTCTGCAAATCTGTAGCGATTTAGATGGATTTAGGTCTTTTATTTTATTGCTGCCATCCTCTAGCGTCTTCTATCTTCATCAAAATGCAAATGAAGAAGCTACAAGTTTGGGCTTTTGAAATTTAGGACATGAAACACAGCAACAACAAATAATACAAGATAAAAGTAGAAGGAGGTATGGGGAAGGTATAAGCAGAGAGAGGGACGGACAAACCAGAGGGAGGTAAAATCCCCCTCAACCCCCCCCCCCCCCCCCCCCCCCCCCCCCTCACCCTCAAACAGCAAATCACACCCTGGTTGTCGGGTTAGGACCAGTTTTGCACCAGGGGACAGCAGAGACAGAGGCAGCAATCTGACTTTGTTAAGCTTTGAAAAGAAAATATCGGTATCGACAAATATTGATATCAACCACAGCTGGACGACAACTTAGTATCACATTAAAATATCTTTTTGAAAGATACAGAAAGCACCTATAATTGAATAAACACATTTGTCTAATGCCATATTGTGGGACATTCATGGCAAGGAGACAAGCAGATGATAAATCTAGCGTAAGTATACACCGACTTACCTGGAATGTGAAGTTATAAGTGTCTTTTCGTGTGCAGTCGCAGTTCAGATGGAGTCAGTGTGTCTGGCAGTGGTTGGCGGGGGACAGCTGACCGATGTGGCGCCAAGGACAGGAGAGGGGGGACAGGGAAGAGGACGAGGGGAGGGCGGCGTGTGGGGGGGCCCTCAGGCTGCCGTCTGACTGATACACTGTGGCAGCAAACATACGGCAACCCGGGAGGCCCAAAACACTGTCGAGTGGTGTGAGAGGAAGAGCACTTTAGACTGAGGAGCAGGGACAGGAGAGAGAGAGAGAGAGAGAAAGAAAGAGTGAGGAGAAAAAAAGAAGAGAAGTGTGGAAGTGACACTGACAGACTGGAAGTGTGTCCAGAAGGATCAGTATTTGAGATGACTGAAGAGGACAGACAGTGCATTTGCAGCTGAGGAAAGACCTAAAAATATGTAGTTTCTAACTCTCAATGTCTCACTTGATGATTTAATACTTTGGTTTTAAGGTTGTCTCTGTAGGAAGTTGTGTCATTTGCATTTGACCCATCCTTCAATACCTCTTGGGGCCTTTGCGGACTCATCTCCAGTGCTTCTTTCTGGAATATTTTCTTGGTATATGTTTTGATTGATTGGTGAAAGCAGAGTGCCCAGAGGAATCTCAGACACAGAGGAACATGCAAGCTCCACATATAAAAGTCTGGCCGTGCAGGAGTCGAACTTTTCTTGCTGTGAGCAGAGACATGATCGTTACATGCTCAGCTCTAAAGTTATAACAGTCCATCTGAAATTCATGGTGAAAAGCGCCTCATAATGAGGTGATTTAAAGTTGGTGTTTGATGTTGGAAATTTAACAATGTGTTTACAAACCAACAACAAACTGGTTCTAATCCATTAGCCAGTCATTCACAGAGCTTCTGGACATAATACACATTAGACATGTCCAAAAACATGTCTAGTGTGCCTCCCCAAGACTACAGATGGAAAGTAGCTCTAAGCTAGAATTTGGAACAAGCATCTCTGCCATTGTGCTTAATGTAACTCTAAATTGTCCTTAATAGCCAGAAATGACACCCAAAAATAGTCACAATGCGAATAGAAAAATCACAGAGCCAGTGTTTTTCAGGAGTTCTGCTGTTGGCAGGGTGCTATTTGTCCAAAAAACAGAAGGGGGGATGGAAAATGTATGTTTTTAAGTAACACATATAAGGCACGTGCATATTGTGCATGCGCGCCACTACATTAGCACGTCTATTTCCTGCGTTACTTCCATTTCTTTTCCACCCGCAACAGACTTCTGACCTGCGCTGGAATGTTACCTTTTTAGTTGGCGTATTTTGAAAGAACTTTAGAACTTTATTTTGTCACAGCGCAACTGTTTTTCCTGCTAAAAAGCCCGGGAGACGCCGTTGATGCTGAAAACTTAGAACTCCAACCTAATTTGAGTGACACATGGTGTATTTACGCACATCAGACTCGTGTCTCTCACTGCTGGTGTAAATAGCTTGAGTCAGATCAGACTAAATTCCATTATGAGCGATTCCTGCGTGTCTGACGTGCTGCTACTGTACTGTAGCTGTGTACTGTGTAAATTGGGGGTAAGTGTGAACCATGGATCTATTAAAATATCTGGATAGGACATTGCTACTTTAATACCGTTTCGAGCTGTAGTAGTGGTTGCTCAATTGCTGCAGCAGCGGGAAAATCCCCTCAGTCCAGAAAGCATTTATTCCATAGAGCACTTTTCAAAAAGCTTGAACTTTGTGACAAATCGTACCTAGTTTCATATCATGATTTTTTTCCCGGTTCTTCAGTTTTGTTAAAAATATATTTTTAATCTCTAGCTTTGGCTACAGCTCTGCTCGCTCTAGCAAACTTGCACTCTGATTGGTCAGCGTGGGTCACGTGTTACGCAAGCCCGCGCAAACATTCGCGTGAGAGAAAGAATAACTGCGCATGTTCGGTGGACGAAGGTTAGCTGAATACGACATAGCTAACTCGCTACAACACCTCACTGATCGCATCTTTCATCACCAGGACTTGGTGTGAACATTCAAACACAGATAATGTGCCTAGTCTTTTATAGAAACTTGGCTTAGAAAAGAAACACATTATATTTTTGCACAGACCTCTATGTATTGAACTCTGATTTGTGGTTAAAGTGTGTTTCACAGGTTGGGTTTCCAGTTATTTTAAGAGGAATTGTGAGATACCACTTCATTTCTCTCACACGCCTCTCTCTGTTTTATTTACACGAGGTAAAATCGCTCTGCCAAACCCAGTCTTAAAATAGAGCTCATGTTTCCCTCTGCTCCGAGAAAAAGACTGACTGTAGCTGGAGTCGGACCAATGCAATTTGGAGTAATGTTTTCAGAGGATTTGTTCTCGTCGCAGCCAGAGCCAAAGTCGCAAAAGTGCCAAATGGTTTCTGATGTAAACCGCGCACAAGTCTTTAAATTCTTATAAATATTCACACAGTTTTTCTTATGAGTGCGTCTAAATGTTCCTGGCTCCTGAATCGCTGGTGCTTTTAAAGAGGATGTTTTAACTTAAACTCTATTAGTCCTGCTGTAATCAGTCCTAATGTTTGTGTTTAGAGCCCAATAAAGCTAAGCTAATCGTGTATTTTTATAGCCTTATTTAGCGGGAAACATCCAGGGCATCTGCAACTTTAATTAAATGATTACATTGCTGAATTAAACAGGGCACTAAAGTATTAAAAAAACACAACTTCCTAATTACACGGAAAGTCTGAAACATTTGAAAATTTGACTTTTTAATCACCTTGTGTTTTGCGTGTAAATAATTAAATGGGTGCGATGTGAGGACGCTGAATGAATGAATTCTGTGTGGGTAATTTGAAAGTTGTATTAGCTCATTTTCTCCCAAATAAGGTTGGAGAACTTGGAGTACTTTTCACAAATTGTCTGTTTTTCGTTGGTTTAGAAATAGGACACATCGTTTGCATGGAAGTGAATTCATAAAGACCATTACTGATGATGGATTTAGAGTGATTTTAAATTTGCATTTGAGTTCAACAAACTAAAACTAAATCAGAATAAGAATTACTTTTGTTTATCGCTGAATGTCCTCACCATGATGCCTATAAAACAGTGACCAGAATAAGTTTAGAAAAGGCCTGTGACCATTAGTTGAAATGATTGAGTTCAGCTAATTTAATATTACGGTATTATTATTTCTTTTATCAAAATGTTGTTTTTGAATAGAAAAAATTCAATCAATTATCGCATTTCCTGTAGGTAACATCCTGTAAACTGGTCAGACAGATGGATTCTCTTGATTTTTGTGAAATCCATCTGAGCCCAACCAAACCACTGGTGTAACGGCCCGATCACATCGCAGCAGGGCGGCTGAGGGGGTCATTAGCGAAAGTAGCACCTGACTCAAAAAAAGACCTTCTATAGATCTGCAAGTTTCTGCTGCTGTTGATTCAGTTTTAGCAAAAACACAAATTATTTCCTTTTGAAAAAAGGCACTTCTGTCTCACACATGTTGAATACATTACTACTAGAACTGTTTAATCACGATTAATTGCATGATTGTCTGAGTTAACTCGTGATTAGATATAGATATAGATATTTTTAAAATGTATTTTGCATTCTAATAACAGCTGTTTATTATGTCTTTAAAGGAACTGTATGTAAGATGCACAACTAGTGGTTCTTTAAAGGTATTACAATCACAGATGAACTTGGGTTGCCAGATTGTGAAATGGCCCACACATTGAATATATGAAGCTGATGACCAATCAGAAACAAGGTTTGCTATGACTCCTGGGTAATAACCACAAAGCCACTTACTCAGAAACCTGACTCTTTGTTATGGTTTATTCCCAAGATTCACATTTTAATACATTTTGGATGGAGTCTGACGAGAACTGTATGGAAACAACTGCATGAGCCAATCACAAACAGTTGTGTCTGTGTCATGATACAACATCTAATTTATGGCTCTAAGAAACCAAACTGGCAACCCAGATAAGAGAGTCATGTGAGGCTCATTCTGTTTTCTGATTGGGTAATTCTCTTGAGAACCAAAACACCAAATGCAAACATCAACAAAGAGACAACATGTCCATTGTTTTTTTTGATCAAGACTAAGTCAGAATTACCATGACTTTCAGTAAAAATAATAAAAGTATATTTGGACATGTTGACCTTGTATCTTTGGACTCATATAGGTCACGTGTCTGAAATCTGAAATCAAAACCTTACATACGGTTCCTTTAACTGCAGAATGAAGTATAAAATAATGTTTTGTAGGCTTTGCCATAACATTAGGCCAAATCGTGGTATTGAGACGTCTCACTCATTATAAACATTTATTACTTAGCTCTTTCACAATAAATCGCTTTCTGCAGTTTTATTGTGTAGGAGTCACAGGAAGTGTTAGTTATCACTAGCGGAGCCAAAAGTAGAACTTCGAACATTTTTGCCGGAGAATTGAAAGACTATTGTGGATACTGATTTTTTTCAACAACTTCAGTGGACAAACATCACTTTTGTGACCACGGACCGAGACTTTATCGAAACACGTTTAGGTGAAAACACTTTAGTCTGAAAGGAACAGCCAGACAATTTCAATACAACAGTTTTACTTTAATCAGTGATTTATAAAAGTTAGCAGAATATATTTGCTCATTTTAAGTAAGTTTGACTCAACCACTTTGACTAACAAAGCCTGAAACAATTGGATCTAAAATATTGAAAGAAACAATCCAACAAGTAGGCTATGCATTTTAAAATACTTGTTGTTCATCAAAAGCAGACGCCATTTAACCCATTTCAAACAAACTCAAACGTGAAAAACAGATCCAGACACATAAATAAGTGTAATTCTGTCCTCATCAGTTCATCTTTAGCTCCGACAGACTCAAAACAGGAGCAATAACTCCACTCAGTCCATCACTCAGGTGTTTGGAGAGGAATCTGAGCGCCACGGATACGGTTACCAAAGCAACAGCGCATATGTAATGATGTGAGGGAGACGGAGGGGTCGGCCGAGGTCACACGCTGGGGAAGGTCAAGGGTCAAACAGCCAGACGGCATTGGTGAAGGGAATAAAAAATGAAATCAAACAGATGGTGAATGTGACAAGTAATTACCTGAGCTTTTTTACCGACGTTTAGTTCAGCTCAGGAAATGTTCTTCGGCTCTTAAAGATGCTACAGATTATTTTTATCGTCTAAAAAAGTAAAACAGAGTTAGTTTGCTGTAAACTTTTCGCAGTAGTTCAAAGGTATTTCTCATTTTCGTCTGTTTCTGAGCAGTTTATAAGGTTTTAAGAACTGTCAGTCACCAGTAAAGTGTAAAATTGTAAGGTCAATAAGCTGTTTTGTTGCTAAGCTTTAATAGGCCCGTTCTACGCTTAGACTAGGGGAGTTCTTACATTAAATTATCTGTGATAGTCTCTTCTCGTCTCATTCATTTTGAAAGTCAGTTGAAATGCCTTGAAACAATTAAATATTTAATTGACACAAAGAGGACACAAGTTAGATTATCATCATCTACATGTTCAGACTTTCACATACAAGGTAAATGCTTCACCAGGGAAAAACCACGTGTTTATTGACCCTATTTTGTCCCGCCCACTTTTCTACGATTTGCACTTCCTGTTTAACTCTGTTAAGGTAGTTTACATGTTTGTCTGTCTGTCTTGTGGGGCAATTTCAAACATATGTAATGACAGTTAAATAAAGCCATCATCTGAAGTCTAGAGGATAAATGCAGCTAAACAGGGTCAATAAAATGTGTGGTTTGCTAACCTATAATTATATTAATTAGTAAAGTTAAAATACCTCTACAAATCGAATAGGCTCTGTGCAGTTGTCTTGTTTTTGTTCAAAATAGTACATCCTGTACACACAACCACTTCCTGTTCAATTCTCTTCTATGAGGTTTTCACTTCATCAGTTTAAAACAAATAAATCCTCTTTAGATCAGACAAGTGTGGTGAATGTTACAGAAAACATGTTAAAGACTTTACATATTAAAAGGAATATTTCACCAGAGGACACTTGTGTGTTTAAAAAGAGACATGACTGTGTCTAAATGCTGACACTAACAAGAAATGGTCGTATGTACAGAAGTTAGCTATTTTGAACGTACACAAGCCAACCGACGTTCTGTGCACAGAGCCAATTGGCCTAAAACACCACCAATGTTTTGTTGCGTTCAAGGCCACTGGGAACTGGTATATTTCCCACTTCACACTTGTAAAAATGCACTGTACGCCACTCAAACTTGCGAACTGGGACCTTGTCGAGAAAGTCCCACGTCACATAAGAGATATCTTAGTTACCTAATGTAACTGTAGTTCTATGAGTATGTGCGTAGCCCTCTACGGGCTTCGCTATTGGCTAACACTCGAGGCAGCGCCTCGCACCTGAAGATCAAACAATGTACCGCTCCAATCATGAGGACGTGGTTCCCCCACTGGCCGTATATAAGGCCCTGTCCACTATCGCTCGCCCTTCTTGAACTCTAGCACAGTGGAAGACATGCCTGCTGGGCCTGCAGGTAGAGGGCTACGCACATACTCATAGAACTACAGTTACATTAGGTAACTAAGATTTCTATGTCGTATGTGCTACGCCCTCTACGGGCTTCGCTATTGGCATACTCTACGCGAAGGCCGTAGGATCAATGTACTCCCAGCAGGCATACATGATTGGAGCGCACCCGCAAACCTACTTCGTACCAAGTACAGAGAGGCAGCGGGCGAGGTTGAAACCGGATGGAGAGAAGGCACATAGTCCTGCCCGGACCTGCCACAACCACCCGCATGAAAAAGAAACAAAGGTGATGAAAGGCCGCCTCTCCCAAGAGCGCCAAGTCACCACAAGAAAAGCATCCAGAAGGAGTGCTAATGCATTGATGAACTGGTCGCCTCTCCCAAGAGCACCAGGACACCACCACAAAAGTATCCAGAAGGAGTACGAACGAAGGTGAACAGGCCGCCTCTCCCAAGAGCGCCAAGAACACCCAGGCAAAAGCCTCCAGAAGAAGACGCTGAAACTGGAAGCAATGCGCAGGTCGCCTCTCCAAAAAGCGCCTGAGGCACATCGCCAACAAAGAGGAAAGTCCTTAGGCCGTCACCTCATGACGACTCATCCGGCCCGCGATAAAGGACCAAATGAGTCACTGACCGCACTGTCACATCCAACAGATATGACTGCACAAACGTCGACAAGGAGGACCAGGAGTTTGCCAGACAGATCTCCTCTAGGGGCACCCCTCTAAGAGTAGCTGAAAAGGTGGCCACACACCAGGTAAAACGAGCTCTGATGAGTGCAGGAGGGGAACGCCCCTCTGCCTCGTCAGTCATGTGACCCGCCTGGCACACCCAGTGGGCTAAGCGCTGCGAAGAGAGAGCAGTGCCTCGATCCTTCGCATCAAAACCCACAAATAACTGGTCAGAATACCTGAAGCCAGCCGTGCAGTGCAGGAAGCGGCGAAATGCCCTGACCGGACATGACAGGTGACACCCTTCACCCTCCGCTGACGTATGTGGGGGATGACAACGCTGTCCCAAGCGGATGACCCTGGACATCCTAGGCTGGAAAGCCTGGTTCGGCCATAATTCCACCAAGCCTCCATCACCGCTGAAGAACATGCAAGAAGGGTGGATGGAGTGGACGCATAATTCCCTTGCCCTCTTGGCAGAGGCGATCACCAAAAACGTCTTAAACGATAAGCAGCTGAGCTCAGCGCGATCCAGGGGCTCAAAAGGTGGACCCGAGAGGCCCTCTAACAGACCTGCAGTTCCCAAGGGGCGGCAGAGCTTCTGGGGGTGGGTTCGGACTGAGCGCACCCCGTAAGAAGCGCTTAACGAGAGGATGGTTATGGGCCAGGAAACCACCAAAAACCAATGCGGCCGAAAGCGATGGCCGCAGCAAAGACGCCCAAGGTCGAAGCCGATCGACCTTTGGCCAGGAGACCCTGACAAAAACCCAAGACCTCCTGAATAGTGCAGGAGAGGGGATCCACTGACCTCTCCGTGCACCATGTGGCAAACAACTGCCATCATAGCCTGTAGGCCCTAAACGTCGAAGGCGCACGGCCTCCTTGAATAGTCGAGACTACAGCAGAAGGGAGGCCTAAGCCTAACCACCTTCCTTCTCGGCTTCCAAACCAAGAGCCTGTGGCCTAGGATTAGACGTGAGTAAAGGGATCATTGGGCCTGAGTCAGCGTGTCTGGCGAGTCCGGGAGGGGCCAAGGTCCCCCCTGTGCCATGGACACCAAGTCCGGGTACCACCCGGCACTTGGACTGTTCGGGGCCATTTGTAGCCTGTCTCTCCTGACTCTGTGGAGCAGTGGAGGGAGGAGCCGGAGGGGAAATGCATAAAGAAGACCCCTCGGCCAAAGTCGGTGCGCCAACGCGTTGACGCCCAGAGGAGGCTCGTCCCCTGGTCTGAGAGAGAACTACAGGGGGCATAGAGTGCTTTCAGGTCGGCCACCGGGTGGCCGAGCTGTTGCCAAACCTGCGCCGCCACCCAAGGGGCTAGGCTCTATTCGCCGCGGGCTGCTCCGCTCCTGGACATTCTGTCCGCGCCTACGTTGAGAATGCCGGGGATGTGCCGGGCCCTCAAGGAAAGGAGGTGAGTGATGGCCCATAGAAAGATCTCAGGCCGCCCTCCTGTGGAGCGAGGGAGATCTGGTTCCCCCTTGTCTGTTCAGATAAGCCACCACAGTCGTGTTGTCTGATCGGACTAAGACGTGGTGTCACTCCAGTTCCGCTCTGAAGTGCAGGACGTGCAGGAACGTTCCTCACTGCCTCCATCTACAGGACATTGATGTGGCTGGGCGTCGGAGACCAGGTGCCGCCCGTCGAGCACTGGTCCAAGACCCCCCCCCAACCTAACAGGGAGGCATCTGTGAACAACTCCGTGTAATGGGGGACACAACCCAGCAGCACACCCTGGCTCAGAAGAACCGGGACGGTCCAGAACTGGATATCCTTCCGTGCGGGCATTGGGGGCCTCAGCCATGTCCTCCTGTCGTGCGCCGGGTGCAACCTGAGACGGGAGTACCACCGAGGCGTCTCATGGGCAGTAGGCCAGCTGGCCACTGCCATCAATCCGAGAAGCGATTGAATCTGATGGGACCGGACTTGCGTCCTTCGAACACAGTCTGTTGACCACAAAGCCCAGCCTGAAGATGTAATCCAGCACCACCTCTGTGTGAGCCTGAGCCTCCTGATGGGAGGAGGCCAGGATGAGCCAATGGCTGGTTCCAATACAACGCAGCAGGTCCAGCGCCGCCTCCACGCACTTTCTCCAAGTGCCAGCGAACAGCCAAACGGGAGTCAGCAATATTCCTGGCATCTCCTAGCCATGGAGAAGCGGTGGAACCTTCAGAGCTCCGAAACAATGGAAACCTGGAAGCAAGCATCCATGAGGTTAACAGAGTCAGACAATCGCCCTGACTGACACACTTAACAGGTGTCGTGTGGTCAGCATGCGAAACGGCCTCTAGGCTATGCATCCGTGGAAACCAAGAAGTACGGGGAGCAGAAACCGTTCTATGTCGTCGGCCTTCCATGTAGATAAAGGCCAATAGCGAAGCCCGTAAAGGGCTATGCCACACTCATAGAACTACAGTTACGTAAGTAACTAAGATTTCTCTGCTCTCTCTGCCAGCACCTCCACTCCTGCGCCACGTAACAGGAAGGAGGAGACGCGCAGATCCAAAAAGGGCCGTATGCCGCCGCACTTCTTGGCAACCAAGAAGTACGGGGAGTAGAAACCGTTCTATGTCGGCCTTCCATGTAGATAAAGGCCAGTAGCGAAGCCCGCAGAGGGCAACGCACACACTCATAGAACCACAGTTACGCAAGTAACTAAAATTTCTCTGCTCTCTCTGCCAGCACCTCCATTCCTGCGCCACGTAACAGGAAGGAGGAGACGCGCAGATCCAAAAAGGGTCGTATGCCGCCGCACTTCTTGGCAACCAAGAAGTACGGGGAGTAGAAACCGTTCTATGTCGGCCTTCCATGTAGATAGAGGCCAATAGCGAAGCCCGTAAAGGACTACGCACCAACTCATAGAACTACAGTTACGTAAGTAACTACATTTTCTCTCCTCTCTCTGCTAGCACCTCCAATCCTGCGCCACGTAACAGGAAGGAGGAGACACGCAGATCCAAAAAGGGCCGTATGCCGCCGCACTTCTTGGCAACCAAGAAGTACGGGGAGTAGGAACCGTTCTATGTCGGCCTTCCATGTAGATAAGGCCAAAAGCGAAGCCCGAGGAGGGCTATGCACATACTCATAGAACTGCAGTTACTTTCTCCGTTCTCTCCGCTTGCATATCGTAGCAGGAGGGACGGGAGCCAGAAGCTTGGGCCTGCCCACTATGTCCGTAGGGGGGGGGGGGGTGCTCGTAAGGGACGTACGAACGAGAACCGGTCATAACGTCGCACCCGCGCAGTCTGCGCCTCCCCTAGGGAATGAGGAGATAGACAAGCATTCCGCCGAGATGCTGTCAAGCTCCGGGCAGAGGCCGAGCGCTCACAGACTTGCCCCTGCTCCTAATGCTGGAAGGGACGAGCAGGCGTCTGATGCCGCGGCGCTACACTAACCGTAAGAGGAGAGGATCTATGGACTGTAGACTCTCCTCCAAAGCACGAGGGGAAGCGCGTCGATGCGCGACCCCTACGAGCCTGCACTTGCCCCCTGCGTGCTGCGGGACAGCGCAAGAAGGCGTTTGGTGTAACTCCAACAGCAATGCCAGCTGGGGGACCGTCCGCAGCCAGGACAGGTGGAGCGCGCGTCCCCTGTCGCTGCGCAGCACTGACCAGGGAGGGAGCGGAGACGTGATGGGAGCTCCGCTGCTCGTGCATGTGTGACCCTGTGAGAGGGAGCGCATCAGAGCGCGCCCTAAACGGTCCTGCACTACACAAATCCGCATCCTCAAAGCAGAGCGAGGAGCGGGAAAAAAACATCTACATAAAAAGATGAGTAAATGGAGATGACGCACAGAAGCCTGTCTTCTTCCCACATGCTTTCCAAGCGCAGATAGGAGCAGAACACGGTGCCCTGCTACCAGAGCAGCAGCGGTGGGTAAAGAACTGTCCTTACCCTGGACAGCTATCTGAGCTGCTGGAAACTCCGCCCTCACGACAGCGGCTGTGGTGAAGTACGTGGTTCTCACCTACGTCTTCTTCCCTGGGCGAGAGTGGGGGGTCACAGTCAACCTCTGCCCTTTCCTGACGCACTCATCCGCACCGCGACACTCAGCGGGGATGAGAGTGACAGGACAGCTGGAGCCAGCATCGGAGCTATAGCACCAGCAAGAACAGCAACAGAAACGCTACCAGTGCGTGTCTGTTGCATGGTGAGAAGTAACTCTAAATCATAACATAAAGAGCCTCTCCTCTCTCTTACAAGCTCCAGATAAAGGAGCGCGCCGCTCCGGACTCGCGCTCCTGATCTGTGGAGCGGAGCGAGAACGCCGCAGCTGTAAGAGCGTGTCTCGGGGAAGAGCGGCTCCTCCTCCTTCTGACCCGAGCAGAAGAGCGAAGCAGCGGCGAGCTGCTTTTCTCATGGTCCTAGAGGGAAGACAGACCCAGCCAGAGATGTCTGCCGCCCACCTGTGCCGCGCACATATACCTACGCCCATGGCGAAAGCTTGTGACATGCAGAGGAAAACAGCCACCGTGGTCCGCAGCTAACTAGGCCCTGCGCTAGTTGCTAGCTAATGCTACGGCCTGTGCAGCATTAGCATAACAGCTGTACACAATACAGTCGTCAGCCTGTCTCGGGCTGGAATAGAGGCTTACCGCCAGATCAGAGCGAGGAAGAGGGAAGCAGAGCCAGACTGATCCCGTCCTGCGCTAGTAGCTAGCTAGTTGCTAGCTAATTACCTGTGTAGCATTAGCATAGCAGCGATACACGACACCGCCGTCAGCCTGTCTCGGGCTGGAATAGAGGCTTACCGCCAGATCAGAGCGAGGAAGAGGGAAGCAGAGCCAGACTGATCCCGTCCTGCGCTAGTAGCTAGCTAGTGCTATGACCGTGTAGCATTAGCATAGCAGCGATACACGACACCGCCGTCAGCCTGTCTCGGGCTGGAATAGAGGCTTACCGCCAGATCAGAGCGAGGAAGAGGGAAGCAGAGCCAAACTGATCCCGTCCTCGATGGATGGAGCCCCCGACTCGCTGCACCAGTCCAGCACACAGCGATACGGCCGGTATGCTGGCACACGGTGTTGGCGCCAAGCAGCAGCCGCGGGAGAAGAGGAACGCCATGTCTTCTTCATAGGGGGACAATCCGGAGGGAAGGAGGCGCTGGAGCCTTGCTCGGCAAGGCTGCAGCACGGACCGGAGGCACGGTCTTCCCCTCGGACATCTCCGGGTCCGGACCGAGATGCTCCGGGGATTCGGGGCTCATGAAGCCACGGCGCCACTCTCGCTTCTCCCTGGGAAGCGAGCAGCAGACGGGGCGGTCTTATCCTGTGTTGTGCTGCCAACAGAGGCAGAGGGAAACAGACGGTCCTCGGGGAGAAGAGGGTCTCACATCTGCCGTACCCACGGTGCTCGACACCGGAGGGTGACAATCTTCGAGCTGGTGAGTACGGCGAATCCCAATCTTGATTGTAGAGAGTAAATCTTTCTTAAAGAACATGTTAAGAGATCTTCAAGTGCTGAGTGAAAAGAAGGGCGAGCGATAGTGGACAGGGCCTTATATACGGCCAGTGGGGAACCACGTCCCATGATTGGAGCGGTACATTGTTTGATCTTCAGGTGCGAGGCGCTGCCTCGAGTGTTAGCCAATAGCGAAGCCCGTAGAGGGCGTAGCACATACGACATAGAACTGATTTAAATTGGACTAGGTTAGTTATCTGGTTTCCCTGGCCTCCATGTAAACGCCCTGAGGAATAGCAAAGTCACAAAGTCCTGTATTTATCATATGCTTTTTAGAGGACAACATGAAGATTCATAAATTACAACTAAAAAAGTTAGCTGACACTGAAATAGTTTAAACACATGATCGGAGACTTACTCCGCCCACAACTGCACCTCAAACAGACTCGCAAAAGTGGGAGATGCCTGGAGGTCTTTTAAGAGACGCCCAGTGGGTGTGAACAGACATTGATTGACAGCACCAAATATGGACAGCGAGTTTGGCGAGTGATGTGAGTTTGTGTCAAAGGGATCCTGACATGAGGAGAAGTTCACAGCTCTGAGGCTGTGCACACGTCTAGTTTCTTGCTCACACGACAAGATTCTTTTTCTTAACTTTGCCGGACCATATTTTGAAAGTTTGGGACCGGATCAGAGTTCTTTTGCGCGTTCACAATTACCCAAACGAACCGAACATCCAGGCAAACGAACCTGATCCGAATCAAAAGTGTATTGTGAATGCATCCTAAGGTGGAGCAGATCTAGACGTGAAGAAACATAATTCTTACTTGATTAAAAACACATTCAGTTCTTTCTGCAGTGTCTCCTTTAATCCAGTTTAGCACAAATAGGTCTTTACCTCTGTGATGTTCAAAAATGTGGGATCTCCCAGTAACGTCCTTTTGGCGTAAGCAAACTTGTAGGCCTCCACAATGCGATGGAAAGTGAGTGTTTTTGCCTCTAAACTGGACATGCTGGCTTCTGTTAAGTTGTATCCTGCACAGAGTATTAAAAAAAACACATTTAGTCATTTTGACACTGATCTAGTATAAAAATAAGCTTCATTAAATTGGCTTGCAGACAGAGAGAGCAGGACTTTTGGCAGACAGATCCGGTTTGATGCTTTCAGAGTCGAGCTAAATCACAGCGAATGAAAGTTTTGGGTCTGTCACTGGAATGAATGTGTCGCTTCCACCATGAAGTGTGTCCAATTAGAGGTAATGTGTGTTATCACGGAGGCTGAGGGGGCGGCTCGGGCCAGATTAATGACTTTGAAGGAAGTTTCTCATTTGGTTTTCACACACAGTCGCAGTAAAGACACATGTTTTTACAGTTTTACGATGTGCAGTGATGTTATTGTTTCTGTCATAATGATAATTATATGATTCTTATCAACCCTTCACAGTACATTATGTGAACTTAAGATACACATTGTTCTTCGTTAAACATCGCTGGACAATGTTGTGATAAAAATCGAATCAAGAGGTTATTACTGTAACAATCTTCAATCTGAAATCGTTATTTTGTGATTTCAGATTTGTTTGTTTATCACCACAGGAGATGCACGGCGCGCACCCTGGTCTGCAGAAAGAGCTGCCGCTGATTTACTGAAGCTGTAAAAACAACTCAAGCTAAGGCCTTTGTCAGCTAACTACAAGAGTTTATCACTGTGAGGAACAAAAGTTAAGCTGCTAATTCAGCATTTGTGCATGAATTTCGATGCACGAATGCACTTTTAATTCATAATAGTTAATCATTAATCATTTTTTAGGTTTGATTTACAAAATATATTTATTTATGACAGAAACATGGATGTTTTATAAATTTTCATGTCTAAAGGTCAATATCAATGTTAGAAACAGATATTTCTCGTGAAGACACACAATGTTCTCATTAATTTATTATTTGAATAACTGTTTATTGAAGGGCTGAGGTCTCTTGTTTTGGGATTTTATTTTCAAAAGCTTGTTTGCTTGTTTCTCTTTAAAAAACTGGCAACCCTTTGACAGCTGGATTTAACCAATCACACACACTCTGGATTAAGTACATATACAGGTACATCAGTTCATCGCCATCTAATAGCCACTGTAACGGAACTGGAAGCTAAATGATTAGCTGAATGTTGTGTTTGTCATTTTATTAGTTAAATAAACTAAAATCATTTAGTGCAAGCGATTTGCATATGAATGTCAAGCTGAAAAGTAAAAAGTCAGTCAGATCGTCTATGTTACTAATAAAGTAAGAGGCTTAAAGTGAGGCTAAACTCGTTCAGAGACAAACTCCGCCCACAACCGCACCCAAACAGACTCGCAAAAGTGGGAGATGCCCGGAGGTCTTTTAAGAGACGCCCAGGTGGATGTGAACAGACATTGATTGACAGCACCAAATATGAACAGCGAGCTTATGAATGATGTAGTTTTGTGTCAGAGCCGTCCAGGTCCTGACGTGAGATTTTCAGCTGGAGGAAGCTGTACAGCACCAAGTCTTTTCTTACTAGCACGTCAAGAGTTCATTTTATATTTTACTTGACAAAACATGTATTAGATCTTTGCTTTAGTCGACATAAGCACATGAGCTTATAATGTGAGTGTTTTCCTAAAATGAAAATGAAAAAACGAAAATGATAAACTTGCTACTGGCACGAGTTTCGAACCAGCGCATCGTTGTGCAAGCGGCTGCACACCGCACCACTCGCTCATCAACCTAAGCCAAATGGCGGCTGACGTCAATATGCAGCGGGTAATCGTTTTCCAACTCTCCGCAGCAGCAGTGTCAGAGGAGAGGAGTTTAGATAAACCACCTGGGCGGCTCGTCCGCCGCGTCAATACACACGTCGGCGTGAACTGAAAATGCACTGACAGCGTTTGACCATCGTGGCAGTACAGCCGCAGTTTTAGCACACATAACTGCAAATGAGCGATTTTGCACAAACATGTCCAAAAAAGGCTGGAAACAGTAGATAATTAAATTTTGACCCCATATACCCCACTATAACAGTGAAAAAAAGTTGATTCTGAGTGTAGTTTCTCTTTAAAGGTGCATTGCGTAAGTTTAAAATGTTCAATATTACGATATATCAAATTACCGTCCATTGGCACTTGCCTGGATGTGCGCCATGACGTTTGTAAACTTACCGAGTTGCCTCTGTAAGCGCAGACAGGCTCATAAATGTGAGTGGTGCGGTCGCATTTTCCCGCGCTAGTTCTCCTTCACTGGATTATCGTCATATTTCTATTTATTTAGCAAAAGCTCTCGGTTTTATACAATGGACGGCTGTTGTAAAGGCCGTTTAATGAAAATAAAAAAATAATCATTGGTAAATACTGCCATCTAGCTTCCGAACCCCCCGTAACACACGAAAGAATTCAAAACAACTAGCCCACCGTAACGGCATGGCATGAAGCCGACTGCAGGACCGAGGAGCACTGGACATGTTTTGAGAAAGAGGAATTGTGCTGGAGATCAATAAGAGTTCATCTGGTGATTATTTCATTAGAAGGTAAGACTCCTCAGGCCCTGTNTCCGCATCCTCAAAGCAGAGCGAGGAGCGGGAAAAAAAACATCTACATAGAAAGATGAGTAAATGGAGATGACGCACAGAAGCCTGTCTCCTTCCCACATGCTTTCCAAGCGCAGATAGGAGCAGAACACGGTGCCCTGCTACCAGAGCAGCAGCGGTGGGTAAAGAACTGTCCTTACCCTGGACAGCTATCTGAGCTGCTGGAAACTCCGCCCTCACGACAGCGGCTGTGGTGAAGTACGTGGTTCTCACCTACGTCTTCTTCCCTGGGCGAGAGTGGGGGGTCACAGTCAACCTCTGCCTTTCCTGACGCACTCATCCGCACCGCGACACTCAGCGGGGATGAGAGTGACAGGACAGCTGGAGCCAGCATCGGAGCTATAGCACCAGCAAGAACAGCAACAGAAACGCTACCAGTGCGTGTCTGTTGCATGGTGAGAAGTAACTCTAAATCATAACATAAAGAGCCTCTCCTCTCTCTTACAAGCTCCAGATAAAGGAGCGCGCCGCTCCGGACTCGCGCTCCTGGAACAGAACGCCGCAGCTGTAAGAGCGTGTCTCGGGGAAGAGCGGCTCCTCCTCCTTCTGACCCGAGCAGAAGAGCGAAGCAGCGGACGAGCTGCTTTTCTCATGGTCCTAGAGGGAAGACAGACCCAGCCAGAGATGTCTGCCGCCCACCTGTGCCGCGCACATATACCTACGCCCATGGCGAAAGCTTGTGACATGCAGAGGAAAACAGCCACCGTGGTCCGCAGCTAACTAGGCCCTGCGCTAGTTGCTAGCTAATGCTACGGCCTGTGCAGCATTAGCATAACAGCTGTACACAATACAGTCGTCAGCCTGTCTCGGGCTGGAATAGAGGCTTACCGCCAGATCAGAGCGAGGAAGAGGGAAGCAGAGCCAGACTGATCCCGTCCTGCGCTAGTAGCTAGCTAGTTGCTAGCTAATGCTACGGCCTGTGTAGCATTAGCATAGCAGCGATACACGACACCGCCGTCAGCCTGTCTCGGGCTGGAATAGAGGCTTACCGCCAGATCAGAGCGAGGAAGAGGGAAGCAGAGCCAGACTGATCCCGTCCTGCGCTAGTAGCTAGCTAGTGCTATGACCGTGTAGCATTAGCATAGCAGCGATACACGACACCGCCGTCAGCCTGTCTCGGGCTGGAATAGAGGCTTACCGCCAGATCAGAGCGAGGAAGAGGGAAGCAGAGCCAAACTGATCCCGTCCTCGATGGATGGAGCCCCCGACTCGCTGCACCAGTGCACACAGCGATACGGCCGGTATGCTGGCACACGGTGTTGGCGCCAAGCAGCAGCCGCGGGAGAAGAGGAACGCCATGTCTTCTTCATAGGGGGACAATCCGGAGGGAAGGAGGCGCTGGAGCCTTGCTCGGCAAGGCTGCAGCACGGACCGGAGGCACGGTCTTCCCCTCGGACATCTCCGGGTCCGGACGAGATGCTCCGGGGATTCGGGGCTCATGAAGCCACGGCGCCACTCTCGCTTCTCCCTGGGAAGCGAGCAGCAGACGGGGCGGTCTTATCCCTGTGTTGTGCTGCCAACAGAGGCAGAGGGAAACAGACGGTCCTCGGGGAGAAGAGGGTCTCACATCTGCCGTACCCACGGTGCTCGACACCGGAGGGTGACAATCTTCGAGCTGGTGAGTACGGCGAATCCCTAATCTTGATTGTAGAGAGTAAATCTTTCTTAAAGAACATGTTAAGAGATCTTCAAGTGCTGAGTGAAAAGAAGGCGAGCGATAGTGGACAGGGCCTTATATACGGCCAGTGGGGGAACCACGTCCTCATGATTGGAGCGGTACATTGTTTGATCTTCAGGTGCGAGGCGCTGCCTCGAGTGTTAGCCAATAGCGAAGCCCGTAGAGGGCGTAGCACATACGACATAGAACATGTGGTTGAGGACAAACGTTTTTAGGGGTTAATGGCTAAATTAAGGTTAGGATTAGGATTGTTAGTATTCATGAATAGTAATACGTCTTTACATTCACCATAGAAATGAGCGGTAGCACTTTAAAAGACCTCCACGGTACCCTACCAGTTAAGTACCGTGTCAGTTACTAGTAACTAACAGTGACACTTACTAGTACTTACTCTGGTACTTACTGTGGTACTTACACTGGTACCTAGAGTGGTACTTTGAGTGGTACTTGTACCAGCAGTTACTGGTACATACCACTGGTAGTTACTGGTACTTACTGTGGTACATACACTGGTACTTACACTGGTACCTACAGTGGTACTTTGAGTGGTACTTGTACCAGCAGTTACTGGTACATACCACTGGTAGTTACTGGTACTTACTGTGGTACTTACACTGGTACCTACAGTGGTACTTTGAGTGGTAATTGTACCGGCAGTTACTGGTACATACCACTGGTAGTTACTGCGGTACTTACACTGGTACTTACACTGGTACCTATAGTGGTACTTGTACCAGCAGTTACTGGTACATAACACTGATAGTTACTGGTACTTACTGTGGTACTTACTGTAGTGCTTACACTGGTACTTAAGGTGGTATTTGTGTCAGCAGTGACTGGTACTTACAGTGGTAACTATTAGTACACTTACCACTTTTAATAATCTGTGGCACACATGTTTCAGTGGTGGTATTATTGGTAATAAATTTAAAAAAGTAGAGCTTATAAATTATGAATAACAATAAAATGCAAGTGTTAAAAAGCACCACTGTCTTTATTTATGTCACAACAATATTGGGTATTGACAAATACCAAAGTAATTATTTGTTTCAGTAAACAAAACAACAGAAAACAATTTACAACAATCTTAGCTTAATTCCAACATTTATTGATAAATACCATGATACATAATGGTAAATAGTGGTACTACAATGGTACTTATTACAGTAGTTGACAGTCAACTACTAGTAACAATGGACCTGTTTAAGTAAATATGGTACTACAATTACTTATTACATATTACATTAACTATGTAACACGGGACCTGTTCTAAAGTGACACATACTGGTAATTGAGTGGTACTTACTACAGTAGTTGACCGTCAACTACTAGTATCGGGACCTGTTCTAAAGTGACACATACTGGTACTTGAGTGGTACTTACTACAATAGTTGACAGTTAAGTACTAGTAACAACGGGACCTGTTCTAAAGTGACACATACTGGTACTTCAGTGGTACTTACTACAGTAGTTGACAGTTAAGTACTAGTAACAACGGGACCTGTTCTAAAGTGACACATACTGGTACTTCAGTGGTACTTAGTACAGTAGTTGACTGTCAACTACTGTAGTAAGTACCACTGAAGTTGCCCCACTGTGGCACCTGAGGTTCTTCTGTGGTCTCCCATCCGAGTACTGCCCAGGCCCAACCCTGCTTAGCTTCTGAGATCTGACGGGATCAGGCTTTGGCATGCTGGTATGGCCACGACCATACCAGCATGCCAATACTGGTGGTAAAAGTACCACTGTAGGTACCAGTGTAAGTACCACAGTAAGTACCAGTAACTACCAGTGGTATGTACCAGTAACTGCTGGTACAAGTACCACTCAAAGTACCACTGTAGGTACTAGTGTAAGTACCAGTAACTACCAGTGGTATGTACTAGTAACTGCTGGTACAAGTACCACTCAAAGTACCACTGTAGGTACCAGTGTAAGTACCACAGTAAGTACCAGAGTAAGTACCAGTAACTACCAGTGGTATGTACCAGTAGTTACTGGTACAAGTACCACTCAAAGTACCACTCTAGGTACCAGTGTAAGTACCACAGTAAGTACCAGAGTAAGTACTAGTAAGTGTCACTGTTAGTTACTAGTAACTGACACGGTACTTAACTGGTAGGTACCGTGGAGGTCTTTTAAAGTGCTACCAAATGAGCCTGTGAGAACAGGCTGTATATTTAATTTTGGCACATTTAGCATTGTGTCAAGGCTTTTACCTCATATGCAAAAGTCTTAACTTGCTGCCTATCCAGTTGAAATCCGCTCTCTGCTTTGTGATTTTTAAATATTGATTTATTTATTCTCTGCAAATTCTTCATAACGAATGAATAAAATGAGATGGAGCTATCCACAGGTACAAACGGAAACTAGTCACTGATGGAAAAGAACAACAAGCAACAACAAACAAAGTCAAAAAGGTTTAAAGAATATACAAACCTAAATAAACAAATCTAAATCCACTACAAATCAAATTCTAATTATGATTCTGAATACAGCTCATTCTAAATCTTCTTTTTTTACAGTATGTATTGGTGACCTCAACGGAAAGTCAGCTGAATGTTGAAATAAATCCGCGGGCTCCAGACGTGGGGAAAATAGCACTCCAATATCCCCCCAAAAGCCCGGAATAAGCCGAGGAGCGCTTGTTATAGCTCTCCACTCGTCCAGGCAATCCCCGACAGTAAATTGAGCGCACCCTGCCTAAGTGATTCAAAACCGACCAGTGCTTTTTTTGCTTATTTCCATTCAGGTATTACCTCGACAGCTCAAGCAGGACTGTACCGCGCCGGAGCTGGCACACAAATTGAGTCCGTGGATGGATTTCTTTTCACGGCCGAGGCTAAAGAGCACAAGATCAATCCACAGTCTGTAGAGCCGCAGCCTTTTTATCCGTATTCTCCACCTCCTGGACAAACGGATACAAATGAGGATAAGTGTTTGGGCGAAAGTTTAAGAGATTACACAAGGATTATCGGACAGACTGAGTTGTGATTAAGGAGCATGTTTTAACCAATTTATAGCAAAACAACAAACCTATTTTCATTGTAGGAGAAGAAATGGAAAAAACTCTAGAAGGACTACAGCGCCAAACCTTACAAATATTATTGTGGTTAAAATTTTAAAAATGAATAGTCTTTTTAGTGGAAACAGCTAGAGACAACTGGCCAGTTGTTTTGGCCCAGTACAGTCAAATATAGGCAATGAACAGGATTATACTGTTTGTAAAGCTTGAATTTGTTGTTGTCTGCTTTTCAGTAGCCTCCCATCTGATACAGATTCAAATGGTTAAGACCTTATAGTCCTGGTTTATTCTCAGCTCAGATTTTGTGGTCTAGCCTTGTTCAAGATGTAGTTTACATCTGATTTTATCTGAATACTCAATCTTGTCCCACTGCTGCTCAGATCTACAGTTTAAGATGTTAATTTCCCCTGGGTTTGTTTTAACTGACTTTTGCACAAATGTTGTTTTTATGTGACTCTCACTAGATGGCATACTTTTACCACGACACAAAAACAATGTATTTTGAGCACATGTTCACAGCTATTTTTAGTACTTATGTTAAGCCGTGCATTTAGCACAAAATGAAAAGGCGTAAAAATGACACGAGATTTCACAGCGTCAAAAAAACACAAGTTTTTTTTGCAGCCACGTGGGGACATTTTCTTCAGGTGAAACGGGTAGGTTCAGGCATAAAGTTACTAAAATAGGTAAGATTAGGTCTGGGGCTTGGGGCAGGTTAAGATTAGAATCAGGATTTCATTAATATTCATAAATAAGAACAAGTGTTAACAACCACCATTGAAATGAATGGGGACTGTGACGCGTACTATAATTACGCAAAACAGCTGTGGATATGCTAATCATACCTAATTTACATGTTGTGTAATGTCGTGGTAAATGTACGCTTTCTTGTGAGATCGGGCTCAGAGTTGAGATACTCACCCTGACCTAACCGAGATGTACCAAAGCTGAGGCACAGTTAGGATAGGGTTTGGGATAGCAACAGTAATTAGCCGCTAAAGATCACCATTTGCAGGTTTTATGGTGTCTGATTCAACAACCTTATTTTTATTGTCAAACTGTTTTTACACGCAATATTTTTTGGTACATGCATCATAACATCTGATTTAAGAGGGATTTATTATGTGTTCATCAGCAAATAAGCTAAAAGTGAATTATGGAACAGTACCGTCCTTTGCAATGCAGCTGTTTTGTAGCATAACATATAGAATAAAGTTTATTATTTTATTGAATGCATAGATTTCAAAACATATAATGTGCCGACTGTTTGCTTTTTATTTGCTCATTCGACAGTAAAACCACAAAACAACACTCCCGTTTAATTTGTAGCAACCAAACTAGGTTAATTTCATCATCATTTTCTCCATTTGAGAATTGTCAGAAGCGTAAGTGCTCCTGCTGCTGACCCCGAGCGAAGAATCCCGCGAGAATACACAAAATAACCCAGGGACAAAAGACACAAAAGTGAATATATTTGAGTGAGAGGCCGTCGGAGCTGCTGCAGGCGAGACAGACCGGCCCAGAATGAAGAAGACACAGAATTTAAGAATAAAAGAAATCCAAGTTTGAAATATTCTCCACAAAATGACAAAAGCCCTGGTGTGAATTTATAATCAGCAGAAGAGAGAGTGAAACCTGGCAGCTCTCTTTGTAACAGTTATTATGTTCTCGGCGGGTGGGAAGGCTCATTTTCACGTTTTTATAATGTTATTTTTGTACAAGGCGATTTTAAAATGAAATAGCCGGGCTGAAGTGAGACTGCAAACCTGTTTTTAAAGGTAGTTTTTCTCAGGGTTTATTGAAATACTGTGGATAATGTAATGTATGCATACAAAAAGACAGCTTAAGCTAATTAACTACAGTATGTTGCTTATAAAATATTTGCTTGAGTATCAAAAATGTGGTCAAGATACAGTCGTGTAGTAGTATTTGAGACCAGTCTTAATTTTAATATTGATCTCAAGACCGTTTTTTAAAGGTCTTGTCTCAGAGTACAAGCGCCTTCGTACTCGGTCGGTAGACAGATCACGTTGAGAGAGAGAGATAGAGGGTAATTGCATTTATAAAACGTAGCTTACCCGATCACACAGCTTTCTCCTCCTCCAGGCAGTGTCCTTTTGCTCTCTCTGTCCTCCTCGGCTCCTCCTGTTGTACAGCAGGTTTAAACACGGCACCGGGCATTTTTAATAGATCCATGTGAGGTGTTGTCAGTCCAGATCATGTTTGTCGTGTCTCCAGATTTTCAAAGCAACGAACGGCCAAGTCTTTAGTAAAAGCCCCAAACAAGCGACCTTTCGTTAAGTTATTAAAAGACTTCTCATTAAACAGTTGTCCTTTCCCCTTGGTGTGAGAGGGAAACAACATGTCACGTGTCACAGGACTGTAGTCTCTGATTGGCTGACGCCGACTTCCAACGCGTGAAAGATAGATTTTCCCAACTTCTGCGGCGGCCGAAGCTTTAAGCAAACTTGCGGCCGCCGCTGCTTCGAGCTTCCAATCCACAAGACGCCGCGTTTCAGAAGCCTAAACGCACATCAACTGACACCCCAGATGCCAATACATTTCGCTTGAACGCTCAAGGCGCGGGTTTACATTGAATTAACATTGAAAATGGACACAAAAACGTCAAGACGCTGTAGGTGTGAACGTACAACACAGTCTCAATAGAGGGCGTACTTTTACCACGACACAAAAACAGCGTATTTTGACCACGACTTCACAGCTGTTTTTAGTACTTATGTTACTAAAAATAGTCGTACATTTAGCACGATATGAAAAAGCGTAAAAATGACACGAGATTTCACAGCGTCAAAATAGGATGAGTTTTGGTTGCCGCCACGTGGGGACGTTTTCTTCAGGTGGAACAGGTAAGTTTAGGCATAAAGTTACTAAAATTATTAAGATTAGATCTGGGGCTTGGGGCAGGTTAAGATTAGAATCAGGATTTCATTAATATTCATAAATAAGAACACGTCTTAACAAACACCATTGAAATTAACGGGGACTGTGACGCGTACTATAATTACGCAAAACAGCTGTGAAGTCGTGCTAATCATATTGCATATTGTGTAATGTCGTGGTAAATGTACGCTTTCTTGTGAGACCGGGGTCGAACGTACCATAATAATAGCCCAGGCTGGACAAATCGGAGTTGATGCAACTAACGCTCTCGACTACTAAAATTAAGTAGTCGAGGGAGGAGAGCAGCAGTGTAATTGGTTTGACAACAGGTGTTTGCGATCAGCACCGTTTTGAGTGGACAAATCAAAGTTGTGACACCGTTTGGCTTCTTTGTGGCATATTCTCAATTATTACTATAACATTTTTTGTTTTTATTATTTATGATCAAATACCCCCTGGTAAGTGTTTACGTTCCCACTGAATAGAAAACACTGACCTAAAGCATTACCTGAGCTGTACTAATAGAAGAAAATAGTTTGTTTCATGAATGACATTGAAACTTGTGTAAAATCTTTTAATTCCTGGCAGATGCAAGAATCCACTCACACACATAGACGGCACAGGACACAGTTTATAAATACTTTCAAAGGGTGTCCGCTTGAGTCGAAAATAGATATTATAAAGAATTTTACCTTGACTGTACCACATCTTTAACTGATCTTAAATGAAATAAATGTGCAGACTTTCTCCCAGTTTAAGTCTGTTATAATGTTGTTGTTCCTGCAGGTGTGGTCTGACCTCTTCTCTCTCTCTCTCTCTCTCTCTCTCAGTCTCTCTCTCTCTCTCTCTCTCTCTCTCTCTCTCTCTCTCTCTCTCATATTTCTGCCCTTGTCGTTTCTTCTCCAGGAGCTTTATTCTGTTCTGTCTTTGCTCGTGACCCAGTTTGATCCACCAGCTCTCTCTCTCTCTCTCTCTCTCTCTTTCTCTCTCTCTCTCTGCCTCTACACTCTCTCTCTCTCTCTGCCTCTTCTCTCTTTCTCACACATAAACTCATTTGTTTTGGATCATTTAAGCAGCAATGCCATGTCCCCTCCTCACCCACCTTTCTCCTCTCTCTCTTTCTCTCTCTCTCTTTCATCCTCTCTCTCTCCACTCAGTGTTATTACATCCCATCCTTCCCTTTCTCATATCATCTACTCCCCTCCCCCACTATTTTTCCTACACTACCTTTCTCTCTCTTTCCTCTAGCCCCTCTTCAACCCCCATCTCTATTCTCTTGTCTCTCCCTCTGTCTCTTTACCTCCTCCCTCTCACATCATCTTTCTTTGCTCTCATGTCATTCTCTCCCTCCCTCTCCTCCTCTCCTCTCTCGTCCCACCTTTCTTTCCTCTCTCTCTCTCTTTCTCCCTCTTCTCTTTCTCTCTTTTGGTCTCCTCCTTCTTTCTTTCTTCCTCATCTCTCTTTACATCTCTATACTTTTATACTCTCTCCTCCTTTTGTCTCTCTCTCTTGCTTACTCTCTTGTCTTTCCCTCTCCCTCCCTCTCTCATCAGCTTTCTTTCCCTCTCTTTTTACTCTCCCTCTTTCTTTCTCTCTTTTCTCTTCCTTCTCTCTCTCTATTTCTCCCTTTCTGTCTCCCTCTCTCTTTTTGGTCTCCTCCTTCTCTCTCATTCCTCCTCATCTCTCTATTTGCCTCTATTCTTTCCTACTTGTTTCCTTTCTCTACTCTCTCTCCTCCTTTTGTCTCTCTCTCCTCGCTTACTCTGTTGTCTTTCCCTCTCTCTCTCTCTCTCTCTCTCTCTCTCTCTCTCTCTCCCTCCCTCCCTCTCTCTCTCTTTCTCTCTAATTTGACAAAGAGCTGGTTGCAGATGTCTGTGTGGTCTTTTAATCTGTTAAGTGGCTGCAGACGGTCCGGGGCAGAGTCAGAGGGTGAGACAGAGGAGGAGGGGGCAGAGGGCAGCAGGGGGGTGGGGGGGCAGCAGAGGGGGGGTGTCGGGGGAGAGGCAGAGATGTGGCGGAGCTGTCAGGATGTGAAAGGACGCGCCACTCTCCGGGTTTCAGATAAAAACGAGAAGTGTTTCTGAAGACGGCTGTCACAGAGGAAGAAGATGATTTATTCAAAAAGGTCAAACGGAGAAGTGCGTCTAAAGCTTCAGCGGCAAATGAAGCTGATGTTTTAATAACGCTTCAATCACAACTCGAAACTGTCACCTCAAATCTACTCTGACATTTTAGTTTTGGGATAAGATTCAGAACATGCAGAGTGTTTATCAGCAGGATCAGCTAGCATCAATTGAAAATGTGCTAATTATATTTTAATATTAAAAACCCCATCTCTACAGCTTTCCCACTTTTTCTAAATTCATTTCATGTTCACCATTTCATAAAAAAAGAGTATCAAGCTCCTGGAAAAGCTTAGCACTAACCACACATGACAACATTTGACCAATCAGAAGCCGTTTTGATTGGTTCACTGTAAAAAGTGATGGGGCCAATACGTTAGATGAACTTAAATCTTTCTGTTGACGTAGCTTGAAAGTGTGAGTCAAACATTGAATAATCAACACAATAACGAGCTACTGATGAGGTCAAAAGGAGAAGAGAATGATCCAAATCTCAGGATCATTTCTCAGTCATTTCTAACTACACAGTGTGCGAGTGTGTCCAGCGTGTGTGTGCCTGCAGCAGAAAATACAGAAAAACTCCCTTATATATTAACTGAGCTGTATGTGATCAAAATCTACATAGCAACTGTGTTTGTGAGGGCTCAGGGGGCGGAGTCTATAGGAGTTTGAAGTATGAATGTCAGAGAAGAAACAGACCGAGCAGGTTGCCTGGGATCTAGAACTGCGAAGCAAACTGTGAAGAGCCCCCATCTTGCGATTCAGACCAAATCTACATCATACTGGACAATCAGACTAGTTTATTTGTCTGACGCAGATGAAACAAAGAAGTCGATTGGTCGTCTGTCATTTAAACCAAAATCTAACTTCACTCACCTCACATTAAAATCGTTTTTTTGCTTTGCTCATTGATTCTGCAGAAATCTGTAATGTTTTTCAGCTCCACGTGATATTTCAACGTGTTCTCATGGATTGCGTATAAATAGCACGCCATGACAAATTGCGTGTCATGATGACGCCCTCTACCTGTTTTGGCGTGCAATTACACGCTCGTTTTTTTCTGGCGTGTTCTGGACACGCGATGTAGTTGACGACAAACATAAGATTTTTCAAGGGATTAACGGCAAAATTGAAGTCTGAAGTTACAAAAATGGGTAAATTTAGCTCTTTGGCTTGGAGGTGGTTATGGTTAGGATTAGGATTGTGTTAGTGTTAGTCTTAACATTCACCATAGAAATGAACTGGGACAGAAACGCGTCAAATACACACGCACAAAATAGAAGTGTTTACAACAGCGTGGTATTCACACTTTTATCAATGAGAACAGGCTGGATATTTTGTGTTTTTTTGTCAGGAGCAGCCATATTGGTTTTCACAATGAGTGTCTCTGATTGGCTAATTAATCTGTCAATCACGGCTACAGAAATCCAAAAGAGGGACAAGGTAGTCAGACTGTATATTTTTTATATATCGTCTGGATTTTCCAGGCAACAACAACAAACTTCTTACTTCTTATGAAGCATGAATAGACCTTCAGACTTTTAGGTTCGAGAGAGAGAAACCTGGAGCTGCAATAGAAACACTCATTATTATCAACATAAGCGGCCCAAACCACTCCAAAGTGAACCGGTCTGAGGGGTAGAGTATCATATTTGATATGTTTAGGCATGTTAGCTAAACTTTTCAACCCTTTTAAGACATTTTCGGGCAAAGTTTAATTCAAGTTGAGTCATAACCAGGTTTAAATGGAGGTTTCTGATGTAACGTTATTCAGAAAAGTAAACAGAAAGTTAAAGAAAGATGTTGGCGCTAGCATTTAGCTCGCCGATAACTTTAGCATTTACATATTTGGACAGTAGGATCACTTTATTCATCTCCATGTCTTCGTCTGTATTTGACACAACATATTTCCTTAACTCCACATTTGTTGTTGTAGTTGTTGAGCAGTGAGTGATAAAGCTGTTAATCTGATGTACTGTTTATGTTATGTTTCCCCCACGCAGGTCCATTAGTGGGCGTGGCCTCTGAACTGTCTCTAACCAGGCTAATGCAAAGACAGAAGGACTTCAGATCTATTCAGAAGTCCAGACTGAATAGATGTGATTGTTCCATTGTAGCTCACGTCCTCCTCCTAAAACCCTCATTATTCATCTCCGTGCTTTAAAATCAGTTACATTCATCAGCCCAGAGCTTTGACTCATCGTCTCTCATTGTCACAGATTTATTAAGATCGTTTTTATTCACTCACACCCAAATCAAGAGGACCATTAGCGACTTTAACCACGAGAAAAACATCTGACGATCCAAGATTACAGCTTGACACCATTTCCACTAACTTCAGATTGAATTAATTCCTATTTTTGCCACTTTGGTTTTTCTGTATTTGTACATTTTATCCAGAACACTGTAAAAAAATAAATAAAATAAGGCAGTTTAACTTAAAAGTGCAAGTACAAGTTTTATGTCAATTAAACTCATGTCTGTCTGTTATTCTCTTTCTTTCCTTTCTCTCTCTCTTCTACCTCTCCACTTGCTCTCCTCTTTTTTTGCTTCTCAACCTTGCTCTCTCCTCTCTCTCTGTCTTTCTCTTTCTCTCTCTTTTCTCTTAATCACTGTCTCTCTTCTTTCTCCTTTCTTTCTCTATCTCCTCCCTCCATTCTTTTTCTTTCTCTCTCTACCTCCTTTCTCTCTCTTTCTCTTTCTTTCTATCTCTCCTCTTTTTCTTTGTTTTTCCCTCCCTCTCTTTCCCCCTTCCAACTATTTTCTCTCTCATCTTTCTCTCTCTGTGTATCTCTCTCTCCTCTCTTTTGCTCTTTCTTCTCTTTCCCTCTCTTATGTCAATGTGAGTTGTCTGTTATTCTCTCGCTCTTTTTCCTCGCTCTCCTTTACTCCTCCACTTGCTCTCCTCTCTCTTTTTCTTCTCACCCTTGCTGTCTCCTCTCTGTCTTTCTTTCTTTCTTTCTCTTTTCTCTAAATCACTCTCTTCCTCTTCTTTCTCCTCTCTTCTTTCTCTTCTGTTTATCTCTCCATCTCCATTCTTTCTTCTCTCTCTGTCTCCTCTTTTTCTCTCCCTTTCTCTCTCTCCTCTCTCTTCTCTTTCTTTCTCTTCTCTTTCTTTCTTTGTCTCTCCTCTCTCTTTCTCTCTCTTCTATCTCTCTTTCCCTCTCTCTCCATCTCTCTCTTTCTTTCTCTCTCTCTCTTCTTTCTCTCTCCCTGTATCTTTCTCCTCTCTCTTCTTTTTGAATCTCCTCTTTCTCTCTCTCTACCTCCTCTCTCTCTATTTTCTCTTTCTTCTCTCTCCCTTTGTTCTCTTTCTTTCCCCTCTCTTCTTTCTCTCTTTCTTCTCTCTCTCTCTCTTTTCTTTTTTTATCTCCTCTTTTTCTCTTTCTCTCCCTCTCTTCTTTCTCTCTCTGTCTCTGTCTCTCTTTGTCTCCCCTCTCTCTGTTATCTCTCTCCTCTCTTTCTTTTTTCTCCTTCGCTTTTTCTTCTCTCTCTTTCTGCTTTCTGGTGTGAGCCTGATGTGAGTCTGTTTCAGGGTCCACAATGAAAAAATACATATCTTAACATGGGAACAAAACCTTCTGTTTGTAAAGTCTGGTGTGATCTTCATTTATGGTCTATTGAAGCAAAAATCTAAACCTGCAGGTGGATAAAACAACATTAATGAAACAGATTTTTGTTTGTGACAGTAAATGTATTATTTATTGAGCGTTCCAATCTCCTGTGAAGTCAAACTGTTTCCAAATCATCCACTGAATCTGTGTTTTCTCCTGAAACGATGTGGGCATAGAGTTGTTTTTTTAAACTTTGACAGAGCGTCATTTGAGCGGTCCAGAGTTGAGTATTAAAATGTCATGAGAAATAAGTGTTTTTGTGGCACTTCTGATGAAAGTGTCGAGGCTCGCTGTGGCTCTGGTGGTAATTATGAGGCAGAGCTGATGATAAACACGAAACTGTGAGGACGGATTCAAAACACGGACAAAAAATAATCTTATAAGATCATCGTTTGTAGCTGAATTTATATCAGACACTGGAAATAAGATGTTAAAGAAACTATCTGTTCATAGGGATTAAAAAACACACTGGAATTTTAAAGGAACTATTGACCCTATTTTGTCCCGCCCACTTTTCTAGGATGTGCACTTCCTGTTTAGCTGCATTTAGCCTGTAGATTTTAGTCGATGGGTTTATTTTAACTGTCATTATATTTAATTAAAATTGCCCCACAAGACAGACAAACAAACACGTTAGCTACCTTAACAGAGCTAAACAGGAAGTGCATTTCCAAGCCAAGTGGGCGGGACAAAATGGGGTCAATACAGTGCATCCAATAAAGTATTTGTGGCCATTTTTATGAATGTATGAAAAATAGAAAACTAAGAAATCACATTTACATAAGTATTCACAGCTTTTGCCATGAATCTCAAAATGGATTGCCTGGGATCCAGAATCCACACTAGATCAAATCTAGATCATACCGGGCATCAGATTAGTTTATTTGTGTGACACAGATGAAATAAAGGAGCTGATTGATCGTCTGTCATTTACACCCAAATCTAACTTCACTCACCTCACATTAAAATTGTTTTTTGCGTCGCTCATTGATTCTGCAGAAATGTGCGATGTTTTTCAGTTCCACGTGATATTTTTTTCATGTATTTTTTTTCGTCGGGAGCAGTGATGTTGGTTTTCAGACGGCGGAAGATGCGTGTCTCTGATTGGCTAATTAATCTGTCAATGGAAAGACACACACCACTCTTTCGTAAAAGGAACATGGCAGACGGTCAGGGATTTGTCAAAAGTCACCTAAATGACTCTCAGACCATGAGAAACATTTCTCTGGTGTGATGAGGTCTTTCATCATCATTGAAGAGGAAATACTCTATATATTTGTGCTCAAACATCCTCACCACAGGAGGTACTTTAAACCTGTTGTTCAAACTCCTGCCTCAGATGTATTTTGTTGAGGTTTGTGAATTCACAAATATGGAGAGAATCCATCTGGCTGACCAGGTTAGTCACTGCCTGGATCAATCAAACATCTGTCAAATACAACAAACAAAACATCCTTTTGTGCTTATTATTATGAATGACCTTTGACCCCTGCTGTCACTGCCGTCTCCAGTCTGTACGTGTTTGCTGATCTTTGTAGGTCAGGTGTTCTTCACGTCTTCGTCTCTGCTGCTGTTGTCAGTCTCACATTTGGACTGAACTGGTTTGTTATGGACACTAACTGGGTCAGAACAGACACGGTCTTTGTTCCTTCGTCTGTTTGAGTGACAGGCGGCCGGACGTGTGCTGGAAAACCCAACAAATGTGAAGATTTATCTGTCAAATCTGCAGAAACACTGTCATGACATGTGGGTTTGTGTTCAATATTTCAAAATACTGCTATTTTAAAGTCCGTATGACAGGTGAGACTACAGTTTTCAGCATTCATACATGATTATTTTTAAGATTTCAGTAAGCATTTTGGCTGTTTAATGAGGTTTATAATTGACATAAGTGTGTAAAGATAATTTCACAACTGTTATCTAGTAACCACATTGGACGTTTGGACCAAAATCCACAAAAATGACAAATACATGACAAACAATAACATCTTGTAACACTTTTGCTGCTCTGTACATAAACACAGTCACACTGAAGACACGTTACTTTTATATTTGTTCATTGGCTGCATCTGCTGTTAATCGTAGTCACAGATGTACGAAATACTAGTCAATAAGATATGGTAAACTGAGGCCACGTAATATATTTATTCTGTCATATAAACTGCAATGTGCAGAGTCATAATAGAAGCTCATTGTGCATTGGAGATTTTCAGTGATGCATCAATCCGGTAAAGGGACTTCGGTGTCGATCCAGAACATTTTGTTGGATCAAGTATCAGCTCCTTGTTGTGTCTTTAATTGGACATAATTAAACTAATTTATCGCTGGTGTTGATCCTCAACGTCTCATAATCAACATTTTATTCAGATTACATAAATTGTGACCTGTACTATAAAAAACAGCTACTTAGCACTATAGAGGGATTATTCTACTGCGCATGCCTTATGCAGACAGAGACGGTGTCCATCAAGTTAGCTGGGAAACTTCTTTGATAAAAACAACAAAACGGGACAAGAGCAGCTGTATGGATCAGGTCTGAACCGGTCTGACAGACGTGTGTCTCCTGAAGCTTGAGACTTGTGTTTTTCTCTTAGTTTTTTCAATCACCTGAATGTAACTTTTATGGGTCGTAGGGTCGAATATCATTAACAAAAGTTGATTTAGAAGCATAACTTTAGTTTTCACACAGTGATAAACTCTTGTCTGTAGCCAACAGCGCTGGCTCGAGTTGTTGCTCCAGCTTGGTCAGTCAGCGGCAGCTCTTTGGGTGTGCGCCATCGCCCCTGCTGATAAACACTATTGTTTTGAAAATATTTATATGTATACTGTATATACAGTATATATATTTCAGTCTTTACACCAGTATCGGTTTATAACAGATCTTAGATTAAATTGAAAAAAGCTGGATCAGTGTATCACTAATATTTGTTTTATATTTTCTATTGGAGTTTTTTTTTTTTTTTTTTTTAATTCCTTGTTTGATTGTTGTTCTATTGCTGTTTTCTAACTCAGTGTTGCAACACTGGAATTTTCATAATGTGGGATAAAAATGTTATATTATTTATTGGTTTATTTGACAGGGACAGTGTAGATTAAATAGCATTGCACCAGAATTTGCCAAAAGCTATTTTTCATCCATAATAACGCTTAAACCTTCAGTAAATTGTCTCTTGTGAGAAAATTGTCCTTGAATTTTGGTGCTTTCTAACATTTCTGGTGAGATTCTTTTTTAGAATTTAAATTATTTCCTGCTAATTTCAACATGTATTAGTCTTTTTATTCATAATTTGCAACTGAACAAGGACGATCACACCAATGTAACTCAAAATCATACACATGCATTCATCTGTGGACTTGACTGTTTCATGGCATAAAAACACCTTAAATCACAGCTGAACTGCACTGACGTCTGTCTTGAGTCAGAAAGTTTCTCACCACATACATTATCTGAAATATAAATGTTAATGATGCTTGAGAAATCCTGCAGTGTCGACTGTAGCTCCAGCACATGTCCGGAGGTGTGAGAGTATTTGCGGTTTGCACTTTCTCTGCCTCTCGGTGCTTGTTTATATGTGAGAAAAGACTTGTCCTGAAGCTTCCATCTTAATAAGGGTCTATTTTAGGAGCCAGTGACCCCAGGACGTTCCTCAGGACTGGGTTTGAAATGCACCTGACATGGGACTGTGTGAGCAGGATGGCTTTATTAGAGCGCTGCTGTAAACAGACCATGTTTATGTGGAAAAGTCGAGTTAAGAGTTTATTCTTTAGCTGTGTTGCAGCAAAGTTTAAAATATACTTGTGTCATTGTGTGTATTTGGGGTCGTGAGGTGTAGAGGCTAAAAATGTAAGCTGCATCACTTGCTATTATCTACATTTCATTTATTTATTTTTTTCTATCTTTGAAAAGTGTACTGACAGGCTCTATAATGGTGCTTACAGACCAAACGTGACCACACGAACAATTTTAATGCTAGACCTAGAGGGGCAATGACACGCAGCCCAAGCCATGTATTTGTGCGAACGGGCATTTGAAGAGCAAAGTGTCTCAAAACAACCAGCACTACAGCTTTTAACATGATCAGACTTCTGAGTTAACAACTTCTTCTAATCAAAACTGCAGAAACATAAAAAACACAGAACATGTGTGACTGCTTACCCTGGGGCTCCACAAAGGAAAAAAACATATTCACAAATTTAGTCTAGGAATTCCTCTCTTTTGCGTGTCTTGTCCTTATTGGTTTGGTATAATTCATAAACCAAACCAATAACATGCACGTTAGGGTAATATCTTCCAGCTACAGTAGTTCTGACCAAGCCTAGCAGGAACATCTGGAGATGGATCCCAGAGTGCTGCACTGCGGCGCTCACTGCTTCTGGATGGGTCAAATGCAGAGAACAAATTTCCCTACGACAATAAGGTTCACCTTAACCTTAATTCCTCAATTCTGGCAAAAATACTACAGCAAATGAACTTTATGGTCCTGTGTGGTATCAACTCGACCACCTGACAGCAGACATTCTTTCATTCTACATGAGCCGCAGATACTGTAGTTGCATGAACGCACAGTTAACAGTTGAAAGCTAGAAATTGGTGTCGATTCAGGACAAGTGACTTCTGGTGTGAACTGACGCCTCTGGTGTGTGAGCACAATAACACTCACACTGCATCCAGTCTGCATTTGTCTGTATTGTCTGGTCCGGCGTACAGAAGCTCTCCATTTCTTGAAAAGTAAATAGAGGCACTCACGGCAATTCAATGAGCCTCGCAAATGTGCTACGCTCGTCCGAATCTTTTCTGTTGGAGTGAACTTTTTCCAGACCGCCAGAGCACTTTGGTTGTGAAAAGACACATCAAACAGGAAACTAAACAAACGCTGGTCAAGTGCATCTGGTTGTTTTAAAACTAAAATCATTTTATGCTAATACTACAAATACAAATGGATTCTGAGCTTTCAAATGGTTCACCACAATGTGTTTTAAGCTTTTTTTTTAGTTGTTAGGAGTGAGACATGACGTATGCTTACAGCTGTTAGCCACAATGCTAACAACAACAGACTGACTTAGTGGAGATGACAAACTGACTTTATTAGACGTAGTCAGGTCTTTGCAAAGTCATTTTCACCTAAATAGATATGTCAGCGAAAGTGATTTTAAGTTTTGTTTGTTGTTTTGTAAAAAGTCATGAATAGTTCCTTCAAGACATGAGAGGGAAGTGACAAAAATGTGTTACTTTTTTACTTTTAGAGTCAATTAAACAAAGACCATCTCTAGTTACTGTGTGACCCTGTTGTACTTGTTTGATTATTGTTCTTTCATGAGTAACTTTCATGTTGCCGTCTGTGGATTTTCAGAATTATTCACTGGAGTTTGCTCTGAAATCTATAAAATGTCTTTTCTGTTCTATAAGCACCTTTACAGCCCCTGAAATCCATGCGTTTATAACAGTCTTTAGCAGCTTTGTCCCCGTAAAAACCAAAGAATGTACTTCCTGTGCTGCTATTTCCACTTCTGTAACGACTTGGTGCATTCATGTCCCTCTCTTCTGTTCCTGCCCCTTTTTGTTCCGACTCTCAAGTGGTTCGATGGGAGAAATAAAGAAGCTTTTAGCCTCCCAGATTATAATCATTACTTTTTATTTATCATAATTGCCGTGTGATTGCTGTAATTTCGCTGCACTCGTACTTTGGTGGGGTTTTTTTCAGTCGCGGGTGGCCACTGCCTGCGTTTATGGATTCCTATGTGACTCAGGGCATTTCTTTTTGTTATTCAAATGTGTTCTTTTAATGTGGAGGCAAGGCAGAGTTACTGAGTTTAACTGCTGTGAAATAACGAGAGTTTGATAACACTTTTCGGAATTTAGCTTTACACTTTTTTATTGGATTATCATAGTTTTGCAGCAGTGAAGTCGACAGGACGAGAAAGTGACAAATAAAAGTGGAAAATACAGGAAGTAATTTGAGTTCTAAAATATAACCGTCGTCAAAAAGCACCAAATGATTTATGTGTCATACAATTTCTTTTTTACTTGAAGTTAAAATAGTTAGGGATTTTCAGAGAGAAAAAGATGTGTTTTCTTATTTTTATTACAAAACTATACAGTATATTTACAGGCAAAGAATTTTAACTTAAAGGGACTTAGCAAATTGTCTACAATAAATACAATTACAGCGGCACGGTGGCTGAGCGGTTAGCGCTCTTGCCTCACAGCAAGAAGGTCGCGGGTTCGATTCCTGCACGGGCCGGGCCTTTCTGTGTTTGCATGTTCCTCCCCGTGTCTGGGTGGGTTTCCTCTGGGCACTCCGGTTTCCCCCACCAACCAATAACATGCATGTTAGGGTAATATCCTCCAGCTACGGTAGTCCTGACCAAGCCTAGCAAGAACATCTGGAGATGGGTCCCCGAGCGCTGCACTGAGGAGATGCCACAGAGGCATTGAAGGATGGTCAAATGCAGAGGACAAATTTCCCTACGGGGACAATAAAGTGTACCTTAACCTTAACCTTAAGTTATTGGAATAATCAATCCGTTGCAAGTAATTGAACAATTTGTCGCAGCCCTACTTATCCAGACAGACATCTGAACATCTCTCTGTCATAAACAATCAGAGTATAATATTACAGTTTCTCTCATTAAATACAGTAGATTTTGACTGACATGCCTGCTGTCCTTCTCTGACTTTCACTTTTGGGGTGAAACTGAGGCGACTGACAGGATGAAGTGAAAAAACACATTCTGTCTGTGTCAGTCATGGCTTCCCCGGGGAAGTCTCGGACCTTTAAATCTCTCATGATCGTTCTCCTGCAGCTCTCACACCATCAGCACCGCCTCCTCGTCTCCTAGCTCCTAACCTCGTCTCCTAGCTCCTAACCTCGTCTCCTAGCTCCTACGTCCTACTCCTATGACCTACTGTTGCCTTGGCTTCTACCTTCTTTGCCTCTTCTTTCATCTAGATGTTTCTAGATGAAGCAGTAGAAAAGGCTTGGACAAGTTTTCATTTGATGGGGCAGCACAAGGAGAAATGGTCCTTGTTTCCTTAGGCAAAACACTTCACCCTTCATTACCCAGTGTGGATCTGGTGTGAGTGTGAAGGGTTGGTTGTGGTCAGAGGATCTCCTTCTGTAAGTCTGCCTCTCCAACAGCAGCTTATCACCATCAAGTGTGGAGTGAATGAATAATCTCTAATGTTTGGGTGTTTTGAAAAGTGCTATGTAAATCCAATGCATTATTATTAGTATCATTAATAATATTTTAGATAAAAGTCAAAATATCTTGATGTCTAATTATGCGTGCACATATGGAGCGTCATCTTCACGGCAGATGTGCGACATTGGTTACTTGATCATTTGAAATTGGTTGCACCAGGTTACCTGTGCTGAAACACGACTACCTTCCAGCTTTCAAGTGTTACCAATCAGGCATCTACAGTATCAGTGAGACTCATGTAGAATGTGGCAGTATGTCTGCTGTCAGGTGGTTGAGTGAAAACCACACAGGAAAAATGACACGAGACAAATGACACTATGTGACTCTGGTTCAGTTGTGTCAAGAGGCTGTTTTTATCGCGGAAATCACGTTTGTTTGTTGTAAACTTAAAGTTAATTTGTTGTATTTTATGGTTAAAATAGCTTAGTGTTTTTGCCAGAATCGAGGAGGAATTATGGACATTGACAGCACAGGACTCGCAAACACGAGAAATCCCTGGACTAAACTTTGTAAAGTTTTTTTTTTTTTCTTTGTGGAGCCACAGGGTTAGTCCCAGTCAGATGTTCTGTGTTTTTACGTTTCTGCAGTTTTTGATTAGAATAAGTTATTAATTCAGAGATCTGATCATGTTGAAAGCTGGAGTACTGGCCGTTTGAGCCACTGCCTGCTTGTATATAGACAGCTGTGAGGCCCGTGTCTTTAATGCCGTTTGCGTTGCGCATTAACGCACCTCCTCATAGGTCTACTACTGAAATCGTTCATGTGGTTGCGTTGTGTGTCAATGCAACTTAAAGGGGACCTACTATGTCAAATTCACTTTTCTAACTTTTTAACCTTGTTATAATGGCCTTCCTTCATCATTAGTTTACTCAAAGTTATATTTGAATTAATTCATGCATGTTGGAGTAATCTTGTTTTGTTCTTCAGCTGCAGCTCAAGTGCTCAGAAATCCTCATTCTCACCTACCACCTATCCCCTCCCACTTGTCTGTATTTACTTGTTATAATTCAACAGATTAATACTCAAAGTGAAGCTTATCTGGTTCAATGTCCCATATTCACTTTCCAACAATAAAATATAATTTTTACAAATCTGATGCTTTTTACAGTTACATTTTAAAGTGAAGAGGCGGGGCTTATCAGTTCTGCAGTTTTGAACAGGAACTCAGTAGTTCCTATTTTCAGGTCGTTTTAGGTCAACTTTGTGTTTTACAATGAACAAAAGGTAAATTACTGATCTGCACATGTTCTAGTTTCTTACTAAACATATAAAATAAACACAATAGGTCCCCTTTAAATCTGGATCCAGATGACAACCTTTGAAGTGGGTTGCACAGTTGGCGAAACTGCCAAGAGACACAATTGCAAATTGAATCGGAATTGCAATGGTTTTAAAAAAAAAAAAAAAAAAAGTCTCAATATTTTTCTCAAATCGTCCAGCTCTTGTTTGAAACCTGTTCTGTCACTCCTGGATAAACGAGGTATTACACATCGAGTCACTGTGCCTGCTTCTTTGTCTCCTTTCCTATCTTCTCCATTACTTCCTCGCTCACCTCCTTCACTTATCCCGTTTGTCTTTACAGCCCAGACTCTGATGGTGCTATTTTTAACCCGTGAACTGTACCAGAGACAGACAAACTGCAGTTTCCCAGAAGCAATTTCACCTTTTTTACTTCGATACAGAGCAAAGTGTTTCCTCTGTCACTGTCCAACACAAGAGACGGACGGAGAATACAGATGTAATGGACAAAAATCTGAAAAAAAAAGTCCATTATCAATACTCCTGGAGACAGAATGACTGAAAAGAATGACTAATAATGAATGAAAAGCAGATTTTTATTTTTATTTTTTTACCAGATTTTGATTTTGATTTGATCTCAATTCATAGTAGACTGTCTCTTACCTAGTTGTCTGCAAGGTTGTTACTGTAACATACTTCACGCTTCAATGTGATTAGTTAAATCCGGCATAAAAGCATTACCAAGACTGGCTAATCGGATAAAAAAGGGTTGAGAAAAGGATTTGGGATGCAACGCTCCAATACTGGGATCAGATATCGATGCCAATCCAAGAAATTTTGCTGGATCAGGCATCTATAAAATCGGTTCAGCAGATATCCCATGTTTATCACAATGACATGAGAGAGTTAGCTTCTCTCATGTACAAAAGCTTCTGAAAATAGGAAACATGAGGTAGGAGAGGCAGGCAGGACATAGGAGGTAAGAGGCGAGAGTTTAGAAAGTTATTCGAGGTTAATGAGAGCCGTCAATTGAATTGTAACACACAAATCTACACTACAACTAATCTTTTTTTTTTTTTCATTCATAATTTGGTTTCTTGGGATCCTTTTTAACAAAGAAAATAGATTTAATTTACAAAATAAAGCCAAAAGTTTGAAAGATTTAGAAGTTTATGCTGATCGGTGAAGAACAAGCTCAAAGTCATAAGCAGGCTAAACTATGCTGCTGTTAAAGTATAAAACCGAATATGTTTATATTTTTGGTAACAAACAAAATGTATGCGTAGTGCCTTCTTATTATCAGAGTGAAAATATTTCTTTAACCAAAGGCCAAACTCTGAACACGTTGGTGGACTCACATATGTAACACATTTGAATCAGAGCCAAAAACATGCACAGAAAGAACACTTGAAGGAAATGCAAATTAATATTGGCAACAAACGGAGCTGGAGGTTTTCTGTATAATTTTTATGTAGGCATTTTGCACCGAACAAAATATTAAATGTGCAAGCTAAATAGATTAGTTATGCTGTTACGAGTGGAATGACAACTAAAGCAAGTCACTATAATGAATAAATATGACTTGTATGTTCTCCGCAGCTGCTTGAAAATTAAATATTTGTCTAAAAAGAATATATATTTTCATTATCAGTCGGAAGTGACCGTCGAAAGTAGTCAGGTAATAAACCGATACTTGTCTGATATAGAAGAAAACGCTTTCATTAAATACTTTAAGAATACATGATGAACATCCTTAACCTGACTACTAGTTGGTTTAGCTGCAGAAAACCATAACTTTGTTTGTCAAAGTCCGCGGGAATGACTCAGCATTTATCTGTCTGTGAAAATTTGTAAGTCCCAGTGTGCAAAAATAATCCATATTCTGTAAAACTCTGATAAAGTTTGATAGTCACGGTCGCCGCCGTTGAACTCAATGGTATCGTTACTGCCGGCTCGAGAATATGTGGTGCTGCAGGAGCTCTATACTTTCATGTTGTTGCTCAGCTCATTCTGTTTCCTCCTCTCCTACAGATTCTCCTACAGGCTATGTCCTACTTACCCTCATCTCTTTTGTCATACTCTGGTGGCCAACATCCTACCTTTGTGTCCTACAGCTTTGATCATCTTCTACAATCTCTACATCTTGTCTCCTTTGTCATAGCATCTTCTTTTGCATCCAGTGACTTACCCGCTTCTCCTACCTCCTGCCCTAGCTTCATGTCCTACTATGTCCTACCCTTTGTCTCCTCTTTTGCCCCACCGTTTTGTCCTGTCTGTAACAACATGTGACAATTATACATTTTTGCAAAACTGTATCTTGTAGTTCAACTTAAAACTGGAACCATGTTTGAAATGGTCCTGATTTTTCCAAAAGCAGCCTTTCAGTGTCACAGTTTTTCATCTGCCTGCCTGTTGTCATCCGTGTAGCAGCTCTGCAGACATGGTTAAGTGCAGTCCTTGGGCCTAATGTGTTTTGGAAAAGCTCGATAGAACAGGGCCTAATGGAGCGCTTCACCCAGAGATTGTTGTTTCAATTTGGTTTAAAACGTGCATGATGTGCTGCTACCTGAGTGTCACATAGATAATAGCTTTACATGGGCACAACAGTTTGCTTTTTACAAACCGACAGAGCAGAGAGAGAGAAAGAGAGGAACTGTAAAATGAATGTACACCCACAGAAGAATTAGAATTAAGTGCTTCACTCGTTTAGCATGGACACTGCCACTGCTGTTTAACAAACGTCACGTGTGTACATTATTGTAAACTGCACTGTCTGTATACAGTAGAGCTGTAGTTCTTTAGTCGTTCAGTCGATTAATCGGTCGAGGGAGTCTTGGTCGACCAAAATTTTAGGAGTCGACTAATTCTTTTATTTATATTATAAGGTAATTGTATTCAACAGTAACAAAAATCATTGGTCTGAACTGCCTTTTATATGAACACACTATTCCTAATCATTCTCTGCATAGACTACAGTTTTTACAAGAACTACATAATATTATTAATCTTTTTGAGCAAGATTTTTTATCACAATTATTAAGTGTTCAACCCAATTTTGATACATAGGAATAAACTTGATTGTCGATGCCACAATGAGAATTAGAATGTCCTTTCAAGAAAGTCAGATTTTAATACAAATGATTGATATTTTCAACACAAAATGCAAGTTATTTTAGTTTCAAACCAGTTTTGATGAAACTCAAGATTATTTTAAAACTTTTCAGAAAAGGATTTTGCAGAAAATATCAGTTTTGTTCAAATTTTTGTCCTGTTAATGTTTCTGTATTTGTTCAAACGAGTATCTAACTTCAACACCAGTTTTAGCTTTGATTTGCAATTCTTTTGAGAACTCTCTTTTTAGCTTCAGAGCCTTTGCCACGCCCACTTTTTAGTCGATTAATCGGTCGATGGGACATGTTTTTAGCCGACTGAGAATTTCTTTGGTCGACTACAACCCTAGAGAATGGCTACTATTTGGAACGGGAAAAACAAAGATAAAGGAGCTGCAATAATCACAGTATGAAGGCAGGACTGTCATGGGAAAAAGAAGTTGAGCTTAATCCATGAAGTGAGATTAGAAGAGTTTGACAACCACTCGCGCGCAACTTACTTTTCGTCATTTTTGTCAAGCATTTTTTCACGCGCACGCTCACTTGGCATTTGTTCGACGACTGGTGGCTGTTTGGATCGTGTTTGTGTGAATGTTCTTTTATATCGGTGCGCCTCAAAGAGACTTGAACAGACGCTGTGACGCTCAACACAATCGACAGTGACTGGGGTTTGTGTTGGTGTGAAAGCCCTTTTAGAGTATTTACAGTATATTTCAGTGACTTGCGGTCAGGTGAGTCCAACTGGGAAAAAATATTTAACATCAATAAGACTACACAGCATTTTTATACATCATTTTCATGGTTGTTTTCTTGTGATTTACGATGACTTTTGTGATTTAAAATATCTAAAATAACGCAGGTTTATAGCACCAAGGCTCACCTCACTCAGTTCATTCTGTGTGTGCACTCACTGTTTCTGCAGAAAAGTGATAAAATAGGTTTGTAGATGTACTTTTTTCGAGTGCTTTTGTACAAAGTCGAGGTGAGTCAAGCCTCGGTTTGCCTCACAGCTCTGCCTCTGTCTCAGCACGAGGATAGTTTTCTTTCTGTGCGGCCAAAATATGATTATAAGTTTAAATGTGTCTGTGTTCATTTCACAATGTGGTTTGACAAAGCCTTAATCAACTATAAAAATCATCACAAGCAAATGTTTAACAGCAAAAGTTCAAAAATAGAAGTAGTGCGCTATGGTGACGTCATAATTTTTGCGTGTAGAGACAAAATACTCACATGAGATGATGTGCTTCTGTAATGCAAAGTAAAAATACTGAAGTGCAAGGAGACCAGTTGTAAACCTCACCTCACATCACAGGTTTATTGGATGTACTGGCAAATTCTGTAAAAGAAAGAAGACCAACATCCTACTGTGAGATTCAGCGTGATTCCAGCTTCCACTGCAGAAAAGTGTAGTGTACTTGGACCAAAAAAGAAACTTAACCTTTACCCGTGTCAGTGTGGTTCCTGACGTAAAGCACTTAAATCTAAACGTAGAAAAGGATCCCTGTTGTTGTTGTTTTTGCAGGTAGAAGTTTGGAATCATGCTTTATAGTTTTTCACAGTGTACAGATAGAATTGTTATTCCTTTGCTAAACTCAAGTCTCTTTTAAAAGTGGAGGAACCCAGCGATTGCTTTAACACTATGAATGTTTGATATTTCACATAAATATTGTAGATTCTCAGTCGGAGCCCACAGCGTCGCTCACAGTGGAGAAATGGATCGGGGTTAATGGCTCAGTCTATAGGGTCTATGTAAAGTGATGCCTTTGAACAGAAGAGATACACTGTTTATACGGAGACGACTGTGCAGAGTTTGACCAGAGCCGTGGGACAGAGACGTGGATGAACTGTAGTGTGAAGTCTTTTAGGAGAGAAAGAAAAAGAAATGAATGACTACTTGATAAAGCTGCCCACCTCTTCCACATTACAATGCTCAAAGTGTGAATCCTCTGTACATACCTAGTCCTTTCTGCATTTCCAGTTTCTTTGAATAGTATTTCTATTTTTTGGTCCCAAATACCCCCACCCCATTCCCACTCTAAATACATAATAAAGGGTCTCCTGGTTAAAAACTGTCTTGTTCATTTCGTCCATCTAATGACAGAAATTACAAAGTACATAATCATTATGTCATGTCAACAGTTATCCCAAAGGACTTCACCTGGTCAAATAACAGTCATGTACAGTAAACAGAGCACAGCGATTGCACAATACATTACAATGTACATTCGTTATGTACAATAAGTAACTGTTACGATGGACATATATTTAAGCCTAAATGTGAGATATAATCCATGTCCTAATTTATCAAGCAGATTGGACTAGCATTAAACAATTGTATTTTGTGCAGTGCATCAAAGCAGCAGAAAGCTTTGAATTTTTCATTCTTAAAGGTCTTAATGAGAAGTTCACAGTAGCAGAGTGGTTAGAGCTCTGGCTTCCCGATAAAGAAGTTGTGGGTTCGACTCCCGGGTCAGATCATAGGAACATCTCACGATCTCTCTGGGAGGAGTTTGCATGTTCTCCCCGTGTCACTGTGGGTTTTCTCCGGTTTCCTTCCACCTTCAAAAACATGTTTAGGTTCATTGGGCATCACTGTAAATTTCCCAGAGTGAATGTTTGTCTGTCTAACCCCACTGTCCAGGGTGTTCCCCGCCTAAGGCCCAAAGTTCTTAGGATAGGCTCTAGTCACCAGCGACCTTTAACGAGAACAAGCGGTAGAAAATGAATGAAAGAATGGTCTTTATGACCTTGTATCTTTTTATCTGACTAGATTCTTTCTGCGAGACGTCTCCAGAGTCAGAATTAGAATTAAAGAATAAACATGAAGTTAAAAACAAACCAGGGATGTAGACTTGGGTCAGACTTGAGCCACTATTTTGATAACTTGATAAAAAGTTAAAGAGTTATATATAGAGTTATATAAAATATATATATAGAACACTTGGGACTTGACTTGGAGCTCTGTGACTTTGACAATGATTCTCTGTTTCTAAGAATAGTGTAAGTTCCCTATAAAAACAAGTGAAATTGTACAAGATAGAGACCTACTGCAATAGGAATTAACTATAATATACTGTATGTAAATCATTAATGTACATGGTATTTTTGAAAAAAAAAACAAAAAAACCAACATTTTTATAAAACAGCTTAGAAATGAAAAGAGAACCATTTACTTCCTGTGCAAGACAGCAGATCTGACAAGCCCCGCCCCTTTATACTGATAAGTCCCGCCTCTTCACTGTAAGATTTTAATGTAACCATAGACTGTATATGTCAGTCGGTAGCACTTTAAAAGACCTCCACGGTACCTACCAGTTAAGTACCGTGTCAGTTACTAGTAACTAACAGTGACACTTACTAGTACTTACTCTGGTACTTACTGTGGTACTTACACTGGTACCTAGAGTGGTACTTTGAGTGGTACTTGTACCAGCAGTTACTGGTACATACCAGTGGTAGTTACTGTGGTACTTACTGTGGTACTTACACTGGTACCTACAGTGGTACTTTGAGTGGTACTTGTACCAGCAGTTACTAGTACATACCACTGGTAGTTACTGGTACTTACTGTGGTACTTACACTGGTACCTACAGTGGTACTTTGAGTGGTACTTGTACCAGCAGTTACTGGTACATACCACTGGTAGTAACTGGTACTGACTGTGGTACTTACACTGGTACCTACAGTGGTACTTTTACCACCAGTATTGGCATGCTGGTATGGTCGTAGCCATACCAGCATGCCAAAGCCTGATCCAGTCAGATCTCAGAAGCTAAGCAGGGTTGGGCCTCGGCAGTACTCGGATGGGAGACCACAGAAGAACCTCTGGTGCCACAGTGGGGCAACTTCAGTGGTACTTACTACAGTAGTTGACAGTCAACTACTGTAGTAAGTACCACTGAAGTACCAGCATGTGTCACTTTAGAACAGGTCCCGTTGTTACTAGTACTTAACTGTCAACTACTGTAGTAAGTACCACTCAAGTACCAGTATGTGTCACTTTAGAACAGGTCCCGTTGTTACTAGTAGTTGACTGTCAACTACTGTAATAAGTACCATTGTAGTACCACTATTTACCATTATGTATCATGGTATTTATCAATAAATGTTGGAATTAAGCTAAGATTGTTGTAAATTGTTTTCTGTTGTTTTGTTTACTGAAACAAATAATTACTTTGGTATTTGTCAATACCCAATATTGTTGTGACATAAATAAAGACAGTTGTGCTTTTTTAACACTTGCATTTTATTGTTATTCTTAATTTATAAGCTCTACTTTTTAATTTAGTACCAATTATACCACCACTGAAACATATGTGTGTGCCACAAATTATTAAAAGTGGTAAGTGTACTAATAGTTACCACTGTAAGTACCAGTCACTGATGACACAAGTACCACCTTAAGTATCAGTGTAAGTACTACAGTAAGTACCACAGTAAGTACCAGTAACTATCAGTGTTATGTACCAGTAACTGCTGGTACAAGTACCACTATAGGTACCAGTGTAAGTACCAGTGTAAGTACCGCAGTAAGTACCACAGTAACTACCAGTGGTATGTACCAGTAACTGCTGGTACAAGTACCACTCAAAGTACCACTGTAGGTACCAGTGTATGTACCACAGTAAGTACCAGTAACTACCAGTGGTATGTACCAGTAACTGCTGTTGCAAGTACCACTGTAGGTACCAGTGTAAGTACCAGTGTAAATACCACAGTAAGTACCAGTGGTATGTACCAGTAACTGCTGGTACAAGTACCACTCAAAGTACCACTCTAGGTACCAGTGTAAGTACCACAGTAAGTACCAGAGTAAGTACTAGTAAGTGTCACTGTTAGTTACTAGTAACTGACATGGTACTTAACTGGTAGGTACCGTGGAGGTCTTTTAAAGTGCTACCTGTCAGTCTATGAATGTAACAAGCAGCATGAGTAATAGAAGAATGTAAACTGTCTTTGGGCAATAATAACGGCTAAAGTTAAGGGGCTTTTGACTGTTTTGCCTGACTATCACTGACTATCACTTTCTTACCTCTAACCAGAGTAGCTCTAACACTTTAGTCATAGAAAAGTATCTCTCAGTAGAAATCAGAGCGGACAGATTAAATTAATGACCCTGCTTCTCTTAAGTTCACCCAGATAACCAAGTTTCCAAAGTCACACAAGCTGCTCCACTTTTTTAAAACTTGACTGAATGATAGTGTTTCTGGCAGAACTCTGAGCTCCAAACCGAATTTCCATCAAATTGAACGTGTCTTAAAATCTAGTAATTTTACCGGCACACGTACTTCCCCCAAATTCACAAGATTACCTTTTTTAAACCACTGCGATCACGACTGCTTTTCCCACTTTTATTCAGTGAGTTTTAGCAGCGACTTTGTCAAAAAAGTTCAGTGAAATGTGTAGTTTGAAAGTTTCTTACATGGTTTTCTATTATAATGTATTATTATAATGCAACTAAGGTGTTAGCTTATGATATTTGGTGCATAAAACAGTGTTTGTTCAAGTTTGTGGATCCTTGGATATTTCTTTTAGTTAACCCTAGAACACTTTCGCTATAAAAAGTTACACCATCACTTTTGCCGGGTAATTTTGACCCGATATAATATACCCAACAAAAAGTACTTGTCATAAAAAATAGATCAAAATATGACAACACTTGATAAATGAGAGTAGTTTTCTTTCATTTTCAACTGTAGTATGTGGATCAAAATGGAAAATATAAATATAGGAAAATCATACAAACATGCAAATTTGGTTTTTGATTACAAAAATTACAAAACATTCCTAAAAAAAAAATACTGATACAGGAAACTTGGTCTTTGGTCCTGAGACATGTGAGACTTCCCTGGTGAAGGCTCAGACTCCTTGGCACGCAAACAACAGGAGAGAATAACACAAAATTTTTATTTTTCAGTGTGTAAAATGACTACTTAAATATTGTTTTCATTATAAGAATTCACTTTGAAATCACCGCTTTGTGATATATATTCAAATTTCGTAATAAATAGCTAGCTACATAATGTAGCTTTTGGTTAAAAAAAAAAAGGAAACATACATTACCCTCTATCACTATTGCCGGGAAGGAAAAAGTGGGCTTTGGGGCAGGGAAACACCCACACCTTCATAAATGTCAAAAACAATGGTGAAGCTACCCAGGGACTCATGTCACTCAGAAAAATGCAACATATTGAAAATCATGTAAATACATTTGATCGGGTGAAAATCACGTAGTGTTCTAGGGTTCAGGAAATAGAATAGAATAGTAACTGCATATTTCCCATTAAAGTGACGAATGGCAGGCTAGTTTTCCATGTTATAACAGTGTTTTCTCATCAACACTATCAGTTGTATTTGGATTGATTGGATTGAGTCAAGCATGTTTGAGTAATTATGTATTGTCCTGCAGCTGACGTCCTGTTTTCACCTACCACCTATCCCCGGACACCTATCTGTATAAAAATCTAATCTCAAGTAAAACAGGCAAGGTTCAAAAAAGTCATGTTGCCACTTTCTTGCCACTTATTTTAAACAATGACTTGGTTTTACACTTTTTACATCAGTCTATATGTTTTGCTCACTTACCTAATGTATTCTGAAATTCCGAAACAATGTGTTTTGAAGTGTTTTTATTGACCTTATTTTGTCCTGCCCACTTTTCTAGGAAGTGCACTTCCTGTTTAGCTGCGTTTAGCCTGTAGAGTTCAGTCGATGGGTTGATTTTAACTGTCATTATATCTGTTTGAAATGGCCTCACAAGACAAACAAACATGTTAGCTACCTTAACAGAGGTAAACAGGAAGGGCATTTCCTAAAAAAGTGGGCGGGACAAAATAGGGTCAGTAGGCTTTAAAAGTCGTCACAAGTCAAGCTGCAGAGAGAGAAATAAAGAAGACAAAGAGAGAGAGAGAAAGAAGACAGGGAGAGAGAGAGAGAAGAAAAAGAGAGAGAGAGAGAGAGAGAGAGAGAGAAAAGACAAAGAGAGAGAGAGAAGACAAAGAGAGAGAGAGAGAGAGAAAAAGAAGACAAAGAGAGTGAGAGAGAGAAAGAAAGAAGACAAAAAGAGAGAAAGAAGACAAAGAGAGAGTGAGAGAGAGAGAAAGAAAGAAGACAAAGAGAGAGAGAAAGAAGACAAAAGAGAGAGAGAAGACAAAGAGAGAGAGAAAGAAAGAAGACAAAGAGAGAAAGGGAAGACAAAGAGAGAGAGAGAAAGAAGACAAAGAGAGAGAGAAGAGAAAGAGAGAGAGAGGAGTAGATGGAAAAAAAAAGTCTTTTCAAAATACCGTTTCACATTTTCTAACAGAATTAAAACAACAAACAATTTTCTGCTCAGATTTTGTGTTTTATTTGGCTTTTCTCGATCCCAGTTTCACCAAAACTCTGCTAACACGGTGTTTTACTCTTTGGAAATTCTGCTCGTGCAATAGATTCTTTTTTTTTTTTCTCCTTTTTGCTACAAACTACAAAGTGCTACAAGTCTAAGCTGGATTTCCCCGAAAAGACCAAACATAGTATTTATAATATTTTTTTTTCTTACAGTAAAATGACTTGGGGTTTAACAGCTGTGGATTTGGCATTTGTTCTGGTTGGTCTTTCCTAAACTTCATATTTATGGAAATGAACCGTGTGACATTTAGTGGCCTTTGTGTTCGGCGTGAGCGTTTGTTTTTAAATTACAGATTATAGGAGCCATTGTTCTACGTTAATAATCCCTGCTGCGACACTAGATATGCAGCAGCAGCAGCAGTGTGACATCTAAACTGTGGACATGCTTTACATTATAATTATAAAACACAAATGAAGACTATTTATAATGAGGTTTGGTTTGCATGAGCTGAATTTCGATACAAAGTTATGTATTATTTAATTGTTTATATATGTTTTCACTTTGCTGACCAATTTGTTCTCATGGAGTGTGTGTATAGAGGTTATGCAAATGACGTCACTGCATTTTAGCAGTAAGTGGCAAAAACATATGATAGGCAATATAAGGGCTAATATTACAGCTAAAATACACTGTCAAAAATCCTAAGGCCAAAATGTTGAACTAACTTAAATATTTGTGTTGACTTGACAATGTGAGTCATAGATGTTTAAAGTCAAAGAGAGAAAGAGAGAGAGAGAGAGAGAGAGAGAGAGAGAGAGAGAAAGAGAGAGGGGAGAAAGAGTGAGATGAGAGAGCCCAATCTCACAAGAAAGCGTACATTTACCATGACACGTGTGATTAGAATAATAATAATAATACATTTTCTAGACACTCAAAGACGTTTTACAGACAAAGGCAGTTAAACAAAGGTACAATACATAAAAATAGTTAATAATTACAACATTAATCAATCATTAAAAAACGATTTAAACAGATGGGTCTTGACATTTTTCCTAAAAGTGTTGAGGTCGGTGCAGTCTCTGTCCCAGAGGTTGGGGCAGGTTTGGAGCTTGGACCCCGGAACAGCCTCAGGAACATCTCCATGATGTGATTGGTCGGTCAGGGCCTTAACTGGAGGAGCAGGTGCAGTTGGAGGTGGAGACTGAAGTGAGAGAACAGTTGACACAAGTCAAAGTGGATCAGATTCTGTTGTTTCAGTCGGTGATAAGGCCATCCCCTCAAAATATTTCTCTGGAAAATCTTCTACTGCAGCAAAAGTAAAAGTTCTGTAGCTTTTCAAATGTTCAAAGTTAGCATAGCTTCATGTTCCATCTCCGTGGTTCCATTAGCACGAGTTCATGACGTTTTTGCATAATTATAGTACGCATCACAGTCCCAGTTCATTTCAATAATGTTTGTTAAGACGTGTTCTTATTTATGAATATTAACGAAATCCTGATTCTAATCTTAACCTGCCCCAAGCCCCAGACCTAAACTTCATCTAAAGAAAATCTCCCCACGTGGCTTCAAGCAAAACACGTGTAATTTTTACGCTTTTTCATATTGTGCTAAATGTACAGCGTAACATAAGTACTAGAAAAAGGCCTGAAATTATGGTCAAAATACTTCTGTTTTTGTGTTGTGGTAAAAGTACACTTTCTTGTGAGACTGTGTTGGTTTGGAAGAGCGAGCGGCGGCGCACAGCAGGTGCAGTGGCCCGGGGGCTCACTCCAAACGTAATTTCATTGTACTCTGCGACAAACAATAAATCTTTCTGTTCTGTTCTGTTGAGCTAATGTAGCTACAATGCTAAATGGTAAGGTGGTGTTCAATATAGTGCACATTAAAACCTACTCTGAGACTGTGTTGATTTAACACAGTGATACTTATATTTATTAGCAATGTAGTAGTTTATCAGGTTGCTCCCCGGCTAGAGAAGCTCTACACTGTTGCCAGGACAACATCAAAACTATTCATTTTCTCACATAAAGTCTGAGTAAAAGAAAAAGCCCCAGGGTGCAGTATACAGCAGAAGTATTCCAAATAAAAGAATGTCTGTGCATAACCATGTGTTATGTGTGTTATGTCAGTGCATTTTACTTTTCTGACGTGTTTATGACATGATGTTGAACTGACACACTTAGAAGACACTGACAAGATGTTTTCTCAGCGTCTTATAGAGAGGCGTTTGGATTGAAGCCTCGTGGGAACATTTTCTTTGGGTTTAACATATAAGTTTAAGATCTGAAGTGACAAAAACAAGTAAACTTAGATCTGGGGCTTTGAGTTGGCTCAGATTAGGATTTGGGTTTCTATTCATAAATAATAACATCTAGACACACATTTTCATGAGACCAGGTTGAGAAACACATTTTATCAGTTGTTATTTATCCGGTTTTTGCCTCACTCATAATGTTGAGGAGCATTTTGGAAATAAAAGAATGTCTGTGCATAACCTCTAACGCGTTCCTGTCAAGAACATCAATTAGTTTATTTCTGCATTGCTGTGAGTCGCTGTAATTGAACCTTTAATTGTGGATATCCTGAGCAGAAGCCGATGTTCCCAACTGAAGAGGATAATGACTGAATGTAATTATGAAACTAAAACATTAGATGAAAGATCTGCACGCATTCTTTTATTTGAAGAACAAGTGATATGTTTTTTACCTAATTTTGCAGAGAAAGGTAATGAGTTGATTATAAAGCTGTGTCAGTGAAAAATGGGAGAGAAGCAGAAGTGTCGTTTTTCTGCTTTTCTGCTACTGTTTACCTGATTTTCTCTATTTACACGTCACATACAAACCCAATATTCAGCAGTAGTTGTGATTCTTTGTATTTAGTATGACTCTGCAGCTGCTTTTTCCTGTTTTAGTAACGTTTTGAGCACTTACGGTAGAAAATATCATCTCTCTCTATTGACTCTCATTCATTTTCGTCACTCACTGCTGACATTTAGAATACCGTGATGTCATTTGCAAAGACATCTTCTGTTTGGTGTTTTTCCTTCTCGTGTGCTCTGTGTGCTGTGATCAGACCGCCCCCTGCTGGTCTGAAGAGTATATACACATGTGCTGGATTATTTTAACTAAAGTTTTCGATCTCTGTTTTTATATTACAAAGTTTACTTATTCAAAATGTTCTTAATCATGTTTTATTCAGTGTTTGACGAGTTCAGTGAGTTAAATGTTGTTTTATAAAGGGATATCATTATCAATACACATCGTTAACGAGATATTCTTTAGTCCAACAATAAATAATTACAGGAACAGGATTCTATTGTCAGCAGTGAGTGGTGAAAATGAATGAGAGTCAACAGAGACAAGTTACATTTTCTCCTGTAAGATTAAAAACACTAGTAAAATAAGAAAAGTCCACTGCAGACGGATAATAAATATCAGTGACGTGCGGTGGGATTTCCAACTGGTGAGGCACTGTGGAGCACACAGGTCTTGTTGCTTATTTTCAATTCAAGATGCCTTTTTATTCACTTTGCAGACATGTATATCAAAGAGAAGCATATAGTCTCATGTAACTATTTTGTCTCCACACGCAAAATTAAAGATTAAAAAATATATATATGATGACGCGAGTTTCGATCCCCGGACCCTTTGCAATAAGTGACTGATGACCACTGTGCAGGAGACATAATGACTGCTGCTGATTAAATTTAATAGTTTGGGATAGATTGTTACGGTTTTTTGGACCTTTGCTGTTAAATATTTGCTCGTGATGATTTATATAGTTGCTTAAGGCTTTATTTAACCACACAGTGAAGTTTAACACAGACACATATAAACGTTTACTCGTATTTTGGCCGTAGAAACCGCCAGAGCTGGAGCGTGAGGCACTTTCTGATTTGCCTCAACTCGGCTATGTACAAACTCCGTTTACTGTCAAATTAACTCAATAAAAGTGCTCACTTTCACATAATATTCTCTTTCTTGACAATTAGAAGACAAAGCACTCGAAAAAACTACGTCTACAAACATATTTTATCACTTTTTAAGGAAAAACTGTGTGTGAACGCGCTGCATGAACACGTCCTGTTGATTGTGTATGTGTCTGTGCAGGTCTGAGTGAGGCGAGCCTCAGCGCCGTAGACCTGCGTTATATCAGCAAGTCGTGGAGATTTTGCGGTTTTTAACCACAAAACTCAGTGAAATTCACAAGAAATCAACTAAATATAACAAATACGAAACATTTTACATACAAAAAATATAATGTTTAGTCTTATTGACATCAAGTATTTTTTTCCCCATTTGGACTGGTGAGGTACTGCCTCACCTGCCTCCCCTGACCGCACGTCGCTGATAAATATAAACAAGCACAAGTATTGCTGAATTAAGTTTGTATGTGACATGTAAAAAGAGAAAATACAGGTAAACAGTGGCAGAAAAGCAGAAAAACTACAAAAACACTTCTGCTTCTCTCACACAGACTTTAGGATCACACACAGAAAAACTCATTACCTTTTTGTGCTTGATGAGTGATTTTTTTGTTGTGCGACGGTCATTCCTTGCCACTTTGTACCTTTTAGCACAAGTATGCATGCACAGATTAAAATTACATCTTTTAAAACCATTATTTGTAGGTGCGCAGTTAATATTGTTAATTTAGTTCCATATTGTTTAATGTATCTGACAAATGTTTGCCAATTGAAGCTTACTGCCGAAGCTGGCTCAATTAGGCATTTATGGCTTTGAAATACAATCATTTGCTTTGTTGAAATCTGTGAGGAGGTTTTGTGTTTAAAAGCCTAATTTCGTCTGTGTTTAAATAACATTTCAAAATGAATAAAACATTTGTTTCTGTTGCTGTGACAACAGGAAAGAAAGTTTTAGCCAAATACAGTCCACAGAGGAAAAATGTGCCCCAAAAAAGCTAAGAAACACATTTTATCATGTATTAGAATGTTGCGCGGCATAATATTTACCTCGGGACGTCTGTAAACTTTAAATTACCCCATGATGTCTGAGTTTTATTATAGACATTCAAATGGGGAGAATCAAGGCCTGTGTTTTCTTGTTTTTGCAGACTTTTTCTGAAATAGTGACAGATACGCATTGATTTATGACAACAACCTGCTGCCTCATTCATGATTTGAGCGTTTCTTGTGTTTTGTGTTTGTTTTATCATGAATGACCTGAGCTGTGGCAGCGTAAATGTGCGTCTGTCAATCAGAATCACATCCACATCATCAGATTTCTTACAAAACAGCCGTAGAATCTCTTTTTTAATCCATTTACGGTAATCCATCCAAAACTTAGCAGCTTTCTATTCGAGCTTTCCCCAAAACATCCATCTTCTCAACCTTCTGTTACCACGACCACAAGGTTATACTTCCAGGTCTTGGCTTTTATTGCAGTTTGCTTATTTTTTTGCTTTATAATTTCTAAAAAAAACAACAATTTCAATAGAGAATGATCTGTGGTGAATAGTAATAACAATTTAGCTAAAATCTAAAGGTAATACAGGCCACAGATTCTTTATTTATTCATTTATAAACCGTCCACAGATTGAAAACACAGACATTCACATTCGCACAGCATTAGAATTACATGAGAACGTCTGAGTTTGGTGAATTACAGGAGGTAAAATTTGAGGGAAACTTTATATGAAGTCCATGAGGCAAATTTGTGCAGCGTCAGCGTTTGTGATGCAGTCGCTGTGTCAAACCGATGTGGCGAAGAAGGAGTCAAAAGGCAAAGCTCTCGATTTACCGCTCAATCTGCGTTCCAACCCTCACCTATGGTCATGAGCTTTGGGTAATGACCGAAAGGACAAGATCGCGGAAACAAGCGGTCAAAATGAGTTTCCTCCGCAGGGTGACTGGGCGCTCCCTTAGAGATGGGGTGAGAAGCTCAGTCACACGGGAAGAACTCGGAGTAGAGCCGCTGCTCCTCCACATCGAAAAAAGCCAGCTCAGGTGACTCGGGCATCTGTACAGGATGGCATGTCCCACCGAAAGGAGAAGAAGACCCAGGACACGCTGGAGGGACTATGTCTCTCGACTGGCCTGGAAAGACCTCGAGATTCTGCCGGAAGAGCTGGAGGAGGTGTGTATGCTGCTGCCTAAGTGACCCAACTCAGGATAAAGCAGAAGAAAATGGATGGATGGACTTTACAGACATCTTCACTTTGAGATTAGTAACTCAGAAAACATCCGTAATTACAACTTGCATGCGGTCCCAACGTAAAAAAAAATATGCTGTACAAATAGGACAGGATAAGTTATTACTTTCAGAAAGTTTTTGCATCTTAGCTAAACCCAAAACTGGTCATTGTGATCTATTTAGAATTACAAATCCACACATTAGCTGATAAACAAACATTATTTGACACCAAAGCCAAATCTACTGCTAACAACAACAACATACTGTATTCATAAACATCTTTCTCACCTTTCAGAGTGTTTTCAAAGTGCTGCATTTGTCTTTATGCCACGCTACAAAACTCTTTCATTTAGCTGTAAACACGTCTCCTCATTTGTGTCAAATCTTTGCATCTAAAATGGCGAACAATCAAAAGTAATTATCCTTTTATCATCTGTGCATCAAAGTCTTTGCAGAGCGCTTCATTCAGCCAACACCATCAAACAGCATGTTAAAAAAAAAACAGCATTTCTCTGTTAAAAACATAATAGTCTGAGTTTGTGACACTTCTCCTGCATTTGTCATACATTTTCTTCTTTTTGTGCGATGGCGAGGCTGTAATGAGGTGCTTTTACAGTCATTTCGGATGCCACGCTGCCCCCCGGTGGTCATAAACACACTTAATTGAATGTCAGGGTCACCGTGTGCTACAGACTAATGCTGCGCCGAGGAGAGACGCGCCAAAATAAGCTGCGAGACGCCTCCATTTGACAGGCCGGAAAGAACTGGATCACACATGTGTCATTTCACTTCAACTGGGCTTTTTCTCTTTCTGCAGAGGAGACTTTGTGGAAGAATTGAGTGTTTTTGATAAAAGTCATAAATCTCAAATGGATGGATATAGGAACTTACACAATAATTGACAAACCGTATGATGCTGAACATTCTGACTCCCAAAATTACGAACGTCAAACTAATGTCAAAAAGCGCCAAAATGCAAAGACAATTTACACGCAACTGACAATTTTCTGGGAGTTAAGCAATCATTTAGAAAAATACTGTATTCTCATTTGTCAAATCCTAAAGTCTGTGTCATTTATGTGGGTTTTGGCCCATTTGCTGCATTCATGTGTACACCAGGTGTTTCCAAGATGAGATGTCAAGGTTCTGACCTTGTTTGCCTTCATGCTTTTTACCTCGGAAAATAAGGATTTTGTTGTTAACCATCATAAATAAATAGCACAGCACTTTTAACAGAGGTTAATAGACCAAACAGTGAGATCTGATGTTAGCCTGTCCAAATAAGGTTGTTTGTGTTTTCTATCTGATTCAGTTGTTCCAAGCTGCTCGAGCGTTCATTTGTGCATTTTTCAACTTGGTACAACATTTTCCCGAGGACCACATGAGCACTAACCTGGCCAGCCAGATGGTTTATCCCGCAATATTTGTGAATTCACAAACTTGAGATAAACCATCTGGCCTTCCAGCCGCGCGATTGGTTTGGGCTCACTCACATCACGGCAGCGTGGTTTTGAGGCCCAATCACATTGTAGCAGGGCGGGCTAACACGGGCTGTTAGCGCCAAGTTTGATTCAAGCTAAACAAAGATGGCTGCTTCCATGGATGTACGTGTTTCTGCTGCTTGTGATGCTGTTTTAGCAAAAATACAGAGTATTGTCTTTTTGAAAGAAGAGCGGTATGTGTGACACTTGTTCTATCTCACGCGGACATTGGATACACCATTACGAGTTGTTGCTGTGATTGGCTAAGCTCAAATAAGGTCGGCCGCTCACCCAATCAGCTCGAAGTATTTCACTAAACGTCCCGCCTTTTCTCGAATGCTTTCAACGAGTCAAGCTCCAGATGGATACTGTGGGAGAACTCAAATCAGAGTTGATTCATCTGATGTGAGCCAGGTTACATGAGCACTGGATTATTCACAATGTGGTTGCTAGGTAACAACTGTGAATTATCTTAACATATGTCAGATTTAGTGCACAAAAGACACTTATAAACTTCATCAGTACAGCCAAACTGGGTTAAGACAAGATAATTCTTTAGTAAAGTCATAATAATAGTCATGTTCAGTATGTCTTTGTTTAACCTGTCATACACACTTTAAGAAAGTAAAATGTAACAATAATTTACAAGCACCGAGATGAAAGATAAAGATGGCCAGGTCTGGAGACACATTACAATCATAAATAAATATAAACCATGCACATTTTTGACCAAGCATGTTTTTTTAGAATTTAGATCCACCAAAAATAATAATTTGTGTCTCTTTCTGTATGTTTTCTGTATGTTTACATAGAAAAGCTGTTACATTTTTGTGCGGAGAGAGGTTCTACCAGAGACAGAGCTGCCACTGCTTAAACACAATCACCTTTCATTTATTTCTTGGTCTTAGAGACAACAAGAAGAGTCTGATGCTCTGACTGAGTGAGAGAGAAAGAGTGTGAGGGAAAGAGCAGGTCAGACCGATACTGAAGGCTAAGACTGTGAACTTAAAAGTACATACAAGAATCTTAAAATCAATGTGAACAGAGAGCCAGTGAAGGTTTGTTTCTGGTCCTGTTGAAAGTCAAGCAGCTGTATCCTGCACTGTTTGTACGAGAACGTGAGGCTTTGCTGCTGCTCTCGGGATTAAAACCAGGCAATTATTTTGAAGCTGTAACTGGAGTGATTGGCGGTGCAAATGCCAAATGGATTTATTGATTCTCGTTGCAGTTTTTGAAATAGATAAATGTTGAGTCTTGTCATAAATTATTCTTGTGATTCTTGAGGAGCACCTGATGATTTTACTTTTTTTTCTGTCTACTGAGCTGGTGAATCACTCCTAATTACATTCTCTATCTAAAACCAAGAATTGTTTGCTTAGAAATACATTTTATTCATATTTGTAATCAGTGTTGGGATAATATATTGTTTTGAGAAACATCCTCATACATTTTGCTGTATCGTTTTGTAGCAAATGTATCACAATACTTTTATGTGGGGATAAACAAACTTTTCATAATTATAAAGCCCAGAAAGTGGATCATTAGAAAAAGGAAGACATTTTGTATTACAACATAGGGCTGTTGTTCTTTAGTCGTTTAGTCGATTAATCGGTCCATGGAGTCTTGGTCAACCAAAATTGTGAGCCGCCTGTCGGAAGAAAATGCCAAACCAGTTCAGATGGGCGACCCTCGGCTTGGTGTGAAAGACCCTTAAGACAAGACCAAGAGTCCAAATCTGCTCGAGTACGGCATGAAACCAAAACCTGGTCTCAAGAAGGACTAGTCATGAGCTTATCTTTATGACAATCTGCTTTTTTGATGAAATTCATGTTGTGATTTCCCTTTTCTCTACTTACTGCATCTGTTCAAATACAGACTATTTTTACTAACCTAATTCTCTCAGCCTCAAAGTTACCAAGTCCTCTTCTTTAAAGCAACTTTGAGCTTCTTCTTTCAAAGTTTCTTATGAATTTCGATGGTTGTGCTTTTTGTTCTTGAAGGTTTTGGGGTTGCACTTTTAAGTCATAAAAGAGATGAATTTCAGAATTTTTCAGATTTGATTTACAAAAATAAATTGGTCACTTCTTTCTTTCTGAAAATCTGGTCAGTCTTTGTTAGCTGGATTAAGCCATTGAAAGTGAACTAAGAACTGGATCATGATCAAATCAAAATTGTAATCTGGTCACGAGAAAATAGTGATGTTAATGTTTTGCTTAGCTCTAGTCTCAATCACTGCTGCACTAATATTTGATGTATTTATTATTTATCTTTCAGACATGTGCTTGGTGGAAATAAGCTGATTTTTCAGTTTTTGCTCCTTCTGCATTCACACGTTCACTCGCAGCATCTCATTTGCTCATATTATCATAAAAACTGTTTGTTTGTCGAACACATTTCTCTTGCTCTGCATTAAACAACACTGCTGAGTCAGACGCATCAAACAGGACATACACAGTGAGTATAATAATGTGTTTTTGTTTTTTCTTTGGTTTCAGATAAGCCGGGGCGGGTTTCCAGCGGTCCGTCCACTGGAGCCGTGATTGGAGGAATCCTGGGAAGTCTGGTCGTCATCGGGATCGTTGTGGGAGTCGCTTTGTACATCCGCAAATACCACATGGACGAGTAAGTCAACAACTGTCTGCTTTTACAATATTAATCAACACTTTAGTTACATGCACCACAAAGAACATCTACAGCCCGATTTTGCCCTTTGTCCTAGCCGGTCTTAGCGGATTGTCTTAATTATTCCTCTGTTGGCCACTAGTGGCTCTCTCCAAGCTCTATACACTGTCAGTGTAGAAGGTGTGGCTCCAGCCAGATGTGAGGGTGCAGTTTTTTCCTTGCATTCAGCTGCTTTAGGATCACAGGCAAAAGTAACTGTAGCAGCAGCTTCAGTTTGGAAAAAAACTATAATAATAGAAGTCAACAAGCTTTATGTAAAAGAAAAGACACATTTTTAGACAAAGTTGTTAAAGTCTGTTAAGTAAATAGACTTTCACCAAATAGATTTCTATTATTATAGTTTTTTCACCAAATACTTTTCTATTATTACACTTTTTTTCCAAACTGAAGCTGCTGCTACAGTTCTCTTTTGCCTGTGATCACGGCTCACTTGTCACAGGCATGAGCACGTGTCTGGTTCACTAAAGGAAACTGCTCCCTCACATCTGGCTGAAGCCACACCTTTTATACTGACAGTGTATAGAGCTTGGAGAGAGCCACTAGTGGCCAACAGAGGAAATATTAAGACCATCCGCTAAGACCGGCTAAGACAAAGGGCAAAATCGAGCTGCAAATCTTTTATAATCTCTAATGCTAACCTCGATGCCTTAAAGCAGGGTTTTCAAACTCAAATGAAGCTGGGGCAAAACTCATCAGTGTCAGGGCTGCTCTAGCGATTAAAATATAGACTCATCTGTCTAACATTTTATATAAATGTGGCTATTATTCTATATTAAGGCCAATTTTGCATGTAAACGTTTTTTCATATTATTTTATAGTGTAATATTCTACATTATTGGCTTTTATTGCAAATCAGAGGCCTCCATGTGATTTTAAAAAAGTAAATAAAAGTTATAATCAGGGTCAGGTTGTCTTGTCCAGGAAAATTTGGTATAAATTAAATACAATTTGTTGCTGTCCAGTGCATTTTCCATTGCACAGAGGGACCTGTAATAACGTGCATTTTAGCGGCAGGCCACTCTCAGCAATAATCAACAAAGTCTCACGAAAATGCATAGAGGGATTATTTGTTTATGAAAATGCAGAAAGAGCTGCGGCTGATTGACACAAGCTGTAGCAGCAAACAAAAACAAATGAAAACAAAAGTTCTGCTGCTAAATCAACATTTGTGAATGAAAGCTTCAGCAGCCAAACGTCTGTCAGACCGGTTCAGGCCTGACCCAAACAGCTGCTCTTGTCCCGTTTTGTTAATTTAATCAAAGAAGTTTCCCCAGCTAACTAGACGGACAGAGTCTCTTTCTGCAGGTGACATGAGCTGTAGAGCGGAAAGTGACATCGACCGATAATCCCTCTATCTACACTTCGACATGTAGCATATTTTGGCTCTTTTTTGCGTGTCTCCACTTCATAGAAAAGCTATTTTCTTAGCCTCTTATAGAAAAATTATCAGTCAACGTCACTTTCCGCTCTACTGTGCATGTTACCTGCAGAAAGAGACGCTGTCCGCCTAGTTGACTGACATTTTTTCACTCACTTAAATGTAACTTGTCTGACTTGTAAAGACAAAACACAAATGTTGATTTAGCTGCATAACTTTTGTTTTCACACAGTGATAAACTCTTTTGTTTCTGCTACAGCTCGAGTCAATCAGTTGCAACTCTTTCTGCTAAAAGAGGATAAATGTTTTATGCCATAATGTGAAAAAATACAGCTAAAGGAACAGCTTTTTCAAGGAAACAGACAGAAGCCCTCCCCTTGGCCAAATAACATTTTGTGGCCATGCAAACCCCTCAAAGTAAAGATTTATGACATAAAGACCTAAAACATGCCTCTACTCATATCTATTTTTGCTCAAAAAGTTACACAGTGCACCTATAATGGCTAAGTATAAATCTGAAGTTATAAAAATGGGTACATTTAGGTCTGGGGCTTGGAGTTGGTTAAGATTAGGTTTAGGAATGTTAATCTTTGCATAAAACCATAGAAATGAACTGTGACAGCAATTAAATGTGCATATATAAATTTGAATTTCCATGAGATCAAGTTGAATAATGAGAAATCACCTCATGGACCGCATTTAGCCCCCGGGCCGTGAGTTTGAGCCCCCTGCCTTTAAGTGTGGCTTCATTCTATTACACTTTACTTTCAGATTCACCATGTGGCCATCTCTCTCAGCGTCTCCAACCTTTTCTCTCAAACTGAACAAAAGTTAAAACATCGATGCAATCTAAAATAAGACGTCCTCTCAGCTTGTCTTCTTTTCTCCCAAAACTATTTCTCACTGAGCCAAATCCAATTATCCCCACACTGCTAACATCAATATTTCCCTTTTCTCCTTCTTTCGTCCAATCACAGCGGGCCGCCCAAACACAAGCCGCCTCCTCCCGTCAAGATAGGAAGCTCCACGGAGATGGTGAGTGGTGGGCGGGGCTTTTGAATCGATCTTTATTGTCCCCTCGATTACGTCCTCACACGCAGAAGACACTGGTAATGAGGCTAATGGTATTGATTAGAAGAGCCGAGATGTTTCCAAATAATTAGTGCAGTGATTGGAGTCGGCCTCGTCTCCTCCCCAAAGTTATCTTATGCACTCGTTTGATCATCTTATTGGAAAACTATTATGGAGATTGTTGAGCGTTAAAATATGTGTTGTGGGAGGAGATGTGACTTCAAGTTCATTTTTAATCTATAGGAGCAAACAATGCATTCTGATATTAGATCACACAGTTTTATGAACACTTGGGATCTATTTAAATAGCTTTTGAATCATATTTCAAACTAATATATACTTACACAGCCAATAATGAATTTCAAGACAAGGTAAAGTTACTTCATTCAAGGATTATGCCTATTTCAAGCATTTTGACTCATTAATTGTAGAGACCTAGATCATTTTCTTGCTTTAAAGTGTTTTGAGCTGATTTCAAGACATTGTTTCTTATTTCGAGCCAAATTTTTTGCCAATGGGTTAAGAAACTGGCAATTTTTTTGTTCTTGTTTTAAGCCGAACTCTCTTATAACCAGCTAAAATGCCTTGAAACCAGTAAAATATTCTACATTACATAGGCATTCACATAACAGCTAAAATCTGGATTAAATATCTGATTGTAAGTCATTTTAAGCAAGTCTAGACATAGTTTTTGCAGTGTAGTTTAGCCTTTTAAATTATTTTTCAGTTGAGAACTTGTGGTCTGGAATACAGTATTTCTTCCTTTGGTTACTCAAACTATAAACAATTATTCATGTACAAGTCTGGCTACCTAAAAAGGGAGAGGCAACTGGCTGCCGGAGTCCCCTAAGCCCCGGATGTTCACCCATATTATGTAATAGGGATGGAAAATTGATTGAAAACTTTGAAAATCAATTGAAGTATGCAGCAATCGAATTAAAAGACTAGAATCGATCAATTTTGCTCCTGCAGCCACTGACTTACACATGTAGTTGTATAATACACACAATAATACAAGAATAGTCACAATGTTTGAAGAAACAAAGTGTGAACTTGTGCAAGACCTGACTGAATGTGGATTATTATGTTGCTTTTGATGGTGGACCTCTAAATATGGTACGCTAAATACGACTGTTTGAATGTTGACAAAAAAAAAACACTAGTTCTCAGCTCTAACAACAGTGGCTTTGTTTTTAAATGCCATGTACACTCAAGGAAAAAAGAAACTCAACACTCAGTTTTCGGAATTTTTGGGGGGCAGAATAATTGTATTTTTCAGATCCGGCTGTTTCACATGAACCCTACATCCATTTCTAATCCTCAGGCCAACTCTTGCAGCGTTTAACACATTTTCGAGTCCAATAACACAAACAAACAATAAAGCAACACCCAAACCAAAAGTGTCATCATTCTGTCAATAGTTCACGTGACCCCCGTTGGCTCCTGGACAGCGGTTATTCGTCGCCTCATGGATCGGCAGTAGTGTCTGAGTTGATCCATTCTTCCACCAGTGCCGCCTTCAGCTGCTGCAGAGTTTCGGGAGGATGTTCACGTTGTTAGACACGCACACTGAACAGATCCCAGACATTTTCAACGGGATTTAAGTCCGGATTCATGGCTGGGGTCACATGGGGTCGCGCAACTTGGTCCAGAAAAGGGAGCACCACAAAAACATAAGTTACCTTTTCATAGCAATATTCAACTCAAATAAGCTGTGCATCTAAAGAACCTTATACCCACAATACAAATCTATGTTTTTGATTCTCTTATTTGCACATTACATTAGCTCCAACAGCCTTGACCACTTTCTAATCTTGTTCATACATTTTAAAGTTGCACGATTTGCTCTTTTGTCACTTCCTATATTAATTTATGTATAATCGTAATAACAGTTTGCATATTCATAATGAACAAACCCCGAGGCTGAGGTTTTGTCTGAAAGTTCAGCATTTGCGGCGCGTCTTCTTAACTTCGCCGCTCGTTGTTCATGAAAAGGTCTGCAGAGTTTTACAGCTGGAGGAAGCAAATGTGTCCTAAATATTAAAACTTCATCACAACCTGGGGAAATGTCTTGTCGGAGGAAGTGTTTCTGTCGTCGAAAGGTAAAATAAGGTCTTAAAGTCAGGTATTATGAGACGTGTGCAGTGATTGTTGTGGGAAAACTGCTCACAAGATTTATCTGTGTAACATTTAACAGCTTAACTTTAGAGCTTGAAGTTTTTATGTTTGGAAAGGGTGTTTTGAAAAGGTTTGTCTGTGGGTTTTAGAGTGATGAGGAATTAGGGCTGTTGCCATAGCGATCAAAATAGGGTTATGCACTAACGTCTCCGGTCTCAGATAGACATAGGCCGCTACATCCGGTGGTGTAGTTGCCATAGTGACACAGTTGTTTGTTCCAAATGCAATAAAAATCAGAAAAGGGTTTTTGGTCTAGTCCTGAAGCAATCTTCTGCAAAAAAAAAGGTTTTCTTTTGTCATCTGTTGTAGACGCAGCGACGGCTGTAACAGCAGGAAAAGTTCAGCTTCTGAACCGAGTTTTCATAAGGAAATGTTATACAAGTGAGCGAACTACGCGAGCTCCGCCCACATACGGAGACTCGCTGTGCTCCTGAGCCCGGGTAAAGAAGTGAGCACATGCACCGCTCAATGTTGCCAGACTTTAAAGCAACAGCCCCCGGCCCACAGCGCCTCTGCCCATGCTCATGAGCATAGCGAGTCTCGGTATGTGCGTGGAGCTTCTGTTCGTGTAGTTCGCTCACTTTTACAACTTTTCCTTATGAAAACCCGGTTCAGAAGCTGCACTTTCCTGCTGTTACATCCGTCACTGCGTCTACAACAGATGACAAAAGAAAACTTTTTTTTAGAGGACTGCTTCAGGTCTTGCCCAAAATCTCTCGTCTGATGCCCATCGCATTTGGACTAAACAACTGTGTCACTATGACAACTACACCACCGAATGTAGCGACCTATGTCTATCTGAGACCGAAAGACGTCAGTGCATAACCCTATTGAAGAGGTAAACTCTGAGTTGATTTAACAGGACGTTTCTTGTAGGGATGCACCGATCCGATACTGGGATCGAATATCAGTGCTGATCCAGCAAAATTTCCTGGATCGGGTATCGACTCCATGATATCGATTCAGCCGATATCACATTTGTGCCTTTAATTGGGCAAAATGAGACTAATTTATTGGCTGGTTGTGGCTTGCACTCTAAATAACAGTTGCATAACACTATATGACAAAATGTCTTATGTTTTAAAAAGAAAGAGAACCAATTTCGCTACTTATACTGATATCCTTTGATATCGGGTATCGGTAGATACTTAAAGCCAAAGTAGCGGAATCAGTATCAGAGCTGAAAAAGCTGGATTGGTGCATCTCTAGTTTCTTGTCTAATTAGGAGTTATTTCAACCATACAGAAAGAGCCAAAGCACTCTCCTCCTAATTGCATGTTAAACAAGATCTGATTTTGTTCTTTAACCAATCATTATCAATCAATTATTTTTGTAGATCTTACGGTCACAACAACCTCTGAGGGCTTCACAAGATTGCTGATTTAACAAACCGATATGTTAGAAAATTAAATTGGGTAATTGTGAAAACACAAACCAAATCTTATCTAGGCCAAAATTTCAAAATCTGGTCTGATCAGTTAAATCATGCCCTGACGCAGTTTGTTTGTTTTGTGAACACAATAAAGCAAAGCAAAACCAGGAAATCATAGTATTTTTTACCCACAACTCATTGGTAAATAATAATACTGCGACACCAAACACGCTTTGTGTGATGATTAACAAGACATTTTTGAGAAACCTCAATGCAAAAATGTGACATCATCATTGACTATTTCTGATCACAAACACCTGCTGTTAAACCAATCACACTACTCCTCTCCACTCTCACCCCTTCCTTTCACCCTCTCCTTTACTCTTCCAGCATTGCCCAATCTACATCACTTTAAGCTGATTCAAATATATTGTCAAAATAGAGACCAATGCAACAGGATGGATAGAAGAAAAAACAGTCGTAACATGTAACAGACCAATAATCACAAATTCATCTTACTGCAGCTAACGAAGCAAACAACTGATTATTTTTAAAGAACTATTCAAACAACTTTTAACCTTTTTACAAGTCAGACTGAAAAGAGAGTATATTTATGCGTGTAGAGAAAGAGTTAGTGGGCTTAAAACTCAAAGTCACTGTAACGTCTTCCTCTTGCATCCATTAGCATAGAGATCAATGACATTTGAGTGCCATTTACCAGAGGAGCCCTCACATTGTGACAGACTCGTTTGCAAGTCAATACGGCCTTAAGAATGTATCTTTGTGGGATAGAAAGGGCAACGTGAATAAATAAAGTTATGCCTAAGCGTTCGTAATCTTCAGCAGAGAGAAGAAACTTAAACCATCTCTATTAGACTTTTGCACGTAAATCTACAAACAGAGCAGTGGTTAGGAACAATGACACAAAAGGAGAAGGTTTAGATTTATTTAGCAGACTTGAGTTCTTTAAAGAGGTGGTGCCTGATTCAATAATGTAAAGATACAGGACACTAGGACAAAATTAATGTTTAACTACAACTCTCTGAAGTATTTAGTTGCTAAACGGAAGATTTGAAATGACCTCCTATTTTTATTTCTTTTCTCATTATCTTGTTCTTATTTTTCTTTTCTTTATTTCTTATTTATCTTATTATGTTTACTCTTTTTTCTCCTTGGCATTTCCTACTTACTCTACTTACTCTTTATTTACTTTCTCTTTTATTATTCATTCCTATTCTTATTGTTTTATATATTGTTATATGTGTGTTTATAATTGTTTGTCACGTATTTCTTATGTTTTTTTTGTCTCTTTGCTTTTGTTTTTTTTTTCTGTCTTTCCTTATGTTTTAATACTCCTCGATTATTGTCACTCTTTCTGAAGAAGTAATAATATAAAAAAAATGTAGAGAGGCAGGGCATTTGTATGATTGTTTTCTCTTGTGTACACAAGGTTTTTTCACCAAATACAAGTAAATATCAGGACACTTACTAACATCATGCACACATTCAGTAACTGTGCATGGATCTGGAGTCGCTTGGCGTTTGTTAAAGTCGCCTTTTAAAGAGAATTTTCCGATCTTAAAGAGAAGCTAAACCCTAAAATACGTTTTTTTGGCTGTTATACTATGTATGTGGTGTTTAAATAGCATTAGCAGGTTTCAGGTTAAAAAAACTGGCTGTGTCTCTCATATCAGCTCCAGGTTCTTTGTGACCTCAGCGTGTATTGTCCATTCAAAATCGAGCTTTAATTGCAGACACCTGCTGTCAATCCAATCACACTCTCCTCTCTGATCCCCTCCTTCCCCTTTTTCCCCAATGCTTTTCAATGAGTTTGCTGTGTTTGAAATGTGTTTGTGGGTGGAGTTTGGGGGGTGAGCTTACCTTTAAACTGACAATGCACCTGCGTAGCTTGAAAAGCCTGGGACAGCGCCATACTCAGGGCGCCCGGATGTGCGCGCAGTCATCTTTGTTTACGAAAGTCTATTAAACCTGAAATAATAAGTCTAAATACATGTTTTAACACTTCTGCTGCATTTGACTTTAGAGCTGCCATAAAGCATTATTTTAGAAGCCAACTATTTCAATTTTTTTTATATGTTTACCCAATGAGCAGCTCAAAAAAGATGACAGAGGGCGTATAGCTTGAAAAAATATTAACAGATAAAAGTGTATTAATGTTAGAAGTAAATAACAGTTTGTTTTCTGAATGGTTGGTTCAATAATTCAGCTTTGTTTACTATAAAAGCTCTTTATAAATGTGTTTGTTTAGTCCATGGAGTATTTATTATATTAAAAGCAGGATTTATAATTGTGATAGACATTCTGTTTGCTCTTAAAGCCTGGAGATGAGTTTATGTTTTGAATAATGAGTGATCTTTGTGTGTTTGTTGCAGCTGAATAAACCGTCAGAGCCTCCTTCAGCCACAGAGACTTTCCCTCTCGGTCCTGGAGAAGTTTACTACGAGACTTCAGCCACAGATTCAGTCTTGGTAATTTTCACTCGACGAGAAACACAAAAACATGTTTGCTTTGACCGCAGCAGCTAATCTCTGTTGGGTTCTCATGTTTTGGTTCATTACTTTTCCCTTTTGAGCAAATACAAAGGCTGGAGTGTTGCTGCCGTTCAGTAATTCAGCTTTAACATGTGTAAAAATGTTTATAATTCACACGAAGATTTACTCTTTTAAAGTATTTATTGTAATTTGGAGTGATGATCAGTCTTCATCTCAGTGAACTGTAGTCAGCACTAAACAGGACTAAATGTGATTTTTTTAAACACTATAGCTTAAAGGTGCACTGTGTAACTTTTTGACCAGACACAGACTTGAATAAAATCATGTTTTTGTTATTTAGATGTTTTGTTGCAGTAAGTAAAATAATAAATATGTGTTGTTGTTTTTTCTTTGAGCTATCTTCATGGTCACAAAACAACGCCCTCGTCTTGTATCTTTTAATGGAAAAGATGTTCTCATAGCAATATATTTTCATATATGGCATAAAATACATGTATTCCCATTTAGAAAGTCCCAAAGTATGACTCCATCTTTCTATTACTTCAGAATTGTGTAGTTTACTTTTCACCTCCTGAGAGTTACACAGTGCACATTTAAGTGACCTTAAAGGGGCACTGTGTAAGAAAAACAAACAAACAAAGTGATTTCCACTTTTGAACACTAGAGGGAGCCTTTCACATGCATTTTGCCTATTAAGCATGATGCCATCTAGCGTCAATGATCCACATTCCGGCCCGTAATAAAACATTTCAAATACGTATAAATGTATCACAATTGATGTGGATTGGTTAACAGTACTCTCTTAAGTATTCATGTTGTAAAGAATAAATATGATTTAAATGTTTGTGGACTATAAGTGATAATTAAAATTCCTCTCAATCTTACACAGTGCCCCTTTAAAGCAGTGGTTCTCTACCTTTGACACAGTTCCCAAACAGTGTGTTTGAGAGCAAAGAACGATGATGAGTATTAGCACAGCAGAGGCCTAGACTAGGACAGCGAGGCTTCTGTAAAAAAAAAAAAAACATGCAAAATTATACTAAAAATACACGAAACAGTGAGGCCATGAAAGATGAACGGTGTTATAGCGAGGGACAATTGTTCATCAGTTTAATGCTACAAAGTGGAATAGTTTTGCTAAAGGAACAACAAGAAGCACCTCAAACCCTATGGGGAGATGCAGGCTCACGTATGTAGATTCAGGATACCTTTTATGTACTCTTGTTAAGTCCAAGAAAAAGATCCGAACAAAAAAACTATGCTTTTTTTAAATATTTGTTGACTTTAAAGGACACATATTATGCATTTTTTGTGTTGTTTCTAATAAAAAAGTCTAGTAAAGTCATGGTTGTGTGTGTTTTCTACATCAGAAATTGAGTTAGAGCTCTACTTACTCACTCCAAAGAAAACAACAGAGGTTCTGCAATCAAACCAATCTTGCCTTGTATGCTAATCCTGCAGAAATGCTCAAAACAAGTCTGGACGATTTATGGACTTAAAAACAGAGCAGAAGATCTCTGAGATCTATCTATGACATCACAGATCTGGGACATTCAGAACAGTGTTTTTGGGAGAACTAAAAAAAATCTCACAAGCTAAATTTCAGCAGCATTTTTGGTGATGAAGCAACTTTACAAAAGAATAAAAAACTCAAAAAAGTTTATTTAGCATAATACTGTACGTGTCCTTTAAACATTTGTAATCGATCTCTTTCCCTCAGAACATGGACGACGACGGCAGCGGCGGCGGAGCGCTGAACGGCGGCGCCAAGTACGACACCATGAACGACGGTCTCCATGGAAACGACCACGACGCGGCGCCCGTGAACATCGCCCGCGGAGAGAGCTTCGTGTCTCCGGCCATGTACGTGTAGAGGAAGAGGAACGCAAAACTACTACTACTACTACTACTGTCACTATGGTTACTATGACAACTATTATTACTACTGATCCAATAAAGGGAGGGACTTCAAACGTGCATGAAACGCAAAAAGGGCAATACACAGCAGGTTTTACTTCATGCATTTGCGGAACTTTTATCGTTATTTTTGGGGAAATTGGTTCAAGAATTATTTGGGGAAAAGAAAGTGAATATATGTGAATGTGTTTTATAATTTTTTTTACTGTGTTTTAAGTTTGGTCAGTGGTCCATTTCAGCTTCTACAACTTTTTAATCCTCTTTCACAAAGTTTATAGAAGATGTCACTGTACGCATCGGTATTTACTGCAGTCAAACATTTAGAAAAGGTTTTGTTTTGTTAAAGACGATCCCATCTTATTTTAAAGTATGACAAGTTTTTATACTTTTTATATATTTACATTTTAGAAGAACAAGTTAGTGAAAAAAAAAGTTTTAAAATCTGTTGAATGTAGCTGGAAGTAGAGCACGAGGAAGACAAGGACTTTCGCTCAACTAGGGCTGCAACAAGTTAATCAATTAATCACAACTAATCCAAGTTAATTGTAAACTAATTTAGTAATCGAATTATTGTTAACTGGTCTTTATAGATTCCCAAACATGCGAGAACTGAAAATATATTTTAACTCCAATTGGGTAGCGAAGACATGGACAATGTGTGAATTTGCTGCTTTTACTAAAAAAAAACACAATCTTAATCTTGGTTTGAGTAAATGTGACTAAAGTCAAGTGATTAAAATTCTACATGATATTTGCCAACAGAACTTTGTATTTATGCGATTACTTCAAGTACAGTAGCTATTTTGTTGTAATAAAAATTAAAAAAAATATCAACTTTAATGTAGGGCTGGGCGGTCTGTGAAAAAATACATATAGGGCCTAAGGATTTTTTATTTTTTTTTCCAATCTCGATTTTTGATTCGATTTGGTTTAACCTTTTCAAAAAAGAAAAGTTTTCCAAAAAAATAAAAAAATGCCATTCATTTTGCCTCTAAGTTTGACTTTTGCTCCAAACTACACATTTGTACTGACAAAAGATTGTTTTTCGATTTTTCGATTCAAAACCCAACAACAAATTGACAATTTGGTTCGGTTCGATTTTATCTCGATCTCTCTTTTGATTAATGGCAAAGCCCTACTTTAATGAAAATATTTAAGAAATATTTAAAACCAAGTATAAGGGCATGCAAGAAAATAGTATACTATGTATAATAGTCAATAAAATTAGGCAATAAAAATATACACAGTAATCAGAACAGTAGTGCAATCTGTCAGTGCAGAGATAGGATGAAATTATTAAAAACATGCCTTTGTTTAAGTGTATTGACAGAAAAGTTCCACAGTGGTCCTTTAAAGACATTTTGTCAGCTACAAATTTGTTTTGAATTAAATAGTTATCGAGCTATCCAGTTATCCAGCTAAAAAACATTACAAAGACTGAGAAAAGTTAGTCCATTTGAACAAACAACTGCATTAAAAAGAGAAATGCAAAATCACAATAAGACGATTTAATCAAAAAAGCAGCTTGTCAGAAAGATGAGCTCGCGATTCAATTTTTGTCACGATACACTGAAAAAAATAACTTTAAAAAATTTAGATTGATAAATAGATACACTGCCATTTATACAACTAAGGTGTTTTTGCTGCTTTCTGGAGCAGGTTAAATAAGTATATCTTTGCATTTACACAATTTTTTGGTGTAAGTTTTAAGCAAATAGGATATTAAAATTTAGACCGTTTGTGTCAGTATTAGTCTAATTATATAAGTAGGTTTAATAACAATAAAACATGAATACATCTGATTTTAAAAATATATAAATGCTACCTTTAATAAGGGTCAGAATAATTTTTTTCAGTATATTGCCCCACTCTAGTCTAGCCTAGAAATCTTCAGATTGAAAATGTGTTAACTTTATGCTTTTGATTTGAAGATTTTATGCCTTTTGAAAAATAGAGAAGATCCGCTCATGATTTTTTAATATTTCTACAACTATCTAAGCCTCACTTTCTCACAAAAATCCATCTAGAAAGTCCACGAAGTTCCCCCTGATCAAACTGAGGTTAATATCCAAGTGTGAGATTTGTACATTCTCCATCCCGGTCGACAGAAACGCTTCGATATTAAAACACAGCAGTGAGTTCTGTTGCCACCTGGGTCTAGTTTTCTGTTTACTCAGCCCGATCACGTATGCAGCTCGTCTGTCGCTGCAGCTCCTGTCTGATAAATATTGTTTTTGTAGCTTCAAATCTCTGGATATGGCAGAATAATGTTTACAGCAGCAGCGCGTTGCCGGTCCAGGGGTGAGTTTGGGGTCAGGCCGGCTTCACCTCAGCTCGCTATGACATTTAGAAACATTTTCAAGTGTCGTTCGTCTAATTTTACTGTGTCGCATTTGCATATCAGGTAAAAAAGCGTGAGTGGAGTTAAAATGGACCATTGACCAAAAACAACAACAATGTGATTCTTTTATTTGGGTTAAAAACAGCTGTGATTTTGGTGAATTGCCTCTGAGGTCGAGCGATGCCGTATGATGAGGCAAATGACAGAAAATCTAATGTTGTCGTGGTTTTTGCAAAGTTAAGGATGTGTTTCAGCAACTAGAAGCTTTGGTTGGATAAAATAAAAGTCGATTATAGTTGTTTTGTGAACAACTTTCACTCTCAAAATCATTTAATTGGAGCAAAAACAAGTGAACACAAAGTTATGCAAAACATCAGATGTGGTATACTGCAGTTACTTGTTAATAACATACTGGGGCTGAAACAAGTTAATCGATTAATCGCAACTAACCAATTATTGAAAAAAATGTCAGCTAATTTAGTAATCGAATAACCGTTAGCTGGGCTTGATACTTGTGTTGTCACAATTCTAAATTATTATAATGCTATTTCAAACGTGATTTGATACCAACGAAAGTACTCCATTCTCAGTCACCAGTGGCGTCACGGTGGCAGAGCGGATAGCGCTCTGGCCTCACAGCAAGAAGGTCGGCCTTTCTGTGTGGAGTTTTCATGTTCCTCTTGCCTGACCAGCCAGTCTCTACACACTTTGACAGACACTTTACAAACCGCGAGGGTCTGGGATCAGAGCACTGGGTTTTAATTTCGAGAGCGGGCTTTCGAGTGCGGAGCCAACCAATCACAGAAAATCCGTAAATTCCACCAAAACAGCGACACGCTAAACCAGATGTTTTCGTAAACATGTAGCGCGAGGATTTTTTCAGTTTGAAGCCTCTCAACACGGTTTGCTGCTCAGGTTTTAAGGAGTTGATACGTTCAAAATCGAAGCAAGAGCCGAATCAGCTACGTTCTTCATCTTGAATGTTTTGAAATGGGGCTTGAAAGCAACTTCCGACTTTTTAGTGTCACATGTCAGAAGTTCCTCTGTAGCGTCCCAGCCAGTGGATAGACAGAGAGTACAAGTGGATGTATCTTTTTTCTGTTTCTTTAAGGTTATACACACATTACCACCGTAAGAGCTTGAAAATTACAAAACAGCGTCACATTAAAACAACCTTCACAAAGAGAAAATAACCATTACACAAATAAAAAATACCGTTTCCTGAAGCGCTGTAACCTAAGCTCAAAAAGTATAAAAATCTTGTCGTCAAGTGTTTCTTACATTCTAAACAACTAATTGATTAATCGAAAAAATAATCATCTTAATAGATTACCAAAATAATCTTTAGCTGCAGCCCTAAAAATACATTTCTCACTGTAGTTTTCTTACACATATACTTTACCATTTCAGTAATCTATACAGTTCAGACAGTGTAAATGCCAAAAACATGCATTTGTCTCATTGCTAATCTTTTAGTAAACAATTTTAAGATAGTCGAAACTCTTGTAGATAGCTGACAACAGCGCTGGCTAGTGTTGCTGCTACAGCTTTTCTGCTCTTTCTGCTGTCCGACTGCGTGTTGAGAAACAAAGAATCCCTCTATAGACACGCATTCAATGAGAACATGTTGACACTGCAGGTATTACAGTATAGAGCACTATGGGCTCGTCAATCATTTCAACATAAACTATACGGACTTGAAATCTCTGCCAATTTACACAAAAAACAATGGGTTCTTCCAGTCATTTTACTGTCTTTGGATATTCTGTGGAGCTTTTTGAAGTTTGTTACCATGATGTACCAGCAACCTCTCTCCTTAGTTCACACAAAGTTGTATTTAGATTGATATATTTGGTAAAGCGAGTCACGACTTCACTTACCACCTTGTCTGTATTTACTTGTAATTATTCAAAACATACAGTATCAGAGTAAAACAGTACAACTCCCAGCGTTCTCACTACGTCTCACTCTGCTTCTGCTTCAAACTCTATTAAGCCTGAATTCCCTCTATAATGTTTTCGCTTTGAGGACGTAACACAAAATCCATCCAGTCTTTAGCCTCATCGCTTCCCGTCGCCGGCAGCAGACAGACATCCGAGCGTGTTTTGATCTTCAAGTGCGGCGTTCCTTTGGGTGCACAAATAAAATCATACCTTTTGAAATGCCCTGAAAATGCATCCTCCACGGGCCGCTGCGTTTGAAAAGGCAACACTCAAATCTCTCCCGTCGTCTCGTCCAGCAGAAAGATTCAATTAATCCCTCAAGAAAGAATGTATTTTATCATTACTTCTTACAACAAAAGCCGGTCTTTGTCCATTAAGTTGAGGCCGGGCAGCGGTCCACTAAATTGTGCTTTATTATGTCATCAAAGCCTGTGTCAGAGAGCTAGCGACGCGCGGCTAGCTCATTAGCGCTAACGAAGGGGAAAGCTTTTTCTGACGCGAGCCTGGCAACTTCAGCACAATGTTTCAAATGTGGTTTTAATTATTGAGGCAGTGGTAATGATTTAACAGTTTAACACCCCAAAGATTTTCTCTGAAATCATTCGCTGGTTTGAAAAGAAGCAGGTGAAATGGGATTTGTAATTATTTAAAAGGTTAATGTTGTTAATGAATAGAACATTTTTACACAATCTGACAAAGCTCAAATAATTTCGGGCATGTTTTAGAGTTGTATGTACTCTTTCATTCAGTTAATTAAGTTTGGGAACTTTTTAGAAAGTGGCAGCTGGAACTAGATTTTAGTCTCATGGCAACAATCTCATTACTTTCATGACATCTCAATATTCTTCTTTTAGTTTACACTGACATAGTGGGCTAACATGTCTATATTACGCCATGTAAATAGTGCAGACCTGGGCAAACTGCGGCCCCCGAGGCCAGATGTGGCCCTCAGACTGTTTCAATGTAGCCCCCAGCTCATTTTTGAGAATATGTCCTATTCGCGCGGCATAGTACCAAGGGAAGTCTGTATACTTTGAATTATCCCACGACAGTTTGAGGGTTTTTTTACAGGCATTTGCACAGGGATATACTGTAATTTTCTTGTCTTGACTTATGGCATGAACCTTTTACTTCAGTCATGAAATGAGTGTTTCTTGTGTTTTCAGTTTGTTTTAACATAAATTAGCTGACCTGAGCTGTGGCAGCGTAAAAGCCAACCCACACCAAAGCGCGGGGCACCGTGAATCGTCACTTGCCGCGCGCCAGACCCAAGCACATCAAATGCCGCAACGACCCATGGTCGTAATGGGTGAGAAATATGATCATTTTGTCTTAAATAATGAAAGGCATACCTCGTTCATCATTGTTAACGAAATAGCGCCAACAAGTGAAAACCGTTAACCCCTGAATGGGTGCTGGCAGGGTCATTTCCTGGAGCGGCACCGCAACGGAAACAAACAAAACCAAACCACCGTGCGTTGTAAAACGCCATCCCGCGCCGCGAGCCCCGTGTGTGTACGTTTATAGAAATTAACGGAGGTGCTCAATTTGCCGCGCGGCAGAGCGTCCCGGTGTGCGTTGGCCTTAAATGTGGTCAATCAAAGTCACACCCACAACATCAGATTTCTTATGAAGCAGCTGTAGTTCCCCTCTTTTAATCCATTTACGGTGATAAAGTCTCTCCATTCAAACTTGGCAGTGCTCTGTCCAAACTGTTCCTCAAACATCCATCTTTTCGACCTTCCGTTGCTACGACAACAGGGTTGTTGTACTTCCGGGTAACAGATTTTTTTAATTGTAGTTTGATTAATCTTTAGCTTTTTAATCGTAGAAAAAAAAAATCTCTAATTTTAATTTGAGATTGAACCTTAAAGTAGTAGAAATAATTTTGTTCAAATCTGAAGGTAAAAAAAGCCGAAGAGTCAATATTAATTCATTTATAAACCGTTCACGGTTAAAAAACACAGATGCAAATATTCTTTTCAGACAATAACATATACCTTACTCCTAAACCAAATTATAATATACACACATTTTTGTGTCCAGTTTGTACCCACCTGAAGCCTCTAGTTGCTGAAACAGAAACCAGATGCTCAACAAAACAAGTTTGATTACAAAATGACTCAATTTGATTTTGAGAGAATATTTTAAACGGTTTGGTCACTGTCTGGTTTTATTTTCATAATTATTGTGTCTTTTTGCAAACATTTCTTATAAAATGTACATGTTACTGATAATTAAATGACTAAGGTTTACATGTGGACAAGCCATTTTGATTTGAGCTACAGTTTATCTGAGAATCTATTACTTGTTTTATATTGAATACAAATGATCACCTATTGTGCAAAAACTTAAAAAACGACATTCCTTTCACGTTTTCCAAAGGCATTTATCAAACCAAGCAACCAAAAACAACAGAAACAAACATCCATATTCATGCTTACGTTGAACAAACTTATCAGGAGAATGTATGTGTTAAATGATCCATGTTCGAAGGAAAATTACTGCCATTAACGTCAAAAATGCATAACGATCAGACAAAACAATGTGACCACTGTTTTATATGCAACAAACTTCTTCATTGTTCTGAGTTTGGGAACAATGGGACACTTTTGATGGATAAAAGACTGCAGACGGAGAACAAAAGCAGCTGAAAAAACATCAGAGTTGGTCAAATGAGCGTGCAAAGCTGATTTCTTTATCGATGACATAAAAATGAGTCACGGTCAGACATGAAAAGCAGCGTCCGAATACATCAGCTGCTTTTGTTTCACTTTGTGTAAACAGTCTGACATCGAACCATTAGGGTCAGTTCACTCCACGTCAAGCAGTCACTGATTTTGGTTGTTTTAGTTCAGAAAGTTTGTGACTGTTGCCCTTTCTAACCCTAACTTATCAATGAAGTGGTACAATACATGTTTTTAAGTTAAAGAAGAACATTAACAGTCTTCTATCTGAACTCAAACAGTTTCTGTCCAAACACACTGCTTCACCTCTTTTTACTGATTGGCCGATTGTCCTTGCCAGTTTTTGGGAACAGAAGCACAAACCATGGCCATAGGCAAACTAGGCAGTTGCCTAGAGCCTTCTGGTGGTGAAGGCGCCAAATTGCAGCCCTAAAAAAATGAAATATTATTCTACAACTCATAAGTTTTTTGTTTTATTTCAATAGGACACATATTCATTGAGTTATGACCAAACAGCTGATAAACTTATACAACTGCAGATTTAATCATACAATTAATCGAGATTGGGGTCAAATGAAATTATGCCTAGAGTGATACCTGATACCTACGACTTGAACTGAAATTAAATTGAATGGAGACACTAGGTGGCGCAAGCCTGGCTGACAGGTCACTACGCATTGCTCTGAACACTTGAGAATATTTCTTAAGGAAGACTTGTTAAGAAACAGAACATGGGAAAAATAAATTTCTGTCTGTTTGTCTCTCATTGGAGACACGCAGGTGGCAGTCCTACACTAGAAATTTTACACAAATGGTCCATTAATTCACTTTTCATTGACTGTGGCTGTTTTTGGCAGTGGGCTGCCACCCAAAGCGACACTGGGAAGAAGGAGAAGAGGTCAAAGTCAAGTGTGTGAGATGCACTGTACAACCAGTGAACAACACAAAACACCTCCAGTACCACACAGTCTGCAGTCTTTCCTTTATTCTGATGATCTAGTGTTTGCTCTGCCACCCCAGACTTTAATGTGTGTCTGACTGACTCAAAGCTCCTCATCACCGGTCTGACGTTAAATGAAATAGAGCAGAGTGAGAGAGACACAAGAGAGAGAGAGAAAGCTGCTGTGTTACTTAAACTGGCTGATCTAATTAAGCTAAAACATAAAAATCCTGGGTCTTATGAGCGATTAGAGGTACAACTGTTCACAAGCTTTCACCCACTTTTCATTCTCTGAAGACAGATCATACTAAGACAGATTTCTGTAGAGTTTGAATTCAGATCTGATTCAATCTCCACTCATCTAAAAGCACAAATTGTTTAAAGTTTATATGACAGGTTAGACAATTTTTTTCAGTAAAACACCGTGAGCATGATTATATTTAAGATATCACCAAACATTTTGCTAGTTTTCACCTAGATTGGCTATTTTAAGAAGTTTATTGTATTTTGTCCAGCAAATATAACACATGTAGAGGTGAACAACTGTCACCTAGCAACCGCATTGTAATTTGGGCCAAAACCCACATAAATGACACAGATGATTGGATTTGACAAAAGACAATATTTTGTAACACTTACATTGTGTCCAAATGTCCACACTCCTTCCCTATCCACTCAATTACTATATAGTCCTGCACTCTTCAGTCAGCGCACTCATTCATCTGGTCTTTTGGACAAGAAACACACTACTTTCAGCTTACGCGGGTCATGTGACTTTCCCCCTTGAGTTAAAGTAGCGGTCGGCAAAAAAGTCAGATAAAAATGAACGTTTGTAATAAATACTGACCAAGTACGTCTGACACGCACATATTTATCATAATACAAGTTTGGTGTAACTTGGACAATACATTAACCACAAACAGACTGGATAATTCCTTTTATACAGCCCAAACTAAAGTAAGCAGCTAACGTTAGCATCTTTACGACTAACGGCTTCAGTTACGAGTGTTTTGTTTATTCTCCAGGTCAACAGTGAGTTTACGCGGCTCTTTATCAGTCAAAGTAAAGATGATAAGTTATTTACAGCTAAAGACCCGACGCTGTCCGCGTTGTTTTTCCGATTCTCGCAATGAATTGTAGAGGCATCAGGCTGCAGACCTCCATGAGGAGGACCCTCACATGACTTACAGTATCTCCATCCAGAGGACCCTAAAGCCCGGATGTTCACCCATAATGTTTATGATACTATGGTACATTAAGTGTTTTGTCGCTGTGCGTTAACAAACCATAGCTGTTAAACTTCCATGTAACAAACACGGTACAAGACGCTGGAGGAGACAACAAACCGGTTGGATCAGTGGTTGAGTGGGTAGTGCGGTGGCCCTCAACACGAAGATCTTAGGTTCGATTCCTGCACCTCTCAAGTCTACAATGAGAGAGTGTTTCAAGTCAAGTGAGCTGGTTGTCATGGTAATGAGTAGTTTACTATTGCCAAATTGGCCTAAACCTTCATATTTTAAATCTTAACCTTTACCCAAACCTTTTTCCTAACCTTACCTGTTATACCAAACTTAACACCGTCCTTCCATCCTGACAATTAGCATTTACTAAGACTGCCCCAAGGCCAGTTAATACAACTGTTATGTTATGTAAATAAAACTTTTTGTCTTTATTGTTAGTTCATCACATTTATGTCTCGTGAAAGTGATTGGTTGTCATAAAAACTATACTTGATCCAGTAAAAGAGAAAAAGTCTTGTCTGGGTGCAGTTTCAAGCATTTCAAAATTAGGTTTGTTTTGCTTTACTTCGGTCCTCACGGTGGAGGAACCTCCTCATGAAGGTCTGCAGCCAGACACTTGTGATGAATTGTGGTCTATATTGACCGTTCCAGTGCTATCGATTCTCACTACTTTTCCAGATGCATTGTGGGAAATTTTGAGTGCACTACTTTTTGACCTGCTGGACATTTGAACACCACTACAAAATGGTGTAAGCCCCTGAATAGTGAACTATATAATAATTAGGGCGCAAATTCAGACACTGCCTTAAATTGCTTTGTGTAAATTTTCTTTGCATGTTGGTGCTTTTTGACGACATGTGGAGGGATTCTCAGATTACTTCCTGTAATTTTAAACTTTTATTTGTTAATTTCCTCATAATTTGCAACTTAACTGCTGTACAACCATAATAAATATTTACTACAAGGACTATCACACCAAACTCAGTCAAAATTAGAAAAATGCTCTAATCTGTCATATAGGCTTCAAGCATCAGCTGTCACTATAATCTATTCTTCATTCTGTGGTCACATTGTTTCATTCGATCATTTTAAGCCAGTTAATTCGACACAAAATTTCGCATTGTGCATTTTAGCCGATACACAACGACTTTGCCAAACGACCAAACGCTAAATAAAAGTGTAAATATTGTGTATAGAACAGCTGAGTCTATATTGTGGGTGAAATACGGTGTTGGTGTCAGTGCTGTGTACAGAAGACAGACTTTTAAGTGTCAAAACGAGAGCGGGAGAAAAACATAATGTATTATACGATATTATACTTTTGTCTCCATTAAGAATCTGTTTTATTTGGGGAGAATTGATATGACGATGTTTCACTAATGTTCATAATATTCTGCATGGCATGACAGCTTGTAAAAGGCGCATTAATCCAGACGCATTTGTACAAAAAGAAAAAGCATTTTGAATGTCGAGAAAAGAAATGTGTTTTTTTAATCGCACATTTTCAAACGTTTGTCACTGTCAGCTCAAGTTTGTTTTGAAGAATTTACTGGATTTTATTTTTATTTATCACAATAACTTAGCAAAAGTTGGACAGGAAACTAAGAAAAGAGTGTGGACCAGCTGTAAGAGGAGAATATGTTTTACTTTGTTATATGACAATCATTTTAATGTTTTAGTGAAGAGGGATTATTATTATGTTTTTGTGATGTTCTGGGATGTGTAAGGTTTTGTTTTTGAATTTGTCACAATGTTATTTTTTTAAGTAGACATGTTTTTTTCTTGTATAAGATGAATTGGGAAGCAAAACTATAAGAGCTGTGATACAAGACTATGTAGCTCAAATCTATTTTCCAGGACATTTCTAGGACTTTCCCAACTATTTTATTTAATCTTGACATGTACATTTGCATTTTTAGATCGATTTTTCAAGCCTATGGCAGCCCAATAGTTCACAAATATGACATTGAGGGTATAACACACACACACTTGCATAGCCAGATATTTTTTCTCAAAGGGGCCACAAAGGTCCATAGTCATATTAATACATCACATAGTGGGTGGTCTGGGGGTCCTCCTCCCAAAAATTCTGACCCAAAATGATATTTCCTCCGCTCTGATGAATTTGCGCAGATTGACCAAGTGATTAAACAATAAAAAATAAGGTCTTAGATAAAGCAACATTACACCAGCTCATGTTTTAAAGAGGAAAAGTACATCATTGTTGGCCTGTAAGTTACTATTAAACTTGGTAAAAAAACATAATCTATCTTGTTTACCTGATATTGGAAAAGGTAGTGCGCATTAGACAATTTATGACAAGCTACTGTTTTTGTTTCCAAGACTGGAAAATAGACTAAATAATTTTCAGGTTTTCCAGGATGCCTTGGAACCCTGAAGACTTAAAATATACACACAATTTAAACAGTCATAAGAATTGACACGCTTATGTTTCTTTGTCTTGGATTTAAGACACTGTACTCACTTTTTCCATAAAACTAAGTAAATAGTTTAATGTAACTGTGCTACAGCAGCTATATTTACCAAGAGACAGATTTTTGAGGGTCTCTGGGCCGGAGATGCACGATGCAGAATCATGATGAATGGGGATTTTAACATTCAGTCTGTTTTAATTGTGGTAAATACAAAATATTACGAACATTATTCCACAAAATTACCATCACAGTACTCATTCACATCTGTAGCCAACATACAACCTCCTCTGGACAAAGACTAGGCCGAGATCAACTGTCTAAACCAGCACTAACACAAAATTAAACAAGTTAATTAGAACAGATACAAGTTCCAATGTTTGGAGGTCAAGATTGGCTCCTGGCTTTCTTCTTACTTACCTAAAGCATTGAGAGCTTCAGATTCACCAAAACAAACTTAGAAGTGCACATATTCACAATTTTCAGAGAGCAGCGAGAGTTGAGATCACCGTTTCCAGGTCTGCGGTATTCCAGCTCAGGACAACTTCTGAAAAATAAGGTGAAAGTGAAAGTTAAGTTGCAGTAGGGAGATGTCGAGTCAGACTTGAGTCACTATTTTTGATGAAATGAGACTTGACTTGATAAACTGGATTAAAACTATAGAGACGTTTGTGACATTCACACAGGTTAATCAAGACCTGTAATGTCCTTGTTTTACAGGAAATACTAGAAATAATTTTGTTCGAATCTGAAGGTCGCAGAGTCATTATAAATTAATTGCATAAATTGAAAACACAGACATTTGTGCGGCATTAGGATTACAAGAGGATATATGAGTTTGGTGAATATTATGCAGTGCCTAATGTGTTTAGAATTTTGAACTTAATAACTTGATGCTTCTAGATATAAACAGTGTAATTTTACTTTCACAAACAGAAACATGTCTCTATTGACTTCTGCATTTGTGACCAGAAATTAATGAGATCACTTATTTTGTCATTTGAAACAAAAACTTGAAAATCTAGGCCAACATAAGTTTTAATATTAACTGCTGCATTGTCTGTCTGAATGAGTTGAATAATCTTAGCTCAGCAGCTCAGAGAAGGTGATGTTATGCCTATTAATCCCAAAGTGAATGAATATTTAATAAAGTCCTTGTGTTTGCCCGGAGCAGGAGTGAACGAGGATAAGAGCAGTGAGTCAGCAGGTCACACAGTCGGCAGCTTAAAGTCAGTTTGAGTCAATAAAACTAACTATGCAAATCTGATGGCAGCTGGTGTGACAAAAGTATATCTGACTTACTGTCTATAGAAACAGAAAAAACAGAATTCATTACAATCTGCAGCAGAACAAAGTTATTCTTCACTTTCGCTCCTGTTAAGTGCTCCAAAAGTAGCTGTTTTTGACAACTTTACAGAAGCAAGCGTGCAACATTTTCTGCTAATAACTAGATGCAGACAGCACACGGTCTTCTTAAGAATCCAGCTTATTTTCCTCCAAAATGTCAGACTACAATTGTCTAAAATTCAAATTTAAATTGTTCTGAAGCCTTTGGAGCACAAATAATTGTCTGGACTCACTGCAAAAAAGAAAAACCTAACTTAGATAAAATGATTTGAATTAATCAAGTCTTACTAAGATTATTTGACTTTCATATTCCAACCTGATTTACCTTATCTAGATATAAAAATGTATTTTAAGCACCAAAATTGCTTGAATCAAGAATAGATTTGCTTAAAAATCTTGTCAAGAGAACCTGAAACTAGCATTTTCAACTCAAAACAACTAGGTCACTCAAATGTTCTTACTGCACTGGCAGATTATTTCGCTTGAAATAAGAGATTTTTACTTCAAAAAAAGAAAATAAAATTGTATTTTTTGAAAGGCCTTTTTTGCAGTGTAAGAAACTGAAGCTGTCTAGTTTCAGCCCAGAGGTCTCCAACCTCTGCCAACAAAAAAGCCACATTTGCTCAATTCTAGGTAAATTAAAGTCAGAAAGAGCCATAAGAGTCATTACTATTACAAAAGAATTAAAGGGGACCTATTATGTCAAAATCACTTTTCTAAGTTTTTAACCTTGTTACAATGGCCTTCCTTCATCATTAGTTTACTCAAAGTTATATTTGAATTGATTCATTCATGTTGGAGTAATCTTGTTTTGTTCTTCAGCTGCAGCTCAAGTACTCAGAAATCCCTGTTCTCACCTACCACCTATCCCCTCCCACTTGTCTATTTACTTGTTATAATTCAAAAGATTTATACTCAAAGTGAAGCATTTATGGTTGAATACTGTTCCATAGTCACTTTCCAACAATAAATTATAGTTTTTAAAACTCTGTTGCTTTTTACAGTTACATTTACAAGTGAAGGGGTGGGGCTTATCAGTTCTGCAGTTTTGAACAGGAAGTCAGTAGAGCTGTTTCTATTTTTAAGTTGTTTTAGATCAACTTTGTGTTTTACAATGAACAAAATGTAAATTACTGATCTGTATATGTTCTAGTTTCTTGCTAAATGTAAAAAAAAAAAAAACACAATAGGTCCCCTTTAAAACAAATTGTGAATTTGCACACATTTTACAAAATGTAGACCTGTTTGTAAATGCTTGAACAAATAATGTTACTTCTTGCATATTGTACATTTTAGATGAAACATGTTGATATAATGACCTATTTAAAACAATATTTCTATCACCTCAAATAACTAAATAATACTCCTAAAAGTTGGGGGCTGGCAAGATAAAAATTGGTTTTATTGTTAGAGGCGTCAGAAGCTGAGTTTTTGTTCCCCTGCCATCTCTTATGTTCTGTTTTTTCATCAATTATTACAATGTGAGCGCTAATAACTATTACAGTTATTATATAAAGAGAAGCAGACTTGAATAAAAGACCTTCAGCTCCAGTGCACACACATTGAAGCTAATTTGGTCCAGGAACAAGTGAGGAAGTTTGTTAGTGTTAATCTGATTAAATTTTGTGTTGAAAAAAATGTCAAAATACACAAAACAAATTATCATCTTGTAAAACGTAAAAAATAAAAGACAATTTAATAATTTTTCTATGTAAAATTATTAGGTTTGACCCTAATCATGGCACAGTGAGATTCATTTTGGCGTCAAGGAAGAATCTATTCATTTAGGCGAGGTACAGGCTCTTTTATCTGTCATGTTAATGTTTTTTACAATAGAATTATCCACATTAAAAAGCCACAAATGTTGAATTATATTAACTATTTTTATTTAGTTTGCTCTAGTTTAACTGAACAGATGCGCCTGAGACACAGAGTTGTTTATGTAGAATATTTCCACCGGAGACGTGCCTTTCTTTGAGTTATTTTTAAACCGTTTTGCTGTTTCTTCTCCGACAGTCGACACAATGGAAGCAGACAGACTGGTCCATACACACACGTACACTGATGCATTGTGGGAGATCTGTTTGTTTTTTCTCATGGGTCACACTGTGTATATTATCGTTTGCTTTTGGGGAAAACGGTTGTACATGTTTTACAGATCATTGTCTTGTCAAATAAAATGTAAATCTGATGTTTGTTCTGTGTCGTTTATTGATTAATAACTTATTCAGCAGTCTAGTTTGTAAATATGTAAATGTATTTGGTTGTATTGTAAACGGTTTTAAAGGTGATGCAGATAAAACTCATTTTTCCCTTTTTGGTTTGTGCTCTTAACATAGGCTTTCATATAGAAATAGTATTTTTTGTATCTGCTCCTTTAAAGATGTTTTATTATCCCTTTTATTCTTAGATTTATATTGTACATTTGAATTTCAAAGGCTCTTTTCTCCAAATGTGTTTACTCACAAAAAGACAATAAACTTTCATGCATACAAAAATGCAGCAAAATTTAAAATGTTGGGGTAAATTTAAAATTTAAGTCAGGTGTAGCCTATTTTACAAAATATATGTATTTCCATATTTTTCCCATTAAAGGTGCACAGCGTAGTTGGCAGAGTTTTGAACAAGGGCGCCATCTTTGGCGTTTTGTGGCACTGCGGCCACCATATTATCTGAAGACGTATTTTATGGCCTTAAGTGATTATTTTTGACACATTTCTGTTTTCTGCTAAATTCTGCTAACGTTATTTGTATGAAAAAAGTAGCTGCTGACTATTTTGTTTGTTCTTTTGACTGACTGATCAGTTTGCAAATTCCAAAAGTTGCACAAGGAAAGATTATTGAGAGTTTGAGGAAAAGCGTTGTTTTTTGTGTGAGAGAAAACTGTAAACAAGCTCCTTACAGGAGTAATTCTCATAAACTATAATGCTGAATGTCAATTTATCACTAAAACATAAATGAGGCTAACAGCTAAACCACTGAAGCTGTGTCTAAATGTGCAATGTACTACAGGCCTGAGAGTCTTACCTTCTAATGAAAATAATCGCCAGATGAACATCCTATTGATTTCCAGCACAGTTCTTTTCCAAAAACACGAGTGCTACTGTGTCAGTCGGCTCATGCGGTAGTTGTTGTGGTAATTATTCTGTGTTGCGGGGTTGTTAGGAAGCTATCTATCTATATACCAAGGCTGTGTCCCACCAACGTGGGGTAGCCGGGTGACTGGAGCCTATCCCAGTGACTTTAGGCCTTAGGCGGGAAACACCCTGGACGGTGGCCAACTCGTCGCAGATAACCATTCACTCTCTCATTCACTCACTAAGGGAAATTTGCAGTGATGCCCAATTAACCTAAACATGCATGTTTTTGGCGGTGGGAGGAAACCGGAGTACCCGGAGAAAACCCACGGTGACACGGGAAGAACATGCAAAGACATTGTCAATATTTTTCCAGACTTCTTTGAGTCAATAAATAAAAACATCTAAACAACTCAAAGGCTTAATATTGACCCAAACACAACTGTAACCTATACCAAGTCAATGTCCTTGGCTCCTATCAGTTCGTTGTTCAAACAAATAAAAGAAAATAAATGTCTAAGAAAAGAAATTGTCCCTCAACCAAAAGAGAAACCTCAGAGCTCTGAGAAAAAAATGTTGTTTTGCATCTACCCGGGTAGTATGATTTTTGTTATTATGGTGCACCAAATCTTAGCTCAGTTCAGCTGCTTGTGATGAAGGCCAGGTCCACACTGGATGAGAGGGAAAAGCGTCCTGCACGTCCTTGACACGTGGATCCAACGACTCCACCCTCACACCGAAACAGTCCGATGGAATCAGGTCAAACAAAAAAACCAACCTGCATAAGCAGGGTAATATTAATATCACATTCACAAATCAAAATAAAATCACGTCTAAATCTCTTTAAACTACAAATAGTATTACAGTAGTTTGTAGGTTTTCACACAGTGCGCAGTAATTACATGTGACACTAACAATGCACATGGTAGTGTAATCAAACCCTTTTTTCATTCACATCTCTGGAAATAAATTCTGATTTGTACATAGTCACACATCTTCGATTGTTTTTTTTTATAGTATGTTCACAGAAATCAAAAAGTATCATGAAGTTAAACTCAATGCAAACGTTAGCTGAAGTTAACATGGCATACAATTCACTCACCGGAGAACAAAGAATAACAAAAACATCACAATTCTTCCTCTCCAGTACCTCTTGCAATGTATTTTATCTCTATGAACCAAAAACAATCAGTTAAGAACACATTTTAAGTATTTTTACCACGTTTTTACCACAACTGGTCTTACATGTGCTGTCCAAGTGTTTTTCAAGATGGCGGTGCGTTTTCAGCAGTGCCTACCACACCCTCTACTGGACATACATAGTAGTGCTCAGTTAAAATTTAAAGGAACACATTCACAAAATAACATGTAGACTTCAGGTGGGTTACACAACAATAGCTTGTTCAACGACCAAAATAAAGGTGAAATAATGGCTAAAATGCACTTAAAACGCGGGATTACATTGGATGACCCACCTCTTCCCAACACGAGAGTTTGCGAAGGGAAGAGGAAGTTACAACACACCAATTTATACCAGTGTCCCAGAGGGACACACGAAGAAGTAATCATGTCCGGGTCACGACAGTAACTAAATACCAGGTATGTAGAACAAACAAAAGAAAGACAATGTTGTATAATATTAATAAACCGGTTACATTTTAACAAAGCATATTACAAAATGAAGTTAATTATTATTTATATTTGATTTACATTTCACCATTTCTATATCACTTATCACTTCTTATTTTTATGTGCTTTGACTTTGACTGAACTCCTTTCTCTTCCCCCTCTGCCACTGCAGACAAACACACACAGAGAAGAAGGAGCGTGTCTGTCCTACTTTTTACCAAGTTATAGATCTGGGCAAACTGCGGCCTGGGGGCCAAATGAGGCACGCGACCTGTTTCAATCGGGCTGTTTTTGAGAAACATAAACGTAGGAGACAATAAACTTTTAGCATTTCGAGATTAAACTCACAATGTTATGAGAATAAAGTCAAGGCCATAAAAAGCTATTTTTCAATATTTATACCAAATTAAAATTGTTATTTGAATCATAGAATACCGATATAAATATACAAATCTATTGTATGTTTTTATGCAAACGTTTCACTCATCCAAATCCAAGAGCTGATAATATTTAGGTATTTTTTATTGTAAAATACCAAAATAAACTTCTAACATTAAGATTCAGCTAATAATTATATATAAAAAAAGTTGAAGCTGAAGCTTAAGAAAGTTATGATTTTGCAAAAAAAAAAATAATAACAATAATAAAAAAATCAAAAAGTCATATCTTTTCTGAGAATAATATTGACGGCATAAAAAGAACCAATTTTATCAATTAAGTTTGAATATTTATGAGATTAAAATCATAATTTTACGGAAAAAAAAAAGATTGTGTTGGACACTATTTATTTGTACTGGTCTTCTGTCAAAGAAATGTCTGGCCCTCCACCACTATTTTGGAGTTGAATATAGCCCTTGATTAAAAATAATTGCCCGCCCCTGTTATAGATAATATAGAAAATATAATTTTTTTAATAAATTTGAAAAAGATTGCACTGTTTCTGCAATGTCTGTGACCTGTCTATATATCACTGTATTTTTTTTGTGCTATTTTTTAAAATGTTTTAGGACTAATTGTCTCCGTCAATATTTGTCCTATCAACACGAAATAAAAACTGAGACAGAGCTTAGACTGTTTTCTGTCCGATCATGTGCTCTACAAGTCTATATGTGGAGGAGACTTTTTACTACAGCTGCTCAAAGATACGCAACTGAACCATTTATGAACATTCCCAGACCACGGGACTGTTCTTTAGGCGTGGGCACAGTGTCGTGACAATCTGATCTCACAAGCTCTTGTCCCATCCCTAATACACGATGAACAAAATATAATACACTACTTTAGTTCTCACACTTTCTTGAGTAAATTGCAGGAGAGGTTTCTAATTGATTCCCTTTTCACCTGCAGTGTCTCACCTTAAAATCATTTGCATAAAATTTTCACATCTTGGTTTAAACGTACGACAGCTTTCACACAATTTAAATTAACATATTCACATTTACAGAAAATATCACTTCCTGTTTCTGAAGAATCTCTGTTTTCATGCACATTCAGCTCAATTTCACCCAACGAAGCTTTACGGTGATTTAGTTCAAGTGGCTAAATTGCAGAGCAGTTTAAGAGTTTGAGTCCGTTACATGAATCAGCACAACCACACGCTCTGTATTTATTATTACACAGCAATTACTCCCATTAAGGTATAATTGAATTCAACACTCCACATCAAGTATTCAGCGAGTGGAAAGAGGCAGGCAGCGCTGAAAGGCAAATAATTATGTTTGTGACTCCAGCTATAAAGACTGTGAATAAATTACACTGAATTTAAACTTTACTTTTTACTTCAGTATTTGCAGACTATTAATTTATCATCGTTTTTGTTAGTGTAATTTAGTGTGTTTATGATATGTTATATAATATGGCTTTAAACTTTTTATATCTCCATGGAGACGAGCATGAGGCACTACCAGTTCAAGTCAGATCTGTGAAGAGGCAAGCAAACACTCTAATAAAGTAAGTTCTTCCATGTATTTTTTAGCAACATAAGCACCCATAGTGAAATAAATTCTAGATGTTTAATGCCGTACCTGGGGACATTTAAGGCAAGGCAATAACATCACCATAGAGACAGGAAGGGGGCGGAGTCTGCCAAAATAGTTTCACAGTCCATGCATCTACAAGGTTTGTAGAGGAGACAACTGGTTGGAATGAAAAGCCAAAATTTAAGAGAATGAACAACGGGTGATTTATTACTTCACATTAAATTCAACATTAAATACACGTTCAGAGACTAACTCCGCTCACAACTGCACCTCAAACAGACTCGCAAAAATATTAGATGCCTAGAAGTCTTTTAAGAGACCAGGTGGGTGTGAACAGACATCGATTGACAGCAGCAAATATGAACAGCGAGCTTGGTAAATGATGTGACGGAGCGATTTGGGTCCTGACGTTTGCAGCTGAGGAAGCTGTACAGCACTGTCTAGTTTCTTACTTGCACGTCAAGATTTTTTTGTATATTTACTTTGCAAAACTTGTATGAAACATTGTATGTATGATCAATGTGCAGAGTGCAGCGGGTGATCGCTTTCCAACTCTCCACAGCAGCCGTGTCAGAAGGAGGAGTTTATTTATCCCACCTGGGCGGCTCGTCTGTCGCGTCAACTCACTGTGACGTCGGCGTGAACTGAAAATGCACTGACAGCGTTTGCCCAGCGTGGTAGTACAGTGGTGGTTTTAGCACACATAACTGCAAAATGAGCGAGTTTGCACAAAAGAAGAAGCCTGGAAACAGTAGATAATTCAATTTTGACCCCATATACACAGTTTGACAGTGAAAAATTGTTGATTCTGAGTTTAGTTTCTCTTTAAGTAAGTGTACAATACTTTCAAATTAAAACAATACAATAAAATCCCCAAATAAAAAGAGCTATTTCTCCAGAAATGATTGAATGATTAGAGTTTAGTCTGGTGAGTTATGTTTCCACCTTTGATTACTTCTACCTACTATAGTTTATGTACTGTATTTGTGTTTTACCTGGATCCAGTTGAAAAGTTTGAAGAAGTTTGAGCTGCTGGAGATATTTCTGACTGACCACATCATCGACTTCGCTCACAGGCACCGTGGGCTGATTCAACAACAGACAAGGTAAATAAAGTAAAACATTCTGTTCCATAACTGTCCAGTGTTTAAAATGATTCCTTATCTAATCATTTTACAATCAGAATATCGCATTCAGATGAAAAAAAAAAGAAACTGAATGTGTCCTTCAAATACTCACGTATTTTTGAGCTTCGTCAACCTACATAAAATGAATTACCATGTGGTTTCAAATAAAACACACTGAACATGAGATCAGAGTATTACCTTATTCTTCTAATTAGCCTGAATTATTTGTCATTTTTCTTTAACCTTTTTGACTTTTAACATATTTAATAATGAAAAAAGATTTAATAATGTCTGTAGTATTTAAAGGTGCATTGTGTAACTTTCTGGAGGTGAAAAGTCAGGCCAAATAATAATAACTAAAAACGCTGATTTTTATTCATTATTTAGTGTAACTAAGGCATGACAAAAATATGCATTTATTAAAGTTTATTTTTGGCCAAAAAGTTGTGCAGTGCACCTTTAAGGTTTTTACCATGACAAACATCTTTAATAGTTATAAATGTACCTTAAGAACCACGAATTAGAATTATATTTATTTACAGAAATCATTCATTTGCAGAGAGCACAGGCTTTCTCAGAAGTAACGTGATTTTGACCTTGTTTACAACAGATCTGTGTAAGTTGTTTGGATATTTGACATTTTCACTCCCAAGAGTCATGACGTGATGATTCCAGACATAATGCCTGGGATGTGATGTGGAATAGCATGAAAACGTCGGTAAATGTTCCTGTTGTTATTAAGGGATCGTCAACAAATTCTCGGATAAAACAGATGTTCTTTGATTCCTAACTTTTCTGTTGAGTCGACTGTTGACCTCAAATCAATATAAAAGAGGTGTTTATGACATGAAGCATTCACTCTCTCATGTATTAAAAATAAGTGTTTTCAGTTTTATTTATTTATTATTTTTCTTCAATGACATGGGGGTTTCGTAAAATATTTATCAAAAATCAATTCAAAACATTTCTTAATAATGAAAAGCATTTGGTATGGCCAATAAAATATTTTTCATTTGCAATATTAATAATTTTATTAATATTTTAGTGATAAATATACACTTTTTCTTCAATTGCTTCTAGGTTTTGTGAAATATTAATCTCAAATCAATTAAAAATAATTCTTATAAGCATCAGGTTCGGCAGGTTTTTTTATATATATGGAATGTTATTATTTTTTATTAATATTTCAGTAATTAAAAAACAATTCTTCTTGAATAGCATTGAGACTTTGTGAAATAAATGCAATAATAATATTCGTATTAACAATTGCACGGTAACCAAGTGGTTAGTAACCTAGCTCTGGCTTCCAATAAGGAGGTTGTGGGTTCGATTCCCGGGTCGGACCATATCAACATCTCACGATCTCTCTGGGTGGAGTTTGCATGTTCTCCCCGTGTCACTGTGGGTTTCCTCTCACCTCTAAAAACATGTATGTTTAGGTTAATTGGGCATCACTGTAAATTTCCCTTAGTGAATGAATGAGAGAGTGAATGGTTGTCTGTCCAACCCTGCGACGAGTTGGCCACTGTCCAGGGTGTTCCCCGCCTAAGGCCCAAAGTCACTGCGATAGGTTCCAGTCACCCGCGACCCCTAACGGGATTAAGCGGTAGAAAAAATGAATGAATATTATTATTTTGTTCATTTTTCCAGCTCAAAACATACCTTTACCTCTCAGCTTCTCTCTGACGGTGGAGCGGCTTTACCTCCAGTCTGTGTTTTGACTAAGATGCACTAGAGTTTACAGTGCATGTGTCCTGTGCTTCGGTGATGGATGATTTCATTAGATTTCCAGAGCCGGCATGATAAAGTCTGCAGACGGAGCAGAGCATCGTCTCCTCCTGACAAAGTACCTCTATCAAACGCCGCTACACAAAATCTCAGCTTTGCTCTGACTGATGCGACGCTGAAGCCATTTGTCCGCACGCAGGTCTTAAAAACGCATCCAAACACGGTTAAAATAGACGTATCTGTAAAATATGAAGTCTCAGAGTCACATTTAGGACATATGTAACAGTGAGTGAGCTCCAAACAGCTGCAGATAAACCCTGTTGTGGATCAATGATACTGACTTCATATGTACTGACTGTAACATTCATTTATGTTGGGGGGTCTGCCACCTGCTCGTGTCCATGAAGATGTCATTAGAGCTTTAGAAGATCTCAACTTAAATCATTTACTACAACACACCTGTCTGAGGACTTCAGAAGATAAAGCCAAACATCAATGTTAGAAATAAAAACATTATAAAATCAGAAATAATCATTGGTCAAGGTCGTAATGTCATTTAAAGGGGTGGCAAACCCGAGGCTCGTGAGTCACATGAGGCTCTTGGCCAATCCAAGTGCAGCTCTTTGGCTCGTTCATAAACATTTGCTCGTCTACACACTCTCGCACTTTTTCTCTTCTTCAGAAGCTTGAAACTGTCAGAACAGCGTCACAGCAGAGCTGTCTAACAGACAGATTGTTTCTTTGAGAACTCCCAGTGATATTCTGTGAAACTGTAGCTTCATTTTGGTCCTTATTTTGTGCAAATCCGCCTGATATCCACAGAGAAAGATCCAAAACGTTCAATAAAATAAAACATGAGAAAATAACAGCGGCGCAAATAGTGAGAAACGACACAGCGAGGAAATCTTCAAAGTAATGTTTACTACTGTGACTTTTGTCTGAATGTGACATAAAACAGAAGTTTACACACTGCCCTGACAAAAGTGTGTGCAGCAGTGTTTTCTCTGCTCTGATCACACAGGACAGTCCTGACTCTGACTGACTCTCCTAATGCCCAGTTTTACAGGGGCAGAGCTAAGGGCATCTGAGGCTGGGACCTCCTAAATCTGGCCTCTGAGGAGGCCAGATCTGTGGATTTACTGACTTTTGTCTTTTAAATTATAGTAAAATGTCACACATAATGATAATATCACATCTAAAATTGCACAGAAGTTTAAAAATCTGGGGGAATCCTCCAGACCCCCCTGAATTACCTCAGAGCCTTGTTATACAGAAAAATATTTTTAATGAAGGGCTTACAGTGTCTGTGTCTATGTAATTCAATAAAAATGTACTTTGCCCCCTGTGGTTGCAGTAGGTCGACTCATGGTGTGGTTCTTTGAAGATGAAAATTCGGCTCTTGGCCTTTTGACCAGTTCTCCACCCCTGCTTTAAAAGGCTCTTTAAAGTGCCAACTTACAACAGTAGAATGTTAAACCAATGGAGATTTTAAGTAACCTGGCTCACTCCAGATCGATATGTGCATCTCTCTGCATTGAGTTCTACACATATTCGATCTGGAAGGGCCGACCCCACCTTAGCCAATCACAAGACATAATCAAAATGACGTATCCCACAAACTGCTTTGTTTCTTACCTGCGTATTGCAGAGGAGACGCCAAAACTTCCAAACTTCCGTCGCCAGATGCTAAAGAATAATCCATTGACATCATTGTGTTCATATAAACAAGGTTTGAAGCACAACAACAATATTCCACCGCCAGCGAGCAACAGCTGTCCAAATGTCTGCGCCTGTTACAGCTGTCCTCCCCGTGGTTGTGTCTATCTCCAGGCGATTTGCGCATTCCCCCGCGCTCCAGGTCTGGTCCTCGTGTTTCAAGCGATCTGGTCCCCCTGCGCTCTCCGGGTTCGGTCCTCCAAGTGTTTAGCTATATGTGTAACATGTTTGTTGTTTTGCTGTGAGCACGTGACGCCTGGCACTCGCTGATTTCACATCTGTAAATTCTGCCTCCTCCTGTAGAGAAGCCTTCTGATTGGTTCGAGTATTCGATACTCGGCTCAAACCATAGGGCGGGAGTCCTTCCCGTGGATTTGTAAACCCACAAATACAGCGAGAATTCATCTTGCTGCGCAAGGTTAGATTTTAAGTTGCAATAAACCAAAAATAGCATTAATTAATGCATATTCTGACGATACAGAGTGGTAGATAAATTTACCAGTATTAGTTTAATGGGTTCCTCCTAGGCTGTTTTCTTTATGTTATTTATATTGTTTTGGCGAATATTTTCCTACAGAAGTTCTGCAAACATGACAAAAACATGGTGAATTTGCCATTATTTCCATGGTAACCGCTGTTGCTTCCCGATCCTTATAGGATAAAAGAAGGATTTTAACTTTGACTGTAAACAGGAAGCCAGTAAAGATCTTTTGGTTCTACGGTGATGTGTCAGTGCCACTTAATATTTTTGCTGACGTGTTTTGAACCAGTTGAAAGTTTTTTATAGAGCTTTTAGGCAGTATATTTCCAAATTTTGGCTATGCTTTACTAAAAATAAGCTGCTTTATGCTGTTTTTATCTTTCATAACCTCAATTTTCCAGTAGTACAGTGGCATTTACAGTAGTTTCCAGTCTTTTGCTGCAGGTACATGTATATTTGTCTGTTTTCTGTCTGTTTCTTGTTCTCTGCATCCGTCTCTCGCTCCTGCACCGGCTCGATTCAAACACACTTTGTAACTCAGGCATAAATTCATGTTTCTTTGCTCATCTGCTCAGAAACAGTGAATCACGTTTTGTCTGACAACAGTTTTATACAGTGTTCGCCTCTGCGGAAATATTCTCCTGCTTCTGCTCAATTAATACAAACTTTGAGCAATTTATTTAGTGTAGTTCAGCGCCGGGTAAATTGCTCTAAAAGATTTTCCTCCTCCTCTCTCTCCTCTCTCTCAAATCTCTCTCTCTCATCTCCTCTCTTTTTCTCTCTCTTTCTCTCTTTTTTTCTTTTCTCCTACTCTTCTTCTTTCTCTTTTCCTCCCCACATTTGTCGGATTTCTCATCTCTTTCTCTCATTCTCTTCTTTTTTCTTTCCTCTATTTTCTCCTCATCTTTCTCAATCTATCATGTTTCTCTTCTCCTCTCATGCTTTCTCTTTTCCTCTCACCCTCTCTTCTCTCCTATCTCTTACCCTCCTCTCTCTTTCCTCTCCTCTCTCTCTCCTTTCTTTCTTCTCTCTATTCCTCCCTCCCCTCCTTCTTTTCTTTTCTCCTCTCTCTCCCTCTATTTTTCTCTCTCTTCTCTTCCTATTCTCCCACCCATCTATCTACTCTATATTTCTTTCCTCTCTATCTTGCCTCTTATCTTTCCTCTCTTTCCCTCTCTTGTTTCTCTCTCTCTCTCTTGTCCTTGTCTCTCTTTCCACTCTCTTTCTCATTTCTTCCACATCTCTCTGCTAATGTTTCTTTTTCTTTTCTCTTTTCTGTCTCTCTCTTTCTCTCTGTTTATAATCCCATTTTCTCCCACATCTGTTGTCTTTCTCTTTCTCTCTCTTTATCACTCTCGCTTTCCTATACCCCACATTTCTCTGTTTATTTATTTTCTTATTTCATTCTTTCCTTTCTCCCTCTCATCTTCTCTCTCCCTCTTTTTTTCTGTCTTTCCTATTCTTCCACATCTATGTTTCTTTCTCCTTCTTCTGTCTCACTGACTTTCTCTCTCTCCCTCTCTCTTACCCCCTCTCTCTACCTATCTCCCTCCCTCCCTCTCTCTCTCTACTCTGTCTCTCCCTCTTATTTTCTCTCTCTCTTCCTGTTCTCCCACATCTATCTATATAAAATTTATTTCTCTTTCTTCTCTATTACTGACTTTTCTCTCTCTTTCTCTCTATTTGACTTATAATCCCCTTTTCTCCCACATCTGTCGTTCTCTCTCTCTCTTCTTTCACTGTTTATTTCTTTTCTTCTTTCATTCTTTCCTTTCTCCCTCTCACCTTCTCTCGCTCTCTCTTCACTCTCTTTCCCTCTTTTTTCTCTCTCTTCCTATTCTCCCACATCTGCTAATGTTTCTTTCTCTTTCTTCTCTCTCACTGACGTTCTCTCGCTGTCACTCACTGACTTTCTCTCTCTCTCCAGTCTCTCTAACTCTCCTTCCCTCTCTCTCTCCCTCTCACTTTCTCTCTCTTTGCTCTCTCTCTCCCTCTTTTTCTCTCTCTCTTTCCTATTCTCCCACATCTCTCTGCTAATGTGTATTTATCTTTCCTCTCTCTTTGACTTTCTCCTTCTCTTCCTCTCTCTCTATTTGACTCATTTCTCTCTTTCCCTCTTGTTCTTTCTCTCTCTTTCCTCATATTTCTCTTTGTATTTCCTGAAATTGGTAAATTGCAAAGCTTCAATTCAATTAATACAAACTTCGTCCACATATTCGATTGTCGTTGGACTAATTCAGCCCGTTTCAAATCTGAATCTTTAACCTGGTGGTGAAGGCTGTAGTTGCGTTATTACACTATTACTCCTGAAAAGGCGAGGTTTGTGGGTCTGTGGGGGCTTCGGGGCGAGGGATTAGTTTGGGCGAGATACGGAGGTGTGAGAAAAAAAGCGAAGACGATTGGATCAATGACCAGGTCTATAAGAAGAACGAGAAAAGAGAGAGAAGAGAAGAGCAGAGCCGAGGAGAATATGGGAAAGTAAACAGCCTGAATCAATCACTGTATGAGAGAGAGAGAGAGGGAAGAGAGAGAGAGAGGGAAGAGGGAGAGAGAAAAGAGAAAGAGAGAGAAAGAGGAAAGATGGACGAGAGAGAGAAGAGAGAGGGAAAAGAGGGGGTAAGAGGAGAGAAGAGAGAGAGAGAGAAAGAGAGAGAGAGAGAAAAGAGGGGGGCAGAGAGAGAGAGGTGGGGAAGAGAGAGAGAGAGTGAGAGAGAGGAGAGAGAGAGAGGGAGAGAGAGAAAGAGAGAAGAGAAGGGGGCAGAGAGAGGGGGGAGGAAGAGAAAAGCTGGAGAAAGAGAACAAAAGAAAGAGAAAACAAGAGAGGGAGGGAGAGAGAGAAAAAGAGAGAAAGGGAAGAGAGAGAGAGAAAAGAGAAAGAGAGAGAAGAGGAAAGATGGAGAGAGAGAGGAAGAGGGGGAGAGAGAGAAAGAGAGAGAGAAGCGAGAGAAAGAGAGAGAAAAGAGGGGGCAGAGAGAGAGGTGGGGAAGAGAGTGAGAGAGAGAGAGAGAGAGAGAGAAGAGGAGAGAGAGGGAGGGAGAGAGAGAGAAGAGAAAAGGGCAGAGAGAGGGGGGAGAAAAGCTGGAGAGAGAGAACAAAAGAAAGAGAAAACAAGAGAGGGAGGGAGAGAGAAAAAGAGAGAAAGGGGGAGAGAGAGGAAAGAGGGAGAGAGAGTTAAGAGAGAGAGAGAGAGAGAGAGAGGGAGGCAGAGAGAGGGGGAAGAGGAGCGAGAAAGAGAAGAAGAAGACAGAGAGGAAAGATGAAGACAAATGGAGAGACAGAGAGAGAAAAGAGAGAGGGGGACAAAAGAAAAAGAGAGAGAAAGAGAGAGAGAAAGAACAAAAGAAAGAGAGAAAATGAGTACAGCAACTTTTGACTCAAATTCAGCACTGACCCAAACTTCGGAACCTTCAGCCCCTTCAGTTACCAGCATCAGGCCCCCTTAACCATCTTAAACACACCTAATGTCTTTACATCTTGATATTTTTGAGTGTGGAGAGATTCTGTTTAAAAACTCAAACTTCCTGTAGTCGTCCTCTTTTATCTGTCCATTTCTTCAAGTTGCAACTTTACAGCTAAAAAACATGTGATATTAATAAACTCTGTGTAAACTTGTCTCCATAAGTGAGGCAGATACAATAAACAGATTATAGTCTCCACTGTGTACTCTCACCAGAAAAGTTACAAGTTACATAGGCCTAGTTTACAAGACAACGTTCCCCAGAAAACCGTCACAGTCGTAACGTTTTGTGCTCACAGTTTATATGGTGTCGTGGCGAGCCAATCTTTCTTTACATGGAAACACAGATAGACTGAAAATGCTGTAGTTCCTATGCCACGCCATGAGGTGGCGGTATTGTGCTAGGACTAGATGACCTTATTGTGACCCCACGCAGCCTATGATAACACGAGCATTGACAGGTTTACAAGTTATTCATATCAATAAAATGGCAAAGGGAAGCAACAAGGACCAGCGCGAGAGGAAATAGGGAGATCGCTCGAAACAAGCACGTAGAACTGAGGACTTGTGCGCGAGGACCAGTGCGCAGGGAAGAAGTAAATCGCCGGTGGTGGACACAAACATGGGAAGAACGACTTGCTTTTACCACGCATAGACACAGCCGTCCTCCACGTTCACGATGGAATAATACTTGTTGTGGAGCTTCAAACTTCTTTTTATCTGAACACACGAATTTCAATGGATTGAATCAACACCCGGAGAGGCTTTGGAAGATTAGTTTTGTGTCTGCAATACACAAGAAAGCTGGACACTGTTGGCTTTACACTGTGAGACTTTGTAAGAAAGAAAGGTGCTTTGGTTTAAAGAGACATTTTTGGTGACTGTGCAGTCTTCTTCTACAGTCTTAAAGTAGCAGCTACTGTCTTCATTGACAGCTGTTTTTTCCTGTTTACACCGCGGTGTATCCACTGAACGTCCCGGGCGAAACTACCTCTTGAATCGTATCCAGTGGAACGTCAATTCAATAAACACGTTGCTCGTTGTCGTGTAAAAGAGAAGCCAATCTGACATCGTAACATCACGGATCCATGAAAACTCGTAGTCGTATAAACTGCCCCATAGGCCTAACTTTAACTAACCAGTCTCTTTGTTACCTTATAGTCTACACCTGAGTTCACGATGCTCCAGACTGACCTCGTGTGAATCACTAAACTGTCTAGACTTTCTAATAATAAGTCACATTCTCATCTTTCATCAGGAACCTAAAGGACCAACTGCACGCTCACACGTTACAACAGACGTGCCATTATTTGCTCTAATCACCTGGAACAAATATTTCAGACAAATCTCACCCAACACAAGCCTCATGATTCATTTGGAAAATTATAACCATCGTTTGGAGTCTGAGTCTTATCGCGGCGGGAGAGTAATTGTGAGTTAGAATGACAGACACTTGGTGGTGGCGCTGAGAAATGGACCACAGCGCGGACTAACACTGCTGTAAAAGCTTTAGAGAACAGCGTCGGGTTATTAGAGGTGGAACTGGTCATTACAGCGGCAGGAAGAACAGAAGTTACAGTGGAAGGATCAGAAAAGTTCAATATCTGAGAGGTTAATGACTTTACATAAAAGGACACAAGCTTGAGAAGAGTTACAAGTCCAAGTCAGGTCCTGAATCAAAGAGAGACAAGTCCAAGTCAGGCCCAAGACAAAGAGAGATAGGTCCAAGTCAGGCCCAAGACAAAGAGAGACAAGTCCAAGTCAAGCCCAAGACAAAGAGAGACAAGTCCAAGTCAAGCCCAAGACAAAGAGAGACAAGTCCAAGTCAAGCCCAAGACAAAGAGAGACAAGTCCAAGTCAAGTCCCGAGTCAAAGAGACAAGTCCAAGTCAAAGAGAGACAAGTCCAAGTCAAGTCCCAAGTCAAAGAGAGACAAGTCCAAGTCAAGTCCTAAGTCAAAGAGAGACAAGTCTAAGTCAAGTCCCGAGTCAAAGAGACAAGTCCAAGTCAAAGAGAGACAAGTCCAAGTCAAGTCCCAAGTCAAAGAGAGACAAGTCCAAGTCAAGTCCTAAGTCAAAGAGAGACAAGTCTAAGTCAAGTCCCAAGTCAAAGAGAGACAAGTCCAAGTCAAGTCCTAAGTCAAAGAGAGACAAGTCAAGTCAAAGAGAGACAAGTCCAAGTCAAACCTCAAGTCAAAGAGAGACAAGTCCAAGTCAAGTCCCAAGTCAAAGAGAGACAAGTCCAAGTCAAAGAGAGACAAGTCCAAGTCAAGTCTCAAGTCAAAGAGAGACAAGTCCACGTCAAGCCAAATAAGGAAGACAAGTCCAAGTCAAGGCCCAAGTCAAAGAGAGACAAGTCCAAGACAAGTCCCCAGTCTTCTGACTCTAGCCTTTCTAAGTGTTTATCTCAAATTACCAAATACATATTTCTACAATTCTATTGATTTTCATTAATTGTCTCATTTAAAATACATTTCTGGTCACAAACGAGAAGTGAGGAGGAACATGTTGCAATTTATTAATGTAAAATAAAACTGTTCTGATTGGGTCTTTCATCTGTAAACTGCACCAACTGAAACATTGTCAAGAGTATCTGGCTGCAGACCTGTATGAAGAGTCTCCTCGCCACGTGACTTGTATCTACGGCTTACTATACTACTTTTTATCAATCAAGTTACACCTTTATCCTTGTTTTTTTATCCACTTTATCCTTGTTTTTGTTTTCTTCTGGCTGCAGACCTCCATCATGAGGCACCTGCACGGAGAGAACCGAAAGTAATGCAAAACTAATTTTGAGATGTTTGAAATTGTATCCAGACACTTTTGCTGGATCAAGTATTAGTTTCTAGTACAACCAATAACTTTCACAGGACATGAAAGTGATGAACTGACACGTAAAAAACAATATCGTTACTTACACAACATAACAACATTTGTAATAACTGGCCCTGGGGCGGTCTTGGTCAATAGTTTGGACCGGAGTGAGGTTATTAACTCTTTCACTGCCAGCCTTATTCTGACTTTGACCCCATTCCCTGCCAGACCTTTTTTGCTCATTTTAAGCAATATTCACAGCTCCACCAAAAACCTTGTGCAACTGAAATCATGACATGTTATACACCAAATGAGACCTACAAGTGTCTACTTTCATTTAAAAAAAAATAATTGTTATTCTACATAAATCCGTTCCCTTTTTTAGGCATTTGAAATTCCTTGTTTTCATTAGATTTCAGCGTTTGACAAGAAACTTTTGAGAAAACATCCCTTTTTTAAATCAAACTTCATGTCATTGTTATTTTTGTCTGTACTACTTTTTTGGTTAAAGATTATGAGCTACTACAATGAAATAATGTCTTTAGGATAAAAATACGAGCTTCACGTGATTAAAACAATGAGGTCGAGTGTCTTTTTCATCTTTAAACCGACAAAAGCTGTGTTACAGACCAGGAGGCAGTTTTACTTTCTGATGCAGGTTCTATAGGTTCAGCTACTTTCATGGAGCAGAGATTATATTTAACCCTCCAAACATGAAGAAATACAGTAGTTTTACTTTGACACTTTGAGCTCGACCACGGAAGAAGATGTTTGTTTTTCTCTTGAGACTCGCTGCATGAGTCGTTCTCCTCAGAGTCCTAGTCCAGTAGGATCTTCTTTTCTTCATTTTAAAGATCAAATATCTGCTCTAAACTTACTCAACTATGTTTTTCGTCCAAGATGTTTTGCCTGTAATCCGTTTGAAAAGAATACGACCCTTATGGGGCGGATGATCACGTAAACACAGCCAACTGCGTTCCATAATAAAATAGAAAGTAAACAGAAAACGTGCATTTTCCGGTCCTGTGACTTCCTCTGCTCCTTGTGCTCGTGCGATACTGCCCTCCGGTGACGAATCTATGAAACTCCATCATGTTTTTTAGTGCTGGTGAATTGGACACGTGTATCAGAGAGCGCTCTGTCGTCGCATATAAAAAAAGCTTATGACGAGAATTTTCGTCATTGGCAGGGAAAGAGTTAAGTTTAGGAGAACGGGAAAGGTTGGGAAAAGGATTGGGTAAACATTAAGATAAAAAATATATACTGTAATCGTTTAGGCCTGCTTAGCAACAGTAATAAACTCACTACGATGGTCTGCAGCCAAATGCCTCTCAACATGGTGGCCAACGGATACATCAGAAATGTCTCGTCTGATATTTAGAGGCAATTTAATCACAGCACAATACAGTATTTCCAACATTCTTGCTTTAACTATGCCACAACTTTTGACATATTTGATTTGATACAAAGTTTATCTCTCCAGCTTTCTTATGAATCTTTCTGCTTTTTTGTAGTTTAATTACAGTCCAGTGACACAACAGCCTAGACTGTTGTTGGCAAACTAAAAGAAGCACAGAAATCCAATAACAATACACAGCTCCAGTTATTGAAGTCACCCAATATAAAAACACAGTCCCTGGTTATTGGTGCGTCGCCCAAAGGCTCCGGAAAAGCCAGCTCTTAGACAAAAATAGCTCCAGTTGTTTGTAATCAGAACATTTGGTCACCGCATTTACCTTCATCTCAATAAAACACGTCTTTTTCCTGCTTCTTACATCTCTCCTGCGAATGCCGACGTTTTGTTTGCAGCGGCAGAGCAGATTAAGTGCATCTTCGTCTTTTGCAAACCCACACTGGAGACAGCTCTTCACATGATTCCACCTGCTGCTGATGTCAGAGACGAACATCAGACCGTTTCATTTCTATAAATCTGTCGCTCTCCACGGCCCACTCCTGGATTTACACACAAGAGACACACGGCCCACTGAGACCACCCACACCTCACTAATCTCTCTCTCCTCTTTCTCTCTCTCCCTGACCGTCTATCCCTCTCCTGTTTCTTCTCATTCTCTCTCTGCCTTCTCTCTCTCTCTCTCTGTCCAAGCTATAACTGTACTGTACTGAACTTATTTGAATAAATGGATTGGTAAAGTCAACGACTCTATCTTTCTCATTCTCCTTCTCTCTCTCTGTCTCTCCTCCATTACTCTCTCCTCTCTCTCTCTCTCTCTCTCTCTCTTTGTTTTCTCTCCTCTCTCTCTCATCTCTCTCCCTCTGTCTTCTCTCTCTCTCCTCTCTCTCTCCCTCTCTCTTCTCTCTCCCTCTGTCTTCTCTCTCTGTTTCTCTCTCGTCTCTCCCCCTCTCTCTTCTCTCTCTCTCTCTGTTTCTCTCTCTTCTCTCTCTCTGTCTTGTCTTTCTCTCTCTCTCATCTCTGTCTCTCTCTTCCCTCTCTCTCCTCTTTCTCTGTCTCTGTCTCTTCTCTCTCTCCTCTCTCTCTGTGTTCTCTCTCTTCTCTCTCTCTCTGTTTCTCTCTTCTCTCTCTCTCTGTTTCTCTCCTCTCTCTCTCTCTCTCTCTCCTCTTTCTCTCTCTCTCTTCTCTCTCCCTCTCTCTCTCTTTCTGTTTCTCTCTCTCCTCTGTCTCTCTCTCTCATCTGTCTCTGTCCTCTTTCTCTCTCTCTCTCAATTTCAATTCAATTCAATTTCAAAAGGCTTTATTGGCACGATTGCACAACAACATTGCCAAAGCAAAAATAACAATAATAACAGTAATAACAACAATATAAACAGCAATCAATATTCTAAATAACATTATATACATATATATACATACACACACAGGTCAGGTGGTTGTATCAGATGTGTGGTTGTTGTGGTTGTCCCTCAGGTTGTGGCACAGTCGGACATATTTAGCTGCTGCTAAGCTGCTGACTCTGTTCTCTCCAAGAATGTGTTGCATTTTGGTTTGTTCAGGTAGAGAATCAAAGCCAGGGACCTGCTGGTTCATTTTGGAGAAGAACTGGCCTCTGATGTTGTCATATTTGCTGCAGTGAATGAGGAAGTGTGTCTCTGTCTCCACTTGTCTGAGTGGACACAGTTGACACAGTCTGTCCTCTGTGGGCAGCCAGGTCTGCCTGTGTCTGCCCGTCTCTATGGCCAAGCTGTGGTCACTGAGTCTGTACATGCTCTCTCTCTCTTCTATTACTCTCTCTCTGTCTCTCCTCTTTCTATCTCTCTCTTTCTATCTAAGTTAACTTATCTGAATAAATGTATTATTAAAGTAGTAAAGTCGTCTCGGTTTTCTCTCCTGCTTCTAATCTCTTTCTGATTCTCTCTCTCTTTTTCTCCCTCTCCCTTTCTCTCTCTGTTTACCCCATCTTTCGCTCTCTTTTTCCACTCTCATTGCTAATGCCTTTCTCTCTCTCTCTCTCTTTCTTTCTATCTCTTTCCCTCTCTCTTTGACGGCTCTCTTTATCTGTGTCACTCTCAATTCTTTCTCTTCATTTCTTTCTCTCTCTCTCTCACATCACCTCTCTGTTAATGTTTCTTTCTCTCCTCCTCCATGTTATTTCTCTTTCTCACTCTCCCACATCTCACTGCTAATGTATCTTTCTCTCTTCTCTCATGTTCTTTATCTTTTTTCCTCTCTCTTTGATGGCTCTCTTTATCTTTCTGTCACTCTCTGAATTCATATTTCTTTTTCTTCATATCTTTCTCAATTTATATGTCTCTGTCTCTTTCTTTTTTCTCTCTCTCTCTCCATCACACTCATTTTCTCCCTCAATTCCTTTTTCTTTGTCTTTCACTCTCTCTCTCGTCTCTCTCTCTTTCTTTATCTCTTTATCTCTCTCACTTACATCACATCTCTATGCTAATGTTTCTTTCTCTCATTACATGTTCTCTCTCTCTCTCCTCTTTCTCTTTCTTTCTCTTGCTCGCTCTACTCTTTATCTCTCTCCCTGACCGTCTATCCCACTCCTGTTGTTCTGCCCTTTCTCTTTCTGTCTCTCTTCTCTCTGTCTCTTTGTCTGTATCTCTCTGTCGGTCTCTCTTTGTTTCTCTTTCTCTTTCTCTCTCTCCCTCTCTTTTTCTCTTTCCCACTCTCCCACATCTCATTGTTAATGTCTTTCTTTCTCTCTCTCACTTTCTCTTTTCCTCTCTCTTTATCTTTATGTCTCTCTCTCTCTCTCTGTGTCCCTCTCTCTCTCTTTCTCTCTCTCTCTCTCTCTCTCTCTCTCTCTCTCTCTCTGTCTCTCTCTCTCTCTCTCTCTCTCTCTCTCTCTCTCTCTCTCTTTTCTCTCTCGTTTATTACACTAAAACAAAAACCAGTCTGTTTTAAGTTCTTTCTGTTGCAGTCATTTGAGTAAAGAAACAAGGGTCTGAGCTGTCGGGCAACATAAAGGACACAACAAACACTACTTATTGACAAGCTTTTCCTTTCAGAGAGAGGGAGAGAGAGAGATATGGAAGAGAGAAAGAAATGACTGCGAGAGAGAGAGAGAGAGAGAGAGAGAGAGAGAGAGAGAGAGAGAGAGAGAGAGAGAGAGAGAGATATCAGTTGTGCTGGAGTAACATTGCCCTCCAGTGGTGAAAGTGATGTAGTGCTGTTGCTAAAACTTAATGATAATACAGATTTGTAATAGAATATAATACAATAATGAGCAAGCAATAATAAACATGCATGCTTAATTACAAAATATATGCACAGTGATCAGAGCAGTGCAAGCAGATGATATGAACTAGACATGTAAAAAAGTGAACGGTGGAGTGTGCAAGAGTCACACTTATTAATGTACAAGCATGAAATATCTATTCCTATACCTATCTATACCTATTTACAATCTAATGTTGACCCAAAGCATCTTTAAAATTGTATTCACATTAAGTTGCATTTTGCACAGTAAATTATGCATTTTCTAACAAGTGACCAATACCCCTAATGCAGGACTATTCATTCATTTTTGGAGGGACATGGTTTCTGGGCCAGGTAATAGTTGCACAGTACAAAATATCCACTGCATCTGTTTCAGTTTTATTAATAATACGGATATAGATTCTCTTAGATTTGTATTGCTCTAAAACAGGAGTCTTTCCTGCCTAATTCTACAAAACAAAATGTCAGTGGAAAATTGGAGTTTATAGAATACAGTGATGTGTCACTATTAATTAGTACACAAAGTTAAGTCATTTATAATAGTAATAAGCATGTCATATGCTGCTGTGGATCCTACAATCTGATTGGTTTGTAGGTTAAGACAGAGATGTGTGGTGTGTTTTTAACCATGTTATACAGCAGTGTTCTCTCAACATTAGTTTACCCAAAGTTGTATTTGGATTGATTCATGAATGTTTGAGTAATCTTGTATAGTCTGCAGCTGATGCTCCAAAGCTCAGAAAATCCCTGTCTTCACCTACCACCTATCCCTGCCCACTTGTCTGTATTCACTTGCATTTACTTAAGAATTAGGATCATGAGTAAAACGTGTAGGGTTCAAAATTGTCATGCAGACACTCTCCAACAACAAAATTTCATTTTTAAATTTGTAGCTTGTTAAAGTTTACAATGAAGTTCTGCTGTTTTGAACCTGTTTCTATTTCCAAGCCATTTTAACTAGTTTTTCACAGGTTAACAGGTGTTGTGCTAATTTAAATAAAAAGATTTAAGTAAAAACAAAAAATCTGATTTCTACACAATTCTAAATCATTTTAACACAACATGTGTTAAAACAGCTGTAACACAAGAGCTGTGTAAATATTAAACAAGCACTTAACTAGGAGTCATCAGCATTATGTAAAGTCTAAACCAGAACCAATTCAGGTCTAGAGCTGATTTAAACAAACCCAAACCAGGTCTAAGATAATGTGGAAGTTAAATTGATGCAAGTATGGATCTTGAGAGGACCAATTAGGCTCCCAAACTTTAAGTTGACTAGACCTATCCTACTGGTATTGGCAGAGAGGATCTACTTAAAGCCAAAAAATTAAAATGATCATATCGTAAGTGAAAAAGGGATGTGTAGGCGACGTAGTTTCATCCTCCTGAGAGCTGGAGCATTCTGCAGGATCTTTGCTGTTCCTCTTCTGAACTGACATGTTTGATTTTTAGCCACTTTTTTTCCACACTTTCTTTTTTTCATGGTTTCTGTTCTCACAATCTCTGTTTTTGTCATATTACGTTATATGTTCGACTATAACAATCACTTTCTTTCTAATTTTAAGACATTCAAACTATTCACTGTCCTCTCTCAGCTCAGCAGGCTTCCACATAATGAAACACAGATAATAGCTCTGTAATCACTGTCCCATCGCCGACCGGTCCTCTGTTTTGTGCTTTTAAGACGTCTCAGTCAGATCCGCTCCTGTGTTTGTGTTGGTCCGTGTGTTATTGGACTAATTGCTCCCACTGCTCCAGTCAGAAGCTTATAAATAGTTAAAACGTGGTCTTTAATCCTGCCTTGAACTGCTTAGACATCCATCATCATGAGATATACTGCGACATATCGAGTCTTTAGTCTGCACTGCTTTACAGATCTATTATTTACACGTATTTATTCTGAAATCAAGTCAAAAGAAGTGTCTTGTGAAGATACAAACATGAAACTGCGAGTCAGTTATTTTGGTGAGACATAATGAATAAGAATTTTAGCGAACATCCACTAAACAGGTTCATCACAACAGCCCAATAATCATTAACAAATGCAAAGCAAGAACGATATAATAATGAATACAGTGCTCTCTATAAAGTGCACCTTCTAGCCTTAAACTCTGTTATCGCTGTTATTTGTTTTCTAATATTAGTTTGGTTTGATAGTGCTTGTGGTAAAGATTTTTACAGCAGCAATGTTGAAAATTATGAAGAAATTAGTAGAAGAAATTAAGTAATTTGAGTCCTAAAAATAGAGTTCAAAGCCAAATGCAAAGACTATTTACACAGTTTCCCGTGAGTTTGGTGAAAGTGTGTATGACAGGTTAGACTACATTTTCAGTAAAACATAGGAAACATGATTTTGATTCAGATTTCACAAAACATTTAGCTTGTTTTTATCCAATTGGGTTGTTTTGGGGAAGTTCATTATCGTCTTTAGTCCAGTAAATATGACATGTGGGAAATCCACAACTGTTACCTAGCAACCACATTGTAATGCTGCGTTCCAGGCAACTGGGGACTGGGATTTTTCCCACTATGAAAAGATTATGGCTAATGCTAACCTTTAGGCTAAGCAAAAGTAATGCTAAATAACCTGTAACCAATGTTTACATAGTTTTTGTGGCAGTTAAACCCCCAGATTAATTTACTGTGGTGATTGTTGAGCTCGTATGTGAAGTGGGGCTTCCTCGACCAGTTCAAGCTCATTTTTACAAGTGGGAAGTGGGAAATATGCCAGTTCCCAGTTGCCTGGAACCATAGACTGATATACAGTCCATGCCTGGAGCGCACCATAAATCTGTGCCGAAATCAGCATAAATAGCACAGGATTGACAATGTGACAAATTATTATAACTTAGAACTGTCTTTGCATTTTATTGCTTTTTGACGACACACATAGGGGGATTCTGTTACAGTAATTTCTATTTTCTACTTTTAGTTGTCAGTTTCTTCATAAATTGCAACTTAAACTGCTGTAAAATATAAATATTTTTACCACAAAGACGATCACACAAAACTAAGTCAAAATAAAATTAAAAAAAATTAAAATCTGTCGTATGGACTTTAATCAATAATGTAATAACATTAAACTGTTACAAGATATTATTGTTTGTCAAATTACAACGTCTGTTTTATTTTAGCTCATGATAATGTGGCTGCTAGGTAACAGTGTTGGAAGTACCGTAATTTCTGGGCTTTAAGCCGCTACTTTTTTCTCAAGCTTTGAACACTGCGGCTTATACGGCTTAGACTTACTATTAACAAGTGCGGCCTATATATGTACTTTATAAGTTTTCTTACTTAAATCTAGTGGGTGCGGCTTATATTCAGGTGCGCTCAATAGAACAGAAATTACAGTATATCTACACATGTCACATTGACTGGACAAAAGATAATTATGCCTACATGTACTTGTAAATACATTTATAGTACTAGCCAATTTGCACGCTGTAGTTACATATAGCACTTTTTACAATGGTTTGTGTTTCATTCTTCATTTTGTTAAATAATATTTAAAAAAAACACCTCATCAAAATAGCCGGGTGAAAATAAGTAAAGCAAAACCTTAAATTAAATCATGTTCACTGTGTTTTACTGAAAAGTGTTGTCTAACATATTTGAGAACAGCAATATCTAAGTATAGCTGCTAAAGAATAATTATTATTATTTTAATAATAATGCATTGGATTTTTACAGCGCTTTTCAAGACAAAGATGCTTCACATTCTGCATTATTCATTCATTCCATACTGGGTAGTGGTAAGAATGGCCCTATGTTATTAATATTTATAACAGTTAATCATAACGCCCTAATAAATAATTCTAGATTTAAATAAGATGCAATTTGCAAATTTGAGAATTGGGAAAGACGTAATAATTGATTTGTCAAAATATTTTCAAAATCCTCTCTCCTAATTCTTACACTGCAGACATTTTCTTCATAGTTCTCTTATTGTACCTTCATGTTCTTCTGTTGTACCACACTTCCACCAGCAGATGCCGCTCTCCTCCTCCTTACACTCTCACTGCTGCAGCCTGGAGTCAGAGAGAAGAAACGAGGGAGTGTCTTCTTCACAGAGAGGATGGATGGATGGAAGGAGGAGAGGAAGAGAAGAAGAAGGTCACCGAGGAGATCCCATCATCGCCGTGGAAACCTACAGCGTCTGCAGCTCAGTGAAGGTCGAACCGAGAGAAACATGAGGATTATTTGGTTATTTGGTAGTTATAATTATTCAAAACACAAATAAATAATAACTATGCAAATCTCAGAAGCATAAACAGGTCTTTTTAGTTACAGAAAAGTTACACAAGCAATACATTGAGTTTACAGAAAAAAGTAGAGTTTGTGAGCCTTGTTATAAACAGATTTCTAAATATCTGTATTATCTGTAATATACTGTATGAATCGACCATCTCTAAATATGGCCTATTCATGTTTTTCAACCTACAGAAAATTAAATACAAATATAAAGTTTGATTTCATAAAATCAGTCACAAACTTGAGAAAACGTTAACAAATAAATAAGGAAGGAAGGAAGAAAGAAGAAAGAAAGAAAGAAAGAAAGAAAGAAGGGAGGAAGGAAGAGGGAAGGAAGGAAGAAAAAAAGAAAGGAAGGATGGAAGGAAGGAAGGAAGGAAGAAAGAAAGATAAAGGAAGGAAGAAAGATAAAGGAAGGAAGAAAGAAAGAAAGAAGGAAGGAAGGAAAGAAAGAAGGAAAGGGAGAAAGGAAGAAATAAAGAAATAAGGAAGAAAGAAAGAAAGAAAGAAAGAAAGAAGGAAAGAAAGAAAGGAAGGAAAGAAAGAAGGAAAGAGAGAAAGGAAGAAAGAAAGAAATAAGGAAGAAAGAAAGAAAGAAAGAAGGAAAGAAAGAAGGAAAGAGAGAAAGGAAGAAATAAAGAAATAAGGAAGAAAGAAAGAAAGAAATAACGAAGCGAAGGAAGGAAGAAAGAAAGGAAAGGAAGGAAGGAAGGAAGATGCAGGAAGGAAGAAGAAAAGAAAGAAGGAAGGGAGAAAGAAGGAAAGAAGTAAGGAAGGAAGGAAAGAAGTAAGGAACTAAGGAAGGAATAAAGAAAGAAAGAAAGAAAGAAAGAAAGAAGGGAGGAAGGAAGAAGGATGGAAGGAAGAAAGAAAGAATAAAGGAAGGAAAGAAAGAAGGAAAGAAAGAGAGAAAGAAAGAAAGTGTTTGATAATCATGTCTTGAATAATCTCCAAATCGCAAAAAGAATGTGACATCAGTAAATAAAACTAAAGTCAGATATACTGTATGTTGTTTGTGTCTTGTTCTATTGTATTTAATGTTTTATTGTTTTCTTCTGTGTGGCAGTCCAAGTCAAATCAGACAAAATAAAAAGCTTCTCGACTCTTGTGTCCGGCCTCTCAGTTGTGGCTGTGTGATGTAAAACCATTACACAATACACGGCTCTGACACATTTGCCAGTGAGCGTTGTGGAAGTATTGATTTTGAGTGTGCTAATGCAGCGCCAGATAAGAACGGTTTTAGAGAGGAAGAAGAGTCGACTCATGCAAGGACAATTAGACTGCTCCTGCTGCAGACGTGTGGATAATTACGAAGAAGATCAGCACACTGACAAGATGTAAAATGTTAAAACACAATCTTGCTTTGAACACATCTTAATTTTAGTAGTTTTGACTTGATTAGAATAAAATTGCTGAGTTTGAGGACATTTCTGACTGGTTGAGGACCACTGAATTCCTAAAATGTTATATACATAATACACAAAATACAAAGTAGAGCAAGCCAATTTCAGCCTCAACTTGATAGCCTCCTCTCTGAAACAAGAGAAAAAGAAATGTGTTTTAGTAAATGTAGACTATTTTGATCAATTGTGTGTAGGTGTATATAGGCTATATGTTACAGAGACAGTCCCTATTTTGAACTCTATGCCCTGTGCCCCAGCAAATGTTTCTAAAACCATGGGTTTGTCCTAGTTTTACACAAGACATGTCCCAGCTGTCCCAGTTGTAGACACAATATCCAACAGAAGTAAATTCGTCCAGATGAGAGCAAGAGTAAAATGTTTTTTTTCCTATTTTGAATTTTCCCATTTCATAGGAAAGTACAATGTACAATTATTATAAAAGTAACAGGAGAATGAAGGAAGTAGTCTGATTGATTTAATGGATCGTGCCAGGGATTATACCCAATTTTTTGCAATTAAATAACTTAAAACAAATTTCATTCCATCAGCACAGATATCTTGTTAATCTTTTGAGGTGTAAATTAGCTCTGACTACGTCTAATAATGGCCCGTTTGTTCACTAAACTCCAATTAAGTATTGTATGTTGTTGTTAGCATTGTGGCTAACTGCCATTAGCATACCTGCATGTTTCGCTTCCAGCAATTGTGGAAAAAAATCTTAAAACGCATCTTGGTGGACGATTCGGAAGCTCAGAATACATTAGACAAATGAGCAAAACATGTGGATAAAGTATGAATATGTATAGTATTTCTATTTGTTTAAATTTACTTCCTCACCTGACGGGGGCGGTACTAGGCTTGTCCAGTCCCGGTCTATGACTGTATATATCAGATATGATTATACAGTCTATGGTACTGACACCTCTCGCTCTGTCCGTTCCCGCGCTTTTTTATTGAAATGCGTCACTCGGACTTTCTTCCACTTTTATGTCTGGAGCGGTCTGGAGCAGGTGTTGGAGCCTCGCATGGTTGGCCGACACACCACAGCCGAAACTAGAGGTAACACCTCCATTTTGTTAAGTTGTTGATTCTGTTTGTGTTTCGTTTGTTGAAGAGGTTTTGTTGCTCTGTGGTGTTGGATTGGTGTTGTTCTGGTGATTTTTGCGGTGGTTTGTTGGTCGATTGTGGTGGATTTGTAGTTGCCTTTGTTTGTTTGCTAATCGCTCCCTGCTTCTCCACTGTGTCCGTGACTCCGTGTCTTGTGTTTTTGTGTCTTTGAGTCAAATTTTCTCATTTATTTCTGTTACGTTTATTCAACTTTCTGTTGCGTTTATTGGCTGCATTTATTTTAAGAGCGCTTCTTGCTGCTCCATTATGCGAGTTTTTGAGTTTTTTGTATCTTTAAGTCAATTTCTCTTATTTCTGTCGTGTTTATTGACTGCGATTTTTTCTCTTGCCTTAATTTCAATCCGAATTGGGGCTCTTTTAGGTTCTTTGGAAATGTCAAAATTAGCTGAGCTGGCCTAACCGGTGGGTCAGATTTGGACAAAAAGACAAAGCACAATTTAGTCACATAGCCTACTGGGGTTCTGAAATGGTGTATATAGATAGACCTATTTATCTGCTGAGAACAATTTAAAAAAATTTAAGCAAAACCAAGGGGAACATAGTTTACAAAGCTCTGTCTACATAAATGACAAATGTCTTGCCTTTACGCAGTGCTGAATCTTTACAGTAATTAGGTTGTTCAAACGGCAGTCCAGTGTGATTAACTTTCTAAACTCTAGTCTTTACAGATCACAAGGGACTCACCAGCTGCAGATCTCCGATGGTTTGTTCGTTGTAAGGTATGTCTCTGCATTAGGTCGTACAAAGGGAGTCCAGTTTGTTTTGTTATTTGTGACATTTCTAACCTTTTTCAAGCTAAATAGTCTTTGCAGGTCACAAAGGAGACACCAGCTGCAGATCGCCGGAAGTTTGTTGTAAGGTAGGGGCTCTTTCTCTCTGCATGTGCACTTTTTAAAAACTGTGTTCAGCTTAATTTACAACGATCTCCTAACCATTGTTAATCTATCACTATCGACTTGTATTTTCCCCACATCTCTTAAACATGCCATAATAACACCATTGCTGAAAAAGAGCAATCTTGATCCACTAGTCTGTGAGAACTATAGACCAATATCCAACCTGCCATTTTTAGCGAAAGTCCTTGAAAAATCTGTTTATGAGCAACTACTGTCTCATATCAATACCAATAACTTGCTTGATAAATATCAATCTGGTTTTAGAAAATATCACAGTACAGAAACAGCCTTAGTTAAAATTGTAAATGATCTTAAAATGAATACAGATCAAAATAGTGTCTCTATTCTCGTGTTGTTAGACATTAGTGCTGCTTTCGACACTATCGATCACAATATTTTAATAAGCTGTTTGGAAAATTTCATTGGTGTGAAAGGACAGGCACTTGACTGGCTTATTTCTTACCTATAACACAGGTCTTTCTCCGTGGCCATTGGCAATTTTAAATCAAATCCCATTAAAACGTCTTTCGGAGTTCCACAAGGATCAATCCTTGGACCTCTTCTTTTTAATATCTATATGATACCTTTAATGTCCATTTTAAAAACATTTAATGTTTCTTATCATTCATACGCAGATGACACTCAATTATATGTTTCTGTCTCATCAGCTAATTTAGGTCCGCTGGATGATTTATTGAGTTGTATCTCCACCATTAAAATATGGATGAAAGAAAATTTTCTTCAGCTTAATGACACAAAAACTGAGATCTTACTTATTGGTCCAAAAGTTTTAAGAGAAAAACTAAGCATACAACTCAACCTTTCAGATTTAAAATTTTCCGAGCACGTCAAAAATTTAGGTGTTATACTCGACCCTGATCTTAATTTTCATAAACAAGTTTTAAATATTACTAAAATTGCTTTTATTCATTTACGAAATATTTCTAAGATCAGAGGTCTTTTATCCAAACCTGATGCAGAAAAATTAGTGCATGCTTTTATCTCTAGTCGCCTTGATTATTGTAATGCACTCTACGCTGGTATCACTAAGCAACTACTACACAAACTCCAGCTTATTCAAAATACCGCCGCAAGAATTTTAACCAAAGCTTCACGGTTTGATCACATTACACCTATCTTATCTTCACTTCATTGGCTGCCAGTCAAACAAAGGATTGATTTTAAAATTTTATTGCTAGTTTTTAAATCTGTACATGGCCTAGCCCCATCTTATATATCTGATTTGCTTTCAGAATACACTCCACTGAGATCTCTCCGCTCATCTAATAAAGAATTTTTTATTGTGCCGCGAATTCGGTCTAGATCCGGTGAGGGTGCCTTCAGTTTTTATGGACCAACCATTTGGAACTCTTTGCCAAGTGTCATAAGACATGCTGACACCATTACTGCTTTTAAAAAACAACTTAAAACATATTTATTTATACAAGCTTTTACCTGATTTCAATTTTACTCTTAGTTTCATCTTTGTATTTTTGAGCTGCATTTTATTGTTTTTCTTTGTCCTGTAATAGCACATTGACCCTATGTTTATCATATGAAATGTGCTACACAAATAAATGTATTATTATTATTATTATTATTTAACAACTAACCACTAAACTTCACGGGTGGTGGGTTAATCCAGCCACAAAGGGCCCAGCGTGTCCCTTTGTGCCAGTTCCAGCCTGGACAAAACCTACCTGTTTAAACCCAATCTTACTGTGTACATGTGAATATTGACATTACCAATTCTAATGTCTTTTTATTGCAGCTTTTGTCCACTGTTTCCACTGAGAGTGCTGAGTTGTGATTCAGAATAAGCCCTTGTGATAATTTGTCTTTTCTGTTTAGTGATTTGTGACGACAGTTCTTTCTTCACTGTTGAATCGGCATGTGTTGTTGGTTCTTCCACACATACGTCAAACCAGGTAAGTCTGTTCCTACACTTGCTATGCTTCTTACAGCAAGATCTTTAATGTTTCTGTTCTAAATGTGGGCCAGTTTTTAAATGTGATGTTTTAACTCAGCTTTGGTCTTGAAACTGAAATGTTTACTTTTATACTAACTATTCTACAAGTTGAACTGGTTTGCTTTCTGTTCCTTTGGAGTTCAAAGAAAGTCCAAACTTTGACCATCTAACAGTATTTTGTATTTGGTTTTGTCTGAACTTACCTAAATGAATGTGGGTCAGATTCGGACAGTCATTTACAACTTATTTATTGGTTTATTTGAAAAGTGACAAATACAAAAACATTCAACAACTGTAACACAGCAACAACAACAAAAAACACAAACATTTACATTAAATATGAGTGCAGTGCTGTTGCTGACAGATCCAAAGTTTATGCCACTGGGTTTGAGACTGAAATGTGTCTTTTCTAAACTTCCAAACTCCTTTTCCGGCTCTGGGTTTATTGATAAATTAGGAGTATTAAACATCACTGTATTCAGCTGATCTAAACTGACTGGTAAAACATAAAACACAACTTAATCATTAGGTTTGCAAATTAAATGTCTTTTTACTCATCTTCCAAACTAAGTGGTTGAAAAAATATTCTTTTGATTTCTGTTCGTTAATCAGATTTGAAAACTGAAATGTGTTTTGTTTGACATGACCCAAACAGTTGGTCAGATTTCAACAGTTTGAGATGACTTGGTGGTTTCACTTTCACCATTGGGTTTGAGACTGAAATGTCTTTTTCTAAGCTTACAAACCAAATACTTTTACAGGTCAAACTGGTTTCGTTTTCCTACTCCTGATTTATTGAAAAGCTTTTTTATTCACCTCATATCTCTGAACCAGTGGTTACACTTGACATAATTTCACATCTCGCAGTTTCCATAAAATCCACACTGTATTCAGCCCAAATCCGCGTATAATTTCCATTTCTTCTGCATAAAAGCCAGTCCTTCATGTATTGGCATCTCGCACTCAGTCTTACGGTGACACTGCACAACAACCCCGCACACGGATTCAAAAGAGCATTTGTCCCTCGCTGCATCTTCATTTTGAGAGAGCGGGAGAGCGAGTCCGGTTGAAACGCAGGTTTTATTCAAAGTTTACCCAGCTAAGCAGATGGAGAGTGGCTCTTTCTGCGTAAAGCATGTGCAGTAGAGTGGAAAGTGACGTCGACCCAAAATCCCTCTATTTGAATCATGGCAGGGCTCCCACAGAGTCTTAAAAAGTCTTAAATTTGTCAAAAGGTGTTTAGGTCTTATATTTGAAGTGGCTTTTTTAAGACCTTGTATTTTGAGCAGATTGATCAAAGGTAATGAAGACTGTGCTTGTTTGTGTCAGAAGTTACATTTGCTGTGATGCCAGTCATGTAAATAAGCGTCAGATGGAGCGACAGCGCACACATAGAGGTGTGTGGAGCAGAGCGCAGGAGCTCACTGTTAGCTTAGCACGAATCGTCTCACAACTTTGGGACTAAATAAGAACTATTCAACTTGGCCAAAGGAAAAGCATGTTTCACTTAACGAGCGAGTTTTAAGGTAAGCTCACAGTGCTTTAATTCGGGCTGAAAATGTCTAACTGTACTATTGCTAGCACTGCAGATGCTGCGCGTAACGGGCTGTCAGCTTCCCTGCGTGCATTCCGTAAATTAACTTATATACAGTAAGTTGTGCGATAGGTCGTGTACAAGTGGTGAAAATATCAGCTTTTAAATCGCCGCGTGTTCAAAAAACTTTTCAGGTCTTAAAAAGGTCTTAAAAAGTCTTACATTTTGTTGTAGAAGGTGTGCAGGAACCCTGCATGGGTACAATCAGGACAAAACAGAGTCTTCTCTCTCTTATAGTCAGAAAGTTGCACAGTGCTCCTTTAAGAAACCTGCCATGCTCATTTGGTCCTACTTAAGATGCAAATGACCTTTAAATTATGCAAAGACTTACTCTTTTGTACATCGAATGAACTATTTCTAGGATTATCACAAAATTTCTCCATATACAGTCGATCTGAATTTGATCTGGAATAGCTTTTATGTCGCTTCATCGTCACAGATTGAGACTTTGTGAGAGCAAACGTCATAAAACAAAATATATTATCCTACGGCTGCACAGTCCAAGTGTTCTGTCATGTCACATACGCAGAGCTTTATGTAAAAACAGGATTATATAAATGTAATCATCCCTTTACAGCACCGTTCTCCTCTTGTTTCATTATTAAATCCTTACTTTTCCGTCTCTGCTGGAGGACGGCGATAGTGATCTCCATGGAAACAGCCCAGCAACAGGCTTAAGCTCGGCGGCCAATGGGAGCTCGGCGTGGCAGCGGGAGCCGACCAATGGTGTTCGAGCGTGGCAGGGGAGGGTCGGGATGCTGCGGTTTGAAGGTGAATGCTGAATGATGCTGAAAGGGGGCGTGGCCGAGAGTAAGAGCACTTCCTGGTTGCTCTGGTGCGTCACTACGGCAACAGCTGGGGTTTCCATGCAGCTTCTGTAATAGGATAATATGAGCAGGGAAGCTGAATGGGAGGTGATTGTAAATGTGGGAAATTACAGGGTACAGAGGGAAAATTGCACAAATAGATTATACATATGTGCTAATTCAGATCACTGACAGAAAAATCAGACACCAACTGTGAACATATAATGCAAAGGGAAGATATGTCAAACCAGAATGCTCAAAATGATTATAAAAACAATGAATTAAACCACTAATATTTGTCTCACACTCCGAAAACCGCCAAACTCTGATATTAGACAAATAAATCTGTTTACTATAGCATTGTATTGTTAATTATTAGTTATTTTACAGTTTTTTTTCTATTAGTTTGGCTCATTTCTTGAAACCGAGATGACATTGTTTTCTCACTGTGGCAGAGGTCGAGGTAACACAATATACGTAATTAAAGACTATAATACACTAAAGCTGTTCTCATTTGGTTTGGTTTATTTATTCTTAAATCTAGAAAATCATTTGACTAAAAAGTCTTTTTTTACAGCTCACTGGCAAAACTCATCTGTTTCCCAAAACTGTTCATACAAGCTTTAAAACTAAAACGTCTTTCTCATCTAAACAGTCAGGACAGAGTGTAACTGTTTTACTGTTTTACTTACAATTGTAATGCAATTGTAAGTGACTGGAGCACTGCTCTGAACTGGATCAATCACTTCTGATTCAATTTTTCTTCAGTTAATGTTCTTTGTCATTTTTATAATATGATTATTTGTCATTTTAATAGTATCATTCTTTGTCATGTCTATAGTATCATATTGTAACATCAGAATAAGTCATATCTTGAGATTTATTAAAGTGTTCATGGTAGTGAGTGTATTGTGCACATGAGAATTTATACGGTGAAATCCTGCTGATATGTTCTGGAGAGAACAACCATTAGACTGAGAATGGAGCTCAACAGTGACCGCCCACTTCCTGGTTCCAAAATCTCAAACCCATGTTAAATTGCCATAGGGGATTGGATAAAAAATTATATTAATAGTTTGGAAACGTCCTCTGGGCTAAGCCGCTATGTGGTGAGTCAGGAGCATAAGACCTATATTTTTGTTTAAAAAACGTTTTTTCAGCTTTTTCAGCTTTATAAACTATTAAGTTATTACGACATTTTGCAGAATTTTAAGTTCTAGATGTGCCTTTTAGACTGAAAACAACTGCGCTGTGGATCTGAGTTAGCACATAGCTGCATGGTTAGCCCACGATATGTCTTTAAACTCTTAATATTTGAAGTTTTCGAAAAGCCTATGGCATTTTAACATGGGGCAAAATTCTTCCGGAACCAGGGCGGTCTTCCACTGTTGAGCGATCAGTTCAAGAGGATCTGGGGCAGACTGATCTTTTTATTTGAAAATTGTGTTAAACATGGGCTCATTGTGCTGTCTGTTCGACACTTGTACAGAACCATTTGCAAAGCTGCACTGAAACACCTGGACTAAGACTGGAAATTGAATGAAAGCAATGAGAAATGCTATTCAGTTGTAAAAAATTGTGGGTAGGTTTGGAAATCTTAACTGAAATTAACTCCTCAGATGCATGTACTGTATATTGTATCATATCTATGTGTTTAATTGACAACTACACTTTGCATATCAAACCAAAACACAGACATTAAGACTGACGATTGACATTTTTAGTCAGACGACATCATTAAGCTAATGTGAGTTGATTTGAAGAAGCCGTCTTCAGCTCTCTCATATTAACTACAGACGTTTCACACCTGCGATCGTCACATTTACATATCTATATATTCATGTCAGAGCCTCGGGGTGTGTGAGGCATTTCATTATCAGATACAACCGCAGACATGACACTGTATCTCGATGGGAAACGTGTCAAAATCATAGTGTAGATTATTAAATATGTAGTAATGAATGTTATTACTACTGAAATTTTAAATGAATGTAAAACAAATGGAGTCTTCTTGTGGCTATTGATGCAGCTTCTAAAATATACAATAGGAGAAATATTTAAAGTTCAAATAAAAAGTTTTTCTAATTTTGACTTAGTTTCGTGTGATAGTCTTTGTGGTAAGGCAGGGCAATATGGGCTAAAATTTTTATCACTGTATAAAAGAAAACATTTGCAGTAAGTTGCGTTTGTCATTGTTATAATTATGTGTTTCAGGCTGCATTACTTACAGTGCAAGTTCCTTTCAAATGTAATGTTTTACTTCTTTCGTTATTTGTGTTTTCGCCTCTGCAGAGCCTCCACAGTCTGGGCATAGGTTTCTTGCCAAGAGCTGCCAAGAGCTTCCAAGTCTGCGTATTTACAGGAACTTTGGGCATCTTTATTTGGAAAGTTGCTTATGCATTTTGCTAGTCAAGTGTATTTGAACAAACAGATGCATCAAAAGGAGAAAGGGAAACCACAATATGACGATTTCACCAAAAAAGGAGATTGTCACAGAGATGATTTTTATCACAATATTGCCCAGCCCTTGTCCCCGTACCCGTGATTGAACAACAATGAACTGAAATGAAACAGACTGGCATAAGGCTCTCCATCTTATTTCGCCCGCCCACTTTTTCTACCGTTACACACAGAACTCGGAAACACGCTTCCGGTCAGCTCCTCCCCCGTTCATTTAATTGACGTAACCTGCTGAGAAAACTTGCGGCAAAACAATATTTCAGGTAGGTTCTATGTCGTATGTGCTACGCCCTCTACGGGCTTCGCTATTGGCTAACACTCGAGGCAGCGCCTCGCACCTGAAGATCAAACAATGTACCGCTCCAATCATGGGGACGTGGTTCCCCCACTGGCCGTATATAAGGCCCTGTCCACTATCGCTCGCCCTTCTTTTCACTCAGCACTTGAAGATCTCTTAACATGTTCTTTAAGAAAGATTTACTCTCTACAATCAAGATTTGGGATTCGCCGTACTCACCAGCTCGAAGATTGTCACCCTCCGGTGTCGAGCACCGTGGGTACGGCAGATGTGAGACCTTCTTCTCCCCGAAGACCGTCTGTTGCCCTCTGCCTCTGTTGGCAACACAACACAGGGATAAGACCGCCCCGTCTGCTGCTCGCTTCCCAGGGAGAAGCGAGAGTGGCGCCGTGGCTTCATGAGCCCCGAATCCCCGGAGCATCTCGGTCCGGACCCGGAGATGTCCGAGGGGAAGACCGTGCCTCCGGTCCGTGCTGCAGCCTTGCCGAGCAAGGCTCCAGCGCCTCCTTCCCTCCGGATTGTCCCCCTATGAAGAAGACATGGCGTTCCTCTTCTCCCGCGGCTGCTGCTTGGCGCCAACACCGTGTGCCAGCATACCGGCCGTATCGCTGTGTGCTGGACTGGTGCAGCGAGTCGGGGGCTCCATCCATCGAGGACGGGATCAGTTTGGCTCTGCTTCCCTCTTCCTCGCTCTGATCTGGCGGTAAGCCTCTTTTCCAGCCCGAGACAGGCTGACGGCGGTGTCGTGTATCGCTGCTATGCTAATGCTACACGGTCATAGCACTAGCTAGCTACTAGCGCAGGACGGGATCAGTTTGGCTCTGCTTCCCTCTTCCTCGCTCTGATCTGGCGGTAAGCCTCTATTCCAGCCCGAGACAGGCTGACGGCGGTGTCGTGTATCGTTGCTATGCTAATGCTACACAGGTTATAGCACTAGCTAGCTACTAGCGCAGGACGGGATCAGTCTGGCTCTGCTTCCCTCTTCCTCGCTCTGATCTGGCGGTAAGCCTCTATTCCAGCCCGAGACAGGCTGACGACTGTATTGTGTACAGCTGTTATGCTAATGCTGCACAGGCCGTAGCATTAGCTAGCAACTAGCGCAGGGCCTAGTTAGCTGCGGACCACGGTGGCTGTTTTCCTCTGCATGTCACAAGCTTTCGCCATGGGCGTAGGTCTATGTGCGCGGCACAGGTGGGCGGCAGACATCTCTGGCTGGGTCTGTCTTCCCTCTAGGACCATGAGAAAAGCAGCTCGCCCGCTGCTTCGCTCTTCTGCTCGGGTCAGAAGGAGGAGGAGCCGCTCTTCCCCGAGACACGCTCTTACAGCTGCGGCGTTCTGTTCCTCGGGCTCCGGCTCCCACAGATCAGGAGCGCGAGTCCGGAGCGGCGCGCTCCTTTATCTGGAGCTTGTAAGAGAGAGGAGAGGCTCTTTATGTTATGATTTAGAGTTACTTCTCACCATGCAACAGACACGCACTGGTAGCGTTTCTGTAGCTGTTCATGCTGGTGCTATAGCTCCGATGCTGGCTCCAGCTGTCCTGTCACTCTCATCCCCGCTGAGTGTCGCGGTGCGGATGAGTGCGTCAGGAAAGGGCAGAGGTTGACTGTGACCCCCCATCTCGCCCAGGGAAGAAGACGTAGGTGAGAACCACGTACTTCACCACAGCCGCTGTCGTGAGGGCGGAGTTTCCAGCAGCTCAGATAGCTGTCCAGGGTAAGGACAGTTCTTTACCCACCGCTGCTGCTCTGGTAGCAGGGCACCGTGTTCTGCTCCTATCTGCGCTTGGAAAGCATGTGGGAAGAAGACAGGCTTCTGTGCATCATCTCCATTTACTCATCTTTTTATGTAGATGTTTTTTTCCCGCTCCTCGCTCTGCTTTGAGGATGCGGATTTGTGTAGTGCAGGACCGTTTAGGGCGCGCTCTGATGCGCTCCCTCTCACAGGGTCACACATGCACGAGCAGCGGAGCTCCCATCACGTCTCCGCTCCCTCCCTGGTCAGTGCTGCGCAGCGACAGGGGACGCGCGCTCCACCTGTCCTGGCTGCGGACGGTCCCCCAGCTGGCATTGCTGTTGGAGTTACACCAAACGCCTTCTTGCGCTGTCCCGCAGCACGCAGGGGGCAAGTGCAGGCTCGTAGGGGTCGCGCATCGACGCGCTTCCCCTCGTGCTTTGGAGGAGAGTCTACAGTCCATAGATCCTCTCCTCTTACGGTTAGTGTAGCGCCGCGGCATCAGACGCCTGCTCGTCCCTTCCAGCATTAGGAGCAGGGGCAAGTCTGTGAGCGCTCGGCCTCTGCCCGGAGCTTGACAGCATCTCGGCGGAATGCTTGTCTATCTCCTCATTCCCTAGGGGAGGCGCAGACTGCGCGGGTGCGACGTTATGACCGGTTCTCGTTCGTACGTTCCTTACGAGCACCCCCCACCCCCCCCTACGGACATAGTGGGCAGGCCCAAGCTTCTGGCTCCCGTCCCTCCTGCTACGATATGCAAGCGGAGAGAACGGAGAAAGTAACTGCAGTTCTATGAGTTTGTGCATAGCCCTCCACGGGCTTCGCTTTTGGCCTTTATCTACATGGAAGGCCGACATAGAACGGTTCCTACTCCCCGTACTTCTTGGTTGCCAAGAAGTGCGGCGGCATACGGCCCTTTTTGGATCTGCGTGTCTCCTCCTTCCTGTTACGTGGCGCAGGATTGGAGGTGCTAGCAGAGAGAGGAGAGAAAATGTAGTTACTTACGTAACTGTAGTTCTATGAGTTTGTGCGTAGTCCTCTACGGGCTTCGCTATTGGCCTCTATCTACATGGAAGGCCGACATAGAACGGTTTCTACTCCCCGTACTTCTTGGTTGCCAAGAAGTGCGGCGGCATACGGCCCTTTTTGGATCTGCGCGTCTCCTCCTTCCTGTTACGTGGCGCAGGAATGGAGGTGCTGGCAGAGGGAGCAGAGAAATTTTAGTTACTTGCGTAACTGTGGTTCTATGAGTGTGTGCGTTGCCCTCTGCGGGCTTCGCTACTGGCCTTTATCTACATGGAAGGCCGACATAGAACGGTTTCTACTCCCCGTACTTCTTGGTTGCCAAGAAGTGCGGCGGCAAACGGCCCTTTTTGGATCTGCGCGTCTCCTCCTTCCTGTTACGTGGCGCAGGAGTGGAGGTGCTGGCAGAGAGAGCAGAGAAATCTTAGTTACTTATGTAACTGTAGTTCTATGAGTGTGGCATAGCCCTTTACGGGCTTCGCTATTGGCCTTTATCTACATGGAAGGCCGACGACATAGAACGGTTTCTGCTCCCCGTACTTCTTGGTTTCCACGGATGCATAGCCTAGAGGCCGTTTCGCATGCTGACCACACGACACCTGTTAAGTGTGTCAGTCTGGGCGATTGTCTGACTCTGTTAACCTCATGGATGCTTGCTTCCAGGTTTCCATTGTTTCGGAGCTCTGAAGGTTCCACCGCTTCTCCATGGCTAGGAGATGCCAGGAATATTGCTGACTCCCGTTTGGCTGTTCGCTGGCACTTGGAGAAAGTGCGTGGAGGCGGCGCTGGACCTGCTGCGTTGTATTGGAACCAGCCATTGGCTCATCCTGGCCTCCTCCCATCAGGAGGCTCAGGCTCACACAGAGGTGGTGCTGGATTACATCTTCAGGCTGGGCTTTGTGGTCAACAGACTGTGTTTGAAGGACGTTAGTCCGGTCCCATCAGATTCAATCGCTTCTTGGATTGATGGCAGTGGCCCAACCAGTGGTACAGCTGGCCTACTGCCCATGAGACGCCTCGGTGGTACTCCCGTCTCAGGTTGCACCCGGCGCACGACAGGAGGACATGGCTGAGGCCCCCAATGCCCGCACGGAAGGATATCCAGTTCTGGATGGAGCGGAGCTCCCATCACGTCTCCGCTCCCTCCCTGGTCAGTGCTGCGCAGCGACAGGGGACGCGCGCTCCACCTGTCCTGGCTGCGGACGGTCCCCAGCTGGCATTGCTGTTGGAGTTACACCAAACGCCTTCTTGCGCTGTCCCGCAGCACGCAGGGGGCAAGTGCAGGCTCGTAGGGGTCGCGCATCGACGCGCTTCCCCTCGTGCTTTGGAGGAGAGTCTACAGTCCATAGATCCTCTCCTCTTACGGTTAGTGTAGCGCCGCGGCATCAGACGCCTGCTCGTCCCTTCCAGCATTAGGAGCAGGGGCAAGTCTGTGAGCGCTCGGCCTCTGCCCGGAGCTTGACAGCATCTCGGCTGAATGCTTGTCTATCTCCTCATTCCCTAGGGGAGGCGCAGACTGCGCGGGTGCGACGTTATGACCGGTTCTCGTTCGTACGTTCCTTACGAGCACCCCCACCCCCCCCTACGGACATAGTGGGCAGGCCCAAGCTTCTGGCTCCCGTCCCTCCTGCTACGATATGCAAGCGGAGAGAACGGAGAAAGTAACTGCAGTTCTATGAGTTTGTGCATAGCCCTCCACGGGCTTCGCTTTTGGCCTTTATCTACATGGAAGGCCGACATAGAACGGTTCCTACTCCCCGTACTTCTTGGTTGCCAAGAAGTGCGGCGGCATACGGCCCTTTTTGGATCTGCGTGTCTCCTCCTTCCTGTTACGTGGCGCAGGATTGGAGGTGCTAGCAGAGAGAGGAGAGAAAATGTAGTTACTTACGTAACTGTAGTTCTATGAGTTTGTGCGTAGTCCTCTACGGGCTTCGCTATTGGCCTCTATCTACATGGAAGGCCGACATAGAAGCGTGTTTCTCCACTCCCGTACTCTCTTGCGTTGCCAAGAAGTGCGGCGCGCTCATACCGGCGCGCTTTATGGAGTCTTGCACGCAGTATACTCCTCCTTTCTCCTGCTTGCGTTATAAGAGCGCACAAAGATAGGTAAGAGATTTTTGCTGAAGCAAGTAAGCTGAGAAGCTAAAAGCAACTAGTTGTTTACTTCTAGCTATGTCGTATATACTGAGTCGAAGTAATACTATGAAATATTTTTGTGCGCAGTGTTTCGACTCTCTAACTTAATGAGGCGTATATCACTGAAAACTACTCGTCTTC